>JALJVW010000092.1:1386951-2061951 GCA_024865655.1 Emberiza elegans | reverse complement strand
AAGCAGAAAAGAGAGTGGGCCAGCTTTAAGTTTGCAGAAATAGTAAACGGAAAAATCACCAGCTAGAAGCTGCTGTAATGTTACACAATGTTTTGTTTCTAAAAAAAATTGACATGAAACCATTAAAAAGATAAAAGAAAGGGTGCTGCTGTCATTGAAATGGGGAAATTAGACCCAATAAATTCTAGAATGGGTAGATGCATACATGTTTTTCTTGTATCTTAGGTTTCTTCCCACTTAACTGGGATTATTTTACACAATTTGTTTAAAACATTATCTTTTGGTTCCTGTCCACTGTGAAGAAGTGAGTAGGAATGCAAATAGGTAAATATTTTCAATATTGATTGAAATTTAGCAATTACAGGAAGAAAAGCATGCTCCATTTTTCAGCAGCTGTGTGCTAAGGGAGCAAAGATTTTGGCTTACAAGTCTGGACACAACTTCTGCATCCCTTGCTTGTCTCTCCTCTTGAAGTTCTTTTTGTGGATTTTAGGCCCAACAGAATGTAAAAATGAGGAATATCTCTCCCTTGAAAGGCCATAAAAGCAAACAGTGTCTCAGCTACAACATCAATCCTTAAGACAAGGAAAGACCATTTGCCAAAAACTTTGATAAATCATCTTTTTTTTAATGACTCCTGCCTTTATTTTGTGCTTGCAGTTGTAGCTGTTTCATGGAGAGCTGAATGTCCTGAGCAAGGTCCAAGGCAGCAGAAACTTTCTAATAAATCAAGAATATTTTGTGAGATCAGCCAAGGAACAGTTAAAGAGTTTGACTGGCAAATAGTTTGAAAAATAGAAAATTAGCTCAGCTTTTGGCAGATTGCAAAATTCTGTTCTTTTCATCAGATAAGATGGAAGAATCAGGAATCATGGCAAGGAACAGAGAGGAGCAGAACACTCAGCTTTTTAAAATAATATTTTTAAAATGATATTTTTTGTGGATATGGATTAACAAAGCTGTATTTGGAGGCAGAGCAGAATGCAGGATTTTAATTTTGAGTTTTTGTTGTATTAAGAACAAAATGTTCCTGGACATCCTAATAAATACATTCGTAGGATTATCTGACAAGTGATAAACTTCTAAATTTCTTCAGTGCCCAGAGGTCTGCACTATTTCTCTTGAGACCACTCTTTGCCTTTAATACTGCAGTAGAGCTAGTTAAATTAAAGGCAAAATTAAATTAAATTAAAATAAATTAAAATTAAAGGTTAAATTAAATGAAAATTTTGTAAAGGATTTTCAGAGGAGCCAGAATTCATTCCTCTGTTGAACGGCTGTAATGGAATTTTTTTTTTCCTAAATTATAAAATAATTAGTTAATTTATTATTATGTGGAATGCAGCCACAGAATGTTTTGAAGAGATCTGAGTAAATTCCAATATTCAAGGTGTCCTACGTGATCCTGGCGAGTAATTAAAGGTCAGCCAGTTGCTATTTTTTTAGGGAATTCTGCTGAAACCACAGACCACATTGTGCTGTATTACACCTTAGAACTAGAACAACACTGACTTGTTTCTGTTCAGTTTTAATTCCCTTTGCCAGGAAGGAAAAGAGAAGGAATTGTGAAGGAATGAATCGTTGTGGTGGAGTATCTCCCTCTATTGGTACACTTTTAAATGTGCTGTAACTGGATAAATTAATCCAAATTTATTGTGGAGTACAATCCTTATATACTATTTTAGGGATGCTACTAATGTACTACAATTATTAGCTTAATCATCACATCAACAAACTTACACATTTTAAACACCTCTTGCTTGCAGAAGTCCGATGTAATTTGCTTTTTCTGGTAAATCTGTTTGATTTTATTTTCTTGCAATCTTGATTTAAATCTCAAAGCTCTGTTTGCTCTTGCCAAGGCATCCTGTTATCAAATCTCTTGTGCTAACCAGGTCCAAAGTTTATAATCTGTCAATATATAATGTATAATATAAAATATATAATGTATAATATAAAATATATAATGTATAATGTATAATATATAATACATAATATATAATATATAATATATAATATATAATATATAATATATAATATATAATATATAATGTATAATGTATAATGTATAATGTATAATGTATAATGTATAATGTATAATGTATAATGTATGATGTATGATGTATGATGTATGATATATAATATAATATATAGTACATAATATATCATATATCACATATCACACATCATATATCACACATCATATAATGTGTAATGTATATCATATATAATAAATATACAATATATCATGTATCATGTATCATGTATCTTATATGATATATATCATATATATAATATATAATGTATAATATGTAATATGATATATGTTTTATATAATATGTTATGTGTTATATATTATATCTATATAATGTATAATATATTTCTATAACATATAAATAATAATATATAAATTCATATCTAAATAATAATATATAATTCTTTATCATAATTATAATTATAATTATAATTATTATATATAATACAGATTATATTTAATACACATATATATGCAAACACACACATACACAGAAATATATATATAAAATATTAACATATAAACTCCTTGCTTTATATGTAGCCAATAAAACCTTTTTCCTCCCTGGATTTCTGTGTGCTGCTTACAAGCACAATTTCCTTTAGAGAATAATTTACAGAAGTCGTCTTGGCCTGCTGCCTTTGCATAAAACAGCAAGTCAGAATTTTTCGAAGGGCACTTTGTTTTCAGGCCATGAGGTGGAGATGTCTACCTGCAATTCTGGGTGAAGAAAAAAACTGGGAAGTTGTGGCTGAGGTTTAAATAAAATGCTGCCTTCCACCTCCTATTATTCCACTTAGAAATAAATAAATAAAATTTGAAAAAATTAGATAAATAAAAATAGGCTAAAAGTATAAAGATACTTTATCAAGGACCTCCATTATTCTTTTGGTTTACATAAGAAATTATTTTTAAAAACCCAGAACTGCATCACCTGTTCACTTCTTGGTGAATGTGTGAATTTCCATGGATTTTCCATTTTTGTTCCACAGGATTTGCTTCCCAACTCTCATGGGCAGCTGAGAGCTGAGGATGCTTCCAGAAAGAAAAATCAGCCAGGACCCCCTTGGTGTGAGAGAAGCCCACACCTGGGCACAGGGATAAATAAATTAATTAATAAATAATAAATATATTAATTCATAAATTCCCAGCTGGAGCAATTCTTGTAGGAAAGGCCAGAGCTGAAGTGCAGAGCCAACAAAACCACACCAGGTCAGACACCCACCCTGCAGCTAATGGCAAAGGAGGAGGGAAATCATGCTTCAGACAGGATCTATAAAAAGGATATTTATAAATTTATAAAATTTATAAAATATAACATTTAAGTTTTATAAATATATAAAGCTAAAATATATAAATTTATACACTTACAAAAATATAAATTTAAAAATATATATTTCTACATTTATTAATCAGGATTTTTATAAATCCTGGGTTTTATTCAAATATATAGATATGTATCTTACACTCCTTTTAATATATAGATATATTATACTCCTGTTAATATATATTATACTCCTGTTAAGATATATATTATTACTCCTGTTAATATATAAATATATATTTTATACTCCTGTTAATATAAATATTATACTCCTGTTAAGACATATATTATTACTCCTTCTAATTTTATATACTATAGTCCTATTAATATATCTATTATTACTCCTGTTAACATATATATATATAATAGTTCTGTTAATATATATATGATTACTCCTTTTAATATATGTATTTTCTACTCCTGTTAAGATATATATATATTATTACTCCTGTTAATATATAAATATATATTTTATACTCCTTTTAATATATGGATGTATTATACTCCTCTTAATATATATTATACTCCTGTTAACATATATATATATTATACTCCTGTTAAGACATATATTATTACTCCTTGTAATTTTATATATTATAGTCCTGTTAATATATATATTATTACTCCTGTTAACATATATATATTATAGTTCTGTTAATATAGATATGATTACTCCTGTAAATATATGTATTTTCAACTCCTGTTAAGATACATGTATTATTACTCCTGTTTATAGATAGATATGTATCTTATACTCCTTTTAATATATAGATATATTATACTCCTCTTAATATATATTATACTCCTGTTAAGATAGATATTATTACTCCTTCTAATTTTATATATTATAGTCCTGTTAATAAATATATTATAACTCCTGTTAACATATATATTATTACTCCTTTTAATATATATGTATTATAGTTCTGTTAATATATATATGATTACTCCTGTTAATATATGTATTTTCTACTCCTGTTAAGAAATATATATATTAATATTACTCCTGTTACTATATATATATATAATTATTACTCCTGTTTATATATATATATATATATATATACACATACACACACATATATATATATATATATACACACATACACACACACACACACATATATATATATATATATATATATATATATATATATATACACACATATATATATTACTCACTCCTGTTCTTTGTTGCTCATATACAGTGAGGCAAACTTGCCTCAGGCTGCAACAGCTATGGTTTATGGAGCAAAAAAATTGATTTTCACATCTTCATGTCTTATTCTTTTTAGTTCCATGCATGCTAAAAAAAAAAAGTAAATAATTTTTTTCTATTGGATATTTTATTTTAAAAAGCAGCGGTTTCCTCAGCTGGAATGGCCTCTGTGGTTGCCATGACAGTGACTGGCGGGATCATATCACAAAGGTGAGGAGCCCCTAAGTTGAAGGAGGCCTCATGTAGGGTTTGATTGATAGAAAAAGTGATTTTTTAGCTTGGTAAGAAAGAGTGGGAGCAGCTCCTCCACTCGCCCCTTGCTGGGTTCCCAGGGCCTTAAGCCCTCCAGCAAATAAGGAAGTATTTGCCCAGAAGCTATGAGAACAGAAGCTGATCTAAAAAACCCCCAAGGAATTCTATTTATTTCTGGTGGGCTCAAAATTAGGGAAAAAAAAAAAAAAAAAAGAAGAAAAAAAGAGGGGGAAAAAAAAGAGGGAAAAAAGGCTAAAAATAAAAGGCTAAATAAAAATAAAAGGGGTAAAGAGGAGCTGCTGATTCCAAAGTCTGAGTGTAACTGCTGTAGGTAGGAGGACATGGGGCCACTGACAGATTGAAACACCCTGACATTTGGGGTTTGGGTGGGATATTTGGATATTTAGATATCTGGATATTTAGATATTTGGGTATTTGGATATTTAAGTATTTTAATATTTAGATATTTGGGTATTTGGATATTTAGATATTTGGGTATTTTGGATATCTGGATATTTATTTGGATATTTGTCTCTTGGCCAGTCAGGCTGCGCGCTCTGTTCAGTTGAAATTCTCTCTCCCAGGAAGGAAAAGAGAAGGAATTGTGAAGGAATGAATCGTTCTGCTGGAGTTTCTCCCTCTGTTGGTGCATTTTTAAACGCAATGTAACGGTGGTTCCCATTTCATTGCACCAATAATTGCAATTAACATTAAACACAGCCCTGCCAGACCAGGTTGATGCCACAATATTTCTCTTTTGATTCCCACAGTTGCTCCTTAGCCATGTTTTTTAGGGAATCTTTAAGAAGCTGTTGTTTTAAAAGGTGCTGTAATTAATAAATCTTAAAGCTCCTGCTTTAAAAAGGTGCTGTAATTAATAAATCTTAAAGCTCCTGCTTTAATAAGGTGCTGTAATTAATAAATCTTTGGCTCCTCATTAGCGGTAAAGATCAGGAGACTGGAAAAGTTCACTGGAAATGAAAAAATTTTGAATTTTTATTAGTGTAATATTCTCATTTTCAAATCTTCTGTACACATTTATCAACCACAAGTTATAATGTGTTTGTAGGATAACAGAATATTCCCATCACCAACCAGTGAGTTCTTGGCAAAAAAAATCACTTCTAGTGTGTTGTAATTAGGAAATAATTGGCTTCTGAATGTGATGATGTGAATTATAACATCTGTATTGTCTCACCCTTCTCATGAGACTGAAAATGAATAAAAGTTTTTAAAATTCCTCTCAGTTGTCCCATCTCTGGGTCAGAAAAAGGCTTTATCCAACAGCCAAGCTATCAGTATATTGTAATAATATTTCTTTTTATTTGGCAGCAATCAGAAACCCTGGTCTCTAGCTGTGAATGACCCAAATAATAACATAAGAAGTTTTTAATGAGTGAATGAGTGTGGTTTCATCAGAAAAGGTGAGGAACAGGGAAAGCTAAAAGGATTTTTCACTCTTTGCACCATCTAGGTGTGTATGTGTTACACCCACAGCTGGGTGAATTGGAGATTCAGGAGCTCAGCACTCAATAACAGTGATAAATTGCATTATTAAATTGTTATTAAATATATTTAAATATATTTAATATATTAAATATAAAAATATATATTAAATTTTATAAATTATTAAATTATTAAATTAATTATTTAATTATTAAATCTAGTGGCAGTCTGTTCTGCCAACAGGAGGAGAAGTCTCAAAGGCCTCAGATGCTCTGCTGAGTTCTGTGCTGGGCCGTCAGCCCAGTGCAAGTAGGAAATGGCCAAAATTAAACACAAACTGACATTAAATCCACACTTTTAGAATACTGTAGGCTAGCTCCAATTAGGAATTACCACTTATTTATTACGAACAAGTAGAATTCTAATTAGGCTGATTGGAGCCTCAGCTACTCCCTCAGCTTGGATTGGCAATTAAGGTACTTCTTGCGCTAGTAATTATGGTTTACCATGAAATTACTCTCCCTTCTAGCCCCAAAAAAGCATCGAATTAGCCATGAGTGGAATTATATTTATCACTGTGCCATAGGGACTTTGCAAATAAATACAAACAATTAGAAAAACCACCGGGCGCTGCGCCAGCACAGCAATTAGGGTTGGAAGAGAGGAATTTTTGCTGAAGCCAAACTGGCTGGGCTGTCGCTGCAGAGAGCAGCCCTGAGGGAGTGTCCCCAGCCCCTGGGGACCTCTCCTGGTCCCCTCCCAGGACAGACCCAGCAGGAGGAACCATGCAGAGAATTGAGTGTTCCACCAGCGTGGTCCTGGAGCAAGGAGCCAGCTTCGGGAATTGGATTAAATAGATTTTCAGGGCCACTTTAATTGGTTTTTTTTTAATTTTAAGTGAGTATCTTTGTGCGGAAATAGTGAACATTTTGTGCTTCAATTTGTTCAGCCATCCAAATATGCTTGAAAATATGAATTTCCTTTAGAACAGTCTGGTGCTCTCTGAGATGTCACAGTGACCCCCAGGTGACCAATCCCAGGCTGGTGCAGGAGATTTCAGCAAAAAGCATCACCAAAAGGATGGCAAGCACAAGCTCAACCTGAATTCTTCCCTTGCCCAGAGAATTAGAAAGCAAATTTCTTTTCCTAATATTTGAATTCTAGCCCCTATAGCTGCAGTTGTTATTGCAGTGACAATTTCAATGTTTTTGTACAGGATAATGAATAAATCAGCTTCTGACTCCTTTTCTCTCCCTTTCCCTGCAAAAATGCATTTGTCTCTGGCCTCGTAGCCAAAGTGGAGAATTCTGGGTGCCACAGAGCTTTGGACTTTCCTAGATGGAATAACCACCCCCCTTCATTATCACATTAACATTGGAAGGCCATCTATAAATCAATTTGGTTTATGTACCATCAGCAGGGAATCATGGATTAAATCCTAATTTGTATAGATTTTCAGGCCACGTTAATTGGTTTTTTTAAACTCTTAAGTGAGCATCTTTGTGCAGAAATAGTGAACATTTTGTGCTTCAATTTGTTTAGCCATCCAAATATTCATGAACATACAGAATTTCCTTTAGAACACGAAGAATTTTCCTAGTTTAAAGTGCTGAACTTCTTTTAACCACAGAAGCAAAGAAAAAAAATAATTGATTTGTAAGTTCTCATACCTTGACCAACTTTAGATCTGAGTTTGCAGGAGCAAGAATTACCTCTCCCCACAGGAGTCGGTCCCAGGCCTTCAGCCAACTGGGAGCTTGGAGTTTTGCATGAATTTTGATCGGTAAATGTAGATTTTCCAATCTCCTAGGTTTCCAACAGAGTTAATTCTTCACAGGATCCTTCTCTTATGGAATTTGCTCTCTGCCAATGTTTCTTCTTAGGCAGTTGGCACAGCTGAGGACTCCAGCTCCATTTGGAAGCAGGTAATTCTGTGTTTGTCCAAAGCAGAGCTACACGGACACTGTGGCTTTCACTGCTGGAGAAAGATATCGAGGAATATTTCAGAATATTGAGGGTATTTCAGAATATTTCAGAATATTTCAGAATACTGAGGAATATTTCAGAATATTGAGGAATATTTCAGAATATTGAGGGATATTTCAGAATATTGAGGAATATTTCAGAAAGAATCCTTCCACAACCTGCCTCTCCTGCAATACCCACTGGCAAAAAAAAAAAATCCTTTTTTTTTCCTTTCTGTGTCATCTGGCACAAAGTTTTGCCTGGAAGCCTCTTTCCATGGGTTATACCAGCAGGGTGTTCTTATTTGAGAGGCATTTGCTTCAATGGTTTGTGGAATAAAAAACTATAACCAAATAGAAAGGGTAGAAGAAAATAAATTAATAGAGTCTTACAATAGAAATATTCATGTGTTTGTACCTGTAAAAACCACTTGCACTCCTGTCTGTGTATGCCTTAGAGGAATAATTCCCCCTTTTCTAGAAACTAGAGACAGACAGAAAATCAACTTTTGGTACATCTGCCATGTGTAACCACCATTCAGGGATGAGTTATTAAATATATTGTCAGCTACTGTCTGCAGGATGAAGAAAATGAGCTGGAAAATTAATGATATTACAAATATTCTCCTCTGGTGATTGTCGTGATTTTTATAATTTGCCAAAGATTAGAAATTAATCAATAAGGACTGATATTGCAGGAGCAGGATTATTTCTCACAGTAATCTGGGATGGGTTTTGTGTCTTGAGCACGTATTCATAAATTTATTGAGGAGTCTTTAAACTCTGCACACAAATTGGTCTTCATGTGGCCTTAAAGCATTTAGTTTTCAGGATAAATAATAGGTTTGGAGAAAACACCCAAATCCTCCATTTGCTGTATCTAAAATGAGCAGAATAAAATGGAATACAGGCAAAAGAAAGGTTGGCCTGTCCTCCTCATGTCTGCAATAGTCACTTGTCTGATTTGTGTCAGGGAAAAAAATGGAGAGTTGCAATGATCCTGTTCTTTCTGCTGCTGAAACATCCTGAGGACAGCAAAATTTACTGAAACATTCTGGAAAAATAAATTTGTTTATTTGAAATGGAGGGTGGATTGTTCTCTATAAAGTATTCTGAAGTCATGTTCTTTTTATTTTTATTTTTTTAATAGCATACCTAAGTTCCAACCATGAGTCTAAGGCAACTCTTTTTTTTCCATTTCACTGAGATGTGATTTTTGATCATGAAAGGCCTTAATAATACAGTGAGAAATGCAATTCAGAGCTGGACTGTGGAAGTGAGTGGATTCTGAATGGCATAATAAATAATTAAGTTACAATCATTAATAAAAACACTTGCCATTAAAGGAAAATAGACAGAGGATGTCCATGAATTCCCTTCACCGGAGTTATACTAAGACATATTGCCAAAAGAAGGCTGATAATCATTTGCCCACAGGCCTGTAAAATACGCCATGATAATTCTTCCTATTTCAGTAGGAACAATCTGCCATGCAGACAGCACAGAATAGAACATTTGTATCATGGTAACTCAAACCACCAATTTAACTTAGACAAATGAAAAAAAATAGGCTGCAGCCCACACGCTGTGGCCTGGCACGGAGCAGCGCCCAAAGATGAATGCAGATGATGAGATTAATTTGTTGGGCCCTTACTTATCACCTAGAGCCTGAGGCTTCCTATATTCTGAGCTCATTTCCTGCTGCATGCCCAAGGTGCTATTTCAGCTCGGCTCCAGCCAAACAGGGCAATTTAGTGCAGCCAGAAGGGGCCAGAATTACCACATGTCCTGATTAAAATGCACTCAGAGCTCAGCTCTCCGACACCTGAGCCTTGGGTCTGTCTGTCTGTCCTTTGCTCCATCTCATGCCTGCTGCTTTTTTGGCCCTGGGACATTTTAGACCAGAGGATCTCACAAGTTCTGCTGCAGGATTTTCTTGTTTGCACTTCTCTGTGTGCTGCTGTTTGAGCATGTCTTCTCTTCAGGAAATTTTGGTGTAGAGTTTGAAAGAAACTTATTCCCCCGTGCTGCAGCAGCTCTCCAGCCTAAGGGACAGAGCTGGGACACCTGAGAGGGTCACACTGCCTTGTGGATTATTTGCTTCTTTTCTTTTGATTCTTTTGCTTCTTTTCTTTTGCTTCTTTTGCTTCTTTTCTCTGCCAAGGTCAGGGTGAAATGTGTGAGATGGCATTTCTCGTTTGGACTCAGATGTTTATTAGTTCTTGTCTATGTTACGGTCTCACAGAACATGAGTTCTACAGCACTTCAACAAATTAAAAATGGAGCCCCATCTCTCTCTAAAAGGCCTTTTCAGGATAAACTGTCCAATTAAGAAATGACACCTAAAGTATTTTTACTTTTAACCTAGTAACAAACCACCCATGGCCCACAACGTGGGTTTTATATCTAATTACACAAAACCACCCAAACCCATGGAGAAGAAGAAGATGGTGAGGAAGAAGGACCAGCCTCCACCCTAAAACCTACATCTTGCTTTATAGATATTGCTTTTTAAATCTAATTACAAAATACCTCCCAAACCCATGGAGAAGAAGGAGAAGGAGAAGGAGAAGAAGGAGGAGAAGAAGAAGAAGAAGAAGGAGAAGAAGAAGAAGAAGAAGAAGAAGGAGAAGAAGGAGAAGGAGAAGGAGAAGGAGAAGGAGAAGGAGAAGGAGAAGGAGAAGGAGAAGGAGAAGGAGAAGGAGGAGAAGGAGAAGGAGAAGGAGAAGGAGAAGGAGAAGGAGAAGGAGAAGGAGAAGGAGAAGGAGAAGGAGAAGGAGAAGGAGAAGAAGAAGGAGAAGAAGAAGAAGAAGAAGAAGAAGAAGAAGAAGAAGAAGAAGGAAGAAGGAGAAGGGAGAAGGAGGAGAAGGAGAAGGAGAAGGAGAAGGAGAGAAGGAGAAAGGAGAAGGAGAAGGAGAAGGAGAAGGAGAAGGAGAAAGGAGAAGGAGAAGGAGAAGGAGAAGGAGGAGAAGGAGAAGGAGAAGGAGAAGGAGAAGGAGAAGGAGAGGAGAAAGAAGGTGAAGAAGAAGAAGAAGAAGAAGAAGAAGAAGAAGAAGAAGAAGAAGAAGAAGGACCAGCCTCCACCCCAAAACCTCCATCTTCCTCTATATTTACCACTATATTCTAATCCCTTAAACTCTAAGTTTCCCACCCTGTGATGAGTACATCTAATAAACTTTTTATTTTTATTTACCAAAAATGCGTTGTGTTTGGGAGTGTGTCTATCACTCTGCCTGTCTCATTTCAGCAGGAATTTGTTTTCCCTGCAAATTATTATTAAGAATCAAAGCATTCACGGAGAGAAAGTGTTTTAGGCCTGACTGTTGGGAACAAAATCTCCTACAGTACCCAGAGTGTTCCTGTGTGCTGCATGTGATTCCAAAGCAAGATGAGCAATTTACTTACATGAACTAATTAGTATTTAGCTTTGTGATATGAAAATAAGATATTGCCCTGATGACATTTATAGTCACTGAAAAAAGCTTATTTTGACACCTTTATCTGACTGTGGTGTTTCTACATCTCTTTGCTCATGGAAGAGTCTTCCTTGTCGTGCATTTAAATTCTAGTGGTAAATATTTTCTGGCGAACTCAATAAATCAAAAGGTTTTACATTTAAAATCTAGTGGTGAATGTCTTCTGGTGGCCTCAATAATCTGGGTTTTTTTTGGTGAACTCAATAATCGAATAATCCAATGATTTTACATTTAAAATCTAGTGGCAAATGTCTTCTGGTGACCTCAATAAATATAATGGGTTTACATTTAAAATTGAGTGGTGAATGTTTTCTGGTGAACTCAATAAATCTAATGTAGTGCTAAGTGTGTTCTGGTGACTCAATAATCTAAAAAATTTTTTAGTGGTGAATGTTTTCTAGTGACTCAATAAATATAATGGTTTTACATTTAAAAACTAGTGCTAAATGTTTTCTGGTGAACTCAATAAATCTAATGGTTGTACACTAAAAATTTAGTGGTGAATGTTTTCTAGTGACTCAATAAATATAATGGTTTTACATTTAAAATCTAGTGCTAAATGTTTCTTGGTGAACTCAATAATGGTTTTACATTTAAAATCTAGTGGTGAATGTTTTCTGGTGAACTCAATAATGGTTTTACATTTAAAATCTAGTGCTAAATGTTTTCTGGTGACTCAATAATCTAGTGGTTTTACATTTAAAATCTAGTGCTAAATGTTTCCTGGTGAACTCAATAATGGTTTTACATTTAAAATCTAGTGCTAAATGTTTTCTGGTGAACTCAATAATAGTTTTACATTTAAAATCTAGTGCTAAATGTTTTCTGGTGAACTCAACTTGCCCAGCGCTGCAGCAAGATAAGACGCAATTCTTCGAGCTGCAGGAAGGACAACACAAGTGAGTGACAGCAGCAAACCCGTGAGACTGGGGGAGAAAACTTTAATTTATTTGTCCAGCGTGCACATGGAAGGGTCCTTCCCCTCCCGTTTGGGTGATGATAAATGACAAGATGTGACAGTTATTAATTAAACTGCCTGCCATGGCAGTGGACGTGATGATAAGAGCTGAGAAATGTGCAGCATTCCTCCTTCCCCATCATGAGAACGAGGCCCCTGCGCTGTTCTCTGGCACAGCAGAGACTGGAATAAAGCAGCAATATTCCACCACCAGCTCCTAGTAACTGCCTGAACCCAGGGCCCTAAAAATTGAAATTCTCCCTCGTGTGATGTGTAGTAATTAAACTTCAGCATTCTTTCGGCAGGAAATGTTTCTCCTGTGTTGTTCCCACAGATTGTGCTGCAGGAACAATTCCAGCCCCATGAACTGCTAACCAATTGTGAAGGGATTTTCTCAGTCTGCTTTAACTGAGGATCAAACACAAACCCCAATTTTTATTTTTTTTTCTTGCCAGATATTGTAATTTAGGACACAAACCACCAAGCTTCGGTCCGTCCAACAAATAACTCAATAACTCAGATCCATTTAAAGTCTTCTGATTTGCCTTACCAATATTCCAACTGCTTTTCTTCCTTAATATATTACCACAAAATTCCAATATATTTCTCCTGTTCCACTTCCATTTATTTCTTTCACATCTACATCCTATATAAATATCCTCTATATTTATATCTATCTATATCCTCTATATATCTATATAAATATCCTCTATATTTATATCTATCTATCTATATCCTCTATATATCTATATATATAGCCTATATATCCTCTAGATCCTTTATATATGTGCTTTATATATATATATTTTATATATATATATATATATATATATCCTTTATATGTCTGTGCTTCTTGGAGCTAAGGATGTCTGTATATTCCCAGCAACTCAGAGTGAAATTTTTGAAAATCAACTATTTTTAAACTGCCATCAGCTGCAGATGGGAAGAATCCTTCTGCTTTTACTGCTAAATATGTTTATTCTGGCTGATTTGTATGGCTTTTTTGGCCTTTCATACATAAAAGATCATTTTTAAACTGCATAAATACAATCTGGGTGAATTGTCCTTTAAATACTGTATTAAGAGCTAGATATTAAAAATCAGTACAGCTCCACAGAAACCAATATCAATTGCAGTTCTCTCTTGGGCATGAATTTCTTTACTTATGGGAGGGTTTTTTGGGGTTTGTTTGGGTTTTTTTTTTGTTTTGATTTTTAGTTTTTAATTTTTTGGTTTTATTTTTCCTTTTTTTTAACTGTCATTTCTCTAAAGACCACCCATAAAAACCATTTACGTGAATACCCTGTGTCATCCTACCTGCACTCTGCGTGTACATTAAAACCTATATTTCCACTTTTTGCAGAGAAACACAAATAAATTCAAGATCTTTTGGCATGTCTATACATAACACATGCTTCAGAATAATAGTGGTGTTTTTCAGTAAATACAGGCTGATGGCACTGCTGACCAAACCAGAATTACAGATTTGAGGGCTGTGGAGCTTAAAAGTAAATTGGATGTAAATTGAGGGCTGAGTTTATTGCTCACATGCAAACTGCCAGCTCAGCTGTGCTCCAGACCAGCTGCACGCATCCAGTCAAATTAGCAGAAGCTGGTTTTAAAAGTGAGAGTTTTCTCCTAAAATCAGGAGACTTTGGCCCCTTTGGGGTTCCAAAGCCCCAAAATAATAAAGAATCCTTACAGCTTCGACAGAACTCCAAACAGAACAAGGGATCTGTCCGAGGGTGTGATGTCTGGACTCTGAAATTATGTTCTATTCACTTTCTCCCGCCAGTGGACAGGAGAATATTTGAATGTTTGCATTTATTAACACTTTTCCATTGAATATTTGCATTTATTAACACTTTTCATACCACAAAGTGCTGTTGTTCCACTGCAGGTGCAGGTTCAATCCTTATGACTGATTGTGAGCTCTCAATGTCACATTAGAGATTGTACTGAAAAAAAAACAGCTCCACAGAAAAATATATTTTCCAATGGGCTTTTTGGGAGGACTCTGATACCTCTGATTTAAAGATTAATTTATTTGGAAGCCCATACTAATTGGTGATCAGGCTTAAATGCATATTTCCCCTCAAGTCTATATCGTTGTTTGTCCTGTTCCTCCCCTGAATAATTTCCTGATAGCACCACTTTTGTTTCTGGACGTGCAGAAATTCAACATGAGTGAGAAGTTTCTGGTTTCGAGCGCTACCCTTAATCTGAAGAACAATTTTGGGAGAAAACCATCACTTTTAAAACTTAACTTCTCCTGCTAATTTGACTAGGGGAAAAAAAATAAGGCCCTGCAAATAGCAAAACTCTCCAAATGGGGAAGTAATTACCTTAAATTAAGCTTTATTTCTGGTTATAAAAAAACCCCAACAAAACAACAAACCAACAACCACCCAATTCTAAAAGCATGTTGGGCAGGCTGGAAGCATTAGAGTTAAACACTGGCCAGTTTTTAGTGAAAGGGAAGGAAAGAGACAGGAGGAAGGAAGGAAGAAGAGATTAGAGAAATTGAGAGATGGAAATAGTCTCAGAGGAGCCACCGTGTCCCAAAACCTCTCCTAAGGGAAGTTTTTGCACCAAAGAATCTGGAGGCCTGAATGAAGAATGACATCACTTATTTATTTAGCCAGAGCTGAGCTGTTTTCTTAATTAAAATAACCTCACGCTGCAAGCATTAAATTGTTGGGGGAGTGATAATGATGTCTGTTTAATTTAGGGGCTTGATAACCGTGAAATAAATACCCTGTTATGGCTTGGTTTGAGAGTATATTTAATTTGCCTGGAAAGCCATGAGCTAGAAAGCTTGAGCCTTAGGGTTGATGCTCCAAACATCCTGGGGTGGGAGGTTAATTTGATGGCTTTGGGTTTTTAGCTCACCCAGGGATTTGGGGCTCAGGACTCAGTCAAGGACTTGGGGTGCTTTGAGATGAAAATTATTATATTACCCTATGAGATAAAAATTCAATGATATTACCATTTGAGATGAAAATTATTATATTACCCTATGAGATGAAAATGATTGTATCACCCTTTGAGATAAAAATGATGGTATTACCCTTTGAGATGAAAATTATTATATTACCCTTTGAGATGAAAATTATTATATTACCCTATGAGATGGAAATGATGATAGTACCCTATGAGATGGAAATGATCATATTACCCTATGAGATAAAAACGATGATATTACCCTTTGAGATGAAAATGATTGTATCACCCTTTGAGATTAAAATTGACATTTTAGGGGTCATTGACATTGACCCTTCTGGACACCAAGAACAGGGCAATGTGTTCTTTCTTCATCAGGAAATTCACAATTTCCATCTGAAGTTGAGTTCCCAAGTGGCACGACAGGCCCACTGGGATCAGCTGCAATCCGAGTGGCCAATATGGGTCAAAAAATAGAAATTGTTCACTTCACACACTCACCTGGAGGGGCTAAAATGGATGTTTATGGCTTCAGGAGAACTTTGAGCCCATTTCCAACACCTAAATGGGGTCTAGAGGAAACATGGACAGGCCTCTGCAGCAGGGAGCCAGGGGCAATGGTTTTAAACTGGAAAAAGGTCAGATTTTAGGAAGAAATTCTTTACTGTGAGAGTGGTGAGGCACTGGGAGAGGTTGCCCAGAGGAGCTATGGCTGCCCCATCCCTGAAGGGTTCAAATTTATCTGTACACTGTAATGTGGTAAAGATGAGATGTTTTAAATGTTCTCTTTGTGTTTGTTTTATACTTTTACTTCATAATTAACAAGGCATGTGCTTGATGAGTTCAATTTATCTGTACACTGTAATGTGGTAAAGGTGAGGTGTTTGAAATGTTCTTTTTGTGTTTGTTATACTTTTACTTCATCATTAACAGGGCTGATGAGTTTTACCTCTATTCAGGTTTTGCTGATTAGTTTTTTTACCCTCTTTTTACAGTAAGAGCTTGTTCTCATAGAAGAACAGTGAAAAGTTTTAGGATTGAAAGAAATAACCAGTTCAGCAGCATCAGAAATGCTTAAGAGAGAGAGAAAAATCAGCAATACTTCCTCCCTTTGGTCTTGAGACACACTGTGTTTGTTCCACTCTACCCAGGTTAAAACTCATTTTGGTGAATAATATTAAAAAAACACATATTCCCTGTGATAAATAGATATGATTCATGCTGATAAAATTGAAAGAATAATCAATATTGGTACTATGTAGGAAAAACCATTTGTAGGATCGGCGGGAGAAAAGCGGCACGCCAATATGGATGATCAGCAGATCTCGTTTATTGATCGGTGGTCACATACATTTATATTAGATTTAATGAAGTTCATGCATATTGCAAAGCTGAGCTCAGGATTGGTTGGTTTACTTATCATACAGTTACACCTACTTCTACATTCTTTTAGGTTTTTCATTGCAACTATTGAAACTATTCTTCCTATTCTGGCAGGGCCCTACTCTCCCACATCCTCATGTTGCAGCAAGGTTATTATGGCCTAGTTTTGTCATTGGACACTGACTGCTGACTCTTAGGCCTGTGTCCTTCTCAGTTTGTTAATGGTACTGCGTCTACGTGCCCTCTCTCAGCTAGCCAAATGTCCACAAAGCTCTCCACAGTACTGTAATTAATATTTGGAAATAATAAAACAGCTAAAAGTTGAAACGCTAAAAAGAAAGGGAGAGGAGGGGCTCCACCCCCCCCCCCCAGATGTTCAAGGACAGGAGGAAAAAGCAAGAGATAACAGTTACTAAAAATTAACAGAAAGAAGGGAAAATCTGGTTGGGTCCCAGGAAGATGCCAGCTATAAGGGATTTATTGCTGTGATGCTCAGATGTAGTAATAAGTTCGTTTTGGCTTACATCGTACTGGCTTGGTGGGCATGTGTAACCCAAAGGTGAATTAAAGGACAAAGAGGAAGAGGAGAGGCCTTCATCAGTGACGACCCCCAAAGACTGGTGCGACCACCGAACTGAGTGATGGTGCATGCACATTAAAGGTGTTAATGAGGGCGGAGATTGGTAGATGACAAACCAGAACTGGGAGAACATGGCATTAACACATGGCATATAAGGGGGGAATGTTCACTTGGCAAGCTCGTACGTGAGGTGGCACGGGTCCAAGAGCCCTGCACCCCGTACCCCATGGTTATTTTTTTGCTTCTGTGTTATTATTAGAACCAAATTATCCCTTATTTATATATTTTCTAAACTATTCAATTAAAATTGCTGCTATCTCAAATATTGTTTGGATTTTTTTTTATGAGGGGATAATTGGGCAAACATAACATTCCCAATGCAATGAAATGGCAACAAGGCATCATGAGCCTTGTCCATGGAGCTCTGCTGCTTGACTCTCCAAAATTCAGTGCTAAAAACTCTTTCCACAGTTCTGGGAAGAGAAATGTCGATCCCTTGAAAAAAAATCTGGAGCTGAATTATCCTTTGGTGGCTCTGCAGGGAGCAGCTGCAGTTTTGTGCAGCTAAATGACATTGGCTGCATGTGCTGCAAGTCCCTGCAGCTTGTGCTGCCTTGATTTTAAATGCTGAGTTTCTTTTAGAAGTTCTTTTAGAGTTATTTTAGAAGTGGATTTCCATTGCTGGCCTGTCAAGGGGAGTTCCAGTTTATCAAATTTCAGGTTCACAGCGTGTTCAATCCAAGCCCCAGCTACATATAAATATGTTTGGTAATAGTTGAAGGTTTTTGAGGCTGTTTATTATAGAAAAATTGTTCTGTGTGCCCATCTGCTGCACTAATTTGAGTGAAACAAGCTAATTATAAGTTGATGTCATATGGCTAAAAAAAATTACATGTTTATGCCTTGTGCATTTCACAATGCTGATTTTCTCAACCACACTTGCAGAACACACACGGGATGTGTTTTCTGGGCCCAGGACCTCACTGGGTAAAGTTATGCTCTTTATTGTTCAATTTCTAATTAAAAAGATGAACCTAGTGTAAAATCTTTGGGGCCTTGTGGATGCCAGCAGGATCCTTCTTCTGCTGGTAGGTTTACGTTTCTTTTTTTTTTTTTTTTTTTTTTTTCTTTTTTTTTTTTTTTTTTTTTTTCTTTTTTTTTTTTTTTCTTTTTTTTTTTTTTTTCCTTTTTTTTTTCCTTTTTTCATTTTTTATTTTTTCATTTTTCATTTTATTACATCATTTTTCATTACCTTACAGCAGCAGGTAAGGAAGGACAACTTATATACTGCTTATCTTGGAAAAGCTGCTCATTTTACATCTGCATTGAAACACTTGCCTGCCATGTGCAGCCCAAGCTCAGTTTTCTCTGATTTTTATTGGAAAATGTTTCTTAAATAATAAATGAAAATCAAGCATAGCTCTACAATACCAAAGTGTAAAAGATTTTAATTTTTAATTGTTGCTTGGCAGCATTTGCAAAGGGGATTCCACAATCTTTTTCTTTTTTTAGGTTTTTTTTTTAATTAAAAGAAATCTGAAGCAATCAGATTTCAACCAAGATCTCTTGACTGACAGTTCACAGATTTATTGTTTTCTTTGGTGGCTTTATCCAGCTGTGAACACACAAATCAGGGAATGTCTGGGGCAAGCAGAAATGAGAATATGGAAATAATTCTGAGCTCCTCATCTGTCCAGGAAGGATTTTTCCATGAGAAACATCCTGTAGCAGAGCAAGGAGTTCCAGGATGGAGTTTCTTTGGGGATGTGTAGGTTGGTAGAATTAAGGATCTCAATTTTAATCCCAGAAACTGGATTTGACACCCTGACTGTTCTGTAAATCCCTGGCTTTGCAGGAAATCATCTTTATATACTATAGCTGGAAATCAAAGAGTCTTTCTAGAATTAATCATTGTTTCTACTTTATTAACAATGTATTTAAAATTAAAAATAACAGACTAATATCTTTAAAGCAGTATTACTTCTCGTTCTCTACAAGTTGAAACATTGCATAAATAATTTTCTGGAAAAAAAAATAAATACATAATTCACTCTCTGAAATGATACCTTTTCTCCCAAGGTTCTGGTCCCACATAAAATAACTGAAAAATCTATCAACATTTCAAATTTCCACAGTTTATATTATTTCAGCATAAATTCTACAGGATGTATACAGCATTTGACAATTCACTTTCTAACAATATCCTTTAATGTAAAAACACAAACATTAGTCTGAGTGTTGAGAAGCTAAGTAAAGGAAAGCCAAATTAAAGAAAAAACAAAGCTGCACGTCCTAAAGACTTTTCTAGAGGAATTCATGACTTAGCAGAGGCTCACTTTTAATGCAGAACCACCCCCTCACTCCCAGAGCTTGGTTTGCACAGTTTTAGTGCTACAGAGTGTGTGCCCAGATAATCCAAACTCTACAGAACAGAAAATGGAAATGGATGTATCTAAGCTGATATTAAAGTCAAACATGTTCTAGGAAATAAGGAATAATCACTATATTCTATGTCAAACTATGGATAAAGTTAGCTGTTTACAGGACAAACATCAGTGAGCTTATCTGGTTTGAGAGGAGCATCTTGTTCATAAATCTGCTCCAATTCAGAGAATTTGTTGAATTGTCCCTAAAACAAATCATTGTTCCTAAATCAGTATTATTTTTAGTTGCCAAATCTCAGCTTTGAATTTGTTCGACCCCATAATCTTTTAATTAAAGGTATGGAATGGATGTGTCCCACTTCTGTTTTGAGAACTCCTGTGTCACATTTTGGTTTAAGAGGCAACACCTGGCGGATGAGGACATTTGGTAATGGGTTCATTTCCCAACAATTCGACTTCATCCACTGGAACCTGAAATCCCTGTTACCCCAAACGTGAAATCCTTGTTACTCCAAACCTGAAATCCCTACTACCCCAAACCTGAAATCCTTGCTGCCCCAAACCTGAAATCCTTGCTACCCCAAACCTGAAACCCTTGTTATCCCAAACCTGAAATCCTTGCTACCCCAAACCTGAAATCCCTGCTACCCCAAACCTGAAATCCCTGCTACCCCAAACCTGAAATCCCTGTTACCCCAAACCTGAAACCCTTGCTACCCCAAACTTGAAATCCTTGTTACCCCAAACCTGAAATCCCTGCTACCCCAAACCTGAAATCCCTGCTACCCCAAACCTGAAATCCCTGCTACCCCAAACTTGAAATCCGTGTTACCCCAAACCTGAAATCTGTGTTACCCCAAACCTGAAATCCCTGTTACCCCAAACCTGAATTCCCTACTACCCCAAACCTGAAATCCCTGTTACTCCAAACCTGAAATCCCTGCCGCCCCAAACCTGAAACCCTTGCTACCCCAAACCTGAAATCCTTGTTACCCCAAACCTGAAATCCCTGCCACCCCAAACCCGAAATCCCTGCTACCCCAAACCTGAAATCCCTGTTACCCCAAACCCGAAACCCTTGCTACCCCAAACCCGAATCCTTGCTACCCCAAACCTGAAATCCCTGTTACCCCAAACCTGAAACCCTTGCTACCCCAAACCTGAAATCTCTGCTACCCCAAACCTGAAATCCCTGTTACTCCAAACGTGAAATCCCTGCTACCCCAAACCTGAAATCCCTACTACCCCAAACCTGAAACCCTTGCTACCCCAAACCTGAAATCCTTGCTACCCCAAACCTGAAATCCCTGTTACCCCAAACCTGAAACCCTTGCTACCCCAAACTTTCTAGGGCTCCTTCAGAGACTCTCCTGGTGCTGCCCTAACCGCAGCCTTGTCCTGCATCCTGCTCTGGGAAGGGATCCCAAGATTCTTTTCCCAGAAATGAGTGGAATAAAGCAAAGTGTGGCTGTCCCCACACCAGCTTCACTCTCCTCTGCCTCCCTGCTCATCCAGGACACACAAACTGCCATGCACCTCCTGTCACCCTGATTTTTCTGATGAACTCAATAAACCTAATGGTTTTGTATTTAAAATCTAGTGCTAAACGTGTTCTGGTGAACTCAATATTCTAATAATCTAATGGTTTTACATTTAAAATCTAACGCTAAATATTTTCTGGTGAACTCAAGAATTTAATTCTCCCCAGCAATACTGGTTGATTATCCACAAGGCTTGCACGTATTTTTGTTCTACAGCACATAAATAACTGCCCAGTCCTGGCAGCAAGATAAGATGCAATTCTTTGAGCTGCAGGAAGGACAAACCTGTGAGGCTGGGGGAGAAAACTTCAATTTATTTCTACAGCATGCACATGAAAGGGTCATCCCTCCTGAAAAACTTAAATACAAGTTCGTTACATTCTTGTAACGAACTTTCTCACACTCTTTCTGTAAATGCCTCACTGTTTTGCATTCTTTTATGGAGGAGGAGAAATCTGATGGACTGTTGGTTTGTCCAGTGTCATTGGAGAGGTGGCACTGTCACCCTCCAATCCACTGGCACTCTTGGAAATCTATAAATGTTGGAGCCAGAAATTAAAAATTCTCTTTTTGCCTGGAGAGAGCTGCGTGTTATTTCGTGTCCTATAGTGACAGGTGCCTCCAGCTGCCTTTATCTCATTCTTTATCACACATCAGTGCTACAACCTGACCCATTTTTTGCCTATTTGACCCAGCTTAGCAGCAGGAATTGGAACCCTCTGCAGTCAGAACATCATGCTGTGACCTCTGAGTGCCTTTTGATGGTTCAGCAAACATCTGGAGCTGCTGGTCCGTGTCACCCAGTGCCACTGCCACATTTTCTGAAAAATCCCTTCGCCAGGATTTCATCTCCTGGGAAGATGAGAAGCCTCAGAGAAAAAAAAACCCCAATATTATCTCATTTGCTTCTCCCTGTTTTGCTGCTTTGGAATTGTTTACCAACAGGTGCATGTTTGATTGGTTTCATGTGAATTATTTTTTCCTAATGACCAATCACCATCAGCTGTGTCGGACTCTGAGGAGTCAGTCACGACCTTTTTGTTGTCATTCTTGTTCAGCCTTCTGGCTGCATCCTTTCTCTTAGTTTTAGTATATTCTTTTAATGCAATATAAGACCGTAAAATAATAAATCAGCCTTCATTGGGAGCCTGATTCTCACCTCTCACCTCATCCTGGGCACCTCACCAACTCAACAACCCAGAGCCACCTCCTTCCTTCCTTCCTTCCTTCCCTCCTTCCCTCCTTCCCTCCTAATAGGCATTTTCCAGCTCGTGCTGGTTGGATTTGCCGCTCCTGGCTCTGGCCAGATGCGGCTTCTTGTTCTTCTGGGGCCGGGGAACGTCCCTGCCGAAGTCCTTGAGCTCGGACTGGTTGTGGTAGCGGGTGTAGCGCTTGCACTTGCAGGACGTGGCCGCTCGGAATTTGTAAGTCCGGGTCTCCTGTTGGGGACAGGCCATGAGTACGCGCTGGGTGCGGCTGTGCGCGGGGATGCAGCGGAAATCCAGCGCGTTCTGCCGCCACCACTTGCCGCGGCCGATGGAGTTGGGCAGCAGGTGCGAGGGCTCGCACTGGCCCGAGCACAGCAGCTCCTTCACGGGCTTCAGGCTGCGGCACGGCCCGTCCGTCAGGAAGCGCGTGGTGCGAACCTCCCGGCAGCTGAAGGCGGCATCTGCGAACAGGGAACGCGTTACTGCCGGCTGCCCCTCCCTGTAACCCTGCTCCTGCAGTCCTGCTCCTGCCTTCCTCTAATCCTGCAGCCCTCCTCTTCCCTTCCTGTAATCCTGCTCCATCCCTTCAATCCTGCTCCTTCATTCCTGTAATCCTTCATTCCTGCTCCTCCCTTCAGCCCTGCTGCTCCCTCCCTGTAACCCTGCTCCTTCAGTCCTGCTCCTGCCTTCCTCTAATCCTGCAGCCCTCCTCTTCCCTTCCTGTAATCCTGCTCCATCCCTTCAATCCTGCTCCTTCATTCCTGTAATCCTTCATTCCTGCTCCTCCCTTCAGCCCTGCTGCTCCCTCCCTGTAACCCTGCTCCTTCAGTCCTGCTCCTGCTTTCCTCTAATCCTTCCGCCCTCCTCTTCCCTTCCTGCAGTCCTGCTCCCTCCCTGCAGTCCTGCTCCTTCATTCCTATAATCCTTCATTCCTGCTCCTCCCTTCAGCCCTGCTGCTCCCTCCCTGTAATCCTGTTCTTTCAGCCCTGCTCTTTCCTTCCTGTAATCCTTCAGTCCCGCTCCTCCCTTCAGTCCTGTTCTTTCAGTCCTGCTCTCCCCTTCTTATCCCACTCTTCCCTTCAATCCTTCTCTTCCCTTCAGTGCTCCCCTTCCTGTAATCCTTCATTCCTGCTCTTCCCTTCACTCCTATTAATTCCTGTAATCCTTCAATCCTGCTTTTCCCTTCATTCTTGCTCTTCCCTTCATTCCTGCTCTTTCCTTCTTGTAACCCTTCAGTCCTGCTCCTCCCTTTCTTCACTCCTGTAATCCTGCAGTCCTGCTCCTGCCTTCCTCTAATCCTTCAGCCCTCCTCTTCCCTCCCTTCAGTCCTTCTCTTCCCTAAAGTCCTGCTCTTTTCCTTCATTCCTGCAATCCTTCAGCCCTGCTCTTCCCTTCCTCCAGTCCTTCTCCTGCATTCACTCAGAATGAATGTTATTTCATTCCTGCTCTTCCCTTCAGCCCTGCTCCTCCCTTGAGTTGTGCTCCTCCCTTCCTGTAATCCTTCAATCCCACTCTTCCCTTCTTTCCTGTAATCCTTCAATCCTGCTCTTTCAGTCCTGCTCTTCCCTTCAGTCCTCCCCTTCCTGTAATCCTTCAATCTTGCTCTTCCCTTCAGTCCTGCTCTTCCCTTCAGTCCCATTCTTTCCTTAAATCCAATTCTTTCATTCCTGTAACCCCTCAATTCCTGCTCTTCCCTTCAATCCTATTCTTTAATTCCTGTAATCCTTCAATCTTGCTCTTCCCTTCAGTTCTGCTCTTCCCTTCAGTCCGTTCTTTCCTTAAATCCTATTCTTTCATTCCTGTAACCCCTCCATTTCTGCTCTTCCCTTCAATCCTATTCTTTAATTCCTGTAATTCTTCATTCTTGCTCTGTCCTTCATTCCTGCTCTTTCACTCTTGTAATTCTTCATTCTTGTAATCCTTCATTCCTGCTCTTCCATTCCTGTTTCCTTCATTCCCATTTCCTTCATTCCTGTTCTTTCCTGCATTCCCATTTCCTTCATTCCTGTTCTTTCCTTCATTCTGGGCTCTTTCCCTGCCAGCTTTGAGCAAGCACCCAAACCCTAACGCCCCCTCACCCCATGCCCTGGCTGCCTGAGCTGTCAGTGGGAAGGAGGAACAATTTTCAGGAATAAAGGTGTTTTTAAGGGCTTATTTTACTCCTCATTGTCCTCCTCTGATTTTGGTAGTAATAAAGTCACTCTGTACCTCTAAGCCAAGTCTGTTTTGCCCTTGGAGTGTTTTTCTCCTGGTCCTTATCTCAAACCTCCAAACCTCCAGCTCAGTTTCTCTCACTCTCTTATCAATAATCTGACAGATTTATTTTTTTTGTTGATTTTTCTCTCCTCTGCCCAGCTGTGGCAGGGGAGGGTGAGTGAGTGGCTTTTGTGGGTGCCTGGTGTCAGGCCAGTGTCAAACCACAACAGTATTTGTACAGACACTTTAATTTTTGGTTTTCCTGTGAAGTACAGAAACAGGACTTTCAGTGCTCAGATTTATATTTGTCAAAGTACAGCTGGCAAGATTTCAATTTTTTTTAAATTTTAAAGGACTGCATTAATGAAATTAAGCAATTCTTGCCAGCTATGACAAAAATACTGGCAACTGAGCCCCACATGCACTTCAGTCTAACACTCCCAAGTTCCCTAAGCTGCTAAGAAAATCATGTCTGTCTGTAAAGAAATAAAATGTGTGGAATAAGGTGCATTGTACCTCCATAATGCACAGGCAGTGAAATATCCAGGCCCTTGCCTCGGCTCTGTAGGTGATATTTGTGCATTTATTTATGTCCTGTCCTGTGAGTGTGCAGGTGTGAAATCCCTCATGGTCTGGTGCTTATGTTCCAGAAAGGTCTGGCCACTCTGGATCATCATTTTGGTTCTTTATGTTAAAAATGCCAAAATAAATATACAAGACCGTTGTGTATCTTAAACAACTGCCCAGTCTCCTTCCGCCTTTGATTTCTTAACTTACTGTGCTTTTCACTTGGAAAAATATGCCCAAATCAGTGGGGCAGGTTCCCAGCTGATGGCAGAGTAGTAAAGGTTAAAAAATGAAATTATTGAGATGTGACCAAAAAACCCAACCTGCTCTGCCCTGGTGGGGCTGCCTGGGAGGATCTGAGTGCTCTCCCTCTTAGGAATATGAAAAAATTTTAAGGCCACACTCTCAAAAGCATTAATTTAAAAAATTTCTTTTAAAATATTGTTAACCCTCTGGTTTTAAATGCCCTACAGACAGCTGCAGCAGAAATTCCCAGTTGCCTTCCAGCTGTGCCCAGAAAAAGGAGGCTGGCTAAGACCTGCCGTGCACAACAGTGGAAATTCTAAGTTCGATCTGTGCCTGTGCTGCTCTGTGCTTTGTGCCGGGTGTCTGAAAGACCAAACTCACCCAATTTTCCACTGGAGAACTTTTTTAAGCTACCTTTCTCTGTCTGGGGTCAGCTTGCCATCTCCTGTCTCTCCTCAAAAGGTTGCATCACTGCTAAAGTTAGACGCTTGGCCAAGTGACAATGGATCCTGGAACATTTTTGGCTGCTGGGACCTGGCTGAAGATCTGTCTGTCAGTGAGCAGCACATTCCTCTCATTTAGCTGAACACAACCTCAATGTGCCACTTTTGGTGTGATCTTAGTGTGGATGTTCCTAAATATTACAAATTTCTATTGTTGTCTCCACCGTCAACCCATTCCCCCATCCCTAATATTAAAGAGGGAAAGAGAATTTGTGGTATTTCCTCACAAAACACAGAGAAGTATTAAGTAATATTTACAGCTTTGTTTTTATCTACAGGTATTTATTTCTAGAGTTTTGATGTTTTGGAGCTGTCTGCAGAGTAGCAATGTTCAACGGAGAGCTGATGTTTGCATCAGTAAACTCCAATATATTCTTCCTAATATTTATATTCATACTTTTTCAACAGCAGATGTAAATCCCTGTCACTTAAAGCACCTGGGCCACACCTAAAAGTGTTAATAAACAAACATAGATGATAACAAGTATTCTTTTACAAATTGCTATGACCCAAACAGAAATAATGATATTTTTCTTACCACTGAGGTCTGGAGTTTGTTGTATGTGTCTTCCTCCATGTTTTGCCTGGTTCATGGTGTTGTTGTTGCTGAAGGTCGGCTCCATTGGTGTTTCTGGAATTTCAGTGATCTCGGGAATGATTTCTGTAGCATCATTTTTAAACATCTGCCAGCCTTGCGCTGAGTGAAGCGTGATTTGTGTCAGGACACAGACAGCACACACAGCCCAAGGGATCTGCATGGTCACAGATCAGCTTTTCAGCACCCTGACAGCCTCAGATCCTGGGCACAGGCACATTATTCCCCTTTTTAAAATCCCTTTTAGAACCAAGCCAGCCAATGACTATACAAAGTGGGAAGGGCCAGACAACTCATTCATCTCAGCTTTTGTCAGTGGGAAATAAAATGGGTGTGTGGGGGTGGGTCAGTGACAATATTTTACAACTCTTATGCAAAATCTTCTCTTATCCACCTCATTTTTGAGCCTGGCAACAAAAGGTGATAGACAAGACTACAATGAATTGCAACCTGACGAGCCTTTCTGCAGTTTTGCTCTAACAATGGTGTAATTAAAACCTGCTTCTGCCTCCATCCATATTTGAAACTTCGTGGTTTTCCAAAGGTTTTTCAGACTTTTTACATTTGGCTGTTGTTATTCAGCAAATTTTCTCTTCCCTTTGCTCAGTGTATAAAGTGAGTAAATGCAGAAAGTGTAGCTCAGTAATTCTGCTTTTCAGTGTAGCTCAGTAATTCTGCTTTTCAGTCTCTGCAGGGAAATTATTAGGGGTTTTTTTTTTCCCCCTCTCCTTTCCATAACAAGGAGCTCTACATTTTGTTTCATGTTCTTCTAAGCATCACTTTGCTTACTTACATGTAGTAAATCTATTTTTGGCTCGGAGCTGAGCTGAACAAGTGGTGAAGGACTCCAAGTCCTGAAGGAGCAGGAGCTAAAGAAGGATTTTGGGATTATTTTGGTCAGACAGGAATAGCACCATGTGTGGGTACTCTCCAAGAGAGCCTTGTCCAAAGTGACATCAGAGCTGCAGAAAAGCAGAACAGGAGAGCAGAACAGAGCTCAGGGCTGGCAATCACCGAGGCCTTGCTGCCTCTTTACTCCCCTGTTTAAATACCCTCAAAATTGGAATGTATCCACCAAAGTTCGGTTTCTGTTAATTTTTCATGTAATATTTCCAAAAGGTGTTGTTGTCAGTGCAGGCCCACTAGAGGGAATCTCATTTAAAGTGATCAACTGTCACATAAAACATAAAAATCTTCTTGTTGTAGCCTCTCCCAAGCACTTAAACAATCTGTATTAACTCTTATATATGAACTGTTATTAACTATTATATTTATCTGTATTTATTAAATATCTATATTTATAATCCACATGGAGAAATAATACCAAAACAATTTCTGAATGAAAAAAAAAACCAGAAGCTGTGTTTAACTTGTGCCTTAAAACTTCTTGTCCATAAGAAGGAGGGTGGCCTAACAGATGCCAGGAATGAACCCAAATCTCAGCCATTCAGATTCCTTAGGTACAAAAACATTTTTTCACACCCTGTAGCTGCTGGCCTGCTCACAGCCCTTCCTGCAGCAAAGCAGACAAGCTCTGTGCTGCTTCCCTCCCCAAAAAATTTGATTTTTGTAGTTTTAATAAAGCATGGGAAAAAATAAAAATAGTTATCAGGGAGAGAGTATTTATTATATTTTAATTAAATACATTAAATTTGATTATATTAGAAATAAATAGTAATTATTTATAACAATAAATTTATTATATTTTAATTAAATATATTAAATTTTATTATATTAGAAAAAAAGTAATTATTTATAACAATAAATGTATTATATTTTAATTAAATATATTAAATTTGATTATATTAGAAATAAATAGTAATTATTTATAACAATAAATGTATTTTAATTAAATATATTAAATTTGATTATATTAGAAATAGATCTATTCTAAATCTATTCAGAACATAAGCAAGATGGAGGTTTTAGGGTGGACATTGGTTGTTCTTTACCTTCTTCTTCATGGGTTTGGGTGGAATTTTGTAATTGGACAGGAAAATCCACATTGCAGCTTTGAGGGATCAGTTGTTGGGTTAAAAGGGAAAATAATCTAGGTGTCAGCTCTTAATTGGATAGTTTAGCCTTAAAAGGCCGTGTAACAACAGATTGTTGGCCATTTTGTGCCTTCTAATGAGAGACTGCAGAACTCATGGTTTGTGAGGCTGTTTCATTGATAAGAAACAATAAACACCTGAGTCCGAACATGGACTAATGATCAGAAATAATCCCAACCTCGAGAAACCAATAACCCCCAGCCCCTTCCCAGCAGAGAAGGCCTCAGCTGTGTCTGCCCTGCTCAGCAGCAGCAAAAACATCTCTGTAAGATCATCACTGAGCCCAGCACAAACCCAAAATGGGAATAAAGTTAACCCCAGGTGGGCCCAAAGCAGTGCTCTGCTCTGAGGAATCAAAGCTATCAGGAGTTAATTGGCATCTCCTGCTCAGCCTGAATCCACCGCTGCTGCTTTCTGAACTGCAGCACCTCTCCTGAAACGCTGGCATTGCAACTGAACTCCTGAAACACTGGCACTGGACCCTGCAATGCAGGCAGGCACAGCTAAAGCAGCTCCTGAAATCACCTCAGTCATTGCAGCTCCTGAAACGGCTTCAGTCACTTCCAGCTCCTGAAACGGCTTCAGTCATTGCAGCTCCTGAAATCACTTCAGTCATTCCAGCTCCTGAAATCACTTCAGTCACTCCAGCTCCTGAAACGGCTTCAGTCATTCCAGCTCAAGAAATCGCCTCAGTCATTGCAGCTCCTGAAACGGCTTCACTTCCAGTCATTCCATTCCAGCTGAAATCTCTTCAGTCATTCCAGCTCCTGAAATCACCTCAGCTTCCAGTCCTTTCGCCTCAGTCATTCCAGCTCCTGAAATGTCTTCAGTCATTCCAGCTCCTGAAACCACCTCAGTCATTCCAGATCCTGAAACGGCTTCAGTCATTGCAGCTCCTGAAATGGCTTCAGTCATTGCAGCTCCTGAAACGGCTTCAGTCACTTCCAGCTCCTGAAACGGCTTCAGTCATTCCAGCTCCTGAAATCGCCTCAGTCATTGCAGCTCCTGAAATGGCTTCAGTCATTGCAGCTCCTGAAATCTCTTCAGTCATTGCAGCTCCTGAAATGGCTTCAGTCATTGCAGCTCCTGAAATCTCTTCAGTCATTGCAGCTCCTGAAATCACTTCAGTCATTCCAGCTCAAGAAATCGCCTCAGTCATTGCAGCTCCTGAAACGGCTTCAGTCATTCCAGCTCCCGAAATCGCTTCAGTCATTGCAGCTCCTGAAATCGCCTCAATCGTTCCAGCTCCCGAAATCTCTTCAGTCATTGCAGCTCCTGAAATCTCTTCAGTCATTCCAGCTCCTGAAATCACCTCAGTCATTGCAGCTCCTGAAATCTCTTCAGTCATTCCAGCTCCTGAAATCGCCTCAATCGTTCCAGCTCCTGAAACGGCTTCAGTCATTGCAGCTCCTGAAATCTCTTCAGTCATTCCAGCTCCTGAAATCACCTCAGTCATTCCAGCTCCTGAAATCGCTTCAGTCATTCCAGCTCCTGAAATCACCTCAGTCATTCCAGCTCCTGAAATCACCTCAGTCATTCCAGCTCCTGAAACGGCTTCAGTCATTCCAACTCCTGAAATCACCTCAATTGTTCCAGATCCTGAAATCACTTCAGTCATTCCAGCTCCCGAAATCTCTTCAGTCATTCCAGATCCTGAAATCGCCTCAATCGTTCCAGCTCCCGAAATCTCTTCAGTCATTTCAGCTCCAGGTGCTCCCCTGCCACCCCTGGGCCTGAGGGTTCTGCTCAGCATCCCAGCCCAAAGCTGTACAGGTGCAATTCCAGCTTCTCTGTGCACAAACTTCACACACTGCCCAGGAATTGTGCTTTTGTCATGATCAAAATTCTGAATTTTGACATGATCAGAATTCTGTTTTGACATGAACTTTGCTTCTCAAACTGTTGTTTTTTGGTTTTTTTTTTTTTTTTCCATGCTGCAGCCTTTCCCAATCAACTTTCAGCTGCCTCAGCAGAATTCTGCAATGTCACAGAGTGAATACAGCAGTCTGAACGCTGTGCTGTGATGATCTGCAAGAAGCCAAAAGAAATGGATTCTTACTATTTTCCACCAGAGGCTGCTAAGTCATTCTGGTGGCTTGTGTTTTTCAGTGGTAAGAATTCACTGGATTCACACACCAGCCCAGTTCAGGAGTCAGGGGTGGCTCTCCAGGGAAGAAGAACAAGCCTACAGCTCCATCTGGTGAGTCAGCCAGCCAGCAACATCAGCCTACAGGAACTACAATTAAAACACACAACCAACACTTCGTTATTGCCAGGATTTATTTGCAGAAGAAATTAATAAATAACTAAAACTGATTGTCACCAGCAAATCCTTAAAAGACACCTCTCAGGCTTGTTCTATTTCTAGTTTTACTCTTTGGTGAAGCCCAGAAAGTAATTTTTGGAGAAATTTCTGTGCTAAACTAAGACAGATTCCACTAGTCTCTGTGCTAAAACCATCATAGTAAACTAGCAGAACTAATATAAAAAAATAAAATTAGGTTAAAAGTTCTGCTTCTGGCATCAGAGACAGAGTGTTGCTGTTTGCAACAAACAGTTCTTTCCAAATGTACCTCCCTAAATGAGCATTCTTGTAAGGAAGATCTCACAGCAAAGGGCAAGTGCTCAGCAATGTCAGAGGAATAAAAAGCTCTATTTTTTCCAATACATTCTCAATTTCATATTATAAGGAAAGAAAGCTCTCATTCCCATGTTTTATGTAATCTTTCCTTCTACAATCAGGAAGAGAAATTTAGAAGCATACAGCATATCACTGTGGGTTACAGACATACAAGATTTTCCTGGCCAGCTAAAATGGGCAGAGGAATTTGCAGCACGGCTGTACTTGGAGAGCAAGGCTCAGAGGAAGGGTAGGATCCATTAATGGAGCAGTGCTCTGACATTTTAACTATTTTTAGCCCGCTCTAAAAGCAGAAATGGTTTCATTGCTGAGTTGCCTATCAGTGATTTTAAATATGATACACCGTCTCACTTTTAAAACCAATTTATAACATTGTCTTACTTATGCCTCTCCACCCTCATATTACAAAACATTTGCTAGATCAGTTTTGTTATACTGAGACAAATAAATGGGTCAGAGTTTCCATAGGAGTGACCAGCGTCCCATGAAGTAAAAATTATCTTGACTATATGAACACATTCCTGGTTTGATTTTCAATATTTCTTAGTACTGACAACTACAGAAATATCACCATAAAGTAAACAGACTCAATTTTAATAAACCATTCTGGTTTATTAAATGTCTAATGCCTAAAGGTTTCTTTGCTCTTTAATGGACTGGAATTTTGGCTTCCAAGTAACAGGTGAAAGATAAAGTGCATGCAGTGTGAATTTCCCTTTTTCTTCCTTATAGTGCAAATGGGTGGTAAGAATACATGGTGTGAGACAAGAAAATAAAATGTATGTTTAAAGTAAAAAATTGTAAAAGGGTAATTTATAAATTAGACTGCAGTATGAAAAGTCAGCATTGCAGAAAAGGCCAGTATTCCTTTTTCTGAAGCCACTGCTATTTCACACAACATGAAATTAGTAAGTAGGAATTTTGAAGAAGCAATTAATCTACTCCTGATTCAGTGGATCAATGGGAGAAAACAAATAGATGTGTGATTAGGTAGTGGAATTGACTCCTGCTTTTTATTAGTGAACCCTCCTGGTTCAAAGCCAGCACTGAATACTGACTGACTGTGGAGATGTGGCAGGGAACACCGTGCAGAGTGTCCCTCCACTGTCACTTGAAGGACACAACAGCGAAAAGGCTCCTTGATGTGGCAGCTCCATGCTGTGGACGGAAAAACGGGAAGACTGGAGCTCAAGCAGAATAATCTGCTCTGGAGTTGAAGTTCAAGAACTTCAGCAGAGCCTCTCCTGCCTCTCCCACACCTCAAACCACACAACCCCAAAACCAGCAGTAAAACAATGCAGTAAAACAATGCATGCATGGCCTTTGTGATTGCTGATTGCTGAACAGTTCCTGATGGTAAAACAATGCATGCATGGCCTTTGTGATTGCTGATTACTGAACTGAGCAGACAAAACTTCACCTGGGATCACATGTGTTACTGTTAAAGTGTTTCTGTTTAAAACAGTGTTAAGATTTTTCATTCTTGAACTCCATTAAAGCACAGGTGAGAATGGAACAGTCACCCTGGTTTCTGATGGTTTAACCAACAATTCCAGTCTGCAGCGGGAGATCATTGGCATGAATACAGTGCTGTAAATCACAGGTACACATTTACACACTAAGTCAGGCACAGTGCTAACAAAGCTCCCTCTCCCAACACTCATTTCATCTGCAGTAAACAGAATCAAGTCATCATTTATTTGAATACAATGTAAATATTTCCTATGCAGCGTGGTACATTACAATGCTCAGTTTTATTTCATGATACCATGCAAGCAATCCAAGAAGTCAAGAGTGTTCTTGTGCAAACTGCTTTGTGAGCACACCTGTGCTGGAAGGAATCTGCACGTGAGGTCGTTCCATTGTTATTGAACAGTGATAGTAAGGAAGTGATAAAGACACTGTAATTCCATACAAGCTTTGAAAGGCATTATATTAGGATACTTAAATTATACATCCACCACAAACACTTCTAAATACTAATATTATTTCTTCCTTGTTCAAGTTCTTCCCTCGGCATTTGCTCTTGACATTTTTTTCTACTATGATTTTGAAATAAAAATAAAAGAGCATTTAATAACAGACTATTTCATGTCCATTGTAACAGAAAAGATAAAAAACTATGCTTGGAAACACAGTGTGCATCAAGCATGGGTTCTGAATGGCTTTACTATCACACTGTGTATTGCATAAATCCACACAAAACACTGCATGCACTTTCTTTTCCAAGTGAATGCATCTGTGCATTTGTACATATGCTTCCCATCCCTTGAAGCTCCTACATTCAAACTTTAGGCACCTGTGTGCATGAAAAAGAAGCTTTAGAAATTACAGTGCTCCTATTCAGGGTGAATGAAGGATTGTGTTGGGGCTTTTGGGAGCTGGTGCTCCAGTCGATAATATAGGGATAAAATGTTTCTAAAATCATGGGATATTCAGGGGAGCTGGAAAGAAAGGTTGGGCCTGGGAAAATGTTAGGCTGTACTGGATCATGCAAAACTGCACCTGGATAATCATTTAATGACTATGATAAAATATATGATTGTTATATGATAAATGACGTAATTGTTAAATGTGATGATTGTTTGGTAATTGGATAGAATTATTGTTTAATTGTAACAAGAATCATGAGAAACTACATTTGGGGGGTTTGATGGAAATTAAAAAAATCTTTGCTTGGATGAAATCAATGTATTGGATTTTTGGATTGGGAGTGGCACTGGGGACACTGGGGACACTGGGACTGGCACTGGGGACATTGGGACAGTCCCAGTCCAGTGTCCCCAAGGGCTCATCCTGGGCACCAGCTCCATGCAGGACACCGGGGACCCAATCACCAGCTCCAGTTTGCACTGGGAACAGGGAAATGGGGACACTGGAGGGGCACTGGGGACACTGGGAATGGTACTGGGACAGTCCCAGTGCAGTGTCCCCAAGGGCTCGTCAAATTACAAGAATCCATGCTTGGATGAAATCAATGTATACAATAGAACAATATAAGTTTAATAATTAATATGCAGTTATATAATAAGGGTATAAAACTGTGTTCATCCTGAACCCATGGTGGAGTCAGATTTGGGTCTGTGCCCCTGACACCCAAAGCTCTTCAATATAAGCACCTGCATATGATCAATCTGTGATGAGGTGTTCCTGAACTGGTGAGACAACTAAAGACAAAGCTTAAACAAATCACATTCAATGGCAATGCAAGCCACATATGCTATGGAGTCTGCAGGGGCTCTGAAATGTGTGTGAAGACAGCTGAGTTATCCCTCTGCAAACATCCCCTGATGGCAACAGCTCCAAACAGTGACACCATTCTGTCCCATCTCGAAAACATCACAGAGTTCCAGACGGATATTTTCACTAGACAAGCAGCAATTCCAGCCCGGCGGTTGAAATTCGCGTCTCTAAAGCGCCTAACCCATCCTCTAAAGCTCCGAGAAACCGAAAACAAAACCACGGCGGCGCTGTGCTCTAGGGTTTGACCTTGCCCTCCTTGAGCAGGCGCTCGTTGAGCTGGCACAGCTGCCTGAGGAAGCCGTCGTTGGGGCCGATCTCGCGCTGCTGGCGCACGGCGCAGAGCGCGCTGCGCACGTCCATGCCCCGCCGCAGCATCAGGAAGGCGATGACCAGCGTGGGCGAGCGGCTGTAGCCCTCCCGGCAGTGCACCAGCACCTGGCCTGCAGGGAGACAGGCAGAGCTGTCAGGGTTAGGCTGCAAAGCAACGGGAAATGTAATAGGTGGAGTGTGTTGGGAAGGATGAAAGTTTGACAAGCGTCAGTCGGTGGAGCGTGGCACTCTTAATCCCAGGGTGTGGGTTTGAGCCCCACGTTGGGCGCCAGATGTGGCTGTAACAGCAGAAATGAGGGAGGCGGGACTCCAGGCGGCTCTCTGTCACAGAGATCTTTTATGAAAAATCCTTTCCTTAGCATTTTTCTCCTGAGAAGCTGAGAGGCCTCAGGAACAAAATGTGAACAATAATTATCTGCGGCTGTGGAATGCAACAGGTGGATCTGTGATTGGTCTCATGTGGTTGTTTCTAATTAATGGCCAATCACAGTCAGCTGGCTCGGACAGAGAATCTGAGACACAAACCTTTGTTATCATTCTTTCTTATTCTATTGTTAGTTAGCCTTCTGTTGAAATCCTTTCTTCTGTTCTTTTAGTACAGTTTTAATATAATACATATCATAAAATAATAAATCAAGCCTTCTGAAACATGGAGTCAGATCCTTGTCTCCTTCCCTCATCCTCAGACCCCTGTGAACACGGTCACAGCTCTCCAGAATTCAGTTTATTCCATTGAAGAATTTACAGCAGGCCAGGGTCATGGGTGACAGAGCCTGTGCCCACAGCTGTCAGCTCCAGCTGCAGGCAGGCCTGGAGACCCTTTGGTTTTGGCAACAATGCATTCTATACTTTTCTTTGCTGAGCATCTTAATACAGGAGAACCAATCTATACTTTAACTTTTTAAAAGTTTGACAAGAAAGTCTCCTAGATAGGTGTGCTTAGCAGAAAGATTTTTGAATGTAGAATCTGAAGAATAGAGATGGCAGCAAGTTTTGACATAGAAGAAAAGAATTGCTGAGCCAGTTTTACTGGATAACCAAGGAGGCAAAGGGCATTGAGAGGAATAGTGGATTTGTCTTTACAAACCACCTGTGGGGCTGCTGGTAGATAAAACCAGCACTGGGAGACAAAAGAAACAATGGGAGGGATTCCACTGATTGATGAATGGAAAAAGAGATTTGCTTTTACAAATAAACTTTAGGTTTGCTGATAAATGAAATTAGACATTGAAAGATGAAAGAAACCATGAGGAAGAAAAACCCCTAAATTCTGTAAGGATGAAAAATGAAAAGGGAGGGTTATACATTAGAGTGAAATCTTCGGTATCAGGCGTTCTGGGAAGTCTGAACCTCTGATGTACCTCAGAAATGGGGAAAGAGAGAAGGGAAATGTGGGAAATTAGGATAAAAAGGAGGCTGAGTCCTCCAAAAATTTGAGAGATCCCAGGGGAATGCCCCATGGGCTCTCCCTTTATTTGAATAAAGTCAAAGACTCCTCTACACTTCAATGTCAAACAAAACTGACCATTTTCAGTAGCCAGTTAATCTTAAACCTGACTCCAACATCACCCAGCTCCAAGGTTCCTCTTTGTTCACCACATTAAAAAAACAGTGGGAGGTGTGGTAAACAACTGCTCAGACTGAAAGAACCAGCAGATGGAACTGCTGCAAATCCAGATTGACTCTGAATTTACTGACCCTGACACTTTTGAGATTAAACTGAGCAGGTACAGTCATGGCACAGCAAACCCTTCTCTCCTCTTGCAGCCTGTTTCAGTGAGTCACAGTGCTAACTGCAAGAGTTTGCATTTAATTTTTAGAATTTTTCATACTCCACCAACCTGGATGAAGAATTTATTTCCATCTGTCAAAAGCCACATCACAGCTCCAGAACCCCTTTGCCCATTTCAGAGAAAGAACTTCTAGAATTGTGGGAGTTCTCATTCCTCCTATTCAACGCTCAGTCACGAAGCAAGAAGGAAATAAAGCATGTGTAGAAATAACTGGAATGTTGAAATAGCTAAACACAAACACCATCTGTCCCACTGCACTGTGTCCTAGCATTTCTGCTCTGAGGAAACACACCACAGAGAAATGTGGCAATAAACAACATTGCAAATATGACATTCAACTTTCCTGCAATCCTAGAAAATAAAGGCAATCAACACATAAAATAATGTAATGACTTAATACAATAAAAACTGTAAGGTGACAGTCTGTATTCTTACTGTACATTTGGAAAAAAATCCCATGTAACAGGTTATGTGACTACTCTTCAGTACTTGTATCACTTTTATCAATTCTGCCTTTAAATTGTAATTTCTAATGTCCTTAAACCACTTTTAGGCCCTGAACTTATTTTTTTAAGAATATTTTATGAGAAAAGAAGAAGAGAAAAAGTAAAAACATCTAAGGAAAAGTAAAAACATTTCTTCCCAGAAAGAAACTATAATAAGATGCAGCAGCTGCTCCTCATTTCAAAGTCACCCCTACAGAATTCCCTTTGCCAGGTACTGGAGACCTGCATGTATAAACACAAGATTAAGCTGTGCCTTCTGGTGCCTGATTCAGGGCCTTTATCTGAATTTTTCACTTGGTTGTTCTGTGGATAATAAGAGCAAAGAAGCATTTTAAACAGCAAACGACTAAAAAACATATGCAGTGCACAGAAAACATGGTAGAAAGGTATTTCAGGTTGCCTTACCATCCTTCTGGGAAAGGGCTTTGTCAATAAAATCAGCTGCCTCCTCAAAGTAGCGGCTGAGGTTAAATTCCTGTGTATCATTAGCTTTAATGCCATGGTATCTGATGCCTGAGCCTTCATAGAACTCTGCATTAGTGTTCACATGCATGAATGATTTCCCCTCTGCTGCATTCAGAACATGGGTTATCCCCAGATGCTGCAGCCTCGTTATGTTCTTGGCTATGAACCTGCATGACAAAAAGTGTCAAGAAAATGATTAGAATTTGGTGAATCATCTCAGTATTTAGGTATTGAGAAGCAAACCCTTGGATTTTTCTGTTAATAGATGCCAAATATGCCCAAAAAGTGAATTGGCTACAGGTTATAAATTCACAAAAATATTCAGAGCCATGGTCCCTTTACTTGTGCATGAGAGAATGCTGATTTCTTGGCTGACACTGAGGATTTCACACATGAAAGTGAATCTGCATCTGTTAGATCCTACTGTGGCATAAAATTCTAACTTTCTGAACATAAAATTCTGTCCAAAGTAGGAAGATACTGGAGATGATAACACGTTAACGTTTAAGGTTAACAGTTATCCACATAAAATAATTTAAAAACCAGTTAAACAACCCTGCTCAGTAACACAAGTGACCATGCACCAACCTCTGCCTCTGCCCTGGAATGCAACCTACAGTAAGAGAAGCTAACCATAAAATAATATCAGGAGAGCATTGACTCCTTTTTGCCATAATCCCACTACTTTTCATTCTGAGTCTGATTATTTCCTTATGGCAGCTGCAATTTTTGCCTCACTTTCCTGGGAAATAAAAAACCCCACATGTTTCATCACCCTATGTGGTCTCCTAGTAAAATGTAAGCCCCACTGGCCAACATCAGCAGAATGTGACAGAAAGCTTGAGCTGAAGGGAACTCAGTTCCTGCACACTGGGTGAAAAGAGGTAGCCTAGCCAGATTGGTTTGAAAAGCAGTTTTCAGTATGTGTTTAACTGGATATGGAAAGAAATATTTTTTTAAAACTCCCCACAGCTCAACTCATTAATTGCAAATACAAGAGGTCTTAATATTAAGCTGAGCTCCAGATAAACATTTGTGCAGTATCATTCTGGACAAGTTTCTGTGAGATGGCAACGCATCCAGAGCTTTTGGCTGGATGCTTAGGTAATCTAAAAAAACAAACACCCAAATTAGTCAGTTTACATCTGTATGAATCTCTGGTCCATTCACTCGCAATTTTGATGTAATTCAAGGCCATGAACATCTTGAGAATTCCTTTCTTCCTGATGACTGCACACCCCTTAAATTCTAGTGAAAGCAGATGAAGATTTATGCATGACTGAAGCTTCTACATTTTCTGCTGTCTGTGCCAAGCAACTATGGCAATGAACCAAATATTTGTAAGACTTCATTACCCAAACAAATGCTGACAGATTTTCCATCTGGCAGGACATCATCTGTGCCAGGGGAGAAGTTTCAGTGTCTGGAGAATTCTGCTTTCAACACAAAAATCCTACAGAGCAAGGCCAAACCAAAAAGTGTTAATTCAGTGGTGAGTTCCTATGCTTAGTAGGGTGAGAATACCGTTTAATTAACATTATATTGTTTAATTAACATTATATAGATCAGCATCTATCTGAGTGTTCAGCATCAACAGGAACTCCCATCCTGAAATCATGGTTGAATGTGGCAACAGACCATTATTTTTAAATTATTTACTGTACAAATCAGCTTGCATGCTATGACTTCCTTTTTTTCTCGGGAAAAAACTACAACTACTATTATTTTGTAATTCCTACAAGTACAAAGGAGATGGTGGCTGTCAGACATCAGGCTGGCTCCTGAATGATTTCAGTCCCAGCTCTAGATATGCATGTCCTAGCAGTAACAAATATAATTTGGTTTGGCTTAAAAGTAAGTTAGTGACAACCTATGATCTTGACTTGTACTTCTTTAGGACGTAAAAACCTAAAATAAGAACAGGAATCCAATGTATTAAAAAAAATCCCCAATTTCACAGGGAAGAAGTGCACAGAGATGGACCAAAAAGGGGAAGGAGAATCAGCAGTGTGAAAAATGTGTATTTTATGATCGACATTTTGCAAATATTAAAATGAATATTATATGTGTTATGTTAGAAAGTTATGCTGTATTAATTTTTTTAAGTAATGTGTCAAATATAGTTTTAGGTTATAACAATATGTTAAAATAGAAACTATGCTATGTAGGATTTTTTTTTTTTTAAAGAAAGACTCGCACTGAGACAGCAGCCACAGGACACCTGAATCTTTCACAGAACGAGAATTTATTGCTCCATTATCAGAAAAAACAAACTTCTTCCTGCCTCGCTCAGCCAGAACGACACCATTAGGATTCAGAGGAAGAAGTTGACACTGCCCAGACAGAATCCTGTGTCTGAATGGAATTTATGCATCATGCATGAGGTGTATGAATATGCAACAGGCTGTTGCTTTTAAGGGTTAATCCTCTGTTAACGTGGGGCCTTTTTCGGGCTTATTTTGCCCAGAAAAAGGTACCCGGACTGTCCGTAACTCTTTGCTTCTATTGTCTCATATCGTCCTAACCCAAATTGTCCGAATTATTCTCTAATTATGTTACTATTTTTATAACCATTTTATTACTATTAAACGTTTAAAATTTTAAAAACGAGCGACTGGCGTTTCTCACAAGCAGGATAGGACAGCATAACTGAAATCATGATGTGGTGTAAGAAATAAACCCCGCTGAGATCCAGCAGATCCCGTCCTGCAGCCTGAATGCCCCGGGCTCGAAGCACCGAGAGCTGCTCGGCGACCGCTCTGAGCCTCACGGCCCGGCCCGGCCCGGTTCCACTGCCCGCCAGGCACCGAACCCGGCCCGGCCTGGTCCCTCCACAGACCGCACCCGGCCCGGTTCTGCCCCTCCGCCCGCCGGGCACCGAACCCGGCCCGGTCCTGCCCCTCTGCCCGCCGGGCACCGAACCCGGCCCGGCCTGGTCCCTCCACACACCGCACCCGGCCCGGTCCTGCCCCTCTGCCCGCCAGGCACCGAACCCGGCCCGGTCCTGCCCCTCTGCCCGCCAGGCACCGAACCCGGCCCGGCCTGGTCCCTCCACACACCGCACCCGGCCCGGTTCTGCCCCTCCGCCCGCCGGGCACCGAACCCGGCCCGGTCCTGCCCCTTTGCCCGCCGGGCACCGCACTCGACCCGGCCTGGTCCCTCCACACACCGAACCCGGCCCGGTCCTGCCCCTCTGCCCGCCGGGCACCGCACTCGACAGGGCCCGGTCCCTCCGCACACCGCACCCGGCCCGATCCCTCCCCACACCGCACCCGGCCCGGCCCCTCCGGACACCGCACCCGGCCCGGTCCCTCCCCACACCCCACCCGGCCCGGCCCGGCCCCTCCGCCCGCCGTGCCCGCCCAGGCCGGGCCTGCCCCGCGCCCCCGCTCCGGCGCACTCACGCGTTCCCCACGTGGATGCGCGGCACCACCTCGTTGCTGTGCGCGCTGGGCAGGCTGTAGCAGCCGCTCCCGTTAGACAGGAGCTCGTTCAGCTCCTCCACCGAGATCTGGAAATCGCCCATGGCCGAGCCCTTGGCGCTGCGGCTCCAGCCCGGCCCGCTCCCGCCCCGCCCGGCCCCGGCCGCCGCCTCCGAGGCGGGGCCGCGGCAGCTGCCGGGGCCGCACCGCCGGGAGCAGCGGGCGGCTGCTCGGGGAGCGCAGCGGCAGCGGCGGCGGTGGCTGGCCCGGAGCGCTGCGGGATGGAGCCCGCAGGCCTCACCCTGAAGCTGCTGCTGGTCGGGGATAGCGGCGTGGGCAAGTCCAGGTGCTGGAGCGGCCCGCGGGGGAGCCCCGAGCGCAGCCCCGGGCTGAGGCCGCGCTCTCTGTCCCCACAGCCTCCTGCGGAGGTTCACGGACGGCGTCTTCGAGCCGCGCCTCACACCCACCGTCGGTGAGCCCGGGGTCTGCCCGCCGGGGGCTGGGCTCGTTCCTGCTGGGCTCCTTCCTGCTGGGCTCCTTCTTGCTGGGCTCCTTCTTGCCGGGCTCCTTCCTGCTGGGCTCCTTCTAGCTGGGCTCCTTCTTGCCGGGCTCCTTCCTGCTGGGCTCCTTCCTGCTGGGCTCCTTCCTGCTGGGCTCCTTGTTGGGCTTCTTGCCGGGCATCTTCTTGCCGGGCTCGTTCCTGCTTGGGTTCCTTCTTGCCGGGTTCATTCCTGCCGGGCTTCTTCCTGCTGGGCTCGTTCTTTTTGGGGTCCGGAGCCGGGATCGTGCGGATGCAGGGGCTGCCGTTCGGCAGTTCCTTCTGACGAGCCTCCCATTCTGACGAGCCTCCCATTCTAACTCTCAGGTATTGATTTTAAAGTGAAGAAAATGCTGGTGGAGGGCCGTGCAGTACAGCTGGCCATATGGGTAGGTTTTGTTCCAGACAGATGGGAAGTGTGTTCGGTTTTTAGAGGTGCACGAGCTTCAAGAACTCCTTTTTGTGGTTTCCTCGTTTCCTTCCTGCTCCTCCTGTCTCTTTGCTGGAGTCTTCCTCGTGTTGAGATTTCATGAGTGTCGTGATGGTACAGCAGGAGCTGCAGACAAACAAAACCACTTCTAAAGTCTTCTTTTGTCAAGGTTTGGGGCTTCCTTCCATTTCATGTTTTCCTTACTGCTCAGGATTTAAAATTTTAAATTTGCTTATTTTGTTTAGTTTAAAATACCTTTTTGTTGTTGTTGTTGTTCTAAATGTATTTGATGTTGTGTGTTTGGGGTTATTTTACCCCTCCTTCTGCAGGATACAGCAGGACAGGAGCGCTTCAGAACGGTGACTCCCAGTTACTACAGAGGAGCTCAAGGGGTTGTTTTAGGTATGAAATAAATGGAAGGAAAGCACGATTACAGAAATTGTGGGCTTTATTTCTCCTAAATGTCCTTGCAAAAGGGGGTTATCCAAGAGAATCAGAGGAAATAATTATGGCTCAGACACTGGGTATGCAAAAACCACAGGCAGGAAATCTTGCTGCTTCAAAATATTTTAAATTAAAAAGACAGAGATGTCATACTGCAGGCTGTTGATGAATTCTTAGCTTTGTAGCTATTGCATGGGTGGTTTTCTGGTAATAGGACTAATCAGGGGGTGGTGTTGTGTTCTTTTCCCCTTGATGTTTTTGCTTTTTTTCCCCCCAGAAACTGTTGATGTGATTGTTGTGATTATGGTGAGACCTGAGGTTTGTACAGACAAAGCCCTTTCTGTGTGACAACAGCCATTAGAAAATAGAGGGGTTTTTCCTTTCAGGATTTGTGAAGGCTAACCTTAACTTTGCTGTACAAAATATTCTTCCTATGATATTTAAACCTTGGTGATTTATGTAAATGCAGTTATTAATTTACCAGTACCCAAAAGTAGCTTTGAACTCAGTCCGTGTTTTAGCAGCAGCGTGTGCATGTACATATAGATAAAATTAGCTGACAAAATACCAATTTTAAAATATTCTGTGTGGCCCAACTCAGCACTACCAACAGGTAGAATATTTCTGTTGGTAAATCTGATTTTTTCTCCAGAGGTGCTTGTGTTCTGTAATCCTGAGGGAGCACAGCCCAGTGTGTTCCACCTTGGCAGGAGTGTGTGGTTGATGCCCCTTTCTGTAGTTCCCTGGCACCTTTTGTTTTTCCAGGCAGTAGTTAGGAAGTGTGGATGGACTAAATTCTGTCACAATGAAGGAAATGTTAAGCTCCTTTTCCTCTGTTCTCAGTGTACGATGTTACAAGAAAAGCCACTTTCACAGGGCTGGGAAGGTGGCTGCATGAGCTGGAGATGTACACCGCCTCCAGCAGCACTGTCAGGATGTTGGTTGGCAATAAAACTGATAAGGTCAGTTTGGGAATGCATCCTTTTCCATTTTCCCCTGGGTTATTAATTCATCACAGGGTGTAAATGTGAGATGGGTGCTGTAAGTAACACAGCCAGCCTGGCTGTGAGCTACAGAGTGGGAAAAATCCAGTTGATTGATACAGATCACAGACATTTTTTCCTTTCAACAAAACGTCGTTTTTGAGGTTTTGTTCTCATTTCAGTGGAGCTTTTCTGGGTATTTTTTAGAAGTGGCAAGTGTAGCTTATTTCTTCATCTGTCTCTGCAGCCTGACCGCGAAGTGGAGAGAAAAGAAGGGCTCCAGCTCGCCAGGAAACACTCACTGCTTTTTATAGGTATGAACCTCTGGGACAAAAACTTAAACATTCACATGTTTATTTTGGTATTGCCAAGCGTGAACGTACAATTGTATTTCAGGTTGATGGGTTGTTAAACCTTTTTTTTAAATACCTAATTAATCTGGGTTTCAGCTTCTGTATTGAAGCATTTTTATCTGAAACAGATTTACTGCAAATACTGCACAGACATGAATTTTATATTCTCTTGAAATCAGCAGGATTTTTTAATTCAGAGCCCAAAAGACTGAATTTTTCCTCCTTACTGGTGTCTGCAAGGACCTTGGCAGATCTTTCATTTCCAAGTTTCTGTTGCAGCTACATAAAAAAGACAATATTCTTAGAACAACAATAAAATGTACAATGGAAGATATAAAGGTGGGAGTTTTTAAAGAGAGTTTCTTGAAAAGATTTCTAGGAGAAATTCAAACACATAGGGGACAACATGCAACTCCATCTGTATTCTTTCTCAGCTTTGTTATGGAATAATTATCTTCTACATTTACTGTCACAACCTGAGAACAATTTCTTTTTCTCCATTATGGAGAAAATGGGGAACTGTGGAATTCTTTTTGGTGGAAAAATGTGATACTTCAGACTGGGATGTATTTCTGTTTATCCTATTCAACTTAAGTGTACATTTAAGAGAGAAAGGAGAGGAGATCCACTCGTTAAAAAACTCCCATCTTCTTTCTGGTCCCAAAATAAATTTTTACTAAGTGGAACATACTCCCTGCAAATAAGATAAAATAATTTTTTTCCCCTTTCCTCCAGAGACCAGTGCCAAGACACAGGATGGAGTGCACCATGCCTTTGAGGAGCTGGTCATAAAGATCCTGCAGACTCCAGACCTTTGGGATAAGGGCACAGGGAAAAAGGGAATCCAGCTCATGGAATCATCAGCACAGCAGCATCAAGGGTTTTGTGGTGCCTACTGTGCCCTTATTTAAATGCCTGACTGGAGGAGACTTGGACAAAAAAAGGGGTGGGGATGGATTCCAAGCACCAATCTGTGCCATCAGTTGTGCAGATGCAAACCACAAACTCGTTAGCAAAATACATTTTTATTCATTAACAAAATACAGTTTCTCCTTCCCTTTTGCACAACTGCTGCCTGCAGGTATTTTTTTGGTAGCTCTCACATTTTTAACTATTAAATCATAGTGCTGCTTAGGGAATTGTGCTTTTGCTGTATGACATTCAGCATGGACTTCTGCTGGAATTCCTGCCTCAGCATAAATTAATTGGTATTAAATTCTGGAATATTATTGAGAAGCTTCTCTTCCTTTGGATGGCATGGGAAGCTTTGAGGCACCCAAGTTACCTTCCTGTAGTTACTCAGCAGGAGTTTGATCAGTGGACAGAGTTTCCTGATTTTGGATGGTTTTAAAAAGTCAAAATTGCCACATGTGCCCAGACAGTGAGCTGAGTTCCTGGTTAATTTTGGGGCTGTGATGAAGAGGATTTTAACACTTGTCAGGGAATTGCAGGACACTGAAGGTGACCCTGGGCTGTTGTTTTTGCACTCAGCATCAGGGATTAATTTTAGGGCTGTGATGAAGAGAATGTGTATTTTAACATTTGCCAGGAAAAGTGCAGGACACTGTGGTGATTGCACGGAGGATCAGGGATGAGATGCACTCATCATTTTGGGCTGTGGTTTTGCAGTCACTGAGAGTCTCTGCAAACCCTTGTCCTCTTCCAGCAACCACAGATAAAATCAGAAATTTTATCAGAATTGATAAAAATTTTATCAGAAATTGATAAAACTCAATTTCACAGAAAATGTGCTGCCTATGGGAGATTTTGCACTTGGGTGAGTCTGTCACCAACCCCACTATGAAGTTTTACCCTTTTGTCTTTTACACTTTTAATGGCAATATTGTATTTTTTGCTAACTTACATTAAAATAACTGAAAATTTCAGATGTAACTTGTGCCTTGCTTCTGTTAATGCATATTCTTACTATTAGATTATGTTAGATCATAAAGCAAACATACAGCTTTATTTACTGCTAGTCATGCAAAATATTTTAAGATGTTATGATAGCAGCCTTGCTTTAAATAAATTTTTACCCTTAGCTTTTTAACTTAAATCTGAATCTTCTAAATATGTTCATGTCTTTCAGACTCTAAAAATCTGTTTGTAACCTGAAATACAGACCTAGGGTGAGATCAATCTGGCCATTTATTATTTTCACAAAATGATTTGGTTTGAAATGCTGTTACTGAAATAGTTTTTAAATATTTCCCTCAGTTTTTCATAGGATCAAGGTCCATCTGTCATGAATCCTTTTTGGTAGCACATGGTTGCAGAGCTGACAGCTCACTGCATGTGGAGGAGTCCTCAGCATTTTTTGAGGTCACCAGGCTGCAGCACTGACAAGTGCAGAGAAAAATTCTCATTTTTGTAGCAGTGGGAACAGAACCTCAATGTCCACAGGCAGGACCACACGTGGAAGTTTTCGTTTGGAGAGGATGGATGGGGGTGATTCTTCTACACAACTTTTTGGGCTTGACATAATGTAGATTCAGTGACACTGGTATGTAAGAAATGTGCTTTTAATATGCAACTTTTAGTTCTGCTAAATGTCATGGAACAAGAAGAACATTATCTGTTAGGATATAAGGAACACCAAAAGGTCTTGTTGAAAGGGCACAACACACAGGAAATATTAGACCTCAGCAGGCAAGTGAGAACAGAACTAGTTACAGCTACCATGCACCTGTACAATGCCTTAAATCCCCCAAGGATAAAGCCCAGCTACTTCCAGAATCATCTCTGCATCTTCCTAAGACCCACTCAAAAATACTCTTATATTCCAGTCTCAAATATTTACAAGGTCCTCTAAGAGTTTTCTTCTTCACGCCAATTAGATGCTCTGGAAAGCTTTACCAGATTTGGAACAGAAGTAGTCACAAATGCTGGAGGGATGATGATTTTGATCTTTAGCTCCTCCTCTTCATTTATAAATGCTGGAGGGATGATGATTTTGATCTTTAGCTCCTCCTCTTAGTTTATAAATGCTGGAGGGATGATGATTTTGATCCTTAGCTCCTCCTCTTCGTTTATAAATGCTGGAGGGATGATGATTTTGATCTTTAGCTCCTCCTCTTCGTTTATAAATGCTGGAGGGATGGTGATTTTGATCTTTAGCTCCTCCTTTTAGTGCATAAATGCTGGAGGGATGATGATTTTCACCTGTAGCTCCTCCTTTGAGTGCAGAAATGCTGGAGGGATGATGATTTTGATCTTTAGCTCCTCCTTTTATTGTATAAATGCTGGAGGGATGATGATTTTGATCTTTACCTCCTCCTCTTAGTTTATAAATGCTGGAGGGATGATGATTTTGACCTGCAGCTCCTTTGAGTGCCCTTTTTGGAGCTGTTCCATTGGTGTCAAGGCTGTGTCCCACCAGGTAGCACAGGCAAAGATGTTTTGCAGAAACAAACTGTCCTGGTTTAGAACCCTATGCAGTTGTTTTCATGCACACTCTAAAAATCAGTGGTTTAGGAGCTGGCCAGTCACACAGGTACACTCAGAGGTTGTTCAGCATTTGTGATTGGGAAGTGGGAATAAGCGTGGATGAGCAATACCCGTGAGCTGTGCAAGATAATTTGGAGTACTGAGAAATGGGATGGACATAAAACCCCTTCTGTAGCTGGCCTGGTTTTTAGTGCTAACTAAAAGATTTGCAATTAATGCTTCTGTGGGAAGGGAAGGATGTTTTGCTGACCAGCTGAACTTGTTGAGCCTCTCTGCAAAGAACACTTCCCACCCAGCTGAAGGAGCCTGTGCCCAAGGGGGACTTTATTCTGAGGTTTTAAATCTAGCCACAGAATTTGTGGCCAAAGCACAAACCATCCATCTTGTCAGTGTCTCAGCACAAAACGCTTTGGAAGTGTGGGAGCCTCTGTGGAACAAAATGCACAATTTCCAGTCTAAAGATCAGTAAGACAGGACTGGCTTATTTGGTCTGAGTATCAACTTCTAAATGACAGCTTTGACTCAGAAAGGCAGTGTCAGCACGTGACTTTGTTCAGTCTTTCCTCATACAGTCTTTATTTATTGCCTTCTAGGTAAGACCAGCAGTTTTGAAGTAAATTCAGTGTATTTCCCTTTTCTAATTCATGTATTTACAGAACATTTTTACACAGTCTTTCCCTCAAACATGGTAACAAGCTATGACCTAACCCAGCTGACTGGCACCCAAAAGGAATCCTTGTTTAGTTTATCTAACACAGTTTTCAGCTCATTACATGCACTCTGGAGATCTTCTTTCACCAGTACAGTGTCAATTAAATGGCCATACTGCTCTTCAATGAATGCAGCTGAATTTAGAATTTCCTGCTGTTCTTCATCCTGCTGATCAACACAAGATGTTGGTGTGAAATTTACAGCATGTCCTTCTGGTTACTAGTATTTTAAAGTATGTATATATTACTTTAATATCTATAAATATAAATACAATATAATATGATAATATATAATAATATATAATAAAATGATGACATATGATATGATGACATATGATTACGAATATATAATATAATATAATATGACATATAATATGACATATAATATAATAAGACATATAATATAATAAGACATATAATATAATAAGACATATAATATAATATAATATAATATAATGTAATGTAATGTATACTATAATACTATAATGTAATACTATAATAATAATACTAATAATATAATAAATATAATATAATATAATATAATATAATATAATATAATATAATATAATATAATATAATATAATATAATATAATATAATATATCAGCCTTCATAGAACTTAGAGTCAATTCTCATCTCTCACCTCATCCTGAAACCCACAACAAAAACCACAACAATTAATAACCACAACTTCCCCTGCTGCAGCCTTGATGAAGTGCCCAGATCCAGATGGAACACTGGCACTTGGCTTTGTGTTACTTTAAAACTTGAGGAGATAAGGAATCAAAATTCCATTTTCTCAAGTTGCATCTGAAAGGCTACAGGACCTACTCAGTGCCCCACGTGAACTCTTGTTATGGAAGAGGAGTTCTTTCAAGTAACAGAAGTGCTAGCCCCAAATATTTCTTTCAAGAGATTAGAAGTTGGAATACTCACAAGAGGGGACGAGATTTCTTCTGACATGTGAGATTTTAAGACATGTTTTTTCTTTTCTGAAATGAGAGGCTTCACAAAGATAACGTAAGGCTTAAACTCAGGAGTCCTCAAGTGCTTTACTGCCTGTGAACAGATGATTTTTTTTGTTATCAGACTTCTTTTAGCTACATCTTCATGAGCCTCAAACTGGTTTCAGTGGTGTGAAGTCCTGTTGCCTACACATCTGACCACAGCAATCTTTTGCCCTTCAAACAAAGGCTCATGCCAGAATCCTGGCTAGCACCCAGGAGTGCATGGAGCATTGCCTGAATAGCACTGGGATTTCAAGGGGCAAGGACATGGCAAAAAATCCTGAGGAAAGTATAAAAAACCCTGACTTCGTGGGCAAGTTATGGTTTGTTTCACCTAAGCAGCAAATTTAAACAAATTTAATTATTTGGACAACTGCTGGACAATCACTTGGCAGACACTAAATCAGGAAATCTGATCTTAGCAGTCAGTTCTCTGAGATACCCTTGAATTTTAGGGCATCCTGAGAAACTGGCTTAGCACAACACTGCAAATTTTAAACTTGGAATTCATCTGAGGTAGCACCACAAGCCTTTCCTAGCCCAGGTACAAAATCTGGATCAAATTTTCAAGTATTAACTCACAGCATGAGGGTATTAAGAGCTGGCACTGCTTACACTGCTCCTGTCTGGGGGTGATTCATGGTGTTACTGCATTCTGTATCTGCACCCAAAAATGGGTACTGCATCCTTGAGATCCTGCAAATGAGAGCCTTGGGGGGTGTGGGTGTGCTATGGCCAGCATTTTTCAAATCAGAACTAGAATGGAAACAACACCATTTAGAAAACCCTGTTGGAAAAAACACCATTTAGAAAACCCTGTCCCAACCTGCTCAGGTCCTCTAGGACCTGAGCAGGTTGGGACAGGGTTTTCTAAATCAGAACTAGAATGGAAACAACAGCTTTGTTCTAAAGGTTCTCTCTGGGACCTGAGCAGGTTGGGACAGGGTTTTCTAAAATCAAAACTAGAATGGAAACAACAGCTTTGTTCTAAGGGTTCTCTCTGGGACCTGAGCAGGTTGGGACAGGGTTTTCTAAATCAGAACTAGAATGGAAACAACAGCTTTGTTCTAAACCTGAGCAGGCTGGGACAAAAATCAGAACTAGAATGGAAACAACAGCTTTGTTCTAAGGGTTCCTCTGGGAGCTGAGCAGGCTGGGACAGGGTTTTCCAAAATCAAAACTAGAATGGAAACAACAGCTTTGTTCTAAGGATTGTTCTAAGGATTCCCTCTGGGACCTGAGCAGGCTGGGACAGGGATGCACGTTGGTCCTACAGCAAGGGAGAAGTCCCACAGTGAGCATTACTAAAGGGACATCCAGGCTGTGCTGGATTAAGCCCTTTTCTGACCCAGAGATGGGGTAAGGGAGAGGTGTTTTAAAATCTTTTATTCCATTTTTAGTCTCATGTGAAGGGTGAGACAATACAGATGTTGTAATTCACGCCATCACAATCAGAACCCAATTATTTCCTAATTACAATAAATTATAATTGTTTCTTGGCCTATCAGCTTTTGTCACACCATGCTGTAAATGCTTTAAAGCCGATCCTCTAAAATCACCCCTCATGGCTCCTACTACAGTGCATCTTTCACAGTTTTATTTCTCTAATATATCTAATCTCATTTGCAAGGCATGTCCCAGCTGGTCTGCAGGAACTGCAACCACTGCTCTGCATTCCCGAGAGTCCCACTCTGCCCAGGCAGCAGGAATTCAATATTCATATTCATATTCATATTTGCATTCTTTAAAAGAAGCTGCAGAACTTACTTCAGGTACCACATCCACCAGACAAACTTTCTTTTTGGCCATCACAGACCGGATTGCCTCCAGGCTTGTGCCATACAAATTTTCTTTGTACTCTCCGTGTTCCACAAATCTAAAAAGTCAATACACTTTTAAATACCATCTACAAAAATATTAACATTATTCAACTTAGAACATTTGACAGCTGTTTCCTGAAGTCAAAACAGTCCAAGAGGGAGGAGAGAGGCAGAAAACAAGGGGTGGGTGGGGAGGGATTTTATTTTTTTACTTTTTTTTTTCCTTCCTTGTTTTGTAGCAATTCTTCATAAATCACTAACAGTTAATCAGCACTGCTGACAAAAAGGGGAAGAAGAATGGATATTTTTCACAGAAAACAGAACAAAGCTGGCAAGGCAATGGACTGCACTTCTCCCATCTTTTGGGAGCCTAGTAAAGATCTGAACTTGGAGAAAACACGTTCAGGCTCACAATGTCAGGTACAACCACAGGTTCAATCTAGCACGCATTTTCAAGAAGAATTGTGAGTAAAACTTTTTACCCATTGTATTAAACAGCCCAACTAAGTATCTGTTACTTTCACTAGATTCAATACTGACCAATCATTACACAGATTATTTAAATTCTAACTCAGGATCCTCCTATTGATTTTATTCCTAAATTGCTTCCAGCTAAATGTTTGAGTTTGCTCTAACAGTCCAGACTCAGTAAAGAGCTTTTTACTTAAAGCTGAATCCTTCTAATCTTGTCCAACTTGTCTCCTGGTTTTGGTATTTGTGTGATGATGTAAAACTGAGCAAGCCATATTTTTAAATAGTCAATTATACCAGTATTTAAAAATTAACTCACTTGTTTTGCTGCACATCTGTCTCAAACGATTGCTTAGAAACAAAATTGTATTCTACTCCCTCTCTCTCATGACTTTTCCTTGACCTTGTTGTATCTAGAAGAGAAGGGAAGCAAGACATGGGAGACACATCAGCCTTTGCAAATGTTTTCTCTACTTAGTTCCAGTCACATTTTCCCAACTTCAAACAAGAAAGTTGCACAGTGGCAAATTTAAATGAACAAAACATCAATCAGACCCTATAATTTTGTTTTAGACTCAATTTCAAATATTGTATGACCAAAAATGAAGATGGTTTGCTTCCCAGGAGTGCTGTAACTAACAAAAAAAAATATATAGGAAGCATGAGAATTTACAATGAGAAAAAAAAATTTGAGTATTTCAGAAATATTCATTTAATCAGTAGTCAGAACAGAAATGGTCATTAGTGCAGATGGCAAGTCATTAATTAGCATTTCTGGAATACAGATGTAACAAACACAAATCAGTAAATTTTACTCACGTGGAACTGCAACCCCATACTCCTGGGGGTTCTCTGACACAACTTTTTGCTTGAGCTCACTTAACTTGGCCCCCAAAGAACCTAATAAAATAAAATAAAATAAAATAAAACTGTCTGATAGGTTTCTGTGTGAAATTAAATAATGCAGAAAATAAATATATCAGTTTCACACAAAGAATATGATACAGGAGTGTGCTGGAAGGAAGCTCTTCATGAGAGAACTCACGACCTGCTCTGCCATATTCTGCTTTGAAGATCATCAGGAACAAATTGAATTCTTTGGACAATTGCTGGACAATCACCTGGCAGGCACTAAATCAGGAAATCTGATCTTAGCAGTCAGTTCTGAGAGATATTCTATGAGATACCCTTGAATTTTAGGGCATCCTGAGAAACTGGCTTAGCACAAGGCTGATAAGCTGAAATGAAAATTGCATACCAAATCTTGTTAGAGAATTCTAACATCTGCCTCTTCATCAATAGCTCTGACAGCCTAAACGCTGGAGTAAAAACCAGAAAGTGAATCAGAAAAATGAGAAATGGTCCTGCATCATTATTTTTAGAAGGATTTGGTGACTTTGATTCCTTGTTTTGTTTTTTTTTCCCTTTTTTGTTTCTTTAATGTAATTTAAAATAAAAGAAAGACTTCTGACAAAACCCAGAAAAATGTTTTAAAAACCCACCAGAACCACAAAAACCCTGAAATTAAACATGCAAGAAAAGCCTCTGGAAGTGCAGGATAAAGGAAGAGGGAGAAATGTGAAAAGCTTTGAACACATGGGTACCTTACCAATCAAAACCACCAGCCTCTGCTGCTCCCCAGGCTGTTGCTGATATTTTGTGACTTCTTCATATGTGAGGAACTCTGCTCCATCCACCTGCTCTGCCTGCTTGCCTTCATTGCCATTGTTCTCCTTCTCTTTTCGACTCAGCCTAAAGCTCCTGCGTAAACCAGCTGGGCACAAAACACAAGAGAAAAGATAAAACCCAGATTTTTCAACTTGTTCAGCCTCAAATGGGAGTTATTCCCAGAAATTTTGTTTATTAATCAAATCAGTGCAGATATGATCAGATTGTGGGAGAAATCTGTAATAAAAGTTGCTACAATTAGGAAAAGGTGTTGAAGATGTTAAAGGTGAGATCAAGGAGCAAAATGCTACTGGCAGCTGTCCTAAAAAATGCAAAAGGATAAAGGGAAGGGGGAAAATATGGATATGGGATAGAAAACATAACATCCCGATGAATATGGGATAGAAAACCTCATATATGGGATAGAAAACCTAAACATCCCATTGAATATGGGATAGAAAACTTCATATATGGGATAGAAAACCTAAAAACCTCATGGAATATGGGATAGAAAACCTCATATATGGGATAGAAAACCTAACATGCCATTGAATATGGGATAGAAAACCTCACATATGGGATAGCAAACCTAAACATCCCACTGAATATGGGATAGAAACCCTAAACATCCCACAGAATATGGGATAGAAAACCTCACATACAGGAGAGAAAACCTAAACATCTCATTGATTATGGGATAGAAACCCTAAACATCCCACTGAATATGGGACAGAAAACCTAACATATGGGACAGAAAACCTAAACATCTCATTGAATATGGGATAGAAAACCTAATATATGGGATAGAAACTCTAAACATCCCATGGAAAATGGGATAGAAACCCTAATAAAAGGGAATAGAAACCCTAATATATGGGATAGAAACCCTACTATATGGGATAGAAACCCTAAACATCTCACTGAATATGGGGTAGAAAACCTCACATGGGATAGAAAACCTCACATATGGGATAGAAACCCTAATCATCCCATTTAATATGGGATAGAAACTCTAACATATGGGATAGAAACCCTAATATATGGGATAGAAACCCTAATATATGGGATAGAAACCCTAAACATCTCACTGAATATGGGGTAGAAAACCTCACATGGGATAGAAAACCTCACACCCCATTGAATATGGGGTAGAAAACCTCACATATGGGATGGAAAACCTCACACCCCATTGCCTATAGGATACAAAACCTAACACCCAACCTATAACAAAATCCCCCACATACAACTTTAACTGCCAAGTATTGGTTATGCCAAAGTCACATTATGCCTCTCCACAGAGATAATTTAGTTTATAAACGTATGGGAAATTCATTTAATAGTTCAGTTTGAATTTTTTACTGTGGAGGTGGGTTCTTTTGGGGGTTTTATTGGGTGGGGGTGTTTTGTTTTCATGTTGGTTCTGGTTTTTTTTGGGGGTCGGTGTGCTAGGGAACAGGTAAAGGGGTTTGGTTACTCACCTATGTAGTGTCCATTGAAATATCCTTCACAGTCACAATCTTCTGTAAATTCAAAAGCAAGGACGTGGGGTAGGGCACAGGGGAAAGGAGAGTGACAGGGAGGAAGGAAATATCAGATAATGTGTGTGATACAAGTCTGGCTCGTTGGTAAAGAAAGAAATTTTATATCCTGCATTGTTTGCAGGTACTTTTTTTAACATAATCATTGCTAATACTAAAAAATACTTGCCTTGCCTAGTGGTTTGTATTTGAAAAAATCCTTGACTTTGATATTGAACTAGAGAATTTTGTATCTTGGTATTTAGAGTTCCCAGAGTTTATGGAATTCAACAGGAAATACCTGATATTTGGAAAGGCAGCTGGTACACGACATATAAACTGCATAAGCCCAAGAGAGTTGCTCATAATGAAAATAACACAGAAAACAATGCAGACAAATCACTTAGAATTAACATGGGTGCCCTAAAATGTCAAACCCCAATATTTCTTTATTTTTTAAACATACCAGATACAAAGACTGCATTTAACTTTGCAAGTCTTTGATTTGACCCTCACTCAGAAACCTCCAGAATATGTAAATACATCTCAGAACACAAATCTTTTCTCTTGAATCAGAAAAGCAAACTTGGAAGTTACCATTACTTAAGTCATCAAATAGAATTAGATAAGTTTAAATAATAATTCACAAAGAAAATGTCCTAGGGACAATATATCTACTGTTCCCTTTGGAATTTTAGAAAATGTTATTATTTTTATTTTAGAAAATACTTTGGTTGTTTATATTCAGACAGAAAGTGAGTTAGGAGAGCACCTACCTTTGTCAGAAGACTGATCATCTATAAGTTAGCATGAAAGGCAGAGTTGGGATGATATTAAAAGATGGACAAATAATTGAGCAAAATTAGAGAAAATTGAAAGGAAAGTTCTGGTTTCATTTGCTTAGCAGGCTTTTCTAACTTAAAAAAAGTACTGCAATACAATAAATACCCTTATAAACTGATTAAAGCATTTGGGGCAGAAATGGAGTTATTATAACCAGTTATCAGCTTAATTGTCTTGAAAACATCTGAGCTAAAGCTTAAGCAGCACTCCTCATTACATGCCTTTATTTTCACATGAATCCAGAGTCGTTTCATGCCCTCATATATGAATTTCCAGAAGATGCATTAGGTTATTTTTGCAGCTTTCAAGTTTCAAATCACAGGAAAAGTGTGAGCAAATTGAAATCCATCTAAATATGTGAGGCCAGATGTTCTTGAGAGCAGGGAGGGAGGGACAGCTCTGATTTCTGGAAACAACAAGCACTAGCAACACTGGATAAAGCTCAAACCCAAATCCTCCTCCTCGTGTCCATGCATACCAACCAATGGCAGATGGTATTAAAATATCAATCAGTGGCAAAATACACTCAAACACATTATTCTTGAAATAACAGAAAAAACTGAGAACTTAGTATCAATTAAAGCATCACTGAAATAACAGAACAGACTTACATAGAGGTTTCTTCAGAGTTCTGGTATTCTGCAGGGTGCCTGTTGTTCTTCTGTAATTCAGGCGTCTGAATAGGAAATAATTCTATTTTAGATATGTAAACACAGAATTATAGAGAATTTATAGCATGGAAAATCAAGAATGGCATAGTGCTTTTCTTAAAAAAAAATTAAAATGTCTCTGATTCAACTATTTCAAAGGCTTTATTTAAAACTATGACAGTCTCAAATTGTTATTGGTAAACGAATGAAAAGAAAATTTTAAAACATTTTATGCTTTCTGTGGAGGTATATCAGAGCATAGAAATCAATAGTTTATCAATCTGGGTTTTTTTCCTATTTTCCTCTTGCCCACGTGATCTTTTTTTTGCAACTTTAAGAAAAGTAGATAACCTTTGTCCAAAAAGCAGTCACTGAGCTGTGCATAAGGAAGAAATTATCCACCTTTTTCCAGATCACTTTGAAGTTTTCTGTTATTTACTAGTAAAGAAACCAAGTCACCCAGCTTGTTGTGAAAATGTAAGAACAGAGTTTCAAAAAAAATCTTCCTTAAGTGTTAAAATCAAGTAGGAAGTTTATGATATAATTGGAGAAGATGGAGCTTTTAGCACTTTCCTCTTGGCTGTATTTACCCTGGCATGACCATGCCTTTCATTTTCTGTGAAAAAATAAACTGGCATTGTCACGGACATTTTTATGAAAAATCCTTTTTGACAGGATTTTTCTCCTAAGAATTTGAGAGGCCTTAGGAAAAAAAAAATAATAATTATCTGCTGCTGTGGAATGCAACAGGACTGCATCTTTGATTGGTCTCATGTGGTTGTTTTTAATTAAACCTCCAATCACAGTCCAGCTGTCTCAGACTCTCTGGTCAGTCACAAGATTTTATTATCATTCCATTCCTTTCAAAATAAGAATTCTGATTAAATCCTTTCTTTTAGTACAGTTTTAGTATATAATTTTCTTTTAATCTAATATTATTTTTATTTTAAAAATAAATTGGTTGTTTATAAACATGGAGTCAAGATTCTTTGTCATCTCATCTATAATCCATGGGACCCAGAGTTGGGATGATATTAAAAAGATGGACAAATGGAGCAAAAATTAGAAAATTGAAAGGAAAGTTCTGGTTTCATTGTATAACTTAAAAAAGTACTGCAATACAATAAATACCCTTATAAACTGATTAAAGCATTTGGGGCAGAAATGGAGTTATTATAACCAGTTATCAGCTTAATTGTCTTGAAAACATCTGAGCTAAAGCTTAAGCAGCACTCCTCATTACATGCCTTTATTTTCACATGAATCTAGAGTCGTTTCATGCCCTCATGTATGAATTTCCAGAAGATGCATTAGGTTATTTTTGCAGCTTTCAAGTTTCAAATCACAGAAAAAGTGTGAGCAAATTGAAATCCATCTAAATATGTGAGGCCAGATGTTCTTGAGAGCAGGGAGGGAGGGACAGCTCTGATTTCTGGAAACAACAAGCACTAGCAACACTGGATAAAGCTCAAACCCAAATCCTCCTCCTCGTGTCCATGCATACCAACCAATGGCAGATGGTATTAAAATATCAATCAGTGGCAAAATACATTCAAACACATTATTCTTGAAATAACAGAAAAAACTCAGAACTTAGTATCAATTAAAGCATCACTGAAATAACAGAACAGACTTACATAGAGGTTTCTTCAGAGTTCTGGTATTCTGCAGGGTGCCTGTTGTTCTTCTGTAATTCAGGCGTCTGAATAGGAAATAATTCTATTTTAGATATGTAAACTCAGAATTATAGAGAATTTATAGCATGGAAAATCAAGAATGGCATAGTGCTTTTCTTAAAAAAAAATTAAAATGTCTCTGATTCAACTATTTCAAAGGCTTTATTTAAAACTATGACAGTCTCAAATTGTTATTGGTAAGGGAATGAAAAGAAAATTTTAAAACATTTTATGTTTTCATATATCAGAGCATAGAAATCAATAGTTTATCAATCTGGGTTTTCTTCCTATTTCCCTCTTGCCCACGTGATCTTTTTTTGCAACATTAAGAAAAGTAGATAACCTTTGTCCAAAGCAGTCACTGAGCTGTGCATAAGTAGAAATTATCCACCTTTTTCCAGATCACTTTGAAGTTTTCTGTTATTTACTAGTAAAGAAACCAAGTCACCCAGCTTGTGTGAAAATGTAAGAACAGAGTTTCAAGTAAAATCTTCCTTAAGTGTTAAAATCAAGTAGGAAGTTTATGATATAACTGGAGAAGATGGAGCTTTTAGCACTTTCCTCTTGGCTGTATTTACCCTGGCATGACCATGCCTTTCATTTTCTGTGAAAAAAACCTGGCATTGTCACGGACATTTTTATGAAAAATCCTTTTGACAGGATTTTTTCTCCTAAGAAGTTGAGAGGCCTTAGGAAAAAAAGTAAATAATAATTATCTGCTGCTGTGGAATGCAACAGGCGCATCTTTGATTGGTCTCATGTGGTTGTTTTTAATTAATGGCCAATCACAGTCCAGCTGTCTCAGACTCTCTGGTCAGTCACAAGATTTTATTATCATTCCATTCCTTTCAAGCCTTCTGATTAAATCCTTTCTTTTAGTACAGTTTTAGTATATAATTTTCTTTTAATCTAATATATATAATAAAATAATAAATCAGCTTTCTGAAACATGGAGTCAAGATTCTCATCTCTTCCCTCATCCTGGGACCCCTGTGAACACCACCACTGGCATAAAATCAATTTATCAATTTAGTGACACTGTATACATGTGAAAGAAAAAAAAACCTATAATCTTTGCTGACAAACCTTTCTTGGAACTGTTTTGAGGGGATCAAGCCTGCTCTGAGGTTGGTGTCCCCAACACGCTTGGCTTGCCACCACGTGGGATCATCCTGGCTCACAACCTCCAGCACGTGGCGGCGTTTGAACGGCAGCCCGGCCTCCTGGCAAGGAATGGCTCTGTCCTCTTTGGGGTTATAGCAGAAAAGTGCCCTCATAAACACCTGCAAAAGAAAGGAAACATGGCATTTCTTCTTGTCCTACCTGGAATTTTAAATGTCTGCCTTTAAAAGGCTTTCCCCAATGCTAACACTGCTATATATATATGCTTTATTCCTCCTGCAAGCACTCAAAAAATACAGAGACCTGGCAGCTTGTGCAGAAAAAAATTAATTAACTTTCCAGCACACAGCCAGTAATTGTATGTCAGAATTGTGGAACATGAGATTCAGAAGACCAAAGTTCCAACAAATACAGATCACAATCTACATTAAGTACAAAATGCAATAAAGGAATGGTTGGAAAAAAATAATGGAAGGAGAAAAAGTAGTAAAACGGATTTTTGGCAAAATTGCCCAGTTGTAAAGACCGTCCTTAAAATGTTCCTTTAATGCATCAAAATCTACTGTTCAGCTTTGGATTTGTATCTTAACACAATTTAACACAAGAGCAGAACCACTTCAGAAAGTGATTTTTGGGCTTCAAGGGTCAGCAACCAAGAGCAGGGAGGCAGAGGGACGGACAGAGGAACCTCGTGAGGGCCAGGTGAGCAATCATTTATTGCTGCTCGGGTCGGGCAGATGAAATGGGCTGATGGGGTCACATGGGGAACGCAGCTCTGCTGGCACAGAGGTCCATTTTCACTCAAATGAGTGGCAAAATGCCCAGAGATAATGGACAGACTGCAGCTGCCATGGCGACAGGAGACAGCGGAACACTCAATTTAATTCCACGTACCAAAAGGAAGAGGCAGGATCTCAGAAATGCTCTAAAAGAACACGTGCCAAGATGGAGAGGAGTCATGAGTAGAAGGGTACAGCACAAAAAGCACTGTGATATCTTTGCAGCTCAGTTAGGAGCCCGTGGCACTTCCCACTGGAGCAGCAATGCTGCATTTACAGAGGGGTAAAGACGTGCCTCAGTGGTCCAGCTGCATACCTTGCTGTCTTTGAGACGATCTTCTTCTTTGATGGCTGGGATTATCTTCAGTGTTATTGACCCTTGAGACTGAGCCTGACAGAAACAGAAATGGTTTTTTACTTTGAAAGCAGGACAAGGATACAATGCAGACTATTCAAGCTCCAGTTAAGGAGCTAGCAGCTGTCTCCTCCTCAGAACTCCAAGAGGCCAAGCTAATCCACTATTTAACTGCATTACTGAGAACATCAGGATGTTCCAGACCCCACAACAGTGGAGACATCCACAGTAACTGCTTGGCTAAAACATATTAAGACCTGCATTAAAACTCCTTTGTTTGCTTTTAGCAATTGCATTAATTTCTGGGCTACAGTTCAGAGCACATTACATACTTCTGTGGCTTTTAGTACAACACTGACTTAAATTTTTTCAGACTAATAATTTTAAAGTGCTGTTTTAAAAAATACTGATGTGTTTTCTCCATATAACTTGTTAAGAGTTAAATATAAGCATCTACAAAATAAACACCTACTTTTTCACTCTGCAAATCTTTGCTAGGAAATGACAATTATTAGTTATAGTAAACTAAAAAGCACTTCTGGGTCCTTCAGAAATCTAGAATGGGTTTATCTCATCTGTTTTAGATGCCTTATTTTGCATGAGATGAACTGTGTTGTAGGGAAGCCTGCAATTCTGCACAGATTAAAAAGCAAACACAAACATTTGTAGCTTTTCTTCCAAAAATAAACCATGAAAAAGAAAGTGTTACACTTCAGGCATTAACTCACACGGGACATATGTAAGTAGAAATTACACAGGACAGATAAATACCATCCCAAGATCCCCATAAATTCAACTTTACACACTATTTCCAAGAGGTTTTGACACCCCCTGCCCCCCAAGTTAAAAGCAGCCATTGGCATTATTTGGGATTAATTTTATCTCAATTGAAATTAGTGATGGAACGGACACCAGCCTCCTCACTGCGCCCCTAACTCCCCTCCACACCAAGACAAGGGGGAACCACAGCACAAGAGGGAGGTCAGAGATAAAGAAGCACAAGAGCTTCACCACTTTCTACCAAGATTTGTGGCTATTCATGTTAGAGAAGCATGAAGCAAGAAATTGCTCGTCACCAGGAATCTGCTGGTAAAGGACAGACTGACAGCTCTACCGAGCACACGGACAAGGCTCTCTTCAGCTTCCCAACACACCACATTGTGAATCATCCTCTAGGAGTGTATTTATAATTTGCAGCTTGTTTGCCATAAACAAAGCATTAAAGGGAAGTTCTTGACAGAGGAACATGTTAACTTTGTATTTGTATCTTACTTGGTACCAATCCAGTTCGCAGAAGTTTCTGAAGTCAAAAGGAGAAGACTAATCCACTGGGAGAAGAAAAACTCTTAATGCAAAGACAAGCAGGGATTGCATCTTTTAGCTCTATATTTTAAACTCATGGTTAAATTTCATCATCTACTGTAATTACTAGATCACCAAACAGAAAAGATCTTGAAATGAAAATCAGTGCAGACCAAAATCTGACTTATTTCTTCTGGTCGTTTGTGAAGCACAGTAATACCATTGACTTCTCTTAGTTCATCTCCAACATGGACAAGACCTGAAAAGATGGTAAGGAAATTAAAATAGGTCTAGAGACTGGAAAGCACTGTTCCTCTGATGTCCAGCCTAAATCATTAGCATGTACTTCCTCTGCTCCCTCATCCAGACTGATGGATTTAGTACCAAAGCCTTTGTTGGAAATGTGCCTCAATCTCCTGCCTTTATTCCTAATGGCACTTTTCTTTCCATGCAGCACAGTCTCAAAGGAGAGCAGCATGCAGACAGGCAAGGAACTCTGGAAAATCACTATTTGGGTCAGTATTAAATATTCAAAACTGGAATTTTTAGTTTCATGAGTGTGCCCAAATCTTATGAAGTCAGGAGACAGCCAGGAATACAAGGGCAGGAATGACATGTCTGTCACCTGACAGATCAATACTTCACACTCACACAAAGAATGCTACACTAATTTTTTTTTAACAAGCCATGAAGAGGCTCTACAAGATTTAGGTTTGTTTATCCAGTTCACTAAGAAATGTTGTACTTGTCATATATACAGCTACTGTTAACTGACATAAAAGAATTTTTTAGTAAAGCAAACAGAAAACAACACATGATACTCTGAATAAACCAAGCTACTAGATTAAAAGTTAAAAACATTCTTTGCATTTTTCTAAAGCTCAAATATACTTCTTCCATCTCTGTTTTCATGTTTTTCCTAATAAACAGCGTATTTAATTAGATGAACAGATTACTGATGAAACACAGAAATGCTAAGAGCATGCTCAGGAAACTTCAGAGGTTTCCAAAGGCAATTCAGAAATGAACTATTGCCATCATACCACTGCGATCAGCTGCACCACCCCTCATGATCCTTGCTACAATCACAGCTCCTGTGTGTTCATCTCTTCTGATGGTAGCTCCCTGAAATAAAACATACCCCCCACCCAAAATAAAGGGTAAGATATGAGCCTGGAATTCAGCAACCAGAGAAATAATGTGTATGCTATTATGACTTTTAAACTGGAATTAATTTATTCTATGGATTTCCTCTTTCTCCTTGATGATTTCCATCATTACTCAAGTTTTGCCCATGCCAAGGGACTATGGGAAGGTGCCCCCACCTTCCTTTCTGCTGACTTTGTGACTATTGTGGTCATCAAAGTCACTCAAGTGTGCAAAACATCTTATTGTAACAAATTCTTTCTCCTCCTCTTCTGACTCTTTATACAATAAAGTCAGCACTTTTATATGTAAAAACAACAAAAGCCAAGTAATTGGATTTTTTTTCTCCTCCTACCTCTGCTGGCAATACAAAGCTTTAATCAGAAATTCAGTCAGATTTCTTTCCCAATACAGCTGTTTTTCCTTAGGGAATCAATTCTTCCATTTCTATTTGTATAAAATTAGGAACTTGACAATATAATGATTATATACAGATATCAAACTTACTCTCATGCAAATGAATACATGAAGTCATTGAATATTAGCTACAGTATCACAAGAATTAATAGATATAATCAGCATAATTGCTTCAACATATACAATTTCTTCACTGTGTTTCCTGGCATTATAAACTATGCCCATAAAGCAGCTAAATGTAAAATTGTGAAGGTGCATTTATCATTTACCAAATTGGTTTTTATGGTACTTTATAAGCTTCAGAACACTCCAAGTTTCTGAAGGCTGTTTGATGACATCTTCAAGTATCTCCTCCATACTCCCAATAACATTCTTGCACCATAAAGTTTAATGACTAGAGATGGGTGATCTAATATGTACCAAGGGTTCTTTATTTTTCACTAGCCGAACAATTTTCACTGATTCCTCATCAAAATCATCATCAAAATTATCAGGCAGAGGTGGAAGAGCTGGGTCAAAGTTCTTCTGTGCTACAGTGTCATGTACTACAAGCATTGCCTGCATAAAGGAAATAAAAAACAGTAATGTAATGGAATAATACCACAATTCCCATTTTATCTTTCCAGTATTACAGCAAAATTAAACCTCCCCCTTTCTTCCCTCATCACAAATCCTCCAAAAAAGATTTAGCAATTACCTTATCCATCATGTAAACTGCGTACTGGTATATGTCAATATTTAAAATAAATCCAGGCAACAACAAAAACCAAAGTGGACAATGAAAAGCAAGAAGGCATCCTTTTCTTCTCCTTTTCTGGTCCCTCAGAAAACAGTAATGAAGGGAGGAATGGAAGACAGCATGGTGCATTATGCAGGAAAGCTGTCTCTTTTCGATTTCCCTCACATCCTAAAGTCTGTGCAGGAAATCCCAGTGGAATAGAAGTTTGGAGGAGGTTTCTATGTAAGTTTTTGTTACAAAATGTTCTATCACAATTCTGCAAAGGCATTTCTTTAGGGTCCCCAATGTGGTTTTTACCCTGAGATGTGGTGTTGACAACAGCTGAAGCAGCTCCTTTTCTTCATTATTCACTGGTGCTGTCTGCAATTCTTCTATTACCTTTAAATCAAAATTTACAACATCAAAATTAAAGGAGTCCACCAAACAAGGTCATGTGTTTACATTTCTGTTGAGTGTCTGCTAACATCTATCATTCCATCAAAGTAGTGTGCACAGATCAAAACTGATCCCAGTCCATAATGCATGAAACCTGAAAGAAACCAAAGTTTCTTTAGCTGTTTTTATTAGATAGTACAGAAGACAGCATTAGGAATCAGAATAATAATCCCTAAACATACATTTTAAAGAGTTATTCCATCAACAGAATTACAGGAGCAAGTTCTGAAATTTTAAATTCTATATGGAATACATAAATGATACCTGAAACAACACTCTTTTATTATTTTATAAAAGACTTTAAACCTTGTGCAACCATCTAGTATTACCTGTGTGGAATATGCCACATAACTTCCCTTGTTCCCCTGCCAAACCTGGACACCAAAATATGCCCTGGACTCTCAGGCACTTTAAATGAGAGATGAGAGAAATAATGGAGGCACTTCTGCACTGGGCTGAGTGGGTGGGAGGAGAGAGAAGGCAGGGCAGGGAGGAGGAAAGGAAAACGTGTTGAGAAAAAAGAGATTTCTTTACCCTGTTAAGGGTTCTAAGCAGAGAAGTCATATAGCTCTATAAAAAACTTCTCTGCTATTCTGAAGGTGGAAATTTTGTATGGCTTGACAGGTAGCAGTGCTCAAACTTTTGTGGAGGTGGTACGCTGTGTGTGGAACAGGAGAGGGGGTGTGCTGCATGTTGAGGGGGGCACTGGGCTCTCCTGACTTTGAAAAGGGAAACATTGCAGCTCCCAAACCTTCACTGCCTGTTCCTGTGCTATGGTAGGAAACAGGTGCATGTAAAGAGCCAGCAAATGCAGAATAAATTTCCCTTCACAGGCACAGGGCATGGTGTCACACACAAATCTAAGACACAACTCTGCTCTGTGAACAGACTGGGGCATGAACTCACTGAGAGCAGCCCTTAGGAGAGCGACCTGAGGATCCTGGTGGATGAAACATCAGATACATGATGGCAAGGTGTGAAAGACAACTGTATCCCAGCCTGCATGGAGAAGAGCAGGGCCAGCAGGTCAGGGCAGGTGATCCTGTCCCTCCTCCTGTCCCTCCTCCTGCTCTCATGAGAGCCCCTCACCCAGAGCAGCGCCTAGCTCGAGTCCCCAGTGCATAGACCTGCTCTAGTGCATCCACAGGAGATCACCAAAATGCTCACAGGGCTGCAACACCTCCCCTGTGAGGAAAGGATGAGAGAGTTGGGATTGGTCAGCTTGGAGAAGAGAGCTTGGGGGAGACTTTACTGCTGTCATTCAGTGTGGAAGAGTATAGGAATATAATTTCAATATGTGCGGATGGGATGTGGCCGGGCTTGTCTGGCCCCTGCTTCTTGGCCAGGAGCAGCAGCTGCAGTTCTGGTACCACAGAGCTACTCCAGGCTGGCAGGAGATAGCAGCTGGGCACTAGAAATGCCCGGGCTTGAAGGAACTCAATTCTTTACCTCTGGTAGAGTCCTTAGGCGAAGGTGAAGAGAAGAAAAGAATGGATTCCGAGGAGGGTTTAAACCCAGAGTTTAACTCCAAGGTGACGCAGAGCTCTGAATTATAGCAACAGCTCCTAAAAAGGTCTGAGGTCCTTTTTAAGCTCGGAGGCAGGGGAAGGGGAGGGACAGGTGAGCTACCAACCAGGTGAGGAGAGGAGGGCTCAGGGGACAAGTGACACTTGGCTAAGCTAATGACCCCAGGGCAGAGGGGGCATCTTTTGAACTTGTGCCAATCACACCACAATGCCCTTGCTGGAATGTTAAGCTTGAGGGACAGCACCTAGCAAGGGGGCAAGGGAGGGGGAGAGGAGAGGTTGGCACACCTAGGGGGTTGTGGGCAGGTGGAACAGGAAATGAACATTGCACACTGCAACAGAAGAGGTTTTACAGTGACTTCTGTGAGCCAGAGAGGAGTTTGAGAAGAGGATCCATGTTTACCCCTGAAAGAATTTTCTACCAAAGTCACTGACAGAGATACCAAGAAAGAAGGAAGGATAAATACGAGAAACCTGCAACTGCCTGTTCCAAGTCTCTCATGACCAATAAGTGTAAACTTATGAGCTTTGTAAGAATGTATAAAAAGCATGCATGCTATAATAAAAACAGTTTGAAACCTCATGAAAATTGAGTGTGTTGCTTTGTGTTGTCTCTGTCTCAACTATGACAATTCAGCACATGAAGGAGGCTTACAAGAGAGAGAAAAGCTCTTTACCAAGGTCTGTAGGGACAGGACAAGGGGCAGCAGTTTTAAATTGAAAGAGAGCAGATTGATATAAGGAAGAATTAGATTATCCATATTTAGATTGGATATAAGGAAGAATTTTTTTATTATGAAAGTGGTGAGATGCTAGAACATCTGCATGGTGAGATGCTGGAAACAAGGCTGCCAAAAGAAGTTTGGGATGCTCCAGCACTGGAAATGTTCAAAATCAGGATAAACAGGGCTGTGAGCAATCTGATCACGGGAAAGCTGAGCCTGCCTGTGGTGCTTAGATGAGATCACCTCTGAAGGTCCCTCCAACCCAAACCAACAGCAGAGCTGCCTGGGCTGGAATGGTTTTGAGGCTGAATATGACTGAGTGCTCAGCTGGGATATTTCAACAGGGCTGAATGCTTTTTGCAGCCTCTCCCTTAGGAAGGCCATTCATAATATCCTTTTCTTCTACCTGAACGTGTCCATCTTCACTAGACATTTAATAACTTGGTGGTTTTGAGCTCTCTTTTCCTCGATTAATCATGGCCAACAGATTACAAAGACAGCTGGGAAAGATGAGAAATATGTTCACATACAGCACAATTGCAAAGCTTTGATTTGTTAGAAAAGCAGGTGTAAATAATAGGAAAATCAAGAGACAAGAATTTTTACTCACATCTTCAACTAACCCTGCTGCACTGTGTAAAACAGGAGTTGGACTCTGTCTTTCATAATGCCGGAGCTTTTCATGAATCTGAAAAAAGATTATTCAGGCATATTTCTACAGAGAGATACAAAACTTTCTAAATATACCTCCACTGGAATGTTTTTTTATTTAAGGAACACAATTTATCTGAGATGTGTCAGAAAAATAATCTCTCTTAGGGTTATTTTAGTTTTGTTTAGGACTCTTAGTTTTCTTTTTGCTCATGGTAGTTTCAGACAGTCAGAAAATCTGTAAAGACTTTAAGGGCATAAGGGAAAAAATGAAGGCATTTCACATTACTTTTTAGCTATGGGGCACTGTATGTTCATTTTAGCAAGAAGAAGAAAACTTTATTTCTGGACAAAATATGCTAATTGTCAAACATTATTAATATTTGTTCTCAAACACACATATGCTTTGGTCAGTACAGAATTCTTAAAAAAAAAGTTTGGTAAAATAAATAGTTGATAAATCCAGGGAACAGAGAAAAAGTAAACTGTAAGGAGAATTTATATAAATAAACAGAAACTTTTACCTTCATCAGGTAGCTGAGACTCCTTTCACTGAAGACATCCCTAAGGAATCCCATTTCCTCTTTATGATTTGAATCAGGTCTCAGCTGAGATGTCAAAAGGGCCAAAGTTTCGTGCAACCCTAATTTCAGATTCAGGACAGAACAAAAATATTGTACACAGAATTTCTCATTGGACCTTCTAGTGCAGACTTAACAGTCACTACATTTATTTGGGTACCACACTGGTGATCATCAAATTTGCAGAGAGACTCGTGTTTATCTTGTGTTTATCCACCACTCATTTTGCAACACTCCCTTCATAAGTGGCAAACACAGCATCACATTAAGGCAAAACCTAACAAAGCAATATATATATATATATTTAAAAAATATCTTTCACATTTCCCACTTCATGTTTATTACGCTTTGTTTCAGAACCCTTCGTGTCCCTCTCACAAATGTTGAATTTTTAGTAGCACAGCAGACTCTCAAAACGACAGAATGATCTCCTTTAGCAGCTCTGCCTCCCCAGCAGCTTTGCTCACAAGTGTTATCCTGCCCCTCCTACCTCTGAGGCACCTGTAAAAAGCCAGGCCTGACCAGAGGAAGGAAGGACAGGTGGAGATTTCCATTGTGGCAGAATCAAAGCTCGTGGCTAGTTCTCTAAAAAGCTGTTTAAATCACCAATATCCCAATTTTGCAGCGCACAGGGCCAGACAAACACCAGATTTTTCCTGGTGAACCATGTCTGGGAACACAAGACCAAAACAAAACAGGAAATACAAAAAGGTGGAGGCGGATCAGATCTATTCCTGTGGCTATTCTCTCCGTGAACCTTAGAGCGGATTTTGATCCAGGATACTCAAACTCACTCCTGCTTTAACCCTAAGCATCATTTAATATCTGTGACTTCCCCCTGGGCAGCATACTGGAGAAGGCAGCAAAGCAGCTTGGAGCAAAATCACTTATTTTATGTTAAAAGGAAGAATATTACCCAAGTTTACCAACCCCTGTTTAGAAAATATTAAGAAATGACCCAGCAAGGAGCAGATCTAGATGGGCTGATCTTTAATAAGCAGGTGTAGAAGGCATTGTTACACTGAGAGGTCCAACTTTGCCTACAGGAGCTTATCAGAACACATTCAGGTCCATCAGAAATATATTCAGGTTTATCAGAATATATATTCAGGCTTATCAGAACACATTCAGGTCTATCAGAATATATATTCAGGTCTATCAGAAATATATATTCAGGTCTATCAGAAATATATTCAGGTCTATCAGAACACATTCAGGTCTATCAGAATATATATTCAGGTCTATCAGAATATATATTCAGGTCCATCAAAACACATTCAGGTCCATCAAAACACATTCAGGTCCATCAGAAATATATTCAGGTCTATCAGAAATATATATTCAGGTTTATCAGAACATATTCAGGTGCTCCAGGGTTATTAGGAAACTGTTTCCTGACAAACTTTATTAATTTTCACCTTTTACATTCCACCTTTCTGCTTGTTGGCAATTGCTCAAAAACTCCAGTTGAATTCTCTTCATTCTGTTACATTTTACTCCAATTTGAACGAATTTCATGTGTGAAACACCTATGATAAGATTTCAGTCCCCGTTCTGTTGAAAACATGCAGCTGAGTTACCTGAGTCTTCTGAAAGCACTGGCATGGCTCTGTTCTTATTCTCAGAGAAAAATGTTCAACTTCAACCAAGAGGATTGTTTCTTCTTCTTAGAGACAAATCTTCAACCAAGAGAATTGTTTCTTCTTTCTGGACTGTGGTTCACAGGCAGCCCTGAAATAAGCAAACATAATATCTAAGCTCAAGCATGCAAGAAAAATGTCAGGCATGTAAAAATAGCAAATTTTCTGGTTTTCTGTTTAAGCTGGATCAAGGAGAGGCTCCGCAGCAATTCTGCCATGCAAGCAACAATGTAAAATACTGGGTTATGTAATGAAATGTAAGTAAAATGGAAAAGGTTATATAAGAAGCATATTGTATCTGGGATAAAGCTGAGGCTGAAGAGAGTATCTCTCAAGATAGGTAGAAAAAACAGAAGAGAAGGGATGTTTAAAAGCCCTGGGAAATCTGATGTGCAGAAACAGAACATGCAGGAAGATGCCACACCACAAGATGTTCTGGGGCTTCCTAAAAGCTCATCTCAAAGAAACGTCCACATCCCTGAATTGTGATGGAAACCATGCTACAGCTCCAGCTCCTCAAAGCTGGCAGGGCTGGCACGCTGCCACCCTTGGGCACAGGTGCTAAGGGTGTTTTAAAAAATAAAGCTACTTCCACTGCTCAGAAATGGCTTTAGGTATTCCTCTTGTCACTCAGAGCAAATTTTCCAGAGCAATTTTTTTTTTTTCAATTTTAAAATACCCCCAAACTGAATCTATGCATGTAACTGCCAGTCCAATATGAAACATTGTGTTTCAGGGCATTTACAATCTTGTTCATGCTTATAAAATTCATTGGAGTAGTACTTTCATAAAAATAAACTTCCACAACAGCACACATACTCCAACTCTTTGCTGAATACAAAAAAAGGATGCTCCTTGTGTTTCTATTTGTAGATAAGTCTCTGATATTTTGGTTGCATGAAACAAGTTTGATGCTTGCAATTCAAATTTTCTTGACTAGCTGCCTGAAAATACCATAGTAGTGCATGGCAAATTAGCATTTCCTTATTTAGAATTTTCTGGATTCCTGAGTTTCTCTACAGCATAGTGAAATACTAAGCTCAACAGTCACCTGTGTTTTACACCTTGTATCTTCTACCACTACAATTAATTAATCCCTCTGGGCATCAAAACATAGCTGGAGTTCTTTAAATAAATTAACTGAGTGTTGAAATTTCACTCTAATCCATGGATTGTGCTCCAGTGCATTTTATAATAACACTATACATTTATTTAAACATTCTCATTACCTATTGCTTAGAACAAATAAACATTTCACTCACACACTTCTTGCCAAAGAAATTTATGGGCTGCTTTGGCTCCTTGACTATGGCATTTTATTTAACACATATTTAAATCTTCACAAATGATTAAGAAAGAACTTTAATTGCATGCTTCATCTTTGCTTCTTACAGTCAAACCTATTCAGCACCAAACCCCATAAAAAGCCAAGTTATTTTCCAGATTCTTAGTGGGAAAAAAAAAGCCCACACAGGAACCTGAAAACACATTTCAGCATCTTAAAAACCTGACAGCAAACTCAGGAGCGTCAGAATTAGTCGAGTTAGGCACAGCAATCAAAATGGAGGCTTCCCCTAGAGGCATCTTCCATGCTCTGTAAAAATCCCGTTACACAGAACTGCCTGGAATGAACACTCCAAAGAATGAAAAGCATTCCATAGCCAGGGCTGGCTCTCAGAGGTATCAAAATCAGCCCCAGCATGTGATATTTTGCAAGATGGGTCTCAAAACCATGAATCTGTCCTCTCATCATTTCAGCATCAATAGGCTCAAATACATTTTTCCTCTTTAAAAATATCTACCTAAACCTTAATTCATTTTTCTTGTCCAGCTGTTCTCAAGACTGAATGCCTGAAGCACCTTTCTCACCTACAAAAAGGGTTGTTAATATTTGGAAAGGGCTGAATAAACTCAACCGATGCTCGCCATGGGGTCAAATCAGGAGATAAAACAGAAGCATAATATGACCTGGCATACCCTCATTAACTTATAGAATAAACCTATTGCGGTTCACAGCCTAACACAACATAAAGCTTCTGTAATCCAGATTGTATCACTCAAAGCAGCAGCTGCTTCAGAAAGCATCTGCAATTTAACATTTTACATTAAGGCAGAGGATACATCACTATGCTAAGCGGTGATAGCTGACGGCCACACAGGATTTCTCCTCCTGTCAAACCTGAGTGAAGCTGCTTCACGGGTGCCTCCTCTAACACGGAAAAAGACACCATTCTGGTGCTGAACGAAGCATAGACAAAACCGCACAACCCTGCTGGGCACCACCGGGCCGGACTCTTCCTCCGAGCCCCCCGGTCAGGGGCAGCCCCGGCCCAAGCCGCGCTGGGCGCTCTGGGCTCAGCCGGGCAACCCTCGGGCGCTGTGGGGACCCGGGGACACCCCACCGGCAACCCCGGCAAGGGCCGTCCATGTGAGCTCCACCGAGCCGTAGGTGATACTTGCGGGCCCACGCCTCCTCACAGCCCCACCGCGTACGGAGCGAGGCTGCGCTCCGCACCGCACCGCACCGGACCGGAGAGAGACGGCCCTGCCTGAGCTGCTTCCCCAGCCGTGAGGCGAGCACGCTCCGGGCCCACATCCAACGGGGAGCCCCAACCCGGAGCGAGCCCCCAGGCACACCCAGCACACACCCGCGGGCTCCCTCACGCCGGGCCGCGCCTCGAAGGCAGCAGCAGCGGAGCCCAGCCCGAAGCGCCGCAAAATGGCGCCGCCCCCGCCGCCTCAGCGGCCCCCGCGCCGCGCCCCGGGCCCGGCGCTGCCCCGGGCCGCCGTTACCTGCGGGAGCGGCCCGGGCTCGGCTCCTGCGGCGCTGGACGCGGCCCCGGCCGGCCGCGGAGCTGCCCGCAGCCTGCTGCGCACGTCGCTCATGCGCCCTCAGAGCCGTTCTAAGCACGCCTCCCTCCTTCCCTCCCTCCCCCAAGTTGCCATGGCCTGAGGGGCGGCTGGGGCTGCTGCAGAACGGCTGGATCGCCCCGAGCGGCGGTTCGCAGCGAAATCGGGGCCTCAGCACCGTCAGGGTTAGCGGCTGCCAGCTCCGCTCCGCGGGTTCGCCCCAGAGCTGGCGGCTCTGGATGCCGCTGTCCCGGGGGAGCTCCGGGCGCCGGGGCGGACCTGAGCGCTGCCTCAGCCCGGCCTCCGGAGTTCCCTTGTTGAAGTCACCTTTAGGGACTGTCAGGAAAGTCCAAAACGCCAGAAGTTTATGTCCCAAAAGGAGACAGAGGAGTCCTTATTCGAATAAAGGGAGAGAGTTCACTGGGGCACACGCCCAGGGTTTTCTCTCTCGGGATTTCACAGGACTCAGCCTCCCTTTTATCCCAACTCCTGGCAGCGTGGTGCCCTATTTTTTCCCCATTGCTGAGGAACCAGGAGGGTGCAGCCTTTCCTGAACCACCCATCCCATATCCCCCCTTGAACCTGGCATTTTACCCCAAAGTTCAGCCTTGTGCAGACCTGTGCCTATCTCAGGAGCCAAGCTATCTGGCCCCACTAACATAACTGCTGCCCAAAGTGAGTAGAGACATTAAAACCCATTTCAAAGATGTTAACACTCATACCTTCATCCATTAAATTATTTGTAAAGGCATCAGTAGTTGTTAATTTAGTAGCTGGCACAAGGCTGTGTTTTGGAACCAGTATGAGAATACTGATGATAACATGCTGATGGTTTTGGTTGTCGCTAAGCAGTGCTTATCCTAAGCCAAGGACTTTTTTGTCTCATTCTCTGCCAGTCAGGAGGTGCACACAAAAGCTGAGGGGAGAATAGCCACAACAGGTTATGGACTGGCCAAAGGATGTCCCACACCACAGAACATCACATTTATATATCAATTGCGGGAGTTACCTGAAAAGAGCGCTGACAGGAGTTCAGGGACAGAATCTACTATCAGTTAGCAGGTGGTATGATTGTATTGTGCATCAATTGGGTGTTTTTACCTTGGGTACGTGGGCTCGGCCAGACACCTCCAGCGCTAGACCCGCCCCGAGCCCCGGCTCTCCACGGCCCAGCCCGGCCCGGTTCACCCCGCCCCAGCCCCAGCCCTCTCCCCGGCCCAGCCACTGTCTCCAGTCCGGCCGGCCCGGTTCGACCAGGCCGGGTTCACCGGGCCCCAGACGCAGCCTCTCTCTCCCCCCAGCCACTGCCTCCACAGCACAGCACAGCCCGCCCCGGCCCAGTCCCCCCTCCCCATCCCGGCTCTCCCAGCCCAGCCCCTCTCTCCCTTCCCAGCCACTGTCTCCACAGCCCAGCCCAACCCGGCTCTCCCCGCCCCATCCCGGCTCTCCCGGCCCAGCCCCTCTCTCCACAGCCCAGCCCAGCCCATCCCGGCTCTCCCCGCCCCAGCCCTGCCCGGCTCGCCCCGCCGGCTGCGCCGTCCTGCCGCCGTCTGCCCGCTCAGGCTGCGGCTGCTCCAGCCCTTTCCCTGCCCAGCTGGCGATCGGGCAGCGCTGGCAGCGCCGCTCCCTCTCCGGCTCCGGCTCCGCGGGCATCCCGGAGCTGCCCGAGGGGCTGGCGGCCGCAGCGCGCAGGCAGCGCGGTGCGCTCAGCCTCCCGCCCCGCCGCATCCCCGGCGTGCCCGCCGAGCCCCCGGGCAGCCGAGGGCATGGCAGCCGTGCGCAGGAAGTTTGGGGACGAGTACCAGGCCGTGGGCCTCGCCCGCTGCAGCGCCCGCAGGGAGCGGCAGCGCTTCGTGGACAAGAACGGGCGCTGCAACGTGCAGCACGGCAACCTGGGCGGCGAGAGCAGCCGCTACCTCTCCGACTTCTTCACCACGCTGGTGGACCTCAAGTGGCGCTGGAACCTGCTCATCTTCCTGCTGACCTACACGGTGGCCTGGCTGGTGATGGCCTCGATGTGGTGGGGCATCGCCTACCTGCGCGGGGACCTGCAGCAGGCGCACGGTGACTCGTACAGCCCCTGTGTGGCCAACGTGTACAACTTCCCCTCCGCCTTCCTCTTCTTCGTAGAGACCGAGGCCACCATCGGCTACGGGCACCGCTACATCACGGAGCGCTGCCCCGAGGGCATCGTGCTGTTCCTCTTCCAGTCGCTGCTGGGCTCCGTGGTGGACGCGTTCCTCATCGGCTGCATGTTCATCAAGATGTCGCAGCCCAAGAAGCGAGCCGAGACCCTCATGTTCAGCCGCGCCGCCGTCATCTCGCAGCGCGATGCCAAGCTCTGCCTCATGTTCCGTGTGGGCAACCTCCGCAACAGCCACATGGTGTCTGCCCAGATCCGCTGCAAGCTCATCAAGGTGAGGCGGTGGCACAGGGTGGCACCTGGGTGGCGGTGGTGACACGGTCGTGGGGTTTCTCCTGTGTGGCCGCTGCTGCTGGTGCCAGCTGGCAGCTCTGCCCTGCCCCGTGCTGCCCCTTGGCTGGGGCTTTGGTTAGGACTGTGGAGGATTTTTCCTGTTCGCAGCAGGAGCCGTGAAAGAGCCAAGCAGGCGTAGGGGAAATCTGTCTCAACAGAGAGCCCCCAGTGGATTGTGAGGCTGGCAGAAAGTCAGGATGGACGGATGGATGTGTCAGGATGCAGGACAGCTCCAAGGATGGGTACTAAGGCATGCTGCTTAGCAGGTGATGGCTGGGAATAAGGAATTGATTTGTGGTGGTATTAAACTAGGATAAAGATCAGCCTTGACCTCCTCTTCCTCTTGGGGAACTTGGTGAGCTTTAACTTGCAGTCCCTTATCCCAGTTAGTGACCTGACAGCATTTCAGAGGGATTGTATAGCTGCTCCTTTGATTTTCACCAGTATCTGTTTATTAATCACTGACATTGGCCAGTAGAATTCAGAATGCAAGAAAACTGGAATTCAGAGGAGTTCGTAACACAAAAAACAAACCAAACCACAAAAAAAAAAAAACCCAAAAAACCCAAACAAACAAACAAACAAACACACCCAGAAGAGCTTGGCAGTCACGAAGGTCCGGAAGATAAATTGGGCTGGAGTAGAATGGAAGAAAAGCTCTGAAATTCTAAGTAATGTAGCATCTCACAGCAGCTCTGACTTGTCAGGGGAGCATCCTTGGTGAGGAGCTCTGGCTGAAGCTCCTAAGCTGTCAGAAGCTGGATCCCAGTGATGAGATTAATTTCGGGATATCATATTTGAGTGTTATAAATGTTCTATCTGGTAATTCTCTCTGGCCTATTTAATAATCTGCATGAATAAGCATGAAGCAGTCAGTGTTGGGGCAGTGGTAAATATGAATGAATATTAAATATTAAATATATGAGTGGTAAATCTGTTCTGTGCTGAATGCCAGACTGAGCTGTGAATTTTTCTTGCTACATAACACCACTTTAGATTATCCATCTCTCATCCACCCCACATTTAAATTGCAAGCTAGGGCATTTCTAATTAATTGTTCCCTTGTTCAACATGTATTAATCTGCAAAATTTACTTGTCTTTGTGTTATGTGGATGGTCAAAATAAAGTCACAAGTGTTCCTTCCAGACTTATTCCTGACATTTCACAGCCCTCTGTCTTCTTGTTTTGTGATCCTTTGAGTAAAGCTGTAGATGTAAATGTAAATGTAAAATAAAGGTCACTGGCTATGAGGCTGTTGGAGCTATTAAGCTCTCTTCATTCAGGTTAACCTATTTTTATTCAACAAACGAGTTTAAAAATCCTCCATGCCCTGCATAAATCAATCTTGCATGTAAGATCCTGAATACCTCAAACACAGCCTTCTGCTTTCTCCCAGATCTGATACCTCTAATCATCCTGGCTGGGTTTGTTTACTATTGAATGGGTTTGATTGAAGACTCTTCCACAAAGAAAAATGCTGGGTAGATCAAACAGTTCTCAAGTCAGGCAACAGTTCGTGCAAAATGGCACATTTTTATCTAGGTAGATGCATTTGATGAAGATTTGGGACAATTTGAGATTTAGATGTTGGCTCATACTGGTTTTTTACCTTGGAGCAAAGATCCTACCTGGGCAATCAGTTTGTGCACCCGCTGCAAGAACAGCAAAAGCAGCACTGGTGTGCAGCTCAGCTCTGCAGGAAAAGAGAAAAGAAGATTTTGCAGGAGGCTGATTCTACCTTTGCATATTATAACAGACTGTCATGACTGCTATGGAAGTGTTGATCACTTTTATCTCACAGGAAATCTCACAAAGAGATTTTTATCTCTTTACCCTTCAGATCATAAATAATTTGTGAAAATGCTTTCACATGCAATCAGCTGATATTTTCTCTGTCTTCATCAGCAAAGGAGAAATTTAATCTTCTCCTCCTGTGTAGGAATGTGCTTTTTGTTGATGGAGTGACGAAATTATCTTTTGTCTCGTATAAAAAGGAAAAAAGCTGAGTAGTTTATCTCCTCAATGAGGTAAAAAGACACTTCACAGGACCTTGGGGACTCAAACTTAAGGATACCCAGTTGGACAGAGGCCAAAAGCTCCTGCCTAAGCAATTCACTAGAAAAAGAAGAGAACAAAGGAACTAATGGCTTTTGTGGGGTGTTTTACCAGGAGCAAGAACCTCTTACCCCTGGCTCGGTTTTTCTCTGTAAAGAGCTTTGTTATTTTGCCTTTTAATAAAACTTTTCTGTTTCCAACACTTCCTCAGAAGCCATCCTGGTGATTTTATGTCATTTGAGGTGGCTGAGCTATCTCAGGTGTGATACAGATCTCCAGTAAATACCAGGCAGTTATAAAATCAGCATTTTTAAGCTCCATGTGAACAAGGAGACAATATGAAGATCGACTATTTGCTTGGGGATTTTCTTTAAAGACAGAAAGTTTCTTAAAAGAACACTGGTCAGATCTGAGTTGATGGAAAACTGCTGCCTTTGGCTTGCTCTCAATGAACAATGGTCCCAAAATGCAGCACAATTAAAACTATCTATTTATTCATTTATGATAGTAGAACTTAAAATAATACTAGTAGAAATATAAATAGAATAGGTAAATATATATAGATATATATAGATAATAAAAAATATATAAATATATACATATAGATAGTAGTATAGTATATAGTAGTAGTAGTATATACATATACAAAATATAGTAGTATATACATATAGTATAATAATTGTTAATTTATAATCAGTAGTCATCTTCTTGAAGAGTTAAGTGCTTTTTAATCAAACAATAAGCAGAAAAGTACTTTAAATAGGATTTCTATCAGCTGTACCAGCTGCTAATTTTGGTGGGCAGTTTCCACCAGAGACCTTCAAAGCAATCACATGAGGAGCTGCCTGGCCAAGTGATGTGATTTTTAGTTAGACTTTGAACACCAGCAAAATTTGGAGAGAACCCTGTTGGAGTAGAGGGAAATTACAATATCAGTATTTTTATTGGACCCATGAAATGATGGGAAGAAGAATGAGGCACTTTGTTTAATAATAAGTTCATTATTAAGGTGGATTTGCAGTAGGTGGTACAAGCAAAGGGTGAGAGCATCGTGAGCATCAATTCAGGTGATTTGTGAAAATGCCACTCACCAGATGTCCTGTACAATTACTGTGGTGCTTACCTTTGAGTTAGTACATCACAGAGCCAACCAAAAGTTAGTAACATACAAAAATAAGAGAACATTAATTCAAACAAGAGAATAAAATGTGCCCAGATTCAGATTTTGGTCTCATTAACAGGAACTTTTGCCACAGGGTATTCATGTTGAACATCCATTACAAGGCATGTAGTGTGTGATACATGACATTTTGGTCAAAAATAAATATGTAATTAAAATATATATTAAATTATATAAAAATAAATATATATTAAGTACATAAAATATACAATATAGAAATATATTATTATATAATATGATAATAGAATATAGTATTATATAATAGCATATAGTATGATATATTATATTATATGATATTAGTATTATATTATATTGTATTATATTGTATTATAGTGATATATATAATATTATGTGATATAGTATTATATGATATGATATTATATGGTATTATATGATGTAATATGATATAATATAATATGATATAATATGATATGATATAATATAGTATATGATATGATATAATATAAATATTATAATATGGAAAATATATATTAAAATATATATACACACATATATGTATGTCACAGTAAAGTTTATAGGTGGTGATGAGATTCACTGGCACAATAAGAAAATCAATTTGGTCTTGCATAGCAGCCTCACAGTATTTAGCATTATTTCATCTCCATGATGAAGCCCCAGACCTACCCCGTGTAGCTGATAATGTCATGCAAGAGGCAGGTTTGAACTTTATTGCATTGATTTTATGTTTTGCCTCACACAGTGATTTTTAAATCATTTTTTTCTCTTTAGTCCAGACAGACACCGGAGGGGGAATTTCTGCCACTGGACCAGTGTGAACTGGATGTTGGATTTGGGACTGGAGCTGACCAGCTGTTTCTGGTTTCCCCTTTAACCATCTGCCATGAAATTAACTCAGAGAGCCCCTTTTTCTGTCTCTCACAAAGATCCCTGAGGAGTGAGCAATTTGAAATCGTTGTCATCCTCGAAGGAATCGTTGAGACCACCGGTAAGGCACTGAATAATCTGCATACTCTGATTGTTAATCTTTGTTTTCAGTGCTGATATTTTTAGCCGGGCAGCTGTTAGTGCTGCATGCCCCAGCATTTCCTGCCATGTGCTGCGGAGCTGCAGCGCCTCTCACCAGGAGCAGAGACCTCCCTTCCCCACAGGGCTTGGCACTGCCAGTTCCCAGCGTGGCCAGCGAGGGCCACAGCCTGCGCTCTGTGTGCAGCAGCTCAGTGCTCTCATGAGGCTTCTGCCTTAAGGATCATCACTCTGAAAGAAAGCTGAACTTCAAAAGTTGCCAGCGCTGCAAAGTTCCTTTCAGCCTAGTGTGGTGTTTTCTGGGTCCCCAGGATGAAGGAGGAATTGAGAATCTGACTCCATGTTCTTAGAAGGCTTATATTATATTATATTATATTATATTATATTATATTATATTATATTATATTATATTATATTATATTATATTATATTATATCTATTATAATAAATTTTATATATAAAATAATATAATAATCATCATATTGTTATCTGTAATATATTATAATATAACATTATATAATAAATATTATGCTATGTTATGTTATATTGCGTTATATTGCATTATATTGCATTATATTGCATTAGATTTCATTGTATTATATTGCATTATATTATATTATATTATATTATATTATATTATATTATATTATATTATATTATATTATATTATATTATATTATATTATATTATATTATATTATATTATATTATATTATATTATATTATATTATATTATATTATATTATATTATATTATATTATATTATATTATATTATATTATATTATATTATATTATATTATATTATATTATATTATATTGACAGAAGGTTACAAAGAATGACAACAAAAACTCGTGACTGACTCCTCAGAGTCTGACACAGCTGGACCTTGATTGGTCATTAATTAAAAACAATTTACATGTTGGATCAACAATCTGCAGACCAAATTCCAAAGCAGCAAAACAGGGAGAAGCAAGCAGATAATTATTGCTTTCATTCTTCTCTGAGGCTTCTCAGCTTCCCAGGAGAAGAAATCCTGGCAAAAGGATTTTCCCAGAAAATATGACAGACTTGAATTCAGAGTAAGAAATCCACTTTTACAGCACAGTCACAGAGATTGTAGGCATATGTGGTTATTGACAAATACAAGAAGAGTTTTGTTTCTTTTTTAAATTTGGGTATGGTGTTGTCCAGGTGACAGCTGATTTTGTGGCCTTCTGTTTTGAGGACTCAATTGGGATTGTTCAGCCTGGAAAAGGGAATCTTTGGGATGACCTAATTGCTTCCAATACTCGACATGGTGAAGAAAATTAATTCTGTCCCAGCTGAAACCAGCACACAAGCTAATACTGTTTTAATATTACATTTTACCATGGTTTGGTTGCAAGTCTGCATAAAAATTTAGTCAGTCAATGACTGTCAGAGGATTGTTTAGGAGCCACTGCCCCATTGTATAACCTGTAAAATCACTGGCTTGCTGGCTGAAATTCATTTTTATCTGTCAGCCTCATGTATTTTTGGTTCCATGTGTCAGTCTGCTTGCTCACAGTGAGTGCTCTTGTCCCTTTGCACAGGAATGACGTGCCAAGCCAGGACCTCGTACACAGAAGATGAAGTGCTGTGGGGTCACAGGTTCCTGCCAGTCATGTCTCTGGAAGATGGCTTTTTCCGTGTCGATTATTCTCAGTTCCACGCCACCTTTGAAGTCCCCACTCCTCCTTACAGTGTCAAAGAGCAAGAAGAAAACCTGTCCCAGTCATGTCTCCTGAGCAGTCCTCTTGAGAAGAAAAGCAGAAGAGAACAGCTTTGTCCTCTTGTCTGTGCTGATGGTACAGGAGAGAAGAACAAGCTCCCTGCTAAACTCCAGAAGATCAGCTCCAGGAAGGAGGGCCTTCCACCAAGAGCCCTGAGAATGAGTTCCTGTAACACAGAGAAGAATTTCAGTACTGGAGATCTCTTGGAAATTGAAGAAATAAGTCCCATGTCTGATGGTGAAGGCAGTGATCCCAGGATGCAGCTGAAAGCCTTCAAAGTAAATGCCAAGGCTCTCACTCAGTCCACCAGCAAGCTCGAGTTACAGAAGGATTTTCCAGGTATGGGCACTCTAGAGGTGAAATTGGAAGATAATTTCCCTGCCAAACTTTGAAAAATGAACTCTGATTGCTTCTTTGAAGAGCTGAAGAAACAGAAGGTGTTGCTGAGAAACTGCATTTGAGACTGCTGCCCTGGAAGAGTTGTTTCACAGCAAAGTCACAACTTGGCTCTGCTGCTTTCAGGAAGAATGATCCTTTTTGTCCAATTGTTGTGTACAGATCCAATCTAGGTAGCATAGCAGGACTTTGAGGGGCAGTGAGGTTACCCTGTCATGCCAAAGAGATTCCTGCCCTGATAAGGCTTTATCAGCATGCTCATTGCAAACCCTCCCTGTCTTCCACGTAGGCAGATGCTTTTTCACAAAGCAAGGATCAGATCCTCAGGCACAGATGGGAGCGAGAAGGGTGTAAGAGCAGCTGGACCCTGCTTTTGTGCAGCTCAGCTCCTGGGCTGCTCCTGATGGGCAGAACAGCAGAACACAAGAGGAATGTGTGACACTGCTCGGTCCTAGTCCAGCTGTCTCTTTGAGGGAGGCTTTCCTGCTCCATCCTCCTTCCCCAGTGACTGTGGCACACTCCCTCTGTGCTCCCAGTGCCTCATCCACGGTTGTTCAGGTGGGGAAGCAGTGTGCAATAACCATTTGGGTCATTTGGCCCACATGAGCTCTCCTAAACGTGAGGATCTTCATCCCGTCCAGAATTAGACCTCAGCATTTGATTCGGTGGATCACGTGCTGGATTTTAATGGCCATATCACCACTCACTGTGAAGGAAACTTGAGATCAGCAGCTCGGCTTCTTGGCATGTTTTATACTGCAATTAAATGACATTTCAGTTTGGAGACATTGTAAGTGAATAAATAAAAGCAAAGTGCTAAATCATGCTCGGTCATTACGCATCTCAGAGTTTTACTAATGAATGGTAGTCTTTGGTGTTGCTAATTTCCATTTTGTTACATCTGCCTTCTCCATTTATGTATGATTCTCAGTAATTTTGTAGATTTGATATTTATTGTTATTCAGCTCAATCCGCCTCTGTCTGTGAGAGGGGCTTTTTCTTTCCAGGTTGGTAGCAATTACAAACACACGCTGCTGTTTATAAACAGTGCTCAGTGGCTCAGCATCCAGGGTGTTCATCACCAGAGCACTCTCCAGTAAAGGATCAATTCTGCTCTTGTTACATGCACAAAATTCAGACAATTTAATTAAAAGGGGTGGCAGTGGCCGTGTTGTTTGGCAGTGCATTCCTTGATGGTAAAATGATGTATCCATCTGGCTTGCAGAACTCACTATTTCTTGCTTTTGGTCTGTCTGCAGTGTGAAACTGGAAAATGCAGGGGTAAGATGTGCTGCTTGTTGCTGTTTTATCTGTTCTCAACACGAATTTCAACAATCTGTATGTGCTAAAATCTGTATTTTCATTTATCAGCTGTATTTGTATGGAGTACTTAGATGACAGCATGAAATCTTAAATGATGATGACTCTCCTCGAGCTGCCAAAATTAGTATAAAATAAAATAAAATTACATCCACCTCAGGTCTCAGGTGTTCTTTACTCAAATGTGCATGGGTGTGTTGGCAGCAGAGCAGCTCCAGGAGATGGGGCCCCATCCTTGGGCACACTCCCCCTCTGCTGTGGGGGAGTTAATTATTAATTATTAATTATTAATTATTAATTATTAATTAGCAACAATGCTAATTATCAATGAGTTATCCAATTTAGAGGCCATTTTTTTTACACTGCTGCTTATAAAATAATTAAACCTCCTCATTTCTGTACACACTGACACATAATATTAACTTAGAGAAAAACTAATTGGACCCCAGAGCACTTCACCATAGGAGAATGGGTGAGTATAGATCTATACAGAATAAATAAACATCACCTAAAATGTTGAATTAACACATTTTAAGCAGGTAATAAACATCACCTGAAATGTTGAATTAACACATTTTAAGCAGGTAATAAACATCACCTGAAATATTAAATTAACACATATTGTAGGCAGGTAATAAAGATCAGCAAAAATGTTGAATTAACACATTGTAAGCAGGTAATAAACATCACCTAAAATGTTGAATTAACACATTTTAAGCAGATAATAAACATCACCTAAAATATTGAATTTACACATTGTAGGCAGGTAATAAACATCACCTAAAATGTTCAATTAACATACTTTAAGCAGGTAATAAACATCACCTAAAATGTCGAATTAACACATTGGTAGCAGGTAATAAACATCACCTAAAATATTGAATTAACACATTGTAGGCAGGTAATAAACATCACCTGAAATGTTGAATTAACACATATTGTAGGCAGGTAATAAAGATCACCTAAAATGTTGAATTAACACATTTTAAGCAGGTAATAAACATCACCTAAAATGTTGAATTTACACATTTTAAGCAGGTAATAAACATCACCCAAAATGTTGAATTAACACGTTTTAGGCAGGTAACAAACATCACCTAAAATGTTCAATTAACACATTTTAAGCAGGTGTTCTTGACAGTGTAATGCTCATTACAACCCTCACCCTCCTACCACAGAATGACAAAAAGCAGTACTACAACCAAAAAAATAATTAAAAAAACCCAAAACATAACCCCAAACCAAACAGAAAACCCAACAGAAAACCACCCAGCCCCACTGACGCTACACTGCTGACACCTGGCGGTACAAAGCACCAAGAGAAAAGGATTAGGGTTAGGTTAGAGAAAAGGGTGGTGAAGATGCTCAGTGGAGGATTTTGGAACAGGGGGGTTTTGGAGACACGATGGAGGAACCCAGGGCCTGCCTCGTGGTCCTTTCCTTCTTCTTCTTCTTGTCATCCATGTTCTCTGGGACATTGGCACTCACAGATTGGTTTAGAGTAGAAGCTCACTGTCTAACATGGGTGGTGGGCATTGGAAGGCAATTATAAATGCAAATATTGGATATGTAGTTTGTAGTATAAAAGACGACACCCCTCGTTAAGGAGAGAATGCCTCAGATGATCCTGCTAAGCTGACCTCGGCAGGACAGGGCAGGAGGAAGAATTTTATAGATAAGAAATAATAAACAACCTTGAGACCGTGAAATGAAGAGCCCTGACTCCTTTTTTTCTTCCTTCCACCTCCCCTCTGCCAAAAATTTGCCAGAGGAAAAATCCACGGAGAGCTGTGAGCTTGTGCTGTGCACTCGGAGCTGGTTCTGAGCTCCAGCACGTGAGGAAGGAGGCTCTGAGGGTTGGGGAAGTGCAGGGGTTGTTCTTGGTGTGAGTGACCACTCACCGTCTGTGTGAGCTTTTCTGTGCTTGAGATTCAGTGGAGGCATCAGATGGAGCTGAATTTCTCCTTGTTCACCATAATTTCTCACATTTGAGGGCATGCACAGCCTTTGACAAGTGCACTGAAGTGCAAAGGAAAGTTGTCAAGGACTCCTGGGCAGCACAAGTTTTATCTTTTCCAAGAAATGTTTTTGTATTTCCGTGATGCAGAACTGATGCCGGGGGGTATAGCTCAGTGGTAGAGCATTTGACTGCAGATCAAGAGGTCCCTGGTTCAACTCCAGGTGCCCCCTCTCTTTTTCCTCTTTCCACCTTCCCTTTGCCAAAAATTTGCCAGAGGAAAAATCCACGGAGAGCTGTGAGCTTGTGGGGTGTTGGTTGTGAGCTGCAGCATGCAGGGAACAGAGACTGAGCTGGGAAAGTTTCGGGGTTGTGCTCTAAGCACTCAATGTGTGTGTGTGCTCTGTTGTAAATTCCCTGTCATCAGCACCAGAATTTTGTTTTGATCTTATTTATTAAATGATTTGGTTTTAGGTCTTAATGGTGGATTGAATTTCTGCACTGGTAAGAAAGGTTTGATTGTTGTGGTAATTGTTGAGGTTGAAGTGTGTGTAGGTTGATGAGGCTTTAGTGTGTGGAGGTGTGAAGGGAAGGAATGGAATTGGTGGGCAACAAAAGATTTTTCTTTGGCAAGAAATGTTTTTTGATCTCCCTGGTGCAGGACACATGCCAGGGGGTATAGCTCAGTGGTAGAGCATTTGACTGCAGATCAAGAGGTCCCTGGTTCAACTCCAGGTGCCCCCTCTCTTTTTCCTCTTTCCACCTTCCCTTTGCCAAAAATTTGCCAGAGGAAAAATCCATGGAGAGCTCAGAGCTTGTGGGGTGTTGGTTGTGAGCTGCAGCATGCAGGGAACAGAGACTGAGCTGGGAAAGTTTCGGGGTTGTGCTCTAAGCACTCAATGTGTGTGTGTGCTCAGTTGTAAATTCCCTGTCATCAGCACCAGAATTTTGTTTTGATCTTATTTATTAAATTATTTGGTTTTAGGTCTTAATGGTGGATTGAATTTCTGAGATGGTAAGAAAGGTTTGATTGTTGTGGTAATTGTTGAGGTTGAAGGTGGTGTAGGTTGATGAGGCTTTAGTGTGTGGAGGTGTGAAGGGAAGGAATGGAATTGCTGGGCAACAAAAGATTTTCTTTGGCAAGAAATGTTTTTTGATCTCCCTGGTGCACAACACATGTCAGGGGGTATAGCTCAGTGGTAGAGCATTTGACTGCAGATCAAGAGGTCCCTGGTTCAACTCCAGGTGCCCCCTCTCTTTTTTCCTCTTTTCACCTTCCCTTTGCCAAAAATTTGCCAGAGGAAACATCCACGGAGAGCTCAGAGCTTGTGCTGTGCACTCGGAGCTGGTTCTGAGCTCCAGCACGTGAGGAAGGAGGCTGTGAGGGTTGGGGAAGTGCAGGGGCTGTTCTTGGACTAAGTGACCACTCGCCGTCTGTGTGAGGTTTTCTGTGCTTGAGATTCACTGGAGGCATCAGACGGAGCTGAATTTCTCCTTGTTCACCATCATTTCTCACATTTGAGGGCATGCACAGCCTTTGACAAGTGCACTAAAGTGCAAAGGAAAGTTGTCAAGGATTCCTGGGCAGCAGAAGTTTTATCTTTGGCAAGAAATGTTTTTGTATTTCCGTGGTGGAGGACAGATGTCAGGGGGTATAGCTCAGTGGTAGAGCATTTGACTGCAGATCAAGAGGTCCCTGGTTCAACTCCAGGTGCCCCCTCTCTTTTTTCCTCTTTCCACCTCCCTTTGCCAAGAAATTTGCCTCAGGAAACATCCATGGAGAGCTCTGAGGTTGTGGGGCATTGGTTGTGAGCTGCAGCATGCAGGGAATGGAGTCTGAGCTGGGAAAGTTTCGGGGTTGTGCTCCAACCACTCAATGTGTGTGTGTGCTCTTCTCTGTTGTAAATTCTCTGTCATCAGCAGCAGAATTTCTTTTTGATCTTATTTATTAAATGATTTGTTTTTCTTTCTGTCTTAATGGTGGGTTGAATTTCTGCACTGGTAAGAAAGGTTTGATTGTTAGTATAATTTCTGAGGTTGAAGTGTGTGTATGTTGATGAGGCTCTAGTGTGTGGAGCTGTAAAGGGAAGGAATGGAATTGCTGAGCAGCACAAGTTTTTTCTTTTCCAAAAAATGTTTTTGTATTTCCATGGTGCAGGACAGATGTCAGGGGGTATAGCTCAGTGGTAGAGCATTTGACTGCAGATCAAGAGGTCCCTGGTTCAACTCCAGGTGCCCCCTCTCTTTTTTCCTCTTTTCACCTTCCCTTTGCCAAAGATTTGTCAGAGGAAACATCCACGGAGAGCTCAGAGCTTGTGCTGTGCACTCGGAGCCGGTTCTGAGCTCCAGCACGTGAGGAAGGAGGCTGTGAGGGTTGGGGAAGTGCAGGGGTTGTTCTTGGTGTGAGTGACCACTTGCTGTCTGTGTGAGCTTTGCCTGTCCTTAACTCTCTGCAGGCACCAGATCTCCCAGAATTTCTCCTTTTTACCCCCATTTATCATGTTTAGGTCCATGTGCAGCTTTTGGTAGGTCCATTAAGGTGAACAGGATGGGTGCCAAGGAAGGAAATCCAATTTCTGGACAGCACAAGTTTTTTCTTTTCCAAGAAATGTTTTTGTATTTCCGTGGTTCAGGACAGATGTCAGGGGGTATAGCTCAGTGGTAGAGCATTTGACTGCAGATCAAGAGGTCCCTGGTTCAACTCCAGGTGCCCCCTCTCTTTTTTCCTCTTTTCACCTTCCCTTTGCCAAAAATTTGCCAGAGGAAACATCCATGGAGAGCTCAGAGCTTGTGGGGTGTTGGTTGTGAGCTGCAGCATGCAGGGAACGGAGACTGAGCTGGGAAAGTTTTGGGGTTGTGCTCTAACCACTCAGTGTGTGTGTGTGCTGTTCTCTGTTGTAAATTCCCTGTAATCAGCACCAGAACTTCTTTTTGATCTTATTTATTAAAAGATTTAGTTTTCTTTCTATCTTAATGGTGGATTGAATTTCTGAGATGGTAAGAAAGGTTTGATTGTTGTGGTAATTGTTGAGGTTGAAGGTGGTGTAGGTTGATGAGGCTTTAGTGTGTGGAGGTGTGAAGGGAAGGAATGGAATTGGTGGGCAGCACAAGTTTTATCTTTGGCAAGAAATGTTTTTGTATTTCCGTGGTGTAGGAGAGATGTCAGGGGGTATAGCTCAGTGGTAGAGCATTTGACTGCAGATCAAGAGGTCCCTGGTTCAACTCCAGGTGCCCCCTCTCTTTTTCTTCTTTCCACCTGCCTTTTGAGCTCAGAGCTTGTGGGGTGTTGGTTGTGAGCTGCAGCATGCAGGGAACAGAGGCTGAGCTGGGAAAGTTTCAGGGTTGTGCTGTAACCACTCCCTGTGTGTGTGTGTGCTCTTCTCCGTTGTTAATTCCCTGTCATCAGCACCAGAACTTCTTTTTGATCTTATTTATTAAAAGATTTGGTTTTATTTCTCTATCTTAATGGTGGATTGAATTTCTGGGATGGTAAGAAAGGTTTGATTGTTGTGGTAATTGTTGAGGTTGAAGTGTGTGTACATTTCTCAGGCTATACTGTGTGGAGGTGTGAAGGGAAGGAAAGGAATTGGTGGGCAGCAGAAGTTTTTTTTTGGCAAGAAATGTTTTTTGAGCTCCCTGGTACAGGAGATGTGTCAGGGGGTATAGCTCAGTGGTAGAGCATTTGACTGCAGATCAAGAGGTCCCTGGTTCAACTCCAGGTGCCCCTCCTCTTTTGCTACTTTTTCACCTTTTTTTCCTCCACAAATTCCTCACATACAGCCCACAGAGGGCCTTTCTTACCCCTCTGAGGTCTTGGAAATCACTTGGTGATGTTTTGCCATTGAACCCCCATTCTGCCACTCTGTTCTCCTGGTTTCTGCAGGAAACACACAACCTCAACAGCTGCAGCTCGAGTTTTTCCTGTTGGAATAATACCCTTAATTGAAACAGTGAGTTATGTGTACAGCACATTTCTAGAAGTCCCTTTGGAGTAATTACCCTTAATTTACACAGTAAATGATGTGTATAGCACGTTCCTAGCAGTCACAGGTGTGCTGAGCTGTTTCCTCCAGGCTCTGAGTCCAGGCCAGTCCGGTTGGGCGGCTGTAATGCCACAGCTCATTGTCTGGGCAGCCCCAGGGCTCGAACCTCTGACCCACGGCCCCGCAGGCGGCGGCGCTGCCCCTGAGCCACGCCCCGGCCGCGGGGATGGGGGGGCGCGGCGGGTGCGGCGGGATGGTGGCGCAGGGGCAGCGCGTCGGGCTGGGAACCGCGAGATCACCGGTTCGAACCCGGCCTGGCATCAGAGGGGAGCCGTCGGTCCTATCCCGGGAGATCTCTAGGTCCAAACGGGGAGATCACGGCTGTTGTCCCGGGAGATCACTGGCTCTAACCTGAGAGGTTCGCCAACTCTGTCCCGGGACGTTGCCGGCTCTGACTCGCCCCGGCATAGGAAATCCTTCCTTCTGCCCCACCACTGCGAGGTTCCACGTTCTGGGACGTCCCAGGTTGTGACCGCCGGAGGTGACGGCACCGGCCGGGCTCTGCCCCGGGGCAAGCCGTGCGTCACTGGATTCGAGGCCGGAGCGCTTTGGCCCCCAAGGTCCGAGCCAGAGGCGCTGCCCGCCCCCTCCGCGCGTCGCTATGACGGGCACAGCCGGACAGACTCGTCCCGTGGCTTTGGGTGCTTTTGGAATTACTCACTTCATCATTTCTCCAGGCGTTTCTTTGGCATTGCTGCAACCAACCTCATTTGAAACAGGCTCAGATCTTGTCTGAATTCCCTGGCGGTGCCCCAGGCCAGGCTGGACGGGGCTTGGAGCAACCTGGGATAATGAAAGGTGTCCCTGCCATGGCACGGGTGGGAATGGCGAGCTTTGGGGTCCCTTCCCACCTAAACCATTCTGTATTCCATGAACAAAATGAAAACACCCCTCAGGCCCGGTACTGAGGGGCCTCCCCGCCGCTTCTTTCTCTTCCTCCTCCTCCTCCCGCATCGCCCCCACAGCGCGCCGCCATCTTCCCCGCTGGCGCGCCGGAAGGGACGCACTGAAGAGGAAGAGGCGCAAAACTCGAGCGGCGGCGCGCGGCGGTGGCGTATTTCCTGTCCCGGTAGCGGCGGGGGACGCGCTCGCCCGGCGGCCGCGATGGGAGGGGGAGACCTGGTGAGGGGAACGGGGGGGGGCTGAGGGAACCGGGGAAGCTGAGGGGGGGATGAGGGAACCGGGGGGGCTGAGGGAACCGGGGAAGCTGAGGGGCGAATGAGGGAACCGGGGGGCTGAGGGGGGGGGTGAGGGAACCGGGGGTGTTCAGAGGGGCCGGGGCAGCGTGAAGGGGGCTGGGGCTGCGGCGGGCAGGGAGAGGGCACTGAGGAGTCTGGGGGGCCTGGGTGGGACCGGGAGGGGCCTCAAAGGGTTCAGGTGGTCTGAGGGGAACTGGAGGGGCTGAGAGGGGTCGGGAGAGGAACATGGAGGGGTCTGAGAGGGGTCAGTGGGTGCTGAAGGGGCCGGGGTCTGAGTGGGGGGTCTCGGAGGGGTCCTGGGGGGCTAAGGAGGGGCTGCAGGGCCGGGATGTGCGGCTGCCCCGGGACTGAGGGAGCCGCGGGTCCGTTCTCCGGGCCCAGCTGCCGGCATTGCTGGGCTGCCCTGGCCCCTCGGTGCCGGTCCTGGTACCAATCCCTGTGCCAATCGCCTCTCTCGGCAGAACCTGAAGAAGAGCTGGCACCCGCAGACGCTGCGCAATGTGGAGAAGGTGTGGAAGGCGGAGCAGAAGCATGAGGCCGAGAGGAGGAAGATCGAGGAGCTGCAGCGGGAGCTGCAGGAGGAGCGGGCGCGGGAGGAGATGCAGCGCTACGCCGAGGACATGGGCACCGTGCGGTGAGGGCACGGGGACAGGAGCACAGGGACATGGGCACGGGGACAGGAGCACAGGGACATGGGCACTGTGCGGTGAGGGCACGGGGACAGGAGCACAGGGACATGGGCACGGGGACAGGAGCACAGGGACATGGGCACCGTGCGGTGAGGGCACGGGGACAGGGACAAAGGGACATGGGCAGTGTGCGGTGAGGGCACGGGGACAGGGACACAGGGACATGGGTGCTGTGCGGTGAGGGCACGGGGACAGGGACACAGGGACATGGGTGCTGTGCGGTGAGGGCATGGGGACAGGAGCACAGGGACATGGGCAGTGTGTGTGACAGCATGGGGACAGGCACAGGGACATGGGCACTGTGTGGTGAGGGCATAGGGACACTGGGCACTGTGTGGTGACAGCAAGGGGACATGTCCACCACAGGGGACAGCACAGGGACAGCCAGCCCTGGCCCTCTTCTGGGGCTGGGGTGGTGCTGCCCGTGCCCCTGGCAGAGCCGTGGGGACAATGGCTCTGCTGCTCATGGGATGGGTTGGGGTGGAAGGGACAGCAAAGCTGTCACCTGTGCCACCCCTACCATGGCAAGGACACCCCACTGTCCCAGGTTGCTCCAGGCCCCAGTGTCCAACCTGGCCTTGGGTGCTGCCAGGAATCCAGGGGCAGCCACAGCTGCTCTGGGGTTTCTGTTCCATCCTCTCCCCTCCTTGCCAGGGAGGAATTCCTTCCCGAAATGCCATCCCACCCTGCCCTCTGTCAATTCAAACCCATTCCCCTTGTCCCAAATCCTTCTGCAGCTCTCGTGGAGCCCCAGTCAGGCACTGAACTACCCCAAAGCTTTCCCAGGCTGAACAATCCCATCCCTGTGATCCCATCCTTGGGGCCGTGTCCCACAGCTCCAGCCCCAAACCTCACAACGCCCCGGAGGCAGCAGGATGAACAAAAGGTTTTTTTTGGCACAGGAAGCGTGAGGAGAAGCTGGAGTGGATGTACCAGGGCCCCGGGGGGATGGTGAACAGGGACGAGTACCTGCTGGGGCGCCCCGTGGACAAGTTCATCCTGGACAAGGTTGGGGACAAGGACAGCGCTGGGGACACGGGGCTGCTGCCCGGCTCCATCTTCGCCAGGGCCGGCGCCAGCTCCGTGCTGGACATGGCCACCAAAATCCGCGAGGACCCGCTCTTCATGATCAGGTGTGAGAGACAAGGGCGCTCCAAAACCGCAAATTAGCCCGCATCACAAGCACCTAAATGGGTTATAAGTGTTGTAGTATCCTGTATATATATATATTCTTAATATATATATGCTATAAATGTCCTAATGCTATATATCCTATAAATATATAAATAAAAATCACAAGCACTTAAATGGATTATAAGTATTACAGTATCTTGTATATAAATATATTCTTAATATATATATCCTATAAATGTCCTAATGCTATATATCCTATAAATATAGGATATATATATATACACACATAAAAATTTCAGAATCAGAAATTGGCCTGTATCAAAAGCACTTAAACTGATTGTAAGTATTATAAGTACCCTGTATATATATTTATATATCCTTTAATATATATCTCCTATAAGTGTCCTAATCCTATATATCCCATAAATATATATATTACTGTGTATCAAAACCAGTTAAATTGATTAGAAATTAGCCTGTATCAAAAGCACTTAAATTGATTAGAAATATCATATTATATATAAATATTTAAAAACCAGTTAAATTGATTAGAAATTAGCCTGTATCAAAAGCACTATATATCCCTATAAATAATTTAATATATACATATCCTATAAATGTCCTAATCCTATATATATATATTATAAATATCAGAAATTAGCCTGTATCAAAAGCACTTATTTGATTGTGTATCAAAACCAGTTAAATTGATCAGAAATCAGCCTGTATCAAAAGCACTTAAATTGATTATAAGTATTATAGTATCCTGTGTATATATATATATCCTTAATATATATATCCTATAAATGTCCTAATCCTATATATATATATTATTGTGTATCAAAACCAGTTAAATTGATTAGAAATTAGCCTGTATCAAAAGCACTTAGGTGGATTAGGAATATCATATTATCCTGTATATATGTATTCTTTAATATATATATCCTATAAATATATATATTATTGTGTATCAAAACCAGTTAAATTGACCAGAAATTAGCCTGTATCAAAAGCACTTAAATTGATTATAAGAATAGAGGAAATTCCCCCTCAGTTTTGCTAAATACATTGCATTTCTCTTTTTTCCTGCTTTCTGTGTTTTTAGAGCTTGCACTTGCTGGATGCTCTGTAAAAATGTGATTAAAAACCTGACTTTTTATTTTCCTGCTTTAGGAAGAGGGAGGAGGAAAAGAAAAGAGAAGTTTTGAACAATCCAGTGAAAATGAAGAAAATCAAAGCCTTGGTAGGTGTGAGGCAGGGGAGGAGCAAAAATCAGAATAAACTCCTCAATTTTGAGAGTTAAATGAGATTATTGTCTTGAAATCTCTAAATGGCTGTAAATTTTTATAAATATCTCCACATTTTTATAAAGACATTTTTTACACCTTTAACTAGAAAAATCCTGCAAATGTCTTGAAATTAAAAGATAATTTTTAGAGATTTGTTTGGCTTCAGCTTTTGCGCTTTTCCATGTGGAATTCTGGTGTTTTCCTTGTGGTCCTGAGGGAATTTTTGGCTTTGCAGCTGCAGAACAGTTTGGATAAAAAGGAGAGGAAGAGGAAGAAGGAGAAGAAGAAGAAGCACAAGAAGCACCGGCGGCGCAGCTCCAGCAGCTCCAGCTCCAGCTCTGAGGAGGAGAGGCCCAGAAATAAGTGAGTTTTACTTTTTTTTTTGCTAAAACCATCTCCATTCTTGCTTGTTTTTCACCTTCTCTTTCTCAGCTTTTTCTTTCTAATTAATGCTTTTAATTAAGTGTTTCATTAAATTGTTATTTCATTGGTTTTGTATCATTAATGTGTGGTAAAAATGGATTTATTCTTGCAATTTGCTGCTTTAAAGTGACTTTATTTTCTTTCTAGGTCTCAGAAGAGGGTGGATAATTCCTCCTGGAAGGCTGCTCCTTCCAAAATCCCAGGATATGGCTTACAGGTACACCCTGAGAGGGGAGAAACCAGGAGTTTTGGGAATTGCTGCAGCAGCTGGAACAGGAATGAATAAATTTTAGATTCAATTTGGGGCCATCTAAGCCTTGAAATTCAAATTATTCTGGATTTTTGCTTGGAGTTTGGGATAAGGATATTCAGATGTTTCTCATTACCCATGAAATCATGGAATGGTTCCATTCATTCCATGCGAGTGGAACATGATGTAATTAATTTTAGATTCAATTTGGAGCCATCTAATCCTTGAAACTCAAATTATTCTGGATTTTTGCTCAGAATTTGAGATAAGGAATTTGGGAATTTGGGATAAGGATGTTCAGGTGCTCCTCATTACCCATGAAATCATGGAATGGTTCCATTCATTCCATGTGAGTGGAACATGATGTAATTAATTTTAGATTCAATTTGGAGCCATCTAAGCCTTGAAATTCAAATTGTTCTGGATTTTTGCTTGGAGTTTGGGATAAGGAATTTTGGATAAGGATGTTTAGGTGCTCCTCATTACCCATGAAATCATGGAATGGTTCCATTCATTCCATGTGAGTGGAACATGATGTAATTAATTTTAGATTCAACTTGGAGCCATCTAAGCCTTGAAATTCAAATTATTCTGGATTTTTGCTCAGAATTTGGGATAAGGAATTTGGGAATTTGGGATAAGGTTGTTCAGATGCTCCTCATTACCCATGAAATCATGGAATGGTTCCATTCATTCCATGTGAGTGGAACATGATGTAATTAATTTTAGATTCAACTTGGAGCCATCTAAGCCTTGAAACTCAAATTATTCTGGATTTTTGCTTGGAGTTTGGGATAAGGAATTTGGGATAAGGTTGTTCAGATGTTTCTCATTACCCATGAAATCATGGAATGGTTCCATTCATTCCATGCGAGTGGAACATGATGTAATTAATTTTAGATTCAATTTGGGGCCATCTAAGCCTTGAAATTCAAATTATTCTGGATTTTTGCTCAGAATTTAGGATAAGGAATTTGGGAATTTGGGATAAGGTTGTTCAGGTGCTCCTCATTACCCATGAAATCATGGAATGGTTCCATTGATTCCATGTGAGTGGAACATGATGTAATTAATTTTAGATTCAATTTGGAGCCATCTAAGCCTTGAAATTCAAATTGTTCTGGATTTTTGCTTGGAGTTTGGGATAAGGAATTTGGGATAAGGATGTTTAGGTGCTCCTCATTACCCATGAAATCATGGAATGGTTCCATTCATTCCATGTGAGTGGAACATGATGTAATTAATTTCAGATTCAACTTGGAGCCATCTAAGCCTTGAAATTTTAATTTTTCTGGATTTTTGCTCAGAATTTAGGATAAGGAATTTGGGAATTTGGGATAAGGATGTTCAGATGCTCCTCATTACCCATGGAATCATGGAATGGGTGGGAAGGGCCATCAAAACCCATCCTGTCCCACGGGCTCCCACTGTCCCAGGCTGCTCCAGCCTATCCTGGGCCGCTTGCAGGCATCCAGGAGCAGCCTCAGCTCGCCTGGCACTCCCAGCCCAGGGAGGAATCCCCTCCCTCAGCTGTGCCAGCCCCAGCCCTCGCCCCCCGTGCCCTGTGTGGGGGCTGCTCCCATCCCCGTGTTCCCTCTGGGTTCCAGGTGCGGGACCCCGAGGCGGGGCCGCGCTGCCGGGGCTCCCCGGGCCAGGACAGGGAGCGCTCCCGGAGCCCGTCCCGCTCTCCCCAGAGACATTCCAGCAGGAGGAACCCCCAGAGGAGCTCGGCATCGCCCTCCAGGCACGGCAAACAGTGAGTGGGGAAGGCACGGGAGTTTTCTGCAATCCTCTGGGGTCTCTGCTTCCTTTTTCTATCAGGATGGAAGGCACTTGGGACAATGGTTCGCGTTCAGACTCGGGGGTTTATTGTTTGTTATCAATGTTACAGTCTCACAGCAGGGAGTTCTGCAGTCTCTCGTTAACCAGGCACAAAATGACCAACAATCTCTTGTTACAAGGTCTTTTAAGGCTAAACTATGCAATTAAGAAATGACACCTAAATTATTTTCCCTTTTAAACCCCCTAAGTGATCATTCAAGTCTGCACTGTGGATTTCCTGTCCAGTTACAAAGTACCACCCAAACCCAAGGAACAGGAACAACCTGTCTTCACCCTAAAACCTCCATCTTCCTTCATATTTATTCCTATATTTTAAAACCCCAAACTCTAATTTTCACCCTGTGATGTTACACACTTCTAACCCAACTCCACACCCACAATCCCAATGCTATCAATTAATTTTGGAAGCCTTCTCCACAGCCTCGGGTTTGGGATAAGGAAATTGGGATAAATGCAGTGTTCTCTTGTCTGTGCCTTTCAGTTTAAAATTTAAAAGTTTAAAATTCTCAGTATCCAGGGCTCCAACACAATCCCATCCCTGCTATCCCATTTCTGCCCTGGAGCTCTCTGGGTGCTCCCAGGATGGGACAATCCCAGTTTGGATTGGGGACACCATTTCCAGTCACACCCCTGAGGTGTTGCTGTGACTTGGGCTCCCAGTTCCCTTCAAACTGATCATTCAGAGCTGTTAAATTATTTAATACAGATAAAATTATAAAAATAGGTTTATTGCTGATAGAATCCCAGTTCTCTTCAGTCTGATCATTCAGAGCTGTTAAATTGCTTTTAGTTCATACAGATATTTGTTACCTTTATTTAATGCAGATAAAAAGATAAAAACAGGTATTTTTTGATTGCTGATGGAATCCCAGTTCTCTTCAAACTGATCATTCAGAGCTGTTAGATTGCCTTTATTTAATACAGATAAAATTATAAAAGCAAGTATTTGTTGATTGTTTATAGAATCCCAGTCCTCTTCAAGTGGATCACGGAGCTGTTAAATTATCTTTATTTAATAATACAAATAAAATTATAAAAGGTAATTTGTTGATTGCTGATGAAATAATTAAAAAGTAAATTGCGAGTTTATTCAGATTAGGATTGTTCCTAGAGTGGCCAGGTAACAGCCCTGCAGCTGTGGGGGCCACCTCAGCCTCAGGATGTGCTAAAACCCCAGGAATGTTTATGAATGTGTATAAATGTGATCAAGATCTAATCAAAAGTGGATTTTGGTGCTAATGAGGGTGATCCTGGGGTTACAGGCACAGCAGCCGTGAGGAGAAGAGCAGAGCCAGGAGCCCTTCCCCAAAAAAGAGCTTCAGGCGCCAGCACCCCTCGGGCTACACCAGGTCAGTGGCACCCTGTGCTGTCCCTGTGCTGGGGGACAAACCCCTGGGAGGCACCTGGGCACCAGATTTTCCTCTGTTGGCTGGAATGGGGCAGGTGAAATACCCAGAAAATCACCCACAGCAGCCTCACGGCTCACCTGGCACTGCTGGCTGGTGGGTGGCACCTTCCCACTGCAATGCTCGTGGTGCTGCTTCCCCTGCAGGGCAGGAGTGCGAATCCTGGGGCTCTTGGAGGGTTAATTCCTGGGGTCACCATCCCTGCAGGTGTTTAAACAAGGCTGGGTTGGCACTGGGTGCCAGGGTTTATGGAGGTGTTGGGGCTGGGTTGGACTCGGTGATCTTGAAGGTCTCTTCCAACCCAGTGGTTCTGTGAATTCTGGAATTGGGGGGTTCTGTTCCATCAGGTAAAAAAAAAGGATCCTGACAGCATCATCTTGGAATTAGAACCAATTAGGAGATAGCTAAATCCAAGAGGGATTAAAATAAAATTCAAGAGGGAGATTAAATTGAAGAGGGAGAAAAGAGCCTCCTGCTGGGATGTGGGGAGGTGGAATATTTTAAAAACAGTGGGCATTTTAAAAATGCCAAAGACAAACCCATGTTAAATCTCCCTCATCTGGGGAATATGAACCAGCTTTGGTTGATCTGAACCTTTTGTAACCCGAGCAATTCCACCATCCCAAAGTGAGGAAGGTGAGGGGCCTGGGGTGCTGCTGGTTCACAGAAGAATCTCTCCAGAAGTGTTTTCCTGTATAGATTATGTCCTCTAACTCTCTTAATATTCAGGATTCCAATGTGGACAGGCTCAGATTAAATCCCAATTTCCACCACTACAGAAAATCTCCCTTGAACCTGGCTTTATCATTTAGAACAAGAAAATTAATGCCTTTCCAGTAATGTTGATAGGTCTTTGGCAATGCTAATTAATGAGTATTCCCTTGTCTAAAAATAGATTTTTTTCAGACTCTTCAGGAAGATTTTTGACCTCTCTTGTGGCTACCCTCAATTACTCTTTTATTTTGATATTTGCATCAAAATAAATCCTGTTCTCATTAGGATATTAAAGGCTGGTGGAAATTCTCTACGTGATGGTTCTGTTCCCTCTCAGAATCTAACTCAGCAATCGCTGATTTTCCTTTTTTAATTCATCTCACTCCTGCAGGTGCCTCACTTCAAGTTGTAGCTTGGCAGAATTTTATCTCTGCCAGGCTCTGGTCATTGTGAAAATGGTTTTATGGGATGTGTCTGTCTTTGATGGGATGTGTCTCTCTCTCCAAACAGGAAGATCTCTCCTGAGGAGCTGGAGCGAAAGCGTCAGGAAATGATGGAAAATGCCAAGTGGAGGGAAGAGGAGAGAGCCAACAACCTCAGGAAGCACCGCAAGGAGGAGGAGCTGGAGAAGGAGCTGGAGAAACTCGACTCCAGGGATGGGAAATTCTTCCAGTGAGTCTTTTACCCCCTCCTCATCCAAGGGGAATTCAGCTTGTGAGGGATGGCCTTGGTGTCTGGGGTGGTTCAGATCATGGGTTTGCACATCTCCCCTGTGGCTGACAGAGCTGCTGTTCCCAAATCTTCCATTCAACCCAAAAAATTCCGATCATGGGGTTGCACATCTCCCCTATGGCTGACAGAGCTGCTGTTCCCAAATCTTCCCCTCAACCCAAAAAATGCTTCTTGCTAATTGGGAGTCAGACCCATTGCTGTGTTTTGCCACTCTGGCAGTGTTTTATATGCAGATGATAATTTAGAAATAATTGTATAAATTATATATTATAATATTTATTTTAATTTATTTTATTATATTTATTGTTGTATTTATAAATTATATTTTTAAATTATATTTATAAATGTAACATATTTATTTATTATAAATTTATTGTAATTTAGAAATGCTCTGGTTTTGGGAGCTTGGGAGTTTGAATCCTGCAAGTCCCTGTGGATCTGTGGGACTGGAATCTGTGTTTGGCAGTAAAACCTCTGAGCACGGGTGGGAATTTAATTCCTTGTGCTCATGGCAGCAAAGCCCTGGAGCTGCCCAGAGCTGGGATCACAAAATCACAGAATCCTGGAATGGTTTGGGTGACCTGAAATCCCATCCAGTGCCACCTCCCGCTGTCCCTGGGTGCTCCTGGGACACTGCCAGGGATCCAGGGGCAGCCCCAGCTTCTCTGGGACCTCCATCCCAGCCCTCCCCACTCTGCCTGGAAGGAATTCCATGCCAGTATCCAGTGTCTGACCCAAAGCTGCTGTCCTTCAGTCAGGGTTGTGATTTCTGTCTCTGCTCCTGTTCCCTGCAGCCGTTTGAAGCTGGAGAGCGCCTCCACCTCCAGCCTGGAGGATCGGGTCAAGCGCAACATCCACTCCCTGCAGAGGACTCCTGCTGCCCTGGAAAAGAACTTTATGCAGAGGTGAAGCCTGTGCTGGCCCTGCCCTGGGCAGGAGCTCGGTGGATGTTTGTTCCCAGAGGTGAGAGCTCTCCAGGAACAATTCCAGCTCCCTCAGAGGATCCCGGAGCTGAGCCCTCGGAGCCCCTCTGCATTTGGGGCCTTTGTGTTCCATTTCTAACCCATCGCCAGAGCTTCTCCTCCTCTCCCCGTCCCGGCTGGTGTCACTTTTGTACAGTATTACCAAACTCTGCTTCCTCCCGTGCCAGAGCTGAAGAGCTATTTTTGTTAATCCTTAAAATCCAGAGCAGAACTGATCCACACGTGAGGTAATCCCATGGAATTTGACAGAACTACACCGACCCTGTTCCGCACTGTCACCCTTTGCACCCACACCTCACAGTGGGGTGTCTGTGGCTGCCATTTGGTGGCTCACAGATTGATCTCATTGATCTCTGACCCCAAAGAAGCAGTTTCTGAGGGGGGGAAAAAAGGGAATGAGCAGAGCGTAGCTGACACAGCAAACATTTCTCTGGGATTTTGTAATGTAAGTAATGTGTATATGTACAGCAGTGTAGATTTATTTTATCTTTTTAATTAAGAAACTTCACTGGCGTTTGTTAAATGTCCTTTGTGGTCTGGGGAGGATGGGAGGGGCAGGGGTGGATTGGCTGTGGGAGGGAAGGGTCGGTGAGGGTTCGGGAGGCCGCAGCAGCCCCTTCCCGGGTGTGTCCAGCCCGCAGGCCGCGCCCCGGGGCCGGGGGTGTCCCCGTTGTCCCCCGGGGGTCCCGGCGGGGGTCCCCGAGCGGCCGCGGGCCCTTTAAACGGCGGCGCGTGACGTGTGTAACAGCCCATTCATAATTCCAGCCGCCTCGCTGCTGATTGGTCCCTTCCCAGAGGGGCGTGGTCCTGGCCAGCGCGTCACGCCGACTGGGCGAGACCATCTCCGGGAGCAGGAGGAGGGAACGGGGCTTTTTCCCCTCTGTCTCCTTCTCCGTTATCCCTCTCCGTTGTTCCCTCTCACAGCCCAGTGCGTGCCGCGGCTCTCTCCGCTCCTGCTGCAGCCCGAGCTGCGGCTCTCCCGCCGCCAGCGCCCGCCGTTCCCCTGGCTCGGGCGGGACATGGCACCTCCCGCTCCCCACCCCCTCAGCCCGCCGCCATCTTGGCGCCTCCTCGGCGCGGGGCCGGAGCGGGCTCGGCCGGCCGCGGCGGAGCGAACCACCGCGGGGGCGGGCGGGGGGGGCGGGGCAGGGACCGAACCACTGCGGTGGCGGCGGGGGGGGCGGGGGCAGAGCCGGCGAGGGGAAAGCTTAACGGGCCGGGGCTGCCGGGGCCGGGCGGTACCACTGCAGGAGGGGGGGCGAGCCGGGCCGGGCGGAACCATGCGGAGGCGCTGGTAGGGGGGCTCGGGGAGGGGGTCGGTCGGGTCCGCCATGGCCGCGAACTGCGCGGGGGCCGCGGGGACGGCGGCGGGAGCCGTGGCCGCCGTGGGCTCGGCCCTGAGCGCCAGCAAGACCAAGACCAAGAAGAAACACTTCGTGTGCCAGAAGGTGAAGCTGTTCCGGGCCTCGGAGCCGCTGCTCAGCGTCCTTATGTGGGGGGCGAACCACACGGTGAGAGCGGGCGGCGCGGCCCCCCCAGCCCAGCCCAAACCCCCGCCCCTCAGAGCCCCCCGGCAGCGGGGCCTCGTCCCCTCAGCCCCCTCATCCCCCTCAGCAATGCCCGACTCCCTCAGATCCGACCCTTCCCCGCTCCCCCTCGGGCTGGGCCTTTTCCCTCCCCTCCAGAGCAGCTTTTTTCTCTCATCCCCGCTGAATCCCAGCCTGCCTTCCCTGTGCATCCCAGCCCTGATCCCGCCCTCCCTGGGCGCTGTGGTCCCTTTCTGCTGGCTCTGTGTCCCCAGGCGGTTTGGGGACCCCCAGGTCGGGGTGTCCCTGCCGGGCACGTCCCCGTGTCCCCACCCCTGACACCTTTTCCACACCCATTTTCCCAGGACTGAGCAGGGGGACTGATGCATTTTTGGGCGATGTTGCTGTGCCACAATCTCCCCTCTGGCACTGGGGGGACACGAATTTGGCATCCCGCAGCCCTGTCCCCTGTGCCAACCCCCGGGTGTCCACCAGGACTGTCCCAGTGAGGGATTCCCCTGTGTCACAGCCCAGAGGACATTGGACGATGTATCTCCCATCTCCATCCCCCAAAAATGAGGGGTTTGGCCCGGCTTTGTCCCCTTTGATTGCAGGACTCGGGCCATGCGTGTCCTCTTGGCCTCAGTGAGAGGGTCCCTTGGGAACGTCTGTGATGGCTCAGCTCTGATCCACCTCCTTTGGGAATTCCTAAACCATCCCTGTGTTTTCTCTGGAAACTTCTCCCGGGTTTATGGTGGCAGGCACGAGCATTGATCCTTGGATGTGGCTGCTGGGTGCTGTTCTTGGCCAAAGAAGCCAGAAGCCTCATCCCTTCCTCAATTAATCCACTTTTAGGGCTCAGACACACCTATTTCTTCAGTGGATTAGTGGATATTTCCTAGAGAGTGAAAGGATTCAGCCTCAGTTTTTTCCCAAAACAAATAACACATCAAGAATTTTTTTTTTTTTTAAATCTTCCTTGAATTCCTGGCCTGCCTGGCTGGAGCAAAAGCTTCCAAATGTGGTTCAGCACCGTGCTGGTTTTGAGGCAAAGGATGTTCCGAGTGCTCCCAGCCTTGCCCAGGAAGCAGGATAATGACTTTAATCAGCCTTTGATCAGTGGTGCCATTAGCAGCCCTGAAGAAATGGAAATTGTGGGATTTTTCCGAGTTTCATTCCCGGCCTCATAGTGACGATTTACTTGCTGGCAATTCGCCTTTTTTGGGGTTATTTTTTTTTTTGTTTTGCGTGTGTGTTTTTCTTTGTTGTAGCTGTCTGGGCAGTAGGAGCCTGGCAGGAATTTGAGGCCCTGGATGAGGACAGAGTAACTTTGGGAACACTTGGCTCTGAGATATTTGGGCGAAGAGAGGAAGGCAAGCTGACACTAAGCTGGTAATGAGATTATATCGGATGTGTATTAGGAAGAAATTGCTGCCAGGAAGGAGCTGAGGGGCTGGGGAAAGGGGTGAGAAAAGTTCAGCTGTGACCTCCTGACATTTAGGATTTCCCAGTCAATCCCTCCACCTCTCTGCCACATTGGGGTGAGCTGGGAGATGAGTGCCTTGCTTAGGTGGGAATTGGAATTATGTGCCTCCAGCTAAAGGGTTTGGAAATCGTTTCGGGAATACCTTTAAGCTTTGTTGGAAATCCTTTAATTTGTTTAATATTTGGCTGCTTTGGACAAGGAGGGGTGGGTGGGTGAGTGAGGAGGCTCTGGGCTGTGTCCGTGAAGTTTTGCCCTGGGATCCTTGCAGTGGGAGGAGGGAAAAGCAGCTCTCAGCACAAGCCCGGGGCTGTGCCAGGAGGATCCTGTCAGAATTGTTTGGAGCTGGGGTGAACGTTTTGCACGGAGAAATCAAACAAACAACCATTTTGTGCAATGTGCTGCAGAAATCCCCGTGGGCCCTTCTCTCTCCCAGTCTGGAACAGCCTTAAAGAGGCTGCTGAGCACAGGCAGGGCTGGCTCTGGAGAGCATCAGGAGCACCCCAAGAGCAGGAGCTGCCTTCTGGAACACCACCTTGGAGCGTTTCAGTAACGGGGCCTGGTGGTCCCAGCCAGGGGTGGGATTGGGATTGGGGTGGGGCTGCTGTGAGCAGGGCCAAACAGGGCTGGTATGACTCAAACAATTTGAATTTTGGACCAGAAAACCACGGAGGGGAGGGGAGAACTTGGGTGAAAGTGGAGCCACCGTGGCTCAGCCTCGATTTCTGAGTTTCCTGTCAGACCCTGAATCCAGCAGATGTGGGGATGGTTCCATTGTCGTGCAGCTCCTGGGGGTTTGGGCTCTGTGTGGGTGAGGGATGGATCCACTGCAGCTCCTGGGGGTTCTGGGCTGCCACCTCCCAGGCAGGTGCTCCAGGTGTGTGATGCTCTGGGAACCATTTCCATGGGAGGCCTGGGATGGATCCTGTGGGGATGGGAGGAGATTGTGGATTTCTGTCTGTGGGGATGGATCCCAAGGAGGTGATTGGGATCTGTGTCTGTAGGGATGGGAGGAGATTGTGGATCTGTGTCTGTAGGGATGGGAGGCTCTGGGATTGTGGATCTGTGTCTGTAGGGATGGAAGGCTCTGGGCCACCTCCCAGGGATGGAAGAGGGATGAGATCCCAGGGAGGAGTGTTGTGGATCCCAAGGAGGTGATGCTCTGTGTAGGGAACCATGGGATGGGAGGCTCTGGGATTGTGGATCTGTGTCTGTAGGGATGGAAGGCTCTGGGATTGTGGATCTGTGTCTCTGGGGATGGGAGGCTCTGGGATCCCATTTGAGATCCCAGGGAGGAGATTGTGGATCTGTGTCTGTAGGGATGGATCCCAAGGAGGTGATTGGGATCTGGGGGATTGGAGGATCTGTGTCTGTGCCTGTAGGGATGGATCCCAAGGAGGTGATTGGGATCTGTGTCTGTAGGGATGGAAGGAGATTGTGGATCTGTGTCTGTAGGGATGGAAGGCTCTGGGATTGTGGATCTGTGTCTCTGGGGATGGAAGGTCCCAGGGGGATGGATTTCTGTCTGTGGGGATGGATCCCTCTGGGATTATGGGTCTGTGTCTCTGGGGATGGAAGGCTCTGGGATTGTGGATCTGTGTCTGTAAGGATGGAAGGCTCTGGGATTGTGGATCTGTGTCTGTAGGGGTGGAAGGCGATTCTGGGATTTCTGTCTGTGGGGATGGAAGGCTCTGGGATTGTGGATCTCTGTAGGGATGGATCCCAAGGAGGTGATTGGGATCTGTGTCTGTAGGGATGGGAGGAGATTGTGGATCTGTGTCTGCAGGGGTGGATCCCAAGAAGGTGATTGGGATCTGTGTCTGTAGGGCTGTGATGCTGCTGCTGGTTCCTCAGCTGGAAAAGATTCCAGTGGCTCTGGCAGCTGGCAGGGGAAAGGCACAAACATCCCGTTCTTGTGGGAACAGGGAGATCTGTTGGCTGCATGGATCTTGCTGGAGGCAGCTCCAGAGGCTCCAGTTCCTGGCTGGAGCAGCAGCAGCCATCTCCCAGGCCCTCAGGAGCACTGCCAGCAGGAGCAGAGCTCGTTAGTATTCCAGGGAAACAGCAGTGCTGGGAATGGAGCACGGTGCTCCCTGCTCTGCAGCCTTGCCTTCCGTGCTGCCAGAGCAGCATCTGCCACATATCAAACACTCAGATGCCACAAATTGCTCCTGGCACGGTGGGAATGGCCTGGATCTGTCCCTTCCCAGCCCAGCTCTAATTGACCTCTGGAGAGAGCAGCATATGGCCAGGGCTGTGCCTGCCCCTGGAATGAGCGAGGGCCTGGCTGCCAACTGCTCACCCAGGAGCTCCTGTTCCAATCCCCATCCCAGGAGCCCCTTCCCCATTCAAATCCCCATCCCAGGAGCCCTTTCCCCATTCAAATCCCCATCCCAGGAGCCCTTTCCTGTTCCAATCCCCATTCCAGGAGCCCTTTCCCCATTCAAATCCCCATTCCAGGAGCCCTTTTCAGTTCCAATCCCCATTCCAGGAGCCCTTTGCAGTTCCAATCCCCATCCCAGGAGCCCTTTCCTGTTCCAATCCCCATCCCAGGAGCCCTTTCCTGTTCCAATCCCCATTCCAGGAGCCCTTTCCCCATTCAAATCCCCATTCCAGGAGCCCTTTCCCCATTCAAATCCCCATTCCTGGAGCCCTTTCCCCATTCAAATCCCCATTGCAGGAGCCCTTTCCTGTTCCAATCCCCATTGCAGGAGCCCTTTCCCCATTCCAATCCCCATCCCAGGAGCCCTGTTCAGTTCCAATCCCCATCCCAGGAGCCCTTTCCTGTTCCAGTCCCCATTCCAGGAGCCCTTTGCCCATTCAAATCCCCATTCCAGGAGCCCTTTCCCCATTCAAATCCCCATCCCAGGAGCCCTTTTCCTTTTTGGGTGACCCAGGAGGGTTTTCCTGGGTTGTTCAGTGAGGAGAACAGGGCTCATTTCCCTGCTCATTTCTGCTGACTGCCATGACCATGGGTTGGTTGTTGAATTTTCCCATGTCTCAGCTTTTTTTGAAGCATCAACTCTGCCCACCTGTGAGAGGACTGGGACCATGGATGCTTCCCAGTCACCCTGAGGCTGACAGGACTGGGGACAGCAGGGTGGCACTGCCTGGTCCCTGTCATGCAGCCAGGAATCCTTTCCAGCAGCTTTCCAAGTACTGTTTTTCAGGAATACATGGGTTTGCTCTCACCAGGGGATGCATTTTTTTCCATCTTAAAGCATCCTGGTGTCCCCAGAGGAATTATTGACTGCGAGATTCACTCTTCCCTTGCTTTGCACGGGGGGTTGTTAGCATGGATACTGATTAATCATGCTCCAATTCATGGAAAACTGGGTTTTTCCCTCAAACCATCACCCAGTTGCTGCTCTGTGCTAGGCAGCAGCAGAGTTTTGCCACAGCTGTGGGTTTGTCTCCACGCTAAAGTGATTTCCCATGTGTCTTTCACCTCCTTCCCCAGAGCATAATAAAGTTTAACTAATGCTCACCGAGATGCCTGATTGGAAAGCTTTGAGGGGAACAAAGTATCTTTATTTTCCTGAGCAAATTCCTGTTGCTGAGAATCCCTGAGAGTGGGCTCGCACACTCCATCAGCTGCATCTTGTTAGTAAACAAATCGCATTTTCCCATCAATTTACTAATGCTAATTGCCACTTTGAGGCTACAGTCAGGTTTTGAAACAAAATTACGCCTGGCCCGTTCATCCCAACAGCTGTCCCTGAATGACACGGAATATTGATGTGGCTTTTATTGGGAAAGGAATTGGCTTTGGTGACGAAGAGAAATCTTCAACCCAGAGCCCTGAGTGGTGCTGCTGAAGAATTCCAGTGACCAGGAGGTAAAAGCTTGGCAGAGAGGGAGGGAGGAGGTGTTTTTGCAGCCCTGCAAAGCTGGATTGTGCTGAGGATGAAGTGTCTGGGCAGTGGAAGAGGTTTTCCCTCCCTCACCTCCTGCTTTTGGTCCCTGATCCTTGCTGGCATCCAGCTGTTTTTCCCTCTGCTCCCCTGGGATTGGGCAGCTTTGATCCCTCTGTCCTTGTGGCGTGGCTCTGGACATCAGGAATCGCTCCTTTGTTCTTGTGGCAAAACCAGGGAGAAACGGGCAGGGTCTCTGTCCCAGCAGGTTTTGTACCTCGGTCTGAAATGCTGAGAGCCCCCGGGCCGTGTCCCAGCGCTTGGTGGGGCTCGGGCGGTGCCGTCCCCGCTGTGGCTGTGGCTGACCTGGGAGGGGCAGGAGCCCAGCCCTGTCTGTGCCAAACGCAGCTCAAACAGACAAAAAGCGCTTTTGGGTGGTGCTCTGGGCCTCCTGGGCTGGTCCCTCTCGGGGATCTGTGCTGGGGAGATGGAGAACTATGGGCAGGACAGGAGTGGGCAAAACCGGGCTGATTTTCCAGGGGGTTCAAGAGCAGATCAGGGCTAGAAGTGAGGTGGATTTGAGGGCAGATCAGGGCTAGTGAAGTGGATTTGAGGGCAAATCAGGGCTAGAGGTGAAGTGGATTTGAGGGCAGATCAGGGCCACAAAGTGAAGTGGATTTGAGGGCAGATCAGGGCTAGAAGTGAAGTGGATTTGAGGGCAAATCAGGGTTAGAAGTGAAGTGGATTTGAGGGCAGATCAGGGCTCAAAGTGAGGTGGATTTGAGGGCAAATCAGGGCTAGAGGTGAAGTGGATTTGAGGGCAGATCAGGGCTCAAAAGTGAGGTGGATTTGAGGGCAGATCAGGGCTAAAAGTGAGGTGGATTTGAGGGCAGATCAGGGCTAAAAAGCTGGAAGCCTTAAGGGAACCCAGCATCGCTCTGGGTGTGGCTGCAAATCCCTGAGCCGCTCTGCCCCCGCTTTGGGGAGCTCTGATGTGGCAGAGGTGTGGCACCGGCTGCTGCTCCTGTGCCCTGCAGTGGCTGTGATGCCCAAAACAGCCCATCAGGGTCCAGGTGTGTTTGTGGTGCTGCTGCCCTCTGCCCTCTGTCCCTGCCTCCTCCAGAACCACACCCAGCATCTCCCTGGTACCCACAGCCCCAGAGCTCCTGCTCCAGGCAGAGTTCCTCCTCTTTTTGGGCACACATCCCTGGGAATGTGCTCCCCAGGAGCTGAGCACCTCCCTGCCATGCACCTTGCTGTGACCTTGCCTCCTGGAGCATAAATACCCCGGGACGCACACTCACACACACTCTGCTATATTTAATTTGCTGCTCCACGCCTCTCCCCGGGGAGAAGGCGAGAGAGCAAACATGTGCCAGGCGTTTGTCACGTTGCTCCCTCCAGGAGGCTGCTCAGATTCCCCCAGGATGAGCCTGAGGAGAGGATCCCTCTGGAGGGTGATAGGTGCTGCTGGCCAGGATTTCCATTGGGAAGGACTCCTGGTGTTTCAGGATTTGGCTGGATAATCCTTGGGAAGGGGGCTGGATGCTGAGGCTTGTGCTGTGAGAAGGGGAGGGTTGGGATGTCCCTTTCCCGAGGTGTGTGGGGGCTTTTTGTTCCTCTCCCTTGGGAGAGTGTCAGGCTTGGGTGTTGCTGTGCGAGCACACGGTGCTGAGACAACAAAAAATTTAAATTTTAAAAACCTGACGTAGCAACATAACTAAACTAAATAAATCCGTGTTTTCTTCCAGACTGGTGCCAGGAGCAGAGGCCCAGTGACCACTGCCCCAGAGCTGCCTTGGGAGAGGGCAGGTGGGCAGTGCTGGGCCTAGAAATGACCAGTCCAGCCCTTCATCTTCATCTTGGTGCCCCTCTTCCTCTTCTGTGTCTCCTCCAGAGCCTGAATCCCAAATCCAGCCCTTCATCCTCATCCTGGTGCCCAGCACAACCAACCCCATTCCTCCTCCAGAGCCTGAATCCCAAATCCAGCAGCCCTTCATCCACATCCTGGTGCCCAGCACAACCCCATTCCTCCTCCAGAGCCTGAATCCCAAATCCAGCCCTTCTTCCACATCCTGGTGCCCAGCACAACCCCATTCCTCCTCCAGAGCCTGAATCCCAAATCCAGCCCTTCATCCTCATCCTGGTGCCCAGCACACCCCGATTCCTCCTCCAGAGCCTGAATCCCAAATCCAGCCCTTCATCCTCATCCTGGTGCCCAGCACACCCCGATTCCTCCTCCAGAGCCTGAATCCCAAATCCAGCCCTTCATCCTCATCCTGGTGCCCAGCACACCCCGATTCCTCCTCCAGAGCCTGAATCCCAAATCCAGCCCTTCATCCTCATCCTGGTGCCCAGCACACCCCGATTCCTCCTCCAGAGCCTGAATCCCAAATCCAGCCCTTTATCCTCATCCTGGTGCCCAGCACAACCAACCCCATTCCTCCTCCAGAGCCTGAATCCCAAATCCAGCAGCCCTTCATCCACATCCTGGTGCCCAGCACAACCCCATTACTCCTCCAGAGCCTGAATCCCAAATCCAGCCTTTCATCCACATCCTGGTGCCCAGCACAACCCCATTCCTTCTCCAGAGCCTGAATCCCAAGTCCAGCCCTTCATCCTCATCCTGGTGCCCAGCACACCCCGATTCCTCCTCCAGTGCCTGAATCCCAAATCCAGCCCTTCATCCATATCCTGGTGCCCAGCACAACCCCATCCTCTTCCCTGTCTCCTCCAAACCCGGATCCCAAAGCATCCACCCAGCTCTGCTGGAAGCGGGGTGAGGCTTCCACAGGGAGGATTTTTTCGGCTCTTTTATCTTGTGAGGAGTGATGACACCTCTGAAACGATCCAGAGCTATCCTGGTGCACCATTTCTGCCACTCAGGAGCCTCGCAACAGGTCCCACACTCGCTTTGAGGTTTGTGCCGTGGCAGAAACGAGGGCACCCAGTGTCTGAATTGCTGCCAGCGAGGAGGCAGCCTCCGAATCGCTGTTCCCTCTCAGCCGTCAGCACCCTTCCTCCGCTCGGCAAGGAGCTGCTAATGGCTTGTTTGTGCCTTCCCCACGGCGGGAAGAGGGCTGGGAGCAGGCTGGCATGGGAGCAGGCGTGTGGCAGGAGCTGTCAGGCTTCCCCTCCTGGCAGACAGCAATAATTAGTGGCTGGAGGCAGCGCCTCTGTCTCGGTGCAGAATGAGTTGTTTTCTCCTCTCCCCGAGGGGAAATCTCTGCGTGGGACTCTGATGCAGCTCCCTGCAGTGGCTGCGAGCTGGGAGATCCCTTCCTCACCTGGAGTGCGTTCCCTTTTCCCTCCCCTCTGGCTCAGGGGCTGCCTCCGTGCAGGATTGAGCCAAACCCAGGGGGCATCGGCCTCTCCCTGCTCGGGGATGCTGCCGGTGGGGGACGTGTGCCATTATTTATTCATTCATTCATCTGTACAGCGTTTTCCATACATCCCACAGGGTTTGTGATGCCTTGGGCTGGATGCCTGGAACTGAGGCTAGACAGTTGGAGAACAAAGTAGATATTTATTAAAAGCTTTAACAGATACACCTTGGGCAGTGCAGGGGCTACACCTGAGATGGATGACAGTCACGAGTTTTTCGGGATATCAGGGGTTAATTCAGGTAATGAAGTCACAGTCCCCCAGTTTGCTTTCCCCCTCTCCCATTAATTTTTGTTCATACTTTTCAGGCCTGAGGCTGTGATGGTGACTTTGGTTCTCAGGCCTGGAAGGATTGTTTTGTCTGATCAAACTGTGACGAGAGCTTACAAACACTCAGAGTTATTCCCTAATCCAGCACAGGATCTGAAAAATTTAGAAAAGCCAAAATTTAAGGCATCAGCTGGGTGCTACAGGGCAGGGCTTTGCAGGGCAGGGCTTTGCCGAGCAGGGCTTTGCAGGGCAGGGCCTTGCAGGGCAGGGCTTTGCAGGGCAGGGCTTTGCAGGGCAGGGCTTTGCAGAGCTGGGCTTTGCAGGGCTGGGCTTTGCAGGGCTGGGCTTTGCAGGGCAGCTGCAGCTCCGCTCCCTCCAGGAGCCGCGGCCGCTTGGCTTCCCGCTTCTGTCTGTTGTGTGGGATGGCTGGCTCTGAAAATAGCCACCTTCCCTCCTGGCACTGGGATGTGTCTTTCTTCCCAGTCTGACGTGTGTTAAATCTGGTCTGGATTTTCGTGGTAACGATGGAGAAGGGGTGGGATAAACGCGGGCTGCATGGAGTTGGCTCATGGCGCATCCCCGGGGCTGGACCGTGCGGAGCCCAGCAGGGATGTGGCAGCACTTTGGGCAGTGCTGTGTGTCCTGCTGCATGCAGGGAACGGGGAATCCCAAAGCTGGATCCCTTTGCTGAGCCTGGCCCCTGCTCCCAGCCAGCAGGGAAGTTCCCAGCAGCTTTCCCAGTGTGCTGGGAGTCACTTGACCTGCTGGAGGTTTTGGTGCTGGGAACAGCCCCCAGAGCTGACTCGGAGCCAACCCCGCGCTGGTGCCAGTGTTGTCTGCCTCCCTGTCCTGCACTACCTGCTTGGCACAGCAGTCATGGGAACGGAGCTGCAGTGGAATTGCCTCCTGAATCCAGGCTGTTAACAGGAGTTCAGTGAGGTGGGGCTGTGGGGAGCCCCTGGGGCGGATGGCGCTAGGGCTGTCCTCAGAAAAGGCAGCTCAGAAACCTCTTGATTCTGGCACAGCCTTGTCAGTGACTGGAGCAGGGCAGCCAGACACAGTCCAGAGGTGGATCTTTATTATTATTATTGTGTTGTTGTTATTATTATTAATGCTGGCACTGCTGGGTGCTGCAGCACAAGCCCGCCTGTACAATAGTAGCTGAACATTCATTCTTCTGCTTTGCCGTGTTCCTGTGGCTGCCACACATGACTAAGGAGCAAAAACAATCTAGTGAGTGACTCATCCCTCCAGAGAAGGTGGGATGGGAGCAACAGGAGACAGCCAGAATGGAAACAGCATCCACGGGGAGCTGTGCTGGGCTGCAGCAAAGGCTTTGGTCATCCTGGTTTGTAGCAGGAATGATTAACACTGGAACATTTGCTCAGTGAGGTGGTTAAGTTAAAACATAAAATCTGCTGGTTCTTGGCCTGTGGGTTTGTCTGGGTTCTCGGCTGTGTCTTGGATGGTCAGGGGAGGGGGAAAGGTTGTCTCAGGAGCATTACCCACATTGTGGAACGAGGTGCTGCTGTGGCCTGTCACCCCAGTGTTCCCCAGCTGCTTCTGTCTGATGGGTCACGGTGCCCCAAACCCATCCCCTGGGCTGCTGGGCATCCCTGCAGGTCCCCAGAGCAGTGGGAGCTGGCTTTGAGTCTCCTTTTCCTCTCTCTTGCAGATCAATGAGCTCAGCAATGTTCCCGTCCCCGTCATGTTAATGCCCGATGACTTTAAAGCCTACAGTAAGATTAAGGTGGACAATCATCTATTCAACAAGTAAGTAGGAGCTTCCCAACCTCTCTGTGGTCAGAGCTCTGTGCTGTGAGGCAAACTGCCCTGGGGGAGACTTCTGGGTTGTTCCCAGCTGTACTGCCAGGAGGATCCGTGCCCTGTGCCCTGAACAGGCCACAGTGTGGTCAGTCCATCACTGAGATAATCTGTGCTGGTTGGTTTGCATCCTTTGAGGGATTAAACTGTTCACAGGAGGCAGCTCTGCATCGGTGCTGTGCTCATGGAGTCTCTCTGGAGTTGCCCCTGTCTTCTTTGCCCAAAAAATCCACTTTTGGAAGCTGTTTTGAAGTCGTGGTTGTGGCTGCTGCTCAGAGCTGTGTTCTCTCTCCATCGCGGCTCTGCAGGGCTGCAGTGCTCCCTGATTAATCCTTTGTTTTCCCCAAGCTTCCCAGGGATCAGCTTTGCAGAGTGGGAGGTGATGGGGAAGTTTGTCTCTCCTGGCACGTCCAATGTGCGGGATCTGCTCTCCCCTTCTCCTCCAGAGAAGATCTGAGCTCCCCACGTGTCACTGCCTGGGTTTCTCATTGAGAAGGAGCTGCCAAATTCTCCCACTGTGTCCAAGCAGGACCAAACTCTGCTTCTCTGCCTAGGCAGGTTCAGGGCTGTGGGAGGAGCAGATGCAGCTCCCTCAGTGACAGGGAATGCTGTCATTGTCCCCTGTGCTGTGCCTGGGGACAGCAGAGCCAGGCTGGGCTGATCCCCCCTCTCCTGGGCGCTGTGGCTGAGCTGCCCTGTGGGGCCTTGACCCTCCTGGTGCTGCGATGGGAGCTGGAGGCAGAGCCCAGCCCCTGTGCTCCTGCAGCTCTGCCTGGTGTGCAGGGACAGTGGGGACAGCATGTGACAAAGTGTGGGGGGACAGCCGTGTGACAGCTGTGTGCAGGGACAGCTGTGTGCAGGGACAGTGGTGACAGCATGTGCAGGGACACCTGTGTGACTGTGTGCAGTGACAGTGGTGACAGCGTGTGCAGTGACAGTGGTGACAGTGTGTGCAGGGACAGCTGTGTGACTGTGTGTGCAGGGACAGCTGTGTGACAGTGTGTGCAGTGACAGTGGTGACAGTGTGTGCAGTGACAGTGGTGACAGTGTGTGCAGGGACAGTGGGGACAGCATGTGACAAAGTGTGGGGGGACAGCCGTGTGGCAGCTGTGTGCAGGGACAGCTGTGTGCAGTGACAGTGGTGACAGCATGTGCAGTGACAGTGGTGACAGTGTGTGCAGGGACAGCTGTGTGACTGTGTGTGCAGGGACACCTGTGTGACTGTGTGCAGTGACAGTGGTGACAGTGTGTGCAGTGACAGTGGTGTGACAGTGTGTGCAGTGACAGTGGTGACAGTGTGTGCAGGGACAGTGGGGACAGCTGTGTGCAGGGACAGCTGTGTGACTGCTCGTGAGGGCACAGCTGTGTGCAGGGACAGCTGTGTGACTGCTTGTGAGGGCACAGCTGTGCGCAGGGACAGCTGTGTGACAGCTGTGAGCAGGGACAGCCGTGTGCCAGTGTGCCAAGGCTGCCGAGGAGGGCACAGGCAGGGTGGCTCCCTAGGGTGGCCTGTGGCAGGGGTTGCCCTGGCAGCCACACAAGCTCCACGCTCCCATGCCATCCCTGTTAGCCAGGATCCTGCCGAGTTCCCTGGGAGAGATGCCTTTTGTGGGCATCCAAAGCGAGGAGCTGCCCTGCCGAGGGCACAGCAGGGCTGGGGTGTTCCCTGGGGCTGGCAGGGAGGGGGAGCCAGCGTGGCATTGGGTGGCACTGCTGACATCTCTGCCCTGCCCTAGGGAGAACCTGCCCAGCCGCTTCAAATTCAAGGAGTATTGTCCCCTGGTGTTCCGGAACCTCCGGGAGAGATTTGGGATCGATGACCAGGACTACCAGGTACCCTCTCTTCTCTTCTAGGACAGAGCAGCCATCCTGGCAGGGAAACCATGCTGCAAACGCTGCTGCCAGCAGCTTTTCTGGGTTTGTGATTGGTGTTTGAGTGGTTCCACCAGAACCACAGCAGTGCAGTGGATCTTGCTGTGCCAGGCACAGGGCGGTAGGAGGGGAAGGTGATCCCTGCTCCCATGGCATGAAACTGGGGCACAGGTGGCTGTGGACAGGCAGGAGCTGGAGGATAACAATGATCCAGCATGGAATATCTGCAAGGACAATGAGGCTGTGGTGTTTGTACAGGTTCAGGTGACTCTGCTGCTCTCAGCCAAGTGTGTGTTGTTGAGCTGGGTGTATCAAGGTGGCTCCTGCTTTGGGATCCTTCCCCTAATGCCAGAGGGGCTGATTTTCTTGGAGAGGAGTCTGCTGTTAACGCTGCTGGGCTCAGCTCTGGGGACAGGGAGATGTCACAGCTCTGGCTGCTGCAGCAGGGCCACCCTTCCTCAGCCAGCTCCGAGCCCTGAGCACGAGGAGCTGAGCAGAGGCAGCTCAGGGCTGGGAGATCACACAGAGCAGGGCCAGGGAGGGCAGGGATGGGAGATCACCCGGAGCAGGGCAGGGAGGGCAGCCCTGGGCACCAGGGACAGCTCAGGGCTGGGAGATCACACAGAGCAGGGCAGGGAGGGCAGCCCTGGGCACCAGAGGCAGCTCAGGGATGGGAGATCACACAGAGCAGGGCAGGGAGGGCAGCCCTGGGCATGAGGAGCAGCCCAGGGCAGGGAGATCACCCAGAGCAGGGCAGGGAGAGCAGCCCTGACCATGAAGGGCAGCCCAGGGCAGGGAGATCACCCAGAGCAGGCCCAGGGAGGGCAGCCCTGAGCACCAGGGGCAGCTCAGGGCTGGGAGATCACACGGAGCAGGGCAGGGAGGGCAGGGATCACCCAGAGAAGGCCCAGGGAGGGCAGCCCTGGGCATGAGGGGAGCTCAGGGCAGGGAGATCACCCAGAGCAGGGCAGGGAGGGCAGGGATCACACGGAGCAGGGGCAGGGAGGGCAGCCCTGGGCACCAGGGGCAGCTCAGGGCAGGGTGATCACACGGAGCAGGGCCAGCGGGGCAGTGGTGGCCACGTGGCCCCGAGCAGGCCGGGTGTCAGGGAGCTGGAGTGTCCCCAGCACATGGTGACAGAGCAGGCACAGTGCCAGGGGCATCCCCTGGAACACTCTGACTGCAGAGGCACGTGGGGAAGTGCTGCAGGCTCCCTGCTCCCTCCACGTGCTCCCTGCCTGCTGGGGAGAGCAGCTGGAGCAGGGCTGGTCCCACACTGGCTCCCCCCGTGCCCGTGTCACAGCCCTGTGTGATGGCACCCTCCCCAGGTGTGACCCACACGCTCTGCAGCTCATCATTTACACTCCCCCTCTTGTTCTGAGGGATTGCTTCCCCCATCTCCGGGCTGCTTTGGCTTCTTTACAAAGTGTTATTTGTTCAGCTGGAACAGAAAACGTTAATTGAGCTAAATTCAGGTGGGTAAAGTGTGATGGCTCGAGTGGGAACGCAGCCAGCAGGCTGAATTTAACACCCCAACTGTGGGAGAGGTGGGAGTGACAGGAAGGGAGCCGAGGGCTGTGAGTTTGGTAATGCTCTGTGTGGTCACGATTTCTGCTTCCCAGCTCCAGAAGAAAAGCTCTGTGGTTTTGAGGTGAGGGCTGATTAAACTGCCTGGCACAGACCCCTTTGCAAATGTCAGCGAGCAGCAAAGGGGATTTTTCTGTTTGCCTTTATTTTCCTGACGCTCTCTAAAGCCGTTGGCAGCAGCAGAGTTTTTCCCCTGCTTCATTAAAGTTTTAAAAGCTTTAAATGCTTCATTCTGAAAGGAAACCTCTGGGCTCACTTGCAGCATGACGTGGTAAATGTCTCTCTCAGAGCAGGCTCTGCTGCAGGCTCCCTCTGCTGCCAGAGCTGAGCGAGGGGGACACAGCCGTGCCACTGCCACCTAAAAAACCCAAATAATCCAGCCTGAAACACAATGTCCAGTCCAGAAATGCTGGAAAACTTCAGGATCACCGTTGGTGTTGCTGTGTTTCATAGCCCTCCCCATCTGTGATAAGGAAATGCTGGTGAGAGGTTGCTGGTTGATAAAATGACTTGTGAGCAGGTGGAGGGGACAGACAGGGGACAGGTGACAGCTTGAGGTGGCAGCAGTGGGCAGTGCCACTGCCACCTAAAAAACCCAAATAATCCAGCCTGAAACACAATGTCCAGCCCAGAAATACTGGAAAACTTCAGGATCACTGCTCTCTCACCAACACTGTTGGTGTTGCTGTGTTTCAGAGCCCTCCCCATCTGTGATAAGGAAATGCTGGTGAGAGGTTGCTGGTTGATAAAATGACTTGTGAGCAGGTGGAGGGGACAGACAGGGGACAGGTGACAGCTTGAGGTGGCAGCAGTGGCTGGGGCTGAGGGAGGAGCTCGCAGCAGGCCCTGCTACCTGGGGAGAGGCAGCACAACAAAGAGCCGGTGTCGTGGCTCAGGGAATTGATCCCTGCTCTGCAGTTTTCCTGGGATTTTCCAGCCCTGCTGCGCTGTCTGGTTGCTAAGGGTGGAGACAGGGATCTAAAGGCAGATGCTGCTGGTTGTCAGAAGAACAACCAAGCTATTTATACTCATCTTGTACGTCCAGGAGTAAGAATAGCAGAGCCTGAGGGTGGCTTTTGGTGCAGGATGACCTGTGAAGAATCCCCAAACACTGAGATTTTGGCCAGACTAAGCTGCTTTTTGAGGGGAATTTCAGTTTGTTTTGGTCTGGTTTTCCTTAAGCCTTAGGAATATCCTGACTGTTCTTAAACCCCTGAGAGGAAATGCTGAGAGCTCTTGGCCTGTGTATCCTACACCTCTAAAAACCCTTCAGTAAAAAACACCTTCCAAAAACTCACCCCAGCTGTTGGAGTAAAACCTGCCAGCAAACCACGGGGCCAGCTGGAAGCCCTAAAAATGCATCCAGACTTTTAAACAATTGGGTTTTACCCTCAGCAGCAGCAAACCTGCAGTTCACAGCCAGAGTGGGTGCCCTGAGCTGGTCCTGTGGGGCTGGCCCTGCTTCCCTGGGGGTTCCTGTGGGGCTGGCCCTGCTTCCCTGGGGGTTCCTGTGGGGCTGGCCCTGCTTCCCTGGGGGTTCCTGTGGGGCTGGCCCTGCTTCTAGGGCTGCTCAGGGGGTTCCTGTGGGGCTGGTCCTGTTTCCCAAGGGGTTCCTGTAGGGCTGGTCCTGCTTCTAGGTCTTCTCAGGGGGCTCCCAGCCAGAATGGGTGCCCTGAACTCATCTTGTGGGGCTGCCCCTGCTTCCCAAGGGGTTCCTGTGGGGCTGCCCCTGCTTCCCAGGGCTGTTCAAGGGTTCCTATAGGGGTGCCCCTACTGGTCCCAGGGGGCTGTCCCTCAGGGGCTGCTCAGGGGTTCCTGTAGGGCTGGCCCTGCTTCCCAGAGCTGCTCAGGGGTTCCTATAGGGTTGGCCCTGCTTCCCAGGGCTGCTCAGGGGCTTTCACAGCCAGACCTGAGCTGGTCCTGTGGGGCTGGCCTGCTTCCCAGATTTGCTCAGGGGTTCCTGTGGGTCTGGCCCTGCTTCCCAAGGGGTTCCTGTGGATCTGACCCTGCTTCCCAGAGCAGCTCAGGGGTTCCTGTAGGGCTGGCCCTGCTTCCCAGAGCTGCTCAGGGGTTCCTGTAGGGCTGTCCCTGCTTCCCAGAGCTGCTCAGGGGTTCCTGTAGGGCTGCCCCTGGTGCTGAGGGGTTCCTGTAGGGCTGCCCCTGGTGCTGAGGGAGGTGACAGCTCCCGGCACCGTCCCCACGCCGTGTCTGTCCCCCAGAACTCGGTGACACGCAGCGCCCCGGTGAACAGCGACAGCCAGGGCCGCTGCGGCGCGCGCTTCCTCACCACCTACGACAGGAGGTTCGTCATCAAGGCCGTGTCCAGCGAGGACGTGGCAGAGATGCACAACATCCTCAAGAAGTACCACCAGGTACGGTGAGTCTGGAGCCCCCTGTGCACACCTGGGGATCTGCTGGGGGTCTGGAGCTTGGATTTGCAGCTGGCAGGGCTTGAACGCAGATTCTGTGGGAAAATGGTCTTTGGGGTCTGAGGGACAAAAATCTGAGGGACAAATGCCTGAGGGACAGCCCAGCAGTTCTCTGTGGTGCTGAGCCCCTTCCCAGCTCATCCTGGTCCTTGTGCCAATAAATTATGGATCCCTGGTAGGTCAGAGCTGCCAACAGGCTCCTCATTCGTTGCCTCAGACCTTGCAGAGGGGCTGGAGGGGAGATGGGAAGTGGGAAATGTCCTGGTCCAGGTGCTGGTTCCAGCCCATCTGCTGTGCAGGGGTTCCGAGCAGGGGGTGTTCAACAGGCCCTGAGTCCCAGGCACAGCGAGGTAACCACGGGAAGTGAAGCTGGGCAGTGCCAGTGCACACCTGGCCTGTCACAGCAGGCTGGACACACACAGGGACACAGGATCCCCGGATTGGGAGGAACCTTGGAGGTCCCCCAGCTCCACACACAGGGTCACAGAATCCTGGGATTGGGAGGAACCTTGGAGATCTCCCAGTTCCACACAGAATCACAGAATCCAGAACTGGGAGGAACCCTGGACATGTCCTATCTTCACACACACAGAGCCACAGAATCCTGGGATTAGGAGGAACCTTGGAGATCTCCCATCTCCACACACACAGAGCCACAAAATCCCAAGATTTGGTTATGAAGAACAATGGAGATCTCCCATCTCCACACACACAGGGTCACTGCATCCCAGGATTTGGAGGAACCTGAAGAACAATGGAGAATCCCAGGATTCCCTATCTTCACACACACACAGGGTCACTGCATCCCAGGATTGGGAGGAACCTTGGAGATCTCCTATCTTCACACACACAGAGCCACAGAATCCCAGGACTGGGTTATGAAGAACAATGGAGATCTCCCATCTCCACACACACAGGGTCACTGCATCCCAGGATTGGGAGGAACCTTCCAAGGTTCCAAGGATATCCCATCTCCACACACACAGAGCCACAGAATCCCAAGATTTGGTTATGAAGAACAATGGAGATCTCCCAGCTCCACACACACAGGGTCACTGCATCCCAGGATTGGGAGGAACCTTCCAAGGTTCCAAGGATATCCCAGCTCCACACACACAGAGCCACAGAATCCCAGGACTGGGTTATGAAGAACCCTGGAGATCTCCCAGTTCCACACACAGGGTCACTGCATCCCAGGATTGGGAGGAACCTTGGAGATGTCCCAGCTCCCCGCCATGGGCAGGCTGGCACTCCCTGGGCCAGCTTGCTCAGGGAATAGGATTCTCCCATCCTCACTCCTTTCCTGGAGACCCCAGGAGCTGTTCCAATCCTCCTTTCCTTTCCCACGGGCGCCTTGGCTGCAGCACCTCAGTGAGTTTGTGTCCTGTCAGAGCTGGGCTCTGTGTGACACAGCTCTGTCCCTCCCTGCTGTCCCCCAGTTCATCGTGGAGTGCCATGGGAACACGCTGCTGCCCCAGTTCCTGGGCATGTACCGGCTCACCGTGGACGGGGTGGAGACCTACATGGTGGTCACCAGAAACGTCTTCAGCCACAGGCTGACCGTGCACAGGAAGTACGACCTGAAGGTGAGGCCCTGGGGGGCTGGGGTGAGGCCCTATCCAGCCTGACCTAGAGCGGAGGCCGGAATTACAGAATAAAGCAGGGATTTATTCAAAGGATCTCCTCCATGGATCCACCTTGGGCAGCACAAGAGCCCAGCCAGGGCTGCACCCAGGGTGAACCAAAATGGTCACAAAATGAACCCAAAATGGTCACAAAATGAACCCAAAATGGTCACAAAATGAACCCAGAATGAATGGTCACAAAATGAACCCAAATGGTCATAAAATGAACCCAAAATGAACCCAAAATGGTCACAAAATGAACCCAAAATGAACCCAAAATGGTCACAAAATGGTCACAAAATGAACCAAAATGTTCACAAAATGAACCCAGAATGAACCCAAACGGTCACTAAATGAACCGAAGGTGAAACCAAAGTGGTCCCAAAATTCCCCACCAGTCTCGGGATCTCTCACCTTTAGAAGTTCTGCTCCATTTGCACCTTGCACCTTTCCCTGTCCCATTCCAGCTTTAGCCCCTGCAGTCCCATCCTTGTTTTTCTCTCTCCAGCCCACGGGTTTGTGCTCCTGGGCTGAGATTTGGATCATTTGTCCTTGGTGCCCAGCTGGAGCAGGAATTGTTTTGTCTCCCTGCTCTGTGCACAGAGCTCACCATCCCCTCATATCCCCCAGACCCACACACTAAAGCAGCACAGAACCTGAAAAATATAAAAACTAAACCTGAGGCATCAGAACTCTGGGGTTGGGCCTGGAACCCCCCCTTGGCAGGGTCCTGGGCTTTGGGGTCTGCCCAGGGGATCAGGTTTTGGGAGGCTGTGCATGGAGGTTCAATGTTGGTCCATTCCCCCATCCCAGGAGATCACCAAAAGGGGGCTGAGCACTGATTTTAAAAATGCTTTCATTGTTTTCCTGCATGGATAAATTAAATGGTGCCAATGAATTCACTGGGAGTGTGACCCAGAGTGCAATAATGGTATTTTCTTTTTTTTTTTTTCTTTATCAGGGCTCAACAGTATCCAGGGAAGCAAGTGATAAAGAGAAGGTATGGAGCCATCCCTGGCCAGCCTTTCCTTTCTCCTGGTGCTTGGAAGCAGACAGACCCAACTGAGTTCCCTTTTCCATTTTTCCTTTTCCTGGGGTATTGAGCAGGGGAGGTTTGTCAGGCCCTGAGTTCACCCTGGCTCTGGCTGCCCTGCTGGGTTGTGGTGGCACTGCCAGGGCTGGGGACAGTCCCAGCAGAACTGGGGCACACAGTCCCAGCAGAACCAAACCCCAGTCCTGAGGGCAGGGGGCAGTGCTGGGGACAGTCCCAGCAGAAAACCCCACCCCACCTGGGGACAGGCAGAAGCAAACCCCAGGGCTGGGGACAGTCCCAGCAGAACCAAACCCCAGTTTGAGGGGGGGCTGGGGACAGTCCCAGCAGGAGGGCAGGGCTGGGGACAGTCCCACAGTCCCCCCAGAGGGCAGGGCTGGGGAAGTCCAAGAACCCCCAGTTTGAGGGCAGGGCTGGGGACAGTCCCAGCAGAACCAAGCCCCAGTTTGAGGGCAGGGCTGGGGACAGTCCCAGCAGAACCAAACCCCAGTTTGAGGGCAGGGCTGGGGGACAGTCCCAGCAGAACCAAACCCCAGTTTGAGGGCAGGGCTGGGGACAGTCCCAGCAGAACCAAACCCCACCTGAGGGCAGGGCTGGGGACGGTCCCAGCAGAACCAAACCCCAGTTTGAGGGCAGTGCTGGGGACAGTCCCAGCAGAACCAAACCCCACCTGAGGGCAGGGCTGGGGACAGTCCCAGCAGAACCAAACCCCACCTGAGGGCAGTGGGGAACAGTCCCAGCAGAAGCAAACCCCACCTGAGGGCAGGGCTGGGGACAGTCCCAGAAAAAAACCCCAATCAGGGCTTGTTTTAAAATATTTAAAAATTTAATAATAATAAAAAGGTTAAAAAAAATAGTAACACAATTAGAGCCATAACAGCTTGGACAAACTAAATTAGGACAATATGAGACAATAAAAGCAAAGACTTACGGACGTTCAGGTACCTTTTTCCAGGGCACTACGAGCCCCGAGAAAGGACCCTGCTTAACAAAAGATTGACCCTTAAAAGCAGCAGCCTGTAGCATATTCATACACTTCATACATGATGCATCAATTCCATTCAAATGCAGGCTGCTATCTGGCAATTGTCAGCTTTGTCAGCTTCCTTCCTTCTAATCTCACTGCAGTCTCCAAGGCTAGAAGAAGTTCGTTTTTTCTGATAAGAAGGCAATGAATTCTTTTTCTTGAAAGATTTAGGAGTCCTGTGGCTGCTATCTGATGGGAGTGCTTCATTCCTTTCATTCCTTTCTTAAAACAATTCTGCTAACGTAGTTTCTATTTTAACAGTTTTCATAACTTAAAACTATATTTAACACAGTACTTAAGAGAATTAATACAGCATTACTTTCTAACACAACACATTTAATATTTGCGAAAAGCCAATCATAAAATGCATGCATTTTTCACACTAAGGAAGCGTTTCCTCACAGCACCCCAGGTACCAACCCCAGGCAGGTCAGGGTGGATCTTCCACCAGCAGATTCCTAAACCAGATCCTTGGCACGTTCCTAAACCTGGCTTGAGTGGGGGAGTTCAGGGCTGAGCCTCCTTCCCCTGCAGGACTTCTGTGCTGCTGCCTTGAAGTCCCTGTGGAAATCCCAGCAGGATTTTCACGGTTGGATCTGCTCCAGCCTGCCCTAAAAGATCCCAGCCAGCAGCCAGGGATGTCCCACTTGCCCTGAATCCCCTGCTAACCCTGGCCCGTGCAGCTGGGTGGTTCCTGTGAGCTCACAGAGCCACCCCACCCTCCTGTGTCACTGAAGAATTGAAACCCTGAGGCACAAAGGGGCTCCAGGTTCTCCCACGTCCCCAGAATTCTCTGCTGCAGGCAGATTCCTCAAAAAACCATGGCTTCAATGTCTTCCTCAAATCTTTAGGAAGAGAAGACTTTTTTTTCATTTTCCCAAGCCTTCACCCCTTTCCCCCCTGCAGTCAGAAACCAAGAAAATTAATTTATTTCATTAATTTCATTTCAATTCTGGGTGCTGCTTGGAGCATCCCTGGCCCAGCTGTGCAGTTTTTAAAGCTCCCTCGAGCTTCCCTGTAGGTCCAGCTGAGCCCACGGATTCCCTGACACCTCCTGTGCTCTGCCTGGTGCCCTTTCCATCCTCAGTGGATTTTGGGCACCCCAAAAGCCCAGACTGAGCAGGGGCTGTTGCAGCCACAGCCGTGTGCCAGCCCTGCCCTGGCAGCAGGCTGGGGAATTTCACCTCAGGCTTTTTGTTGCAGGCCAAGGATCTCCCAACCTTCAAGGACAACGATTTCTTGAATGAGGGTCAGAAGCTGCATGTTGGAGAAGAGAGTAAAAAGAACTTCCTTGAGAAGCTGAAGCGGGATGTGGAGGTAATTAATTACATTAATACATACGAAAAATTACAGAGCTCTGCTCTGTCTCCCCTCAGTCTCTGAGCTACAGAAAAGTTTATCTAGCAAGATGTTAGGAAGTTCTAAGCTTAATAATGGAGCTCTGTGCATTGTGTTTGAAGGCTCACAAGCAGGTATTGTATCCAAAATAAGCAGGCATTATTTAACCAAAGGTATGTGTGCTTATAATGGTTGGATGGAACTACTGTCAGTGTGCTTTTGCTTTGTGGGATTGGTCAAAAAACTTTTAAAGTGAGTTGTTACATTGAGTTCTTTGTCTACTACCAAAAACGTGAGCTGCTGGCATCTTCCCATTGTCATAACCATGGAATGAGAGTGATGCTGGAAAATGAAACAGCTTGAGAGGTGTTCCACAGCGGTCCCATCCCAGCTGTGATTTGTACAGACCCCCAGCCAGCAATACACAACAACAGGTGGAACGAGTGAAGATAAGAATTATTTACCATTCTTTTCTCTGATCTTCTCCCAGCCTTTCCCCAGAAAGGCCTGGGAAGGTTGTCTGTTACTGTCTCTTTGGGAAGCAGGGTTTTGAGGATGAAGAGGAGACGAGAATCTTGACTCTATAATTAGAAGGTTTGATTTATTATATTATATGTATGTTACATTATAACTATACTACAAAGAGATAGAAGGAAGAAGTTCTCAGAAGGTTAGCTAAGAATAGAATAGCAAGAATGACAACAAAGGAGCTGGCTCCGATAGAGAGACAGAGCTCTGTCATAACTGGTCAAGAAATCCAAACACTCACAGAAGGTCAATCACAGATGCACCTGCTGCACTCCACAGCAGCAGACAACAATTGTTTACATCTTGTCTCTGAGGCTTCTCGGTTTCTCAAAAGGGAAAAATCCTAAAGGAAGGATTAATTAAGGATAATAATCCTTAAATAATCCTAAAGGAAGGATTTTTCACAAAAGATGTCTGCAACAGTCTGTTGGTGTCTGTGGCCAGAGAGCTGCTGCCACAGAGTGCATCCTCAGGGCTGCAGAACCGCTCCTCCCGCCCCAGCCCTGTCCTGCTGAGGGCAGGGGCCCTGTGCAGCTCCTCTGCAGCCTCAGCGGGGTTCAGCTCCCAGTGCCAGCCCTGGGGAGGCACCGCAGGGTAGGGCTGAGCCTCGCCCACCCCGTGCGGGTGCCAGCTCTCTCTCACTGCTGCCTCTCTGGCAGTTTTTAGCCCAGCTGAAGATCATGGATTACAGCCTGCTGGTGGGCATCCACGACGTGGACCGGGCCGAGCAGGAGGAGATGGAGGTGGAGGAGCGGGCAGAGGATGAGGAGTGTGAGAATGATGGGCTGGGGGGGAACCCCATCTCCTCCTATGGGACCCCCCCCGACAGCCCCGGCAACCTCCTCAACTACCCCCGGTTCTTCGGGCCCGGGGAGTTCGACCCTTCCGTGGACGTGTACGCCATGAAGAGCCACGACAGTGAGTGTGGGGAGGGCTGGGGAGGTGTGAGGGAGCTGGGGAGGAAGGATGGAGGGCAGGGGAGGTGGAGGAAGGATGGAGGGCAAGGGAAAGTGGAGGGGAGGGGAGGATCTGGGGGAGCTGTGGGGAACCGTGGAGGAAGGATGGAAAGCAGGGGAGGTGTGAGGGAGCTGGGGAAGGTTGGAGGCCAGGGAAGGTGTGAGGGAGCTGTGGAGGAAGGATGGAGGGCAGGGAGGATGTGGGGAGCTATGGAAGGAGGGTGGAAAGCAGGGGAGGTGTGAGGGAGCTGTGGAGGGCAGGGGGAGGGCAGAGGGATGTGGGGAGCTTTGGAGGAGGAGTGGAGGGAGAAAAGGGGAGTGGAGGGAACTGTGGGGGAGCTATGGGGGAAGGATGGAGGGCAGGAAATCTGTGAGGAAGCTGTGGAGGAAGGATGGAGGGCAGGGGAGATGTGGGGAACTGTGGAGGAAGGATGGAGGGTAGGGAGGATCTGGGGGGAGCTGTGGAGGTCAGGGAAGGTGTGAGGGATGCTGGGGAGGAAGGATGGAGGGCAGGGGAGCTGTGGAGGAGCTTTGGAGGAAGGATGGAGGACAGGGAGGGTGTGAGGGAGCTGTGGAAGGAGCATGGGAGGGCAGGGGAGGTGTGGAAGGCAGGGAGGGTGTGAGGGAGCTGAGGGGCAGCTGTGGAGGGAAGGATGGAGGGCAGGGGAGCTGAGGAGGAAGGACACAGGCCAGGGAAGGTGTGAGGGAGCTGGGGAGGAAGGATGGAGAACAGGGGAGCTGTGTGGGAAGGATGGAGGGCAGGGAGGGTGTGAGGAAGGACGGAGGGCAGGGCAGGGGAGCTGTCCCAGGCTCAGCAGGGTGGGAGGGCCGTCCCTGCTTTGCTGGGCAGTCCCTGGTGGTGGCTGGAAGGGGACAAGCGATGATGGGAGAGGGGTGGCACGCTCAGAGAGCCTCTGGTGGGCTGCTCCAGTCATCTTGGCCCTTCTGGATTCCCCAGAGCAGCCCTGCCCAGTGTTTCAGAGGAAGGGATGAAGCTGGGGGTGCCCAGGTGGGGATGAAGCTGGGGGTGCCCAGGGGTGTTTCTGAAGCTGGGGGTGCAGTTGGCTGTGCCCAGGGCCCTGAGCCCCTGCCGTGCCCCCAGGTGCCCCCAGGAAGGAGGTTTATTTCATGGCCATCATCGACATCCTCACGCCCTACGACACCAAGAAGAAAGCTGCCCACGCTGCCAAGACAGTGAAACACGGGGTGAGCCTGGCCCAGGGGGGCCCTTGGGTCTGGGGCTTCTGCTCTGCTGCATCTCCCTGGCTCAGCCCTGGGAGCTCTCGTGCTCCCAAACCCGTGGGCCGAGCAGGGGCAGCCCCAGTGCCCTGACTGGCCATTTTCCTTGGGCATCTCTCCAGAGCTGCTGGCTTTGCCCTTAGCCGTGGATGCTCCCCAGCAGAGGGGCTGTGCCCCTGCCCTCCCTGACCCCTCTGCCCTCCCTGACCCTTTCCTGACCCCTTCTTGCCTATCTTGACCCCTCTTTGACCACACTGACCTTTCCCTGACTGCTCCCTACCCATGCTGACCTCTCCTTGCCCAGCTTAACCCTTCCCTGACCACCCTGACTCCTCCTTGACCACCCTGACCCTCCTTGACCTGTCCCTCCTCCACCCTGATCCCTTCCTTGCCCTGTCCTAACCCCCCTAACCCCTCCTCCCTGCCCACCCTGACCCCTCCTTGACCCCTTCCTGACCATCCCTGACCCCTTCTTGCCCACCTTGACCACTCCTTGCCCATCCTGATCATTCTCTGCCCTCTCCCTGCCCATGCTGACCCCTCCCTGACCTCTCCTTGCCCACCTTAGCCCTCCTTGACCACCCTGCCCCTTCCTTGCCCACCCTGACCCTTCCCTGAGCCCTCCCTGCCCTTTTCCTGCCCATCCTGCCCTCCCTGAGCCCTCCCTGCCCTTTTCCTGCCCACCCTGCCCACGCTGAGCCCTCCCTGCCCTTTTCCTGCCTATCCTGCCCACACTGAGCCCTCCCTGCCCTTTGCCCATCCCATGCTGCCCCTCCCTGAGCCCTCCCTGCCCATCCTGCCCACGCTGAGCCCTCCCTGCCCATTTCCTGCCCACTCCCTGCCCTCCCTGAGCCCTCCCTGCCCTTTTCCTGCCCACCCCCTCCCTGAGCCCTCCCTGAGCCCCTGCCCCGCTGTGTCTCCGCAGGCCGGGGCCGAGATCTCCACGGTGAACCCCGAGCAGTACTCGAAGCGCTTCAACGAGTTCATCTCCAGCATCCTGACATAGGGCACCTCGTGCTGCAGGGCTGCGGGCGGGCGGGCCCGGGGGCTGCTCCCGCGGCCTGGCACCGCGCACGCACCGCGGCAGCACCGGGGCACGCCTGTGGCACCGCGCGGGGCACGCCTGGCACCGCGTGACAAAACCCATCCTCATCCTCGCCGCGCCCGCCGCACCTCTGGCTTTGGCCTTCCAGAAGTGCCCAGATGTCAGATTTGAGGGCTTTTCCAAACAAGCCAAGTGCATTTGTTGCAGCACTGCTCTTTTCTGCCCAGTGACGTTTTCTCCTCTCTGCTGAGGGGCTGGGACACGTGTGGCACTGTCCCCAAGGGGTCACGTTCAGCAGTGCCTGACTCACAAACCACTCCTTGTTTTTTGTGTTGTTGTTGTTGTTGTTTTATTGGACTGGCTTGGCCAGAAAAAAGAAAAAAAAACAAAAAACAAAAAACAAAACCCTTTTATTTCCCTCTCGGTAGGAATTGGAAGGAAAAATAGCTCACCATTTCAAGGATGGAAAATGTAACTCTGATAAAAAAAAGGAGGAGTGGCTGAACTTTAGGTAAATTCAGACTGGGACACTTTATATTTTTTTGGTTAATTTAAGTAACGAAAAAGAAAAGGAAAAAAAAAAAACAAAAAAACAAACCACTTTTTTTGTAACTGCACTTGATGTACAAGAAAGATGAGGGAAATGAACATCTACCAAAGATGATGGCTGAAAAAATAAAAAGGTGAAACTCCTAAAAGCTAAAAACAAGCAGAGAACTGAGAGAGGCATTGAGCAACCTCAGCTCGTTATGTGCTCGGACCTGGGGTGATTTGAATTGGCCAGCTCTGAAGATTTCCTTAAATGAAAAGGAAAAAAAAAACAACATTTTAAAAAAGGCATTTTTGTACCTGTAGATCCAGGCTAAGATTTTGGGCCACTTCCTCAGCCAGGAATGGCTCTGAGGTCACCGTCACAATCCTGCCAGTGTTAATTAGCTAATTAATTATTCAGTCTTCCTTCCCCACCTCACCTGCAACAGGTACTTGAATCTGTGTCCTGACAGAGGTTGCTGGGTTGGTTTTTTTGTGTTTTATTTTTAAAAAAGACGTGACTTGCACAGAAGGAATTGGCCTGGCTGCCAGGGGGGAGTGCTGGGAGCTGCTCCAAAGGCCCTGAGCGACCCTCCAGGAGTGGAAATGGTTGAACTCTCACACCAGATTTCTTTTCCAGCCCCCCTGAAGGATTTTGGGCCTGATTGGAGTGACTGACATCGTCCTGCTTTGTCTCCTTTAACCCTTTCACAGCCAAGCTCGGCAGCCTCGCTGTGGGTTTCGTTAGCTCTGCTGCACAACAGAACTTTTGGTTCTCTGTTTTGGGATTTGTTGTTTGGTTGGTTTTTTTTTTTTTTTTGAGGTTTTTTTGTTAATTTTAATTTCCTTTCTCTTTTGAAGCAGGATTTAGAGTCTTGAACAAACCTCTTTGCAGTTGAAATATGTTGCTTAATCTGCCTTGGAACTGTTTTTCACACATGCCTTTGTCTGGGGAGGAAGCTGTTGGCAGTGTCTGTCCTGTGCTGTAGCAGTTCTTGCTGTGTGGAATTTTGGTCCTTTTTGAGACATAACTGGTGCTCATCACACCCTGGTCATTCCCCTGAACTAACCCTGCCTCTGGCTGGATTCTGCATCTGGGCTTTGGGGGAGTTTTTGGTTTGATTTCCTCTTCACCCCCTCCCCATTTCCCTTTCCTGATGTGAATCCCCCTCCCCTGCCCCAGGTCTCGCCTTGGCAGGGGCTGAAATTGAAGCCCCTGAAGGGTGCACTGTAAATAGAATTGTGTGAAAAATGAAAAAAATGAGGGATCCTGATGGGATTTGAGGATTTTTGGTCCTTCCCTTTGGCGTGGCACAAATTCCTGCTGCCCCTTTGGTGTGGGAGGCTGGAGGGGTTTTCAGGTGTGGAGCTGGAAAAGCCACGACCCAAATGCAGCTAAAAAATAATTTTTTTAAAAAAAAAGGAAGGACTTAGAGGGCATCATCAGCTTCATTTTGTGGGCATTATATTGGTTGCTTCTCTCTTAGTAAGCACTTAAGTTTACTGCTAATTAGGAATTAAACGCAAATCACTTTTTATTCCTGACAGTTTAAAAAAAAAAAAAATCTGCATTGAATCTGCAACTTTGACCTGGTAAGTTTGCCCTTCTCCTTTTGGGGAAAGTAGCTTGGAAATTGTTTTATCTTGAAATCATCTGTTTAAAAAAAATTAATAAATAAATAAAATAAAGAGGAGAAAAAGGGGGGAGTAAGAGAGCAGGAGGTGGGTGAACACCACAGAGCAAACCCAGAGAAAGGGGAGTGAAAATAGCAAATTTTTATTGAATTCCAGAATAATGAATAAAGAATCCAATCAAAACCCAGGGAATTCCTGCAGAAATCCTTACAGACTTCTGACAAAAATTGAGAGCAGGGAATATTTGAATATTTTCTTATTCCAAACTGCTGCTGGGATGAAATTTGGCTGTTCCAGGTGAATCTGGGGTCCCCAAAGATTCTGCCCCTTGTGTCCAGTTGCCATATTGTGTATTCAAGTGATTAAATGCAATTTTCTCACCTAATGATGTATTACCCAGGTATGTAACTTTGTTTAACAGAAGCATTTTTGTATCTTGTTTACATTTGGAGAAGTAGCATTACCTTAAAAATGCTCATTTGTGTTTCTAGACAGTATTTTTTATTACCAGAACAAGAAGTGAAGCTGCAAATATTTGGATTTGTTTTTAAAAGGGACTTTTTCTTTCTGTTTGTTTTTTTTTCTTTTTGTTTTGCTTTGTTTTGTTTGGGTTTTATTTTTTTTTTTTTTTTTTTTTGCTTTTAAATCTTGTTTTAGGTCACTTTTTTAACTCAAGTATTTAAAAAAACAAAAAAAAAGGAAAACCCAGCTCTTTCAATTCTGGTTTTACAACTGCTTGTGCTAGTTTGTTGTCTGGTTTTGGTGTGGATTTAATTCTAGTTTTTGCTGAATGTAGATATCCCTGTCCTTAGCATGAACCCTGCAGAAAGAACACATTTAACTGACAGGATTTGCAGCAGAATTCAGGAATTCTTTTTTGGCCAAAAAAAAAAGCAAAATTTGATCCAAATAATCAGTGAGCAGCATCTCCCCCTCTGAGGAGCAGGAGGGAGCTGCAGGATCCAAATTCCTGATGGATTTAAAACCCCCAAAATCTGCTTGGAGCTGGGAATTCCCACTTTCCCTGTTGGGATGGCCCCGAAATCAGAGTGGGAGAGGGGAGGCAGAGCTGCTGGGCTGGGAATGGAGATTCCAGGGAATGGGAATGGGGATTCCAGGGGCTGGGAATGGGGACCCAGGGAATGGGAATGGGGATCCAGGGAATGGGAATGGGGGATCCAGGGGCTGGGATCCAGGGGCTGGGAATGGGGATCCAGGGGCTGGGAATGGGGATCCAGGGGCTGGGAACGGGGATTCCAGGGGCTGGGAATGGGGATCCAGGGAATGGGAATGGGGATTCCAGGGAATGGGAATGGGGATTTCAGGGAATGGGAATGGGGATCCAGGGGCTGGGAATGGGGATTCCAGGGGCTGGGAATGGGGATTCCAGGGAATGGGAGTGGGGATCCAGGGAATGGGAATGGGAATGGGGATCCAGGGAATGGGAATGGGGATTCCAGGGAATGGGAATGGGGATTCCAGGAATGGGGATCCAGGGAATGGGAACGGGGATCCAGGGGCTGGGAATGGGGATTCCAGGGAATGGGAATGGGGAGCAGCCCCAGGAGCTGTGGGAGCTTCCCTCGGTCCCTGCTCAGCCCTGCCTGGCCTGGCCACAATCACAGAGTTAATTGGGAATTTACCCCTGGAATTAATTGGGAATTTACCCCGCGGAATTAATTGGGAATTCACCCCACGGAATTAATTGGGAATTTACCCTGGAATTAATTGGGAATTTACCCCACGGAGTTAATTGGGAATTTACCCCATGGGGATGGAGTTCCTTCTGTGGGGACAGAATTCACCCCATGGGGATAAAATTTATCCTGTGGGGATGGAATTCACCCACTGGGGATGGAATTCACCCCATGGGGATGGAATTCATCCTGTGGGACAAAATTCACCCCACTGGGGACAGAATTCACCCCATGGGGCAGCTGAGGGAGGCCACATTCCCACAATCCCAGCTTGGAATCTGGATCAGCACAATCAGCAAGGAAAACTGAACCACTTTGAGTCTTATTTTCTTTTTTTTCTTTCCTTTTTGTTGTTGTTGTTGTTATTATTTTTTTGGGAGGAAATCCCTGCTTTCCCAGCTGGGGCAGGCTCGGGGAGGTGAGGAGGTTGTGGTGGTGGATATTCCCAATCCATGACTACTATGCAGTCCTTTTCCAGGCCTCCCTTCCAGCTGCACCTGGAATTTCACCCCCAGCTGAAGGATTTTCCCCCAGAACCAGGGGGTGTCCCCAGCATGGCCACAGCCCCGAATTCCCAAATGTTCCCTTCCTGCAGAGCCGCTCCCAGTGTCCCCCTGAGCCCCTGCCCCTTGTCCTGGCTCTGTGGGATGGATCCCGTGGATAACTGGGATGGCAGAGCTCTGCACATATCGTTTGTGGTGGAAACTCAAAATTTCTGCTGCTCTGGGGCTGCCCAAAGCAGCTGGATGGGAGTGGAGAAAGCAGATTCCACACACAGGTCGCGAGGGTGAGCAGGGCTAATCAGTGCAACTGAATTGAAAAGAAAAAAAAAATGTGAATAAATTAAGTTGAATCTAAAAACTAAACAAAAAAAAATTTAAAAAACTAAAAAAAAAAATTTAAAAAATTAAAAAAAAAAAGGAACATTCTAGGTTTTTTCACTGCTGTTTTTTAAATAGGAATTTGAAGTCCTCTGTGCTTGTCTGTTTGCTAGGAGCAGTTTGAGACACTGTTACTGTTTTGAAATGCATGCATGTTACAAGATGAGTCTCCAACCAGAGAAAAAAAAAAAAAGAAATAAAATTAAAACTTTGTGTACATCTGGGCTCTCCCTGCTGTGCTCTTTGAGGGGTCACCCTCAGCTGCTCCTCCAGCATGGGGAGTCCTGGGGGGAACAGGATGGGGAAAAATGGGAGAGGGGCAGGGGTTCAGTGGGATTTGGGGAAGGAATTCCCCCTGGAGGGGCTGGGGTGGAATTCCAGAGCAGCTGTGGCTGATCCATCCCTGGAAGGGATAATGAAGGTGCCACTGGGTGGGCTTTGAGGTCCCTTCCCTCCCAAACCATTCCATGATTGCACGAACCACACCAGCAGAAGCCTCTTTGAATGAGATTTGTACCAATTTTACCCAGTGCTGGCTGCCAGAACAACCAGAGCTGGCAGGAAAAGCCTTTCCCCCTGTGCAGCTCGGGGAGAAAGGAAACTGCTGCCAGCTCAGGCCTCCTCCTGCTGCTTTGGGGGTGGGAGCTCAGCCCTCAGGGTGGGAACTCAGCCCTCAGGGTGGGAGCTCAGCCCTCAGGGTGGGAACTCAGCCCTCAGGGTGGGAACTGAGCCCTCAGGGTGGGAATTCAGCCCTCAGGGTGGGAATTCAGTGCTCAGGGTGGGAACTCCTCAGCCCTCAGGGTGGGAACTCAGCCCTCAGGGTGGGAACTCGGCCCTCAGGGTGGGAGCGCAGCCCTCAGGGTGGGAACTCAGCCCTCAGGGTGGGAACTCAGCCCTCAGGGTGGGAACTCAGCCCTCAGGGTAGGAACTCAGCCCTCAGGGTGGGAACTGAGCCCTCAGGGTGGGAATTCAGCCCTCAGGGTGGGAGCGCAGCCCTCAGGGTGGGAGCTCAGCCCTCAGGGTGGGAGCTCAGCCCTCAGGGTAGGAATTCAGCCCTCAGGGTGGGAGCGCAGCCCTCAGGGTGAGAACTGAGCCCTCAGGGTGGGAATTCAGTGCTCAGGGTGGGAATTCAGTGCTCAGGGTGGGAACTCAGCCCTCAGGGTGGGAGCTCAGCCCTCAGGATGGGAATTCAGCCCTCAGGGTGGGAACTCACTCAGCCCTCAGGGTGGGAACTCAGCCTCAGGGTGGGAACTCCTCAGCCCTCAGGGTGGGAACTCAGCCCTCAGGGTGGGAACTGAGCCCTCAGGGTGGGAACTCAGCCCTCAGGGTGGGAGCGCAGCCCTCAGGGTGGGAATTCAGCCCTCAGGGTGGGAACTCGGCCCTCAGGGTGGGAACTCGGCCCTCAGGATGGGAATTCAGCCCTCAGGGTGGGAACTCCTCAGCCCTCAGGATGGGAATTCAGCCCTCAGGGTGGAAGCGCAGCCCTCAGGGTAGGAACTCCTCAGCCCTCAGGGTGGGAGCGCAGCCCTCAGGGTGAGAATTCAGCCCCCAGGGTGGGAGCTCACTCAGCCCTCAAGGTGGGAGCTCAGCCCTCAGGGTAGGAATTCAGCCCTCAAGGTGGGAGCTCGCTCAGCCCTCAGGGTGGGAACTCACTCAGCCCTCAGGGTGGGAACTCTCCAGTCCCCGTGCTCAGCACTGCCCTCGGTGTCTCCTCAGGGTGAGGTTTTCCCTGTGGTTGGTTGGGATAATTTGTATTTCTATCCCAATTTGGGAAGTGCTGGAGGGATGGACTGGATGAAGGGTGACACTCCTGGGCCACCTCTGTGTCCTGGCAGCCAGGGTGACACCCCTGGGGTCACTGCCCCATCCTGGCAGCCAGGGTGACACCCCTGGGGTCACTGCCCCGTCCTGGCAGCCAGGGTGACACCCCTGGGGTCACTCCCGTCCTGGCAGCCAGGGTGACACCCCTGGGGCCATTCCTGTGTCCTGGCAGCCAGGGTGACACCCCTGGGGTCACTGCCATGTCCTGGCAGCCAGGGTGACACCCCTGGGGTCACTCCTCAGTCCTGGCAGCCAGGGTGACACCTCTGGGGCCATTCCTGTGTCCTGGCAGCCAGGGTGACACCCTGACCTGCCCAGAGGCACCAGAAGGGAAGTTCAGGGCAGAGTTTTATTTTAAAAAGTCCCGAGGGGCACAGAGCAGCTGGGCTGGGTTAATCCATGCGAGCCTTCAGCGTCCTGGTGGTGATCTTGTCTTTCTCTCTGGAAAGGGAAAAGGAGGAGATGATTTACTGCTAAACCCAGGTTTAAACCCTTCCTAAAGCTCCTCCTGCCTTGGCAAGTCCCAGGTGCACGGGCAGGAGCTCAGGCGGTTGTGACAATAAATAAACCCCTCATTGTGGGGAGCCCCCAGGGCTGGGGTGCTGCAGGGGCAAAATGGGATCTTCCAAAGGCAGCTGGGGACAGAGGTGGGAGTTAATGCTGCACCCAGAGCTCCTCAATCCCATGGGAATTCTGAGAGTTAATGCTGCATCCAGAGCTCCTCAATCCCCATGGGAATTCTGAGAGTTAATGCTGCATCCAGAGCTCCTCAATCCCCTGGGAATTCTGAGAGTTAATGCTGCATCCAGAGCTCCTCAATCCCATGGGAATTCTGAGAGTTAATGCTGCATCCATGGGGGGGCAGAGCTCCTCAATCCCATGGGAATGCAGCCACAGAATCCCTGAGCAGCAGGACTCAGAATTCCAGGATTCCATTGTCAATCCCATGGGAATGCAAACTCCAGGAGCCATTTCTTGGCTCCAGCAAGGAACTGCAGCAGCAAAACCAAACCCTGGGAAGGGACAGAGCCTGGCTGAGGAGGGGCAGGGGTGGGGATCCTGGGGAGGGAAGGGAAGGGAAGGGAAGGGAAGGGAAGGGAAGGGAAGGGAAGGGAAGGGAAGGGAAGGGAAGGGAAGGGAAGGGAAGGGAAGGGAAGGGAAGGGAAGGGAAGGCAGTGCCCAGCCCCAGGAGCCGCAGCACTCACATGACGTGCACCACCACGCCCATCCCGGAGATGGCGTCTCTGTCCACGGCGTTGAGCATGGCCTGCGAGATGGTCTCGAAGAGGTGCTCGGGCTCCTGGGGCACAGAGGGAGCACAGGCCTTCACCTGGGCTGCACATCCCCCCTGAAACTTCACCCAAACCCCCCCAAACCCTGCATGCAAGCTCCCCCTCTCAGGCTGCAGGAGGCACAGCTGGAATGAAGCCTCTCCCCAGCTCAGCATTGCCAGTGAGCACGGGAGGGAGAACTCCTGAATCCACGGAGCCCAGGAGATCCCAGGTGACTCAAAGTGACCCCAGGATATGCCAGGTGACCCCAGGATACCCAAAGTGACCCCAGGAGACTGCAGGGGACCACAGATAGGGGATCCCAGTTAACCCCAGGTGTCCCCAGGCTGCCCCAGATGAACCCAGTTAACCCCAGGCTGTCCCAGGTGGCCCCAGGCCATCCCAGGTGTCCCCAGGCTGTCCCAGGTGATCCCAGGTGTCCCCAGCCAACCCCAGGTGTCCCAGGCTATCCCAGGTGTCCCCAGGCTATCCCAGCCCACCCCAGGCTGTCCCAGCCAACCCCAGGCTATCCCAGGTGTCCCCAGGATATCCCAGCCAACCCCAGGCTGTCCCAGGTGACCCCAGGCTGTCCCAGGCTGTCCCAGGTGTCCCCAGCCCCACTGACCATGTCGGGCTCCCACAGGGACTCGCACATCCCGTACATCTGCTCGGAGCAGGTGCCGCTGACCACGAAGTCGTCGGTGACCATGGGGCAGCCGATGAGGTCCAGGGAGCAGATGAAGGGCTCGTGGCTGAGCGGGTCCAGCCCCGCGATCACCGGCTCCGTGTAGTAGGGACCAAACCTGGGCACACAGCTGGGCTCAGGGCAGCCCTGGGCACAGGGACAGCCCCGAGGGACCACCGGGATCACCCTGGCACAGGACAATCCCCAAAATCCCAGCCTGTGCCCAGGAGCGGTGTCCGAACACTCCAGGAGCTCTGGAATCTTTGGGATCGTGTCCATTCCCAGCCCAGCTGGGCTCAGGGCAGCCCTGGGCACAGGGACAGCCCAGAGGGACCACAGGGATCACCCTGCTCTTCTGGGACCACAGGGATCACCCTGGCACAGGACAATCTCCAAAATCCCAGCCTGTGCCCAGGAGCGGTGTCCGAACGCTCCTGGAGCTCTGGAATCTTTGGGATTGTGACCATTCCCAGAGCTCACCCTCCCTTCCCTCAATTTCCAACCCAACCATTCCCTGAATTTCCAGCCCAACCATTCCCTCAATTTCCAACCCAACCATTCCCTCAATTTCCAACCCAACCATTCCTCAATTTCCAACCCAGCCATTCCCTGAATTTCCAACCCAACCATTCCCTGAATTTCCAACTCGGCCATTCCCTCAATTTCCAGCCCAACCATTCCCTCAATTTCCAGCCCAACCATTCCCTGAATTTCCAGCCCAGCCATTCCCTCAATTTCCAACCCAACCATTCCCTCAATTTCCAACCCAACCATTCCCTCAATTTCCAGCCCAACCATTCCCTCAATTTCCAACCCAGCCATTCCCTCAATTTCCAACCCAGCCATTCCCTCAATTTCCAGCCCAGCCATTCCCTCAATTTCCAACCCAGCCATTCCCTCAATTTCCAGCCCAACCATTCCCTGAATTTCCAGCCCAGCCATTCCCTGAATTTCCAGCCCAACCATTCCCTCAATTTCCAGCCCAACCATTCCCTGAATTTCCAGCCCAACCATTCCCTCAATTTCCAGCCCAACCATTCCCTGAATTTCCAACCCAACCATTCCCTCAGTTTCCAGCCCAGTCCCCACAGCTGTCCCCATTGCAAGCCCTGCTGCAGTCCCACACCCTCAGAAACGTTCTCCAGGCACACAAACCACCCCAGAGCTCCCTTCAGGGAGAGCCCTGCCATGGCTCTGGCCCAGCACACCACCCTGAAGCAGCAGGAGCTCGTTCTGCTTTGACACCTGATTCTGATTGAATTTGGGGAGGAAATGTCACCCCAAGAGAACCAAACCTGCTCAGGGAGGGGGTGGTGAGAGCAGGAGATGATCCAGGCTCCCCCAGCACCCTCAGAAATTGCAGCTTTGCAGTTTTACCTCCTCTCGTAGAGCAGGTTGGACACCATGCTCATGAAGGTCTGCGGCTTGATCTGCCTCCCCTCCTTGAGCTCGTAGAGGTTCAGCCTGAACTTCAGCCTCTGGGCCCTGCAGGAGATCAGAGCTGGGCTCAGAGCAAAGCAGGCTCCCGCTGCTCGCCCTCAGCCACGCCCAGGGCCGAAACTGCGCCGGGAAACGCTGCGTCGCAGAGGTGGAAGCGGAATTTTAGGAGTTAAAGTGGAATTTTAGGAGTTAAAAATTCCTTTTGAGGAGTTACAGTTGAATTTCAGTGGTGAAAGTTGAATTTTAGCAGGGACAGTTGAATTTTAGGAGGGACAGTTGAATTGCAGGAGTTGAAGTTGAATTTTAGGAGTTGAAGTTGAATTTTAGGAGTTGAAGTTCCTTTTGAGGAGTTACAGTTGAATTTCAGTGGTGAAAGTTGAATTTTAGCAGGGACAGTTGAATTTTAGGAGTTAAAATTGAATTTTAGCAGGGACAGTTGAATTTCAGGAGTTAAAATTGAATTTTAGGAGTTGAAGTTGAATTTTGGCAGGGAAAGTTGAATTTTAGGAGTTAAAGTTCCTTTTGAGGAGGGACAGTTGAATTTCAGTGGTGAAAGTTGAATTTAGCAGGGACAGTTGAATTTTAGGAGTTAAAATTGAATTTTAGCAGGGACAGTTGAATTGCAGGAGTTAAAATTGAATTTTAGGAGTTGAAGTCGAATTTTAGGACTTGAAGTTGAATTTTAGGAGGGAAAGTTGAATTTTAGGAGTTAAAATTGAATTTTAGCAGGGGAAGATGAATTTTAGGACTTCAAGTTGAATTTTAGCAGTGAAATCTCAACGTGAACAGTGAAATTTCAATTCTGGCAGTGAAATCCCAACTCTGGGAGTGAAATCTCCACTCCAGCAGTGAAATTCTCAATTCTAGCAGTGAAATCCCAACTCTAGCAATGAAATTCTCAATTCTAGTAGTGAAATCCCAACTCCAGCAGTGAAATCCCAACTCCAGCACTGAAATTCTCAACTCTAGTAGTGAAATCCCAACTCCAGCAGTGAAATCCCAACTCTGGGAGTGAAATCCCAGCACTGAAATCCCAACTCCAGCAGTGAAATCCCAACTCCAGCAGTGAAATCCCAACTCCAGCAGTGAAATCCCAGCACTGAAATCCCAACTCCAGCAGTGAAATCCCAACTCCGGCAGTGCTGTGATCCCAATCGGGCCGCTTCATTTCCAAACCTCTCCCAGCAGCAGAACCGGGCCCAGCAACACCGGCCCCGTTAATTCCCATTAACCCCAATCCCCCAGCCCCGCCGGGCCCTCACTTACACGGTCTGCACGTCCGTGGCCAGCCCGGCCAGGCCGATGTAGAGCCTCTGGCCCATGGGGAAAATCTTCTGGAAGTCGGTGGTCACGGTCTGCGCCTGCACGCCGAAGCGCCGGTCCGCGGCGATGGCCACGCAGCCCCGGCCCCGCATGGCCATCACGGCCCCGCCGTTGTACGACATGATCGACTGCACGGAGCGGCGGATCAGGAAACCGGAGAGGCCTCCGGGGTGTCCCGGTACCGCCACCCCGAGCTGGGGTTCATCCCTCACCGCGCCTTGTCCCGCTCCGTGAGGGCCTCCCCTCACGGAGCGGCTCCTGGGGTACCCCCGGTATCGGCACACCGGGGCTGGGATTCATCTCCGGCCGCTCCTTGTCCCGCTCCCCACGGGTCTCCCCTCACGGAGCGGCCCCCGGGGCATCCCCGGTATCGCCACACCGGGGCTGGGATTCATCTCCGGCCGCTCCTTACCCCGCTCCCCACGGGTCTCCCCTCATGAACACCGAAGGGACCCCCGGGATGTCCCGGTACCGCCACACTGAGCTGAGATGCAACCCCGGCCGCGCCTTGTCCCGCTCCCCACGGGTCTCCCCGCACGGAGCGGCGGCTCAGGGACACGGAGGGACCACCAGGGTACCCCCGGTACCGCCAACCCGAGCCGGGGTTCAGCCCCGGCCGCTCCTTCACCCGTTCCCCACGGGTCTCCCCTGATGGAGCGGCCTCGGGGTTACCCCGGTATCGCCACACCGCGGCTGCGGCTCAGCCCCGGCCGCTCCTTCACCCGCTACCCGCGGGCCTCCCATCACGGAGCGGGCCCTGGGGTACCCCCGGTACCGCCCGCCGGAGCTGGGGTTCATCCCCGGCCGCTCCTTGTCCCGCTCCCCACGGGCCTCCCCTCACGGAGCGGCCGGGCCCCGCGCTGTGTCGAGCCCCGGAGGTGCCGTGCCGGGCCTCACCATGGCTGCGGCTGTTCGGTCACCCCTCAGTCACCGTTCTGTCACCGCTCTGTCACTGCTGTGTCACCGCCGTGCCCCCGCTCCACTCCCGGCCCGGTCTCTGCCCAGGCCCCGCTCCTGCCCCGCCGCGCCGCCACTGCTCCCGCCCCCCTCGCTTCTCATTGGTCACTTCCACAGTTGCTCCCGCCTTCATCGCTTCCCATTGGTCACTGACACCGCCACTCTCACCCCGACGCTTCCCATTGGTGACCGCCGCTGGTGGTTTCGCCTTCAACGCTCGCCATTGGTCGCCGCCGCCGCCTGGAGCCGGGGCGCTGCCGGGGATTGGCGGGAGCGGCTGGGGCGCGCGCAGGTGATTGGCTGAGGCGGGGGAGGGTGGGCGGGGCGGGAAAGTGACGAGTCACAGTGAGCGCGCGAGGCATGACGGGAGTGCGGGGGGGAACATCTGGAAATGGGGGAACAGCTGGAAATGGGGAAACAGCTGGAAAATGGGGAAACAGCTGGAAAAATGGGGAAACAGCTGGAAAATGGGGAAACAGCTGGAAAAATGGGGAAACGGCTGGAAAAATGGGGGAACGGCTGGAAAAATGGGGAAACAGCTGGAAAAATGGGGGAACGGCTGGAAAAATGGGGAAACAGCTGGAAAAATGGGGAACAGCTGGAAAAATGGGGGAACAGCTGGAAATGGGGAAACAGCTGGAAAATGGGAACGGATGGAAAAATGGGGGAACAGCTGGAAAAATGGGAATGGATGGGAAAATGGGAACAGCTGGCTCAGTGGGGGCAGAGTGGAGAGATGGGGAACAGCTGGGAAAATGGGAAACAGCTGGATAAATGGGAACAGCTGGAAAATGGGGAAACAGCTGGAAAATGGGAACAGCTGGAAAAATGGGAATGGCTGGAGAAATGGGGGAACAGCTGGAGCGGGGCAGGGCCGAATAAATGGGTGCACAGCTGGATCTGGGGGGGCACAGCTGGACCCGTCAGGAGAACAGCCGCATCTCCGGGGGTGGGGACACAGCCCCGAGCTCGCCGATCCAAAGGGGATTCTCCCAAAAATCTCCTCGGGAAGCGGCGGCACGGGTGGGGGGTTGGGGTCACGGCACATCCCGGCCCAGATGTGCAGGCAGAGCCCGGCCGTGCCCGCTGCGGTTTTAAATCCCATTTTTTAAAATCCTATTTTTATTGTGCCTTTTGGAGGCGTTTTCCGCCACAAAAAAGTTCCTGGTAGGAGCCCGAGCACGGTGGGGGCAGAGCCAGGGGGGAATCCCTGGGATCGATCCCAGCACGGCCTCGTGCCCGGGGTTAAACAGGAATTTGGGCATTTCGGGAATTCCGGCATTCCTGGAATTCCAGCAGTTCTGGAATTCCGGCGTTTCTGAAATTCCAGCATTTTTGGAATTCCGGCATCTCGTTCTTCCATTCACCTTTCACTGCCGAAATTCGATTTTAACGCCCAAAGTTGAACTCCCACTGCTGAAATTCAGCTTTCACCACTGAAGTTCAATTCAACCCCAGAAATGGAATTTGCGGGAGTTTTCAGAGAGGGAAGCTCGGTCCGGCAGCCTTGGGAGCCCCTTCACTTGAATTTTGAGGCAAAATCCGGGATTTGGATGGAAACGGGAATTCAGGTGTGATTTTAATGTCCCAAAACGTCCTCGTGGGGACGGTTTGGGGATACCGGGAGCTGCTTCTCCACCTCGGAGAGAGCACCGGGAGCGTTCTCCGTGTCCGGTTCCGTCCATGCCGGGAAAAAGAGGAAAAAAGAGGAAAAAGGAGCGGCGGCGGCAAAAAGGAGCGGTTTCGTCCCTGGGTGGGCTCGAACCACCAACCTTTCGGTTAACAGCCGAACGCGCTAACCGATTGCGCCACAGAGACCGCGCTGGCTGCGGCCCGCGCGCACGGTCCCTGGGTGCGCGAACCGGAACGGAACGTCGGGAATGGGAACGGGTTACCGGAAATGGGATAGCGGGAATGGGAACGGGACACCGGGAATGGGAGCGGGACACCGGGAATGGGATACCGGGAATGGGAATGGGGTACCGGGAATGGGATACCGGGAATGGGAACGGGACACCGGGAATGGGAGCGGGACACCGGGAATGGGAACGGGACACCGGGAATGGGAGCGGGACACCGGGAATGGGAACGGGGTACCGGGAATGGGATACCGGGAATGGGAGCGGGACACCGGGAATGGGATACCGGGAACGGGACACCGGGAATGGGAATGGGATACCGGGAACGGGACACCGAGAATGGGAGCGGGACACCGGGAATGGAAACGGGACACCGGGAATGGAATACCGGGAATGGGATACCGGGAATGGGAACGGGATACCGGGAATGAGATACCGGGAATGGGATACCGGGAATGGGAACGGGGTACCGGGAACGGGACACCGAGAATGGGAGCGGGACACCGGGAATGGAAATGGGACACCGGGAATGGGAACGGGAACAGGATACCGGGAATACCGGGAAAGGGAAGGGGACACCGGGAAAGGGAGCGGGAACAGGAGCGGGACACCGGGAATGGGAACGGGACACCGGGAACGGAACACCGGGAATACCGGGAATGGGATACCGGGAATACCGGGAAAGGGAATGGGACACCGGGAATGGGATACCGGGAACGGGAACAGGATACCGAGAATACCGGGAAAGGGATCGGGAACAGGAGCGGGACACCGGGAATGGGAACGGGACACCGGGAACGGAACACCGGGAATACCGGGAATGGGATACCGGGAATACCGGGAAAGGGAACGGGACACCGGGAGTGGGAACGGGACACGGCGAACGGGACACCGGGACACCGGGAACGAGTCCAGGACAGCGGGAATGGGAAGGGGATACCGGAAATACCGGAAAGGGAACGGGACAGCGGGAACGGGATCGGGACAGCGGGAATAGGGGAAAGGGAACGGGATACCGGGACACCAGGAATGGGAACGGGACACCGGAAAAGGGACACCGGGAATGGGACACCGGGAACGGGAACGGGACACCGGGAATGGGAACAGGACACCGGGAATGGAATGGGATACAGGGACAGGATACCGGGAAGAGAACAGCGGGAATGGGGAACGGGGACAGGCACCGGGAACGGGACAACGGACACCGGAACCGGGGCAACCGAGCACTGAGACCGGCACCAGCTCCAGCAGGCACCGGCCCCGCCATGCCGGGAACGGAGACAGCGGCACAGACAGCGGCTCACCGGAACCCCCGGGCACGGGGCCACCGGGACGGGGCCGGGCTGCGAGCGCCGGCAGCGGGCGGGGCGGGGAACCGCCGGTAATCCCGGGTGTGCGGGAGCCGCCGGTAATCCCGGACACGCGGGAGCCGCCGGTAATCCCGGACGTGCGGGAGCCGCCGGTAATGCCGGGTGTGCGGGAGCCGCCGGTAATCCCGGACCTGCGGGAGCCGCCGGTAATCCCGGACCTGCGGGAGCCGCGCTCCCTCAGCGCCTCCCGCTCCTCCTCCTGCCCCTTTCCCCTCCTTTTTTCCCTTCCCGGCTTTTCCTTTTTTATTTTTTCACCCTTTCCCTCCCTTTTTTCTCTCCCTCCTTCCTGTTCTTCCTCCTTTTCCCCTTTCCTTTTCTCCTGCTCTTTTTTTCTTCCTTTTCAATTTATTTTTTTTTTTAATAAAATTCAATTTCCCCGGTTTTCTTCCCTTCCTTCTCCCCGTCGTTTTCCATCTTTCCCTTCCTCTAATTTCCCTCCATTTTTTATTACCTTCCTTTTTCTCCTTCCTTCCTTCCCCCCCGATTTCCCCGTTCTCCTTTTCTTTCCCAATTTCCCTCTATTTTCCTGGTTTTTTCACCTTCCTTTCCCCCTTTCTTGTCCATTTCCCCCCTTTTCCCAATTTCCCTCCATTTTTCTTCTTTTCCATTTTTTCCATTTCTCTAATTTCCCTCTATTTTTTCCCTTTCTTTTTCCCCCCTCCCTTTCCTCCCCTTTCATTTTCCCTTTTCCTTTTCTCCCTTTCATTTCCCCTCCTATTTTTATCATATTTTCCCCTTTTTTTTTTTCTTCCCCCCACCTCCCTCTCCAATTTTCCATTTTCCCTCTTGAAATTCCCTCTATTATTATTTTTTTCTTCCTTTTTTTTCCCCTCTTTCCCTTTCCTTCCCCCGAGGGTCCCGCTCGTCCCGGGTCACAATTTGGGGTCTCCGGTGATGGGGGGGACACCGCGCCCGGAGTTTCCACTGCATTTTTGGGGCCATTCCAGCGGTTTTTGGGGCTTTCTCGTTTCCCCCCTCTGGGGTCTCGGCCTGGGGGGTTTCTGGGGTTCTGGGGGGGGAGGGGGTCCCCCAAATCTCAGCCCCTCGCTCCCTCCTCCGCAGCCCCCCAAAGGAATGAGGTCACGTGAAGCGGGCGGGGCCTGGCGGCGGCTGGAGGTGGGAAAAAAAAAAAAAAAAATAAAAAAAAAAATAAAAAAAGAGGAAAAAAAAAAAAAAAAAAAAAAAAAAAAGGAGGAGGAGGAGGAAAAAAAAAAAAGAGGAAAAAAAAAAAAAAGGAGAGTGGAGGGAAAAAATTAAAAAATAATAAAAAAAAAAAGCCATGGTGCTGCAGGGCTGCCTGTCCCGAGCCGAGCCGAGCCGCGGGAGCGGAGGGGCGGCCCGCAGGGGCCGCCGCTGCCGCCGCCACCGGGTAGGGACCGGCCCTGGTGTCCCCTGCCCCTAAGCCCGGGCCCTTGCCGCGGCCCCCGCCCCGCCGGCCCCAAAGATGGCGATGGCCGCCGCCGCCCCATCTTTGTGCCCCGGGACCCCCCCGGCCGCGGCGGCGGCTGCAGGAGCCCGACAGCCCCGGGAGGGGGGGGGCCCCCACCGAGCCCAGCGCGCCATCCCCGCCGCGGGGCCGGGGGGCGCGGCAGGACCCCAGGGCCACTGGAGGGGCCGGGCCGCGTGACACCCCATCCCGAGTACAAATGGGACGCCCCGGGCCACCCAGGCCAATGCCCCACCCCAGCCCCACCGCGGCCGGGCGGCCCCGGAGGCGGCGGGAGATGCCGGGGCGCGGCCCGGCACCCCCGGGCAATTCGCGGGGCACGCGTGGCCGAGGCCACCCCGTGTCCGTGTCCCTCCGTGTGTCAGTGCCCTCCCCGTGTCCGTGTCCCCCCGGTGTCCGTGTCCCCCGGTGTTCCTGTCCCCCTGGTGTCCGTGTCCCCCCGGTGTCCGTGTCCCCCCACCGTGTCTGATCCCCCCCCCATGTCTGTATCTTCCCGGTGTCCGTCCCCCCCAGGTGTCACGCCCCACGGTCCCGTCCCCTTGCCGTGTAGCGTGTCCTTGTCCCCGCACGCTCTGTGGTCACTCGTGTCCAGCGGGGCTCCCTCCCCATCCCCGCAGCTCCGGTGCCGCGTCCCGAGCGGCGGGGGGGTCCCGGCGGGCGCTGCCGGGGGTGGCGGGGCCGCGCTCCGGGGCTGTCCCCTCGTGTTCCCGGCCCCGTCCCCTCGCGTTCCCGGCCCCGTCCCTCGCGTTCCCAGCCCCGGCCCCTCGCGTTCCAGGCCCCGTCCCTCGCGTTCCCGGCGCTCCGGGCCCGCGGGCGCCGTGCGAGGCCAGGCCGTGCCGGGGAGCCGTCCCCTGCATTTCCCGAGCCCCGCGCCCGCCGCCGCCGCCGGGGGTGCCGCGGGTGGGGGGGCCGAGTTGGCGGTGACTTTGAAACGCCTTCCCGCCCGTGCCCGGCCAGGGGCTTTCGGGAGGAGGGACACCGCGCCGGGCCACCGCCCACGGAGACAAAAAGAGCCCGAAAGTCGCGGCCGGGGTGCAGGAGCCACCGGCGGGACAGGACGGCCCAGGGGGACTGCAGTGGGGCCGGGATTCCAGGGGGCTCCGGGGGGCCGGGGCTTTTCCCCCCTCCCCGGCACGGGAAAGCGCGGCCGTTATCGCCCGGGTTATTAGAACCGGTTCGCGCCGGCGGCTCGGGCTCCCCCCTCCCGCCGAGCCCAGGGGCCGCCATTGGCGGCTGCGAGCACCGAAAGCGGCGAAATCCACCCCAAAAATGCAGCCGTGGCTCCCCGGTGCCCGGCAGGGCTGCCCGGTCCCGTGCTGGGGGGACGGGGACAGGCACCGCAGGACCCCCCGGCACGGGGGAGGGGCTGGCAGGGCCCCCTCCGTGCCCTGGGGCTGGGGGCAGCACCCGGCGGGGCTGGGAGGGGTTCTGGGGCTCCCCAACCGCCCCGGGCCCTAAGCCCCTTTAGCTGCTGCCCTTCAGCACAGCCCGGTGTCCCCATCCCAGTCCCAATGGTGTCCCCATCTCTGTGGTGTCCCCATCCCAGTCCCAGTGGTGTCCCCATCCCAGTCCCAGCGATGTCCCATCCCTGTGGCACCTCCATCTCCATCCCAATGGTGTCCCTGTCCCTGTGGCACCTCCATCCCAGTCCCATCAGTGTCCCCATCCCAATCCCCGTGGTGTCCCCATCCCAATCCCAACAATGTCCCATCCCTGTGGCACCCCAGTCCCACTGGTGTCCCTGTCCCTGTGGCACCTCCATCCCAGTCCCAGTGGCATCCTGTCCCCGAAACATCCCAGTGGTGTCCCCATCCCTGTGGCACCCCCATCCCAGTCCCAAATGTGTCCCCATCCCTGGTGCTGGCGTCCCTATGTGTGTGTATTGCAGCCCATGCATGTCCCTGTGTGTCCCTGTGTGTGTCACACACGTGTGCCTGCATGTCCCTGTGTGTCCCTCTGTGTGTCCCTGCATGTGTCACACACATGTGCCTGCATGTCCCTGTGTGTCATACGTGTGTGTCCCTGCATGTCCCTGTGTGTCATACGTGTGTCCCTGTGTGTCACACACATGTGCCTGCATGTCCCCGTGTGCCACACGTGTGTCCCTCTCTGTGTCCCCCGTGTGTCACACGCCTGTCCCCGCAGCCGTGCGGTGCCACCGCCGGTGCCCCGGCCCTGCCGCCGCCGTGCCCCGCTCATCTCCCCGCCGCCTGTCGCCTGGCCTCGGGTGGCAGCGACAACATCCCGGCTGCTCTCCAAGTGTCGGGGTTGCCATGGAAACACCGAAACTGCGCGGATCCCGCGCTCCGGCGGCTCCCGCTGGACCGGGGGAAGCGCCGGCGGCTCCCGGTGTCACCCGCGCCCACCGGGCCCCGCTGGGTGTCCCTTGCCCGGGGGAGCTGCCCGACACCGGCCTTGGGGATTTTCTGTAGGAAAACCCCTGGAATTTTGGCTGGAAATGCCTTTCCCATGGGGGACGCGGTGTCGCTTGTCCCAAAAAATGCGCTTTTTGGTGGGGGATGTGTTCGCAGCCACAGGTGGGGGTTTGTCCTTGCTCTGAGGGTGTCCCAGCGTGTTGGGGACCCACCTGGGGACACCCAGGGGTGAGGCACAGGGCGCTGGGCCGCTCCCGGAGCCAGGAGGTGGAGGTGGCAGGGGACGGCGGTGACAACGGTGACAAGCGACACCGCGCGTCCCCTGCAGCGGTCCCTGCAGGTCCCACCGAGGACCGCGGGGTTTCCCTGCAGGAGGATCCGCCCTGGGGCTGCTCCAAGATGCACAGGACCACCCGGATAAAGATCACGGAGGCTGAACCCGCACCTGATGTGCGCCCTCTGCGGCGGCTACTTCATCGACGCCACCACCATCGTGGAGTGCCTGCACTCCTGTGAGTGTCCTCCGTGTCCCAAGGGTCCCCCGGGTGCCCCAAACCCCCACAGTGACCCCTCCCACAGTGCCCACCCCGTGCCAGGCCCCTGTGGGGCTGCACCTGGGCAGGATCTCGTCCCCAGGCTGGAGTGGGGGTCCCAGGGCTCTGTCCCCTGTCCCCGCTCTGAGAGGGTCCTTTGTCCCCCACAGTCTGTAAAACCTGCATCGTTCGTTACCTGGAGACCAACAAGTACTGCCCCATGTGCGACGTGCAGGTGCACAAAACCCGGCCCCTGCTCAGCATCCGAGCCGGAGCCTCTGGGGGCTCCTCTGGGGGCTCAGGGGGTTCAGAGGCTCAGGGCTCCAGGGGCTTGGGGGACTTGGGGCTTGGGGGCTCAGGGGTTTCAGGGTTGGAGGGCTTGGGAGTTTCAGGGCTCCAGGGCCCAGGGTTTCCCCAGGGGGGGACTCGGGGGCCTCAGGGGTTTAGGGCCCCTCACACCCTGTCCCTGCTCCAGGGGACAGCCCCAAGCACCTGGAGCAGGGAGACCCTGGGGCTCTGCTGCCAGCCCAGGAGCAGCCCCATCCTGGTCCCAGGGTGTCCCCATTCCTGCAATATCCCAGATCCACTGGTGTCCCCATCCCCTGTGGCACCATCCATCCCCATCCCACTCCCCGTGGCCCCATCCCAGTCCTGGTGTCCCCATCCCAGCACCTCCCCCATCCCACTGGTGTCCCCATCCCCTGTGGCACCTCCATCCCAGTCCCACGGTCACAATTTGGGGTCTCCGGTGATGGGGAGGACACCGCGCCCGGAGTTTCCACTGCATTTTTGGGGCCATTCCAGCGGTTTTTGGGGCTTTCTCGTTTCCCCCCTCTGGGGTCTCGGCCTGGGGGGGGTTCTGGGGGTTCTGGGGGTGGGGAGGGGGGGGGTCCCCCCAAATCTCAGCCCCTCGCTCCCTCCTCCGCAGCCCCCCAAAGGAATGAGGTCACGTGAAGCGGGCGGGGCCTGGCGGCGGCTGGAGGTGGGAAAAAAAATAAAAAAAAAATAAAAAGAAAAAAATAAAAAAAAGAGGAAAAAAAAAAAAAATAAAAAAAAAAAAAGGAGGAGGAAGGAGGAAAAAAAAAAAAGAGGAAAAAAAAAAAGGAGAGAGTGGAGGGAAAAAAAAAAAAAAAAAATAATAAAAAAAAAGGGCCGCGGCCGCAGCGCCGCCCGAGCCGAGCCGAGCCGAGCCGCGGGAGCGGAGGGGCGGCCGCGGGGCCGCCGCTGCCGCCGCCACCAGGTAGGGACCGGCCCCGGTGTCCCCCCGCCCCCGGCCCGGGCCCCGCCGCGGCCCCCCCCGCCCCGCCGGCCCCAAAGATGGCGATGGCCGCCGCCCCCGCTTTGTGCCCCGGGACCCCCCCGGCCGCAGCGGCGGCGGCTGCGGAGCCCGACAGCCCCGGAGGGGGCCCGCACCGAGCCCGGCGCGCCGGGGCCGCCGCGGGGCCGGTGGGGCGCGGCGGGACCCCCCGGGCGGGCGGAGGGGCCGGGCCGCGCTGACAGCCGGCCCCGAGTACAAAGGGGACGCCCCGGGGCCACCGGGGCCGCCCCACCCCCGGCCCCACCGCGGCCGTGCGGCCCCGGAGGCGGCGGGAGATGCCGGGGGCGCGGCCGGGCACCCCCCGGGCACAGCGCGGGGCACGCGTGGCCGAGGCCACCCCGTGTCCGTGTCCCCTCCGTGTGTCAGTGCCCTCCCCCGTGTCCGTGTCCCCCCCGGTGTCCGTGTCCCCCCGGTGTTCCTGTCCCCCCCTGGTGTCCGTGTCCCCCCGGTGTCCGTGTCCCCCCCACCGTGTCTGATCCCCCCCATGTCTGTATCTTCCCGGTGTCCGCGTCCCCCGGGTGTCACGCCCCGCGGTCCCGTCCCGGTGCCGTGTAGCGTGTCCTTGTCCCCGCACGCTCTGTGGTCACTCGTGTCCAGCGGGGCTCCCTCCCCATCCCCGCAGCTCCGGTGCCGCGTCCCGAGCGGCGGGGGGGTCCCGGCGGGCGCTGCCGGGGGTGGCGGGGCCGCGCTCCGGGGCTGTCCCCTCGCGTTCCCGTTCCCGGCCCCGTCCCCTCGCGTTCCCGGCCCCGTCCCCTCGCGTTCCCGTTCCCGGCCCCGTCCCCTCGCGTTCCCGGCCCCGTCCCCTCGCGTTCCCGGCGCTCCGGGCCCCGCGGGCGCCGTGCGAGGCCCGGGCCGTGCCGGGGGAGCCGTCCCGGGGCATTTCCCGAGCCCCGCGCCCGCCGCCGCCGCCGGGGGTGCCGCGGGTGGGTGGGGGCCCGAGTTGGCGGTGACTTTGAAACGCCCTTCCCCGCCCGTGCCCGGCCCGGGGCTTTCGGGGAGGAGGGGACACCGCGCCGGGCCACCGCCCACGGAGACAAAAGAGCCCGAAAGTCGCGGCCGGGGGTGCGGGAGCCACCGGCGGGACGGGACGGCCCCGGGGGCTGCGGTGGGGCCGGGATTCCGGGGGGCTCCGGGGGGGCCGGGGCTTTGTTCCCCCTCTCCCGGCACGGGAAAGCGCGGCCGTTATCGCCCGGGTTATTAGAACCGGTTCGCGCCGGCGGCTCGGGCTCCCCCCTCCCGCCGAGCCCCGGGGCCGCCATTGGCGGCTGCGAGCACCGAAAGCGGCGAAATCCACCCCAAAATGCAGCCGTGGCTCCCCGGTGCCCGGCGGGGCTGCCCGGTCCCGTGCTGGGGGGGGACGGGGACAGGGCACCGCGGGACCCCCGGCACGGGGAGGGGCTGGCAGGGCCCCCCTCCGTGCCCTGGGGCTGGGGGCAGCACCCGGCGGGGCTGGGAGGGGGTTCTGGGGCTCCCCAACCGCCCCGGGGCTCCTAAGCCCCTTGGCTGCTGCCCCTTCAGCACAGCGGTGTCCCCATCCCAGTCCCAATGGTGTCCCCATCCCTGTGGTGTCCCCATCCCAGTCCCAATGGTGTCCCCATCCCAGTCCCAGCGGTGTCCCCATCCCTGTGGCACCTCCATCTCCATCCCAATGGTGTCCCTGTCCCTGTGGCACCTCCATCCCAGTCCCAGCAGTGTCCCCATCCCAATCCCAACAATGTCCCATCCCTGTGGCACCCCAGTCCCACTGGTGTCCCTGTCCCTGTGTCACCTCCATCCCGGTCCCAATGGTGTCCCTGTCCCTGTGGCACCCCAATCCCAGTGCCAATGGTGTCCCTGTCCCTGTGTCACCTCCATCCCAGTCCCAGTGGCATCCTGTCCCCGAAACATCCCAGTGGTGTCCCCATCCCTGTGGCACCCCCATCCCAGTCCCAAATGTGTCCCCATCCCTGGTGCTGGCGTCCCTATGTGTGTGTATTGCAACCCATGCATGTCCCTGTGTGTCCCTGTGTGTGTCACGTGTGTGTCCCTGCATGTCCCTATGTGTCCCTGCATGTCCCTGTGTGTCCCTCTGTGTGTCCCTGTGTGTCACACACGTGTGCCTGCATGTCCCCGTGTGCCACACGTGTGTCCCTCTCTGTGTCCCCCGTGTGTCACACGTGTGTCCCGTGTCCCTGTGTGTCCCTGCGTGTGTCACACGTGTGTCCTGTGTCCCTGTGTGTCACACGTGTATCCCTGCATGTCCCCGTGTGTCCCTCTCTGTGTCCCCCGTGTGCCACACGCCTGTCCCCGCAGCCGTGCGGTGCCACCGCCGGTGCCCCGGCCCTGCCGCCGCCGTGCCCCGCTCATCTCCCCGCCGCCTGTCGCCTGGCCTCGGGTGGCAGCGACAACATCCCGGCTGCTCTCCAAGTGTCGGGGTTGCCATGGAAACACCGAAACTGCGCGGATCCTGCGCTCCGGCGGCTCCCGGTGTCACCCGCGCCCACCGGGCCCCGCTGGGTGTCCCTGCCCGGGGGAGCTGCCCGACACCGGCCTTGGGGATTTTCTGTAGGAAAACCCCTGGAATTTTGGCTGGAAATGCCTTTCCCATGGGGGACGCGGTGTCGCTTGTCCCAAAAAATGCGCTTTTTTGGTGGGGGGGGGGATGTGTTCGCAGCCACAGGTGGGGGTTTGTCCTTGCTCTGAGGTGTCCCAGCGTGTTGGGGACCCACCTGGGGACACCCAGGGGTGAGGCACAGGGCGCTGGGCCGCTCCCGGAGCCGGGAGGTGGAGGTGGCAGGGGACGGCGGTGACAACGGTGACAAGCGACACCGCGCCTCCCCTGCAGCGGTCCCTGCAGGTCCCACCCGAGGGGACCGCGGGGGTTTCCCGCAGGGAGGACCCGCCCTGGGGCTGCTCCAAGATGCACAGGACCACCCGGATAAAGATCACGGAGCTGAACCCGCACCTGATGTGCGCCCTCTGCGGCGGCTACTTCATCGACGCCACCACCATCGTGGAGTGCCTGCACTCCTGTGAGTGTCCCGCGTGTCCCCAAGGGTCCCCTGGGTGCCCCAAAACCCCCACAGTGACCCCTCCCACAGTGCCCACCCCGTGCCAGGCCCCTGTGGGGCTGCACTGGGCAGGGATCTCGTCCCCAGGCTGGAGTGGGGGTCCCAGGGGCTCTGTCCCCTTGTCCCCCCGCTCACAGAGGGTCCCTTTGTCCCCACAGTCTGTAAAACCTGCATCGTTCGTTACCTGGAGACCAACAAGTACTGCCCCATGTGCGACGTGCAGGTGCACAAAACCCGGCCCCTGCTCAGCATCCGGTGAGCCCGGGGGGCTCCTCTGGGGGGGCTCGGGAGGTTCTGGGGGCTCGGGGGGCTTGGGGAGCTTCAGAGGGCTCAGGGAGCTCCGGGTTCCGGGGAGTTTGGGGGACTTGGAGGGCTTGGGGGGCTCAGGGGGTTTAGGGGGCTTGGAGGGCTTGGGGAGCTTCAGAGGGCTCAGGGAGCCCAGGGTTCCCAGGAGTTTGGGGGACTCGGAGGGCTCGGGGGGCTCAGGGGTTTAGGGGGCCCCTCACACCCCGTCCCTGCTCCAGGGGACAGCCCCAAGCACCTGGAGCAGGGGGACCCTGGGGCTTTGCTGCCAGCCCAGGAGCAGCCCCATCCTGGTCTCACTGGTGTCCCCATTCCTGCAACATCCCAGTGTCAGGGGTGTCCCCATCCCCTGTGGCACCTCCATCCCCATCCCACTGGTGTCCCCATCGCCTGTGGCACCTCCATCCCCATCCCACTGGTGTCCCCATCCCCTGTGGCACCTCCATCCCAGTCCCACTGGTGTCCCCATCCCCTGTGGCACCTCCATCCCCATCCCACTGGTGTCCCCATCCCTGCATTGCCCAGCTCTGTTCCCGACCCTAAATCCTGCAGCAGAGGGGATTTGAGGAGCTCTCCATGTGGGACAGGAGTAGGGACAGGGGGAGATGCCACCACAGAGGGAACAGCACTTGGGGACACGGTGTGGCAGCAGAAAGATGGCAGGATGGGTGCCCTGTGTCCATCCCTGCAGATCCTGGACCCCATCCATCCATCCATCCATCCATCCATCCATCCATCCATCCATCCATCCATCCATCCATCCATCCATCCATCCATCCATCCATCCATCCATCCATCCATCAATCATCCATCCATCCAACCATCCATCCATCCATCCAACCATCCATCCATCCATCCAACCATCCATCCATCCATCCATCCATCCATCCATCCATCCATCCATCCTCCATCCATCCATCCATCATCCATCCATCCATCCATCCATCCATCCATCCAGTGTCCCAGGGTGGCCCTGGTGGCACTGCCAGGTCCCCACAGGTGACATGGCTCCACCTCCAGGGGAATCCATCCCAACTGTGGAACTGGTTGCCACAATGTAGTTACCCAATATATATTTATATATTTTATATATTTCATTTTTTCTATTATATATATATATATATAATTAAAATATATGTAAAAATAAATATAAAAATAAATATTAAAAATAAAAATATAAACATAAAAATTATAAATTCCAAAAAGATAATTACATTTAAAAGATAAAAATATATAATACGTATAAATAAATTAGAATATGTATATATAGAACTAGAAAGATGTAAAAATAGATTTGTTATAAATAAAATCCCAGTGGAGCCTCCCAAGCCAGAGGAATTTGGGATGAAAGACATGGATGGACTAAAAATAACCCAGAATTCAGACATTTGTGTTCCTTTCCCACATAAATGGAAATAATCCCATGGTTGACTTTTTACCAGCCCCACTGCTCCTGCTTTGGGGTGGGAATCAAAAATTCCAGATTCCTGAAAATTCCAGGGAAAATCCTGGCTGGGGTCAGGGCTGGAGCTTCCCTGGTCCCTGCTTTGGGATATTCCCATTTTAGGCCATCAGAACCCCAAAAATAAACTTTCATCTCAAAAATAATCTGGGATTAAAGTTCAAACCTGCAGAGATTTCACTGGTCTGGGATTTGGGTTTGTGGAAATTCCCAGGGTGGTTTTTTGGGAATTGTTTTGGCTGCTGGGAGGGATCCTGGCCCCAAATAATCCTCAGAATTTACAAGGATTTCTGAGCTGGTTTTGGTCCTTTTTTTGGGACATTTAACCTTTTAACCCTTTGTGGGGTGTGGTGTCGCTGTGTGGGATGGGGATTTGGGATGGGGATTTGGGATTTGGGGGATTTGGGGTTTTGGGGTTTGGGGATGAGGAACTGGGGTTTTGGGATGGGGAATTGGGAATTTAGGGTTTTGGGATGGGGAATTGGGGATTTGGGTTTTTGGGATGGGGAATTGGGGATCTGGGGATTTGGGATGAGGAACTGGGGATTTGCGATGGGGAATTGGGAATTTAGGGTTTTGGGATGGGGAATTGCGATTTGGGGTTTGGGATGGGAATTTTCCAGAGGGGAGCTGAGGGAAGCAGAGGCCCCGAGGTGCAGGGCACAAACTGCTCCCAAATCCCACTGATTTCTCCCACTTTTCCGTGCTTCCCCCCATCCAGGTCGGACAAAACCCTCCAGGACATCGTGTACAAGCTGGTCCCGGGGCTTTTCAAAGGTGCATCCAAGGATGGGGAGAATCTGGGAATTTGGGAATTCGGGGATTTGGGAATTTGGGAATTCGGGGTGTCTGTAACTTGCTCCCATCCCCTGAAACCCTTCCTGGGATTTCCCATTCCCACACGGAGCCCATCCCAAACTTTTGGACTATCCAGGAACAGGAGCTGTGGATTTGCTCTGAGAACCTCAGGAATGGGGAAAACTTTGGGATTTGGGGACCTAAAACCCCTCAGGATGGGGCGTCACTCTGAGATTTATGGGATTGCTCCTGCTGGGAATTCCCCGGGCATTCTGGAGTGTTCTCTGTGCCTCTTGCTGTCCCCCCCTGGCTGTGGCGCTGTCCCCACTCATGTCCCTGTCCCCGTCCCTGTCCCTGTCCCTGTCCCTGTCCCTGTCCCTGTCCCCGTCCCTGTCCCTGTCCCTGTCCCCTGTCCCCATCCCCGTCCCTGTCCCTGTCCCCGTCCCTGTCCCCACAGATGAGATGAAGAGGAGGCGCGACTTCTACGCTGCGTACCCAGTGGCCGAGGGTGAGTGTCACATCACAGTGTCAGTGTCACAGGGTCAGTGTCAGTGTCACATTGTCATGTGTCACAGTGTCACAGTGTCACAGTGTCACAGTGTCACAGTGTCAGTGTCAATGTCACAGTGTCAGTGTCACAGGGTCAGTGTCAATGTCATACTGTCAGTGTCACTGTCACAATGTCAGTGTCAATGTCACAGTGTCACAGTGTCACAGTGTCAGTGTCAATGTCACACTGTCAGTGTCACTGTCACAATGCCAGTGTCAGTGTCAGAGTGTCAGTGTCAGTGTCAAACTGTGAATGTCAATGTCACACTGTCAGTGTCATTGTCTCAATGTCAGTGTCACAGTGTCAATGTCACAGTGTCAGAGTGTCAGTGTCAATGTCATACTGTCAGTGTCACTGTCTCAATGTCAGTGTCACAGGATCAGTGTCAGTGTCACAGTGTCAGTGTCACACTGTGAATGTCAATGTCACACTGTCAGTGTCAATGTCATATTGTCAGCGCCAGTGTCACACTGTCAGTGTCACAGTGTCAATGTCACACTGTCAGTGTCAATGTCACAGGGTCAGTGTCAGTGTTACGGGGTCAGTGTCACAGTGTCAGTGTCACAGTGTCAATGTCACAGGGTCAGTGTCAGTGTTACGGGGTCAGTGTCACAGTGTCAGTGTCACAGTGTCAATGTCACAGGGTCAGTGTCAGTGTCAATGTCCCAGTGTCCCAACCCGTGTCCCTGTCCCGCAGTTCCCCTGGGCTCGCAGGAGGAGCGTGGCGAGGTGGCCGAGCGGGACCAGGGCGTGGGGCCCGAGGACGAGATCGTCAGCCTGTCCATCGAGTTCCACCGGGACTGCAGGTACGGCACCTCCGGTACCGCCCGGGGCTCCCGGTACCGCCCGGGGCCCTGGAATCCCCTACAGCTCCCTGTCTTCATCTGGAACCCCAGCAGTGCCATCCCTGATCCCAGTGTGATCCCAGATCCTGGCAGTGTCATCCCTGATCCCAGATCCTGGCACTGCCATCCCTGATCCCAGTGTGATCCCAGATCCTGGCACTGCCATCCCTGATCCCAGATCCTGGCACTGCCATCCCTGATCCCCCTTTCTCCAATCCCTGTCCCGTGTCCCTCCCCAGGGAGGAGCAGAAAGGCGCCGTGGAGAACGGGGACCTGGACAAGGACAAGGTGAGCAAGGGGTGGCACCATGGTGGCACTGGGGTGGCACAGACCCCTCAGTGCTCAGCTGCCTTGGGGGGGTCCTGTGGGGCACAGAGGGACACCCCAAGCCCTCGGACTCCCCAAACTCGGGACACCCCAAACCCCACATACCCAAACCCAGGACTCCCCAGGCCACAGGACTTCCCAAACCTGGGACACCCCAAACTCTAGACACTCCAAACTGGGACTTTGGACCCCATCCAAACCCGGGTCACCCCAAACCCAGCACTCCCAAATCCTGGACACCCCAAACCCGGGACCCCCCAAACCTGGGACCCCCCAATCCCCCGGACTCCCCAAATCCAGGACACACCAAACCTGGGTCATCCCAAATCCTGGGTCACCCCAAACCTGGGACCCCCCCAATCCCCCAGACTCCCCAAACCCAGGACACCCCAAACCCCACATACCCCAAACCTGGGTCACCCCAAACGGGGCACTCCCCAAAGCCTGGACACCTCAAACTTGGGACAACCCAAACCTGGGTGACCCCAAATCCTGGACTCCCCAAACCCAGGTCCCCCAAACCTGGGACACCCCAAACCAGGGACACCCCAAACCCAGATCCCCCCAAATCTTAGACTTCCCAAACCAGGGACACCCCAAACCTGGGTCCCCCCAAACCCAGATCACCCCAAACCTGGGACACCCCAAACCGGGGACACCCCAAACCAGGGACACCCCAAACCCAGGACACCCCAAACCGGGGACACCCCAAGCCCGGGTCCCCCTAAACCTGGGACACCCCAAACCCGGGTCCCCCAAAATCTCAGACTCCCCAAACCCGGGTCCCCCCAAGACCGGCTCCCCCCAAACCCGGGTGACCCCAAACCCGGGACACCCCAAACCCGCGACACCCCAAACCCAGGTCACCCCAAACCCGGGACACCCCAAACCCGGGACACCCCAAACCCAGGACACCCCAAACCCGGGACATCCCAAACCCGGGACACCCCAAATCTTAGACTCCCCAAACCCAGAACACCCCAAACCTGGGACTCCCCAAACCCGGGTCCCCCCCAGGCCGGGTCCCCCCAGCCTCGGTCCCCCAGAGCCGTCCCTCCCCAGGCGCCGCCGTGCCCGCCCAGCCCCGGGCTGCGCTTCCTGCGCTGCCCCGCCGCCATGACCGTGCTGCACCTGGCCAAGTTCCTGCGCAACAAGATGGACGTGCCCAGCAAGTACCGGGTGAGCAGCGCTCCGGAACCTTCCGGAATAGTCGGGAATGTTCTGGAATGTTTGGTTGGGAATGGTTGGGAATGTTCCGGAATGTTCCAGAATGTTCCAGAATGGTCGAGAATGTTCTGGAATGTTTGTTTGGGAATGGTCGGGAATGTTCCAGAATGTTCCAGAATAGTTGGGAATGTTTGTTTGGGAATGGTTGGGAATGGCTGGGAATGTTCCAGAATGGTCAGGAATGGTCTGGAATGTTTGTTTGGGAATGGTCGGGAACAGTCGGGAATGTTCCGGAATGTTCCAGAATGGTCGGGAATGGTTGGGAATGTTTGTTTGGGAATGGTTGGGAACGGTTGGGAATGTTCCGGAATGCTCCAGAATGGTCAGGAATGGTCAAGAATGTTCTGAAATGTTTGTTTGGGAATGGTTGGGAACGGTCGGGAATGTTCCAGAATGTTTGGTTGGGAAGAGTCGGGAACAGCTGAGAATGTACTGGAATGTTTGTTTGGGAGTGCTCGGGAACAGTCGGGAATGTTCTGGAATGTTCCAGAATGGTCGGGAATGGTTGGGAATGTTTGTTTGGGAATGGTTGGGAACAGTTGGGAATGTTCCGGAATGTTCCAGAATGGTCGGGAATGGTCGGGAATGTTTGTTTGGGAATGGTCGGGAACAGTCGGGAATGTTCCGGAATGTTCCAGAATGGTCGGGAATGGTCAAGAATGTTCTGGAATGTTTGACTGGGAATGGTCTGGAACACTCAGGAATGTTCCGGAATGTTTGGGAACACTCAAGAATGGTCAGGAATATTTGGGAATGTTTTTGGAATGTTTGGGAATGTTCAGGTATGTTCAGGAATGGTCAGGAATGTTTGGGAATGTTTGGGAATGTTTGGGAATGTGCTCGGGGGGCACTGCCCGGATTCTGCCGTGCTCAGCTCAGCTCGGGGGGGGCTGTTTTGGCCGTCCTGTGTTGCATCCACTGCTGATCCCTGCTTGTCCCAAATATTCCAGCTGGGCTGTCCCTTCCCAGGGTTCAGATCCATCCTTTTCCCATGGCTGGATCCATCTTTTCCCTGGGTTTGGATCCCTCCGTTCCAGGGGTTTGGATCCTTCATTTCTGGAGGGTTGGATCCCTCATTTCTGAGGGGTTTGGATCCCTCCTTTCCCTGGGTTTGGATCCCTCCTTTCCCATCTCCAGGTGGAGGTGCTGTACGAGGATGAGCCCCTGAAGGAATATTACACCCTGATGGACATCGCCTACATCTACCCCTGGAGGAGGGTGAGGAAACGGGGAAAACCAGGAAAATCTGTGCTGGGAATACTGGGGAAACCTGTCCTGGGAGAAACTGGGAATATCTGTGCTGGGAAAACCTGTCCTGGGAGAAACCCTCAGTATCTGTGTTTGGAAAAGTGGTTTGGATCCCTGTCCTGGGGGAAAATCTTTCCCTGGGTTATCCCTGTTCCCTGGGTTTGGAAAATCCTGTCCTGGGGAAATTGGATCCATCCTTTCCTGGAATATCTGCTCCCTCCTACTGGGAATATCTGTACTGGGAGAAACCCTCAATATCTGTGGATCCCTCAGTACTGGGAATATCTGTACTGGGAGAAAATGGGAATATCTGTGCTGGGAAAAGTGGGAAAATCTGTCCTGGGAGAAACTGGGAAAACCTGTCCTTTGGGGGATAAAACTGGGAATATCTGTACTGGGAAAACCTGTCCTGGGGAAATTGGGAATATCTGCTCTGGGAATACTGGGAATATCTGTACTGGGAGAAACTGGGAATATCTAGACTGGGAAAACTGGGAAAATCTGTCCTGGGGAAAACTGGGAATATCTGTACTGAGGAAATGTGTCCTGAGGGAAAAGTGGGAAAATCGGTCCTGGGGCAGGGGGGAAACAGAGAAAATTTGTCCTTGGGGGAGCTTTTCCCATACCAAATCCCAGAGTGGGGTGTTTGTTCTGGGTGGGATTTTCGGGTTCCCTGGTGGGAATCCTGGTGGGGGTGGCAGTGCCAGTGTCCCCACGGTGTCCCCGGGGCATGGGGGGGTGTGGCAGCGCCGGTGTCCCCATGGGATGGGTGGTGGCAGTGCCGGTGTCCCTGTGGTGGTGGCAGTGCCGGTGTCCCCGTGGGATGGGGGTGGCAGTGCCGGTGTCCCTGTGGGATGGGGGTGGCAGTGTCAGTGTCCTCATGGTGGTGGCAGTGCTGGTGTCCCCGTGGGATGGGGGTGGCAGTGCCGGTGTCCCCATGGTGGTGGCAGTGCCGGTGTCCCCGTGGGATGGTGCTGGCAGTGCCAGTGTCCCCGCGGGATGGGGGTGGCAGTGCCAGTGTCCTCACGGTGGTGGCAGTGCCGGTGTCCCCGTGGGATGGGGGTGGCAGTGCCGGTGTCCCTGTGGGATGGGGGTGGCAGTGCCGGTGTCCCCATGGTGGTGGCAGTGCCGGTGTCCCCATGGGATGGGGGTGGCAGTGCCGGTGTCCCCATGGTGGTGGCACCGCCGGTGTCCCCATGGTGGTGGCAGTGCCGGTGTCCCCATGGTGGTGGCAGTGCCGGTGTCCCCGTGGCATGGGGGTGGCAGTGCCGGTGTCCCCATGGTGGTGGCAGTGCCGGTGTCCCCTGGGATGGGGGTGGCAGTGCCGGTGTCCCCATGGTGGTGGCAGTGCCGGTGTCCCCGCGCGCTGCCAGCCGTGCCCCGTGTCCCCAGAGCGGTCCCCTGGCACTCAAGTACCGCGTCCAGCCCTCCTGCAAGCGGCTCAAGCTGTGCCCGGCGCTGCCATCCGAGGGCACCAACACCAGCGGCGCCTCCGAGTGCGAGTCGGGCAGCGACAAAGCGCAGAGCCCGGGGCTGGCATCGCCCCCAGCGCTGGCATCGCCCCCAGCGCTGGCATCGCCCCCCGTCCTGCCCGGCCCCGGGCCCGCCCTGAACGGCTCCACCTCGAACTGTCACCCGGTGCCACCCGGCTGCCACCCGGTGCCACCCGCCCGCGGCCGCAAAACCGCCCTGAACGGCAGCGCGGGCTCGGCCCTGAGCTAAAAACCTCCGGGGGCTGCTGGAAACCCTCCTGGGACCCTGGAAAATCATCCTGGGACTCTGGAAAATCATCCTGGGACCCTGGAAAATCCTCCTGGGACTCTGGAAAATCATCACAGGGATTCCAAAAAATCCTCCTGGGACTCTGGAAAATCATCCTGGGACCCTGGAAAATCATCCTGGGACCCTGGAAAATCATCCTGGGACTCCAAAAAATCCTCCTGGGACTTCGAAAAATCCTCCTGGGATCCTGGAAAATCATCCTGGGATTCTGGAAAATCATCCTGGGATTCCAAAAAATCCTCCTGGGATTCTGGAAAATCATCCTGGGACTCTGGAAAATCATCCAGGGACTCTGGAAAATCATCCTGGGACTCTGGAAAATCATCCTGGGACTCAAAAAATCCTCCTGGGATTCTGGAAAATCACCCTGGGACCCTGGAAAATCATCCTGGGATTCCAAAAAACCCTCCTGGGACTCTGGAAAATCATCCTGGGATTCTGGAAAATCCTCCTGGGACCCTGGAAAACCATCCTGGGATTCCAAAAAATCTTCCTGGGACTCTGGAAAATCATCCTGGGACTCTGAAAAACCCTCCTGGGATTCTGGAAAATCATCCTGGGATTCTGGAAAATCATCCTGGGACTCTGAAATATCCTCCCGGGACTCTGGAAAATCATCCTGGGATTCAAAAAAATCCTCCTGGGATTCTGAAAAATCCTCCTGGGACTCCTGCAGACCCTCCAGGGACTGCTCAAAACCCCCCCCAGGGATTCCTAAAATTCTCCAGGAATTCGTGAAAATCCTTCAGGAATTCCTACAGACCCGCTGGGGATCCTGCAGACCCTCCTGGGATTCCTAAAAATCCCCCTGGGATTCTTAAAACCCCTCCAGGGATTCCTGAAACCCCCCGCCGACCTCTATAAATGTGGGTGTGTACATAGGGACAGAGCAGAGTTCTACGGAATTATTTTCTAATTTAAAAACGCGGAGAAGACGCAGAAATGGCGGCGGGTATTTTTAAATGTGCGTTGGGTTGGTTTTGTTTGGGTTTAGTTTGGTTTTGTTTGTTTTTTGTTTGGTTTTTTGGGGTTTTTTGGGGTGTTTGAGGTTTGGGTTTGACTCATGGAAGCTTCATGCCCCTCCCTCATCCCACCCTTGGAGCTGCGAGCTGCCACATCCCCAAATTCCCATGTTCCCAAATTCCTACATTGCCACAGCCCCAAATTCCCTTCATTCCCAAATTAATAAATTCCCACATTCATAAATTCCCACATTCATAAATTCCCAAATTCTCATATTCTCTCATTCCTAAATTCATAAATTCCCAAATTCCCAAATTCATAAATTCCCAAATTCCCACATTCTTAAATTCATAAATTCCCAGATTCCCTCATTCCCAAATTCATAAATTCCCAAATTCCCACATTCCCAAATTCATAAATTCCCACATTCATAAATTCCCAAATTCCCACATTCCTAAATTCATAAATTCCCAAATTCCCACATTCCTAAATTCATAAATTCCCAGATTCTCACATTCCCTCATTCCCAAATTCATAAAATCCCAAATTCCCACATTCCTAAATTAATAAATTCCCAAATTCTCACATTCCCTCATTCCCAAATTCATAAATTCCCAAATTCTCACATTCCCAAATTAATAAATTCCCTCATTCATAAATTCCCTCATTCCCAAATTCATAAATTCCCACATTCATAAATTCCCAAATTCTCACATTCCCAAATTCATAAATTCCCACATTCCCACATTCCCAAATTAATAAATTCCCTCATTCCCTCATTCATAAATTCCCAAATTCCCTCATTCCCACATTCATAAATTCCCAAATTCTCACATTCCCTCATTCCCAAATTCATAAATTCCCAGAATCCCACATTCCCAAATTCATAAATTCCCACATTCATAAATTCCCAAATTCCCTCATTCCCAAATTCATAAATTCCCACATTCATAAATTCCCAAATTCCCTCATTCCCAAATTCCCACATTCCCTCATTCCCAAATTCATAAATTCCCACATTCCTAAATTCATAAATTCCCTCATTCCCAAATTCCCACATTCCCAAATTCATAAATTCCCAAATTCCCACATTCCTGCTTTTCCTGGAGGTTTCCCTCTCCTCCTCCTCCTCCTCCTCCCTCCCCACCGGGGCCGTGGCCACACAGGCGAAGGCCAAGCACAGAACCCAAAACCCCAAAACACCCCAAAACCCCCCAAAAACCCAAACTCCAAACCCCCAAATCCCAAAAACCCCAAAACCCCAAAAACCCAAACCCCAAACCCCAAACCCCCAAAAGACCCCAAAACCCAAAAACCCCAAAAGCCCCAAACCCCCTCAGCCTCCCTGGGCTCTCCTGATGGGTTTTATTTCCCATTTTAGGTTTTTTTGGGTTTTTTTCTGGTCTGGGTTTCACGCCCAGCTCGGAGCTGCCAGCTCCAGCAGCTCCAGCCGTTCCCAGATCTCATCCCGGGCATTTTTTAGGGGATTTCTTTGTTTTCCCTGTGGGCTCTGCCCTTCTGCACAGTAAATTTGGGGTTTTTTGGGGGGGATTTTCCTCCAGCTTGGTGGTGGCAGCACAAACCCCCCGGAATATTTTCTCTTCCTGAGGTCCTGACGGCTCCAGGGAAATTTGGGGGCACCCAAAGGTTGGGATGGAGCTGCTCCCCACTTCCCACGATCCCGAATTTTTTAATTTTTGGTGTCTCGCCCTTCCCAGCCTCTCCTCCTGCCCTCACGGTGCGTTTGTAATAAAATAAAATTAAAATAAAAATCAGATTTTGGTGCCTTTGGCCAGGAGGCTCCAGAGAGGGGGCGAGCATGGGAAGGGAGCAAATTCCTGCAGGGAATTCAACAATTCCTGTGTGGAATTCAACAATTCCTGTGTGGAATTCAACAATTCCTGTGTCCAACCCCTGCCTGGCCTGGGCAGGGGCATGATTTGGGTTTGGGTTTGGGTTCGGGGGTGTTTTGGTGTTGGGTTTTCCTCTCAGTACATCCCAGACTCCTCAGTGTGTTTGAATCCTGTTTATTGTCCTGGGAACGATCCCAATCCCTGGGAACAATCCCAATCTCTGGGAAAAAACCCCAATCCCTGGGAATAGTCCTGATCTCCAGGGCTTGTCCTCGGTTCAACCTTTGCAAACCTCGGGTCCAGCTTTGGAAATGAACAAACACCACAGGGGCAGCTGCCCAGAGCCTCTGAGAGATCCCACAGAGCCCAAATCCCACAGAGCCCAAATCCCACAGAGCCTCCTGCCAAATCCCACAGAGCCCAAATCCCACAAAGCCCAAATCCCACAGAGCCCAAATCCCACAGAGCCCAAATCCCACAGAGTCTCCTGCCAAATCCCACAGAGCCCACAGAGCCCAAATCCCACAGAGCCCAAATCCCACAGCGCCTCCTGCCAAATCCCACAGAGCCCAAATCCCACAAAGCCCAAATCCCACAGAGCCCAAATCCCACAGAGCCCAAATCCCACAGAACCCAAATCCCACAGAACCCAAATCCCAGAGAGCCCAAATCCCACAGAGCCTCCTGCCAAATCCCACAGAGTTCAAATCCCACAGAGCCTCCTGAGAGATCCCACAGAACCTCCTGCCCAAATCCCACAGAGCCCACAGAGTCCAAATCCCAGAGCCCAAATCCCACAGAGCCTCCTGCCCAAATCCCACAAAGCCCAAATCCCACAGAGCCTCCTGCCCAAATCCCACAGAGCCTCCTGCCAAACCCCACATCCTGCAGGTTCCCCCATCCCAAACCCCACAGGTTCCCCACTCCAGGACCACTCACACCTCCAGGACAATCCCACTGTCCATAGGCTGATTTGGGATCCCTCCCACCAATCCCATTGTCCAGGAGCTGATTTGGGATCCCTCCCACCAATCCCATTGTCCAGGAGCTGATTTGGGATCCCTCCCACCAATCCCACTGTCCAGAGGCTGATTTGGGATCCCTCCCGCCAATCCCATTTTCCAGAGGCTGATTTGGGATCCCTCTGGCCAATCCCACTGTCCAGAGGCTGATTTGGGATCCCTCCCACCAATCCCACTGTCCAGAGGCTGATTTGGGATCCCTCCCACCAATCCCATTGTCCAGAGGCTGATTTGGGATCCCTCTGGCCAATCCCATTGTCCAGAGGCTGATTTGGGATCCCTCCCACCAATCCCATTGTCCAGGAGCTGATTTGGGGTCCCTCCCACCAATCCCACTGTCCAGAGGCCGATTTGGGGTCGGGAGGCGAATCCCTGCGGCCGGGGCGGCTCCGGACGCTCCGGAATTAGGATTTCATTGGGGTTTGGAGCCTTTCCTCCCCCCGTGAGGCTGTGCCGGGGTCGGGATGGGGATCCCGGTGCTCCCGAGCTCCCGGTGCTGCCGGCGCTCCCGGTGCTCCCGGCTCCCGAGCTCCCGGTGCTGCCGGTGCTGCCGAGCCCCGCTCAGGCGCGGGGGGGCAGCGGCGCCGCCTGCACCGCGTCCTCCCGGTGGGAGCCGTCGCAGTACGGGGGGCTCCGGGTGCGTTTGCAGCCGCAGAGCAGCGCGGGGCCGGTTTGGGTGGGGGTGAAGCGCAGCGAGGACAGCCCCGGGGCCTCCTTCTTGTGGGAGCCGTCGCAGAAGGGCTGCACAAACGGGGATGGCGTCAAGGAAGGGTTTGGGGGCGGGCGGATGCTCCCCTGGGGCTACCGTGAGCATCCCATTCCATTGCATCCCACTGCATCCCACTGCATCCCATTGCATCCCATTGCATCCCATTGCATCCCATCCCATCCCATCCCATCCCATCCCATCCCATCCCATCCCATCCCATCCCATCCCATCCCATCCCATCCCATCCCATCCCATCCCATCCATTGAATCCCATTCCACCCCATGGATCCCATCCAATAAAATCCATTTCACCCCATGGATCCCATCCCATCCCATGGATCCCATCCTGTCCCATGGATCCCATCCCATCCATTGAATCCCATTCCAACCAATGGATCTCATCCAGTAAATCCCATTCCACCCCATGGATCCCATCCAATAAATCCCATTTCACCCCATGGATCCCATCCCATGGATCCCATCCCATCCCACTCCATAAATTTCATCCCATTCCATGGATCCCATCCCATCCCATGGATCCCATCCCATCCCATCCCATCCCATCCATTGAATCCCATTCCAACCCATGGATCTCATCCAATAAATCCCATTTCACCCCATGGATTCCATCCCATGGATCCCATTCCATCCCATGGATCCCATCCCATGGATCCCATCCCACTCAATCCCACTCCATGAATCCCATCCCATTCAATGGATCCCATCCCATCCCATCCCATCCCATCCCATGGATCCCACCCCACCTCTGGGCGACGCATCCCTCTTGGAATCCCCCGGTTCTCCCGACCCCTCCGGTTCTCCCGGACCCTCCCCTCCGGTTCTCCCAGCCCCCCCGGTTCTCCCAGCCCCCCGGTTCTCCCGGACCCCCCGGTTCTCCCGGGCCCTCCCGGTTCTCCCGGGCCCCCCGGCCCGACCTGGCGCTTGCTGTGCCCGCAGGCGCACCACCCGTAGGTTTTCCCCGCCTGCAGCTCCACCGGGAACGGCTCCTTGGCGGCGATCACCGGCTGCGGGCGGGGCGCGGAGCACAGCGACGGGACCCGCGCCCCCCCCGAGGGCTCCCGGTACCGGCGGCCGCCCCTCGCCGCCCTCATCAGCGAAACGAGCGCGGCCGCTCTGGGCCGCAGCATGCTCCCGGTGCCGGTGCCGGGGTCGCTCCCGGTGACCTTCCCCGTGCGACGGCTCCTCCTCCTCCTCCCGGCGCCGCCGGAAGAGCCGGGCGGGCTCGGCGGGAGCGCGGCTGCTCCGTGCGGGGCCGTTCCGAGCCGGGACAGGACCCGCTGCCGCTCCGGGGCTGTGGGACCAGGGCTCGGTACCGCCGCCGCCCCCGGTGCCGGTGCCGCTGCTCGGTCTCAGTGCTGGGTCCCAGTGCCGGTCCCGGTTCCCGCTCCCAGTCACGGTGCCCGATCCCAGTCCGGTACTGGCTCCCAGTGAGCGATCCTGGTCCCGGTTCCCAGTGCCCGTCCCCGTGCTCCATCCCAGTGCTGGCTCCCAGTGCCGGTGCCCGTTCTCAGTGCCGGTCCCGGTGTTCTATCCCAGTACAGGATCCCAGTGCCGGTCCCGGTTCCCGCTCCCAGTCACGGTGCCTGATCCCACTCCGGTACTCGTTCCCAGTGAGCGATCCTGGTCCCCGTTCCCAGTGCCGGTCCCGGTGCTCCATCCCGGTACAGGATCCCAGTGCCGATCCCGGTTCCCGGTCCCGATGCCCAATCCCACTGCACGGTTCCGGTTCCCGGTCCCGGTCCCGATGCCAAATCCCACTGCACGGTTCCGGTTCCCGGTGCCCGGTCCCGATGCCCGATCCCACTGCACGGTCCCGCTGCCCGGTCCCGGTGTCCCTTCCAGTGCCCCGATCCCGCTCCAGTGCTCGATCCCACTGCAGGGTCCCAGTTCCCAATCCCATTCCCAGTGCCCACTCCCAGTGCTCCAGATCCCAGTCTGTCCTGACCCTTTCCCGGCCAGGACACCTGGCTCAGGAACACATCTTCACCCGTCCCTGCCTCAGTTTCCCCCCTGGACCCCTCCAGGCCTGCAGTTCTGGCCCTGCTGCTGCCCTGGGAATTCCCGGAATCCTGGTGTAGGAGCGGCTTTTCCAGTGGGAATTCCCGGAATCCTGGCCGGGAGGGCTTTTTCAACGGGAATTCCCAGAATTCTGGCTGAGAGTGGCTTTTCCAGTGGGAATTCCTGGAATCCCAGTGTCGGATCGGCTTTTCCAGTGAGAATTCCCGGAATCTCGGCTGGGAGGGCTTTTCCAGCGGGAATTCCCGGAATCCTGACATGGGAGTGGCTTTTCCCACAGCTCCGGACCCGATTTTGGGCAGGAAAGGGGCCACAGCAGGGGTGGCACGAGCCCGTGGATTTGGAGCTTCCAGGGAATAAATCCTTGGAAAAAAGGAGGATTCAGGAGCTGCTCACCAGCACAGCAAGAGGATTCGGGATTTAATGGGGGCCATCATTGGGGTTTTTTTGGGAAAACTCCTCCTTTTTCCACTCATTCCCACCTCCTGGGACCATCCCTGGCTTGGGATTCCTTCACACATTCCCAGCACGTGGCGAGGAAATTCCCATTCCCAGCACGTGGCGAGGGAATTCCCACTCCCATTTAAATTTTCCCCCTTTATCCTTATTAAAAACCACCTCGCAATTAATATTAATATTCTTTATTATAATAAAGACCAGTCAAGCAGCGTGAAAAAAATAGATCTTAGCTACATTACCTTAAATTGCCAAAAATATACACATTTTTCTCTTTCATTTAATATTAAAAAAAAAAAAAAAAAAAAAACCCAAACAAACAACAAATCTAAAAATGAATAAAATAAAGAAAAAACACAAAAGGACACATGCAACGATCCTAAATGAGAGCATCAAAACGGGTAAAGAAACGTACCCCAGTGCAACTGAAACACGGATCATCTTTAGCTTTTCCTTTTCCTCCTTTCCCTTCCCCCTGTTCTCCCGGTTTTTGTTTTGTTTTGTTTGTTTGTTTTCCACCGGGATTCACCTGGAATTTCCCAGCTCCCCCTCCTTGCTCTGCCCAAGGGACATTTGGGGTGGCTGGAGGTGACAATTCCCGGGGTTTGGGAACCTTTGGAAGGCTGGGCACAGGGAGGGGTGTAAGTGCTTTCTGTCTCTGATCCCCGAATCCTGGAATTCCAGGGAGCCAGAAGGATCCAGCTCTGGGAATTCCTGGATACAGTGCCGGGAATTCCCAGAGATCCAGAGGGATCCAACTCTGGGAATTCCTAAAAGAGCCAGAGGGATCCAGCTCTGGGAATTCCCAGAGATCCAGAAGGATCCAGCTCTGGGAATTCCTGGATCCAGCTCTGGGAATTCTAAAAGAGCCAGAGAGATCCAGCTCTGGGAATCCATGGAGAACCAGAGGGATCCAGCTCTGGGAATTCCCGGACATCCAGAGGGATCCAGCTCTGGGAATTCCCAGAGATCCAGAGGGATCCAGCTCTGGGAATTCCTGGATCCAGCTCTGGGAATTCCTGGATACAGTGCCGGGAATTCCAAAAGATCCAGAGGGATCCAGCTCTGGGAAGTCCCAGAGATCCAGAGGGATCCAGCTCTGGGAATTCTAAAAGAGACAGAAGGATCCAGCTCTGGGAATTCCTGGATCCAGGTCTAGGAATTCCTGGAGATCCAGAGGGATCCAGCTCTGGGAATTCCCAGAGATCCAGAGGGATCCAGCTCTGGGAATTCCTGGATCCAGGTCTGGGAATTCCCATACATCCAGAGGGATCCAGCTCTGGGAATTCCTGGATCCAGCTCTGGTAATTCCCAGAGATCCAGATGGGTCCAGCTCTGGTTGTGATACTCCCTAAAAAACCCCAAATTTCCAGATTTCCTTCCTCCAGGTCTGGGAATTCCCAGAGATCCTGCAGGATCCAGCTCCAGCATTTCCAGCTCTGGAATTCACATCCAGAGGGATCCAGCTCTGGGAATTCCTGGATCCAGGTCTAGGAATTCCTGGATCCAGGTCTAGGAATTCCTGGAGAACCAGAGGGATCCAGCTCTGGGAATTCCCAGAGATCCAGAGGGATCCAGCTCTGGGAATTCCTGGATCCAGGTCTAGAAATTCCTGGAGAACCCTCCTCCCTTCCCAGAGATCCAGAGGGATCCACCCTGGATCCAGGTCTAGGAATTTGGAGATCCAGAGGGATCCAGCTGGGACATTTCCAGGGATCAACTTTGGGGATCCAGCTTGGGGAATTCCCAGATCCAGGGGCTGGAGGCTCCTGGCCAGCACTGCCTGGGAACCAGGGGATCCAGTGCAATGCAGGGATCCTCCCTATCCCAGTGCAATGCAGGGATTTGGGATCCCAGCTCAGTGCATTTCCAGGGATTCACCCTATCCCACTGGTGCCCTGGGCTTGTCCGGGGATTTGGGATCCCCCAACTGGGAATGTTCCCAGGGATTTGGGATCCCAGATCCACCGGGGCTGCAGGGATTGGGATCCCATTTGGGGACAACTTTGGGGTCTTTGGGGTTGCAGATGGGGCTGGAGGCTGCGGGCAGCACTGCAGGGATTTGGGATCCCAGCGCAATGCAGGGATTTGGGATCCCAGCGCAATGCAGGGATTTGGGATCCCAGCGCAATGCAGGGATTTGGGATCCCAGCACAATGCAGGGATTTGGGATCCCAGAGCAATGCAGGGATTTGGGATCCCAGCTCAGTGCAGGGATTTGGGATCCCAGCGCAATGCAGGGATTTGGGATCCCAGCGCAATGCAGGGATTTGGGATCCCAGCGCAATGCAGGGATTTGGGATCCCAGCGCAATGCAGGGATTTGGGATCCCAGAGCACTGCAGGGATTTGGGATCCCAGAGCACTGCAGGGATTTGGGATCCCAGAGCACTGCAGGGATTTGGGATCCCAGAGCAATGCAGGGATTTGGGATCCCAGAGCAATGCAGGGATTTGGGATCCCAGCGCAATGCAGGGATTTGGGATCCCAGAGCAATGCAGGGATTTGGGATCCCAGAGCAATGCAGGGATTTGGGATCCCAGCGCAATGCAGGGATTTGGGATCCCAGAGCAATGCAGGGATTTGGGATCCCAGCGCACTGCAGGGATTTGGGATCCCAGCGCACTGCAGGGATTTGGGATCCCAGCGCAATGCAGGGATTTGGGATCCCAGAGCACTGCACGGATTTGGGATCCCAGCGCAATGCAGGGATTTGAGATCCCAGAGCAATGCAGGGATTTGGGATCCCAGAGCAATGCAGGGATTTGGGATCCCAGAGCAATGCAGGGATTTGAGATCCCAGAGCAATGCAGGGATTTGGGATCCCAGAGCAATGCAGGGATTTGGGATCCCAGAGCAATGCAGGGATTTGGGATCCCAGCGCACTGCAGGGATTTGGGATTTGCAATAAAAAGCAATAAAAAGCAATAAAATAAAATAAAAAAACCAAATAAAACAAAACAAAATAAAAAGCAATAAAATAAAATAAAATAAAATAAAATAAAATAAAATAAAATAAAATAAAATAAAATAAAATAAAATAAAATAAAATAAAATAAAATAAAATAAGATAAGATAAAATAAAATAAAATAAAATAAAATAAAATAAAATAAAGGAAACCCCAACTCCTGGCCATGCCCAGCTGGCAGAGCCCCCTGCCCACCCTCCTGCTGGCCCAAAGCTGGGATTTGGCTGCTCCCAAATCCTGAGGATCTGTGGGATGGCAGGCACAGCCACCCCACACCAGAACAGGCTGGGGGACAGCCCCAAAATCCCAAATTTTAGCCCCAATTTGGGACTAAATTTGCTTTCACCATCGCTGCCAAGCCTGAGGCTCCTCAGGAGGGAGGCAGGGGGGACCTGGGGTGTCCCCATGCCAGGAATGTCCCCATGCCAGGAATGTCCCCATGCCAGGGGTGTCCCCATGCCAGGAATGTCCCCATGCCAGGGGTGTCCCCATGCCAGGGGTGTCCCCATGCCAGGAGGATTTTGGGTGGCACCTCCAGGGGTGCTAAGGGAGGGGGAGTGACCCAGCTCAGGGTGGGGGAAAAAAAGAGAAAAATCCAAAGGAATTTCAAAGTGCAAGAAGGGAATTGTGCCGGAGCGGGTTTGGGGACGGGGATCCCAAAGGATGGGGTTCCCCAACAGCTTCCTAAGCTCGTTATAACCTCTGGATAGATAAATCCCATTATATATTTAATATATATTTCTATTTCTGAGCAGCCAGCGGCTCTGTCCAGTTCAGAGCTCCAAGCTGGGAGCAGAAAGGGTTTGGTTTGTTTTTTTTTTTATATTTTTTTTTTTTTTTTTTTTTTTTAGACAACCCTCGTGGTGTGAATCTCAGGAAAAAAAACAAATAAAATAAAATAAAATTAATGTTAAAAAAAGGAAATTCAGCGGAGGATTTTGCCTGGGCCGAGCTCTGCCAGCACGATCAGCACAGCCCCACTGCTGATAACGGGAATAGTGCAAAGCAGGAAGGGCAGTGGGGATGTGCTAAACAGGGCACGAAGGTCCCAAAATTTGGGATTTGGGGCTCTCCCAAAGGAGTTTCCGCCAGCTGGAGCATTCCCAGGAGCTCCAGATTTACCCAGGGATGAGGGAAGGAGGGGCATTGGTGTGTTTGGTGTTGGTGTTCCCCTTCCCAGAGCTGCTCTGACTGTCCTGGCTGTCCTTCCTTCCTTCCTTCCTTCCTTCCTTGATCTCTATCCATGGATCCATGGATTCATCCATCATCCATCCATTCCTCCATCCATCCATCCTTGGATTCCATCCATCCATCCACCCATCATCCATCCATCCATCCATCCATCCATCCATCCATCCATCCATCCATCCATCCATCCATCCATCCATCCATCATCCATCCATCCATCCATCCATCATCCATCATCCATCCATCCATCCATCCATCCATCCATCCATCCATCCATCCATCCATCCATCCATCCATCCATCCATCCATCCATCCATCCATGGATTCCATCCATCCATCCATCATCCATCCATCCCTCCTTCCATCCATCCATCATCCATCAATCCATCATCCATCCATCCATCCATCATCCATCCATCCATCCATCCATCCATGGATTCCATCCATCCATCTATCTATCCCTCCATCCATCCATCATCCATCCATCCATCCATCCATCCATCCATCCATCCATCCATCCATCCATCCATCCATCCATCCATCCATCCATCCATCCATCCATCCATCCATCCATCCATCCATCCATCCATCCATCCACCCATCCATCCATCCCAGCTCAGAGGAAGCTGATTCCCGGTGGATATTCCAGACTGGAGATGGAATCAAGGTCAGAAGGTGGAGAACGATGGAAGTTCTGCCATCGCAGGCTCAGGACTGTGGTCACTGTCCCATTCCTTGGAGATGCCTCTTCCCAGGACCAGTGGAAGAACGTGGTTTTGTGGGAATGATTTGTGGTGGGCGGGAGAACGCAGGGACCGGATTTGGGATTCTCCTCCCCGCAAAGATTTCCATCTCCAAACTCTGGTCCAGGAATCCTCTCCCAGATCCAGGAGCTCCTGACCTTGGACAACCCCGTCTGTGGCCCCAGCTGAGACGTCGGCCTTTGGGAATTTCGGGATGTCAGGACAGCCCTGCCCCTCTGGCAGCTGGCACAGGTGACAACGTCCTCCCAGGTGGTGCCACCTCCTGCCCACCTCCGTCCATCCTCATCCATCTGTCCTTCCAGGCTGGATCGGCCTCCAGCTGGAACAAAGCCGAATTCCAAAAGAATTTGGAAACCTCAGCTTGGGAATTCTTCTGGATGACCCCACCTGGGCACAGCCACCACGTTGTCCCCTGGCAGTGCCACATCCTGGGTCACATCCTTGGACACCTCCAGGTGACATCACATCCTTCCCAGGCACATCCTGGGTCACATCCTTGGACACTCCAGGTGCCACCATGTCCTTCCCTGGCACATCCTGGGTCACATCCTTGGACACCTCCAGGTGCCACCACGTCCTCCCCTGGCGGTGCCACATCCAGTGCTGGCTCTTGGGGCACTGTCAAGTGCTACCATGTCCGTTTTCTAGAAGTGCCACATCCAGGGCCACACCCTTGGACACCGCCAGGTGCCACCATGTCCTTTCTCCAGCAGTGCCACATCCAGGGTCACATCCTCAGGCACATCTAGGTGCCACCACGTCCTTCTCCAGCAGTGCCACATTGAGAGTCACATCCTTGGACACCTCCAGGTGCCACCACGTCCTTCTCCAGCAGTGCCACATTGAGAGTCACATCCTTGGACACCTCCAGGTGCCACCACGTCCCTTCCCTGGCAGTGCCACATCCAGGGTCACATCCTTGGACACGCTCCAGGTGCCACCACGTCCCTTCCCCGGCAGTGCCACATCCAGGGTCACATCCTCAGGCACATCCAGGTGCCACCACGTCCTTCTCCAGCAGTGCCACATTGAGAGTCACATCCTTGGACACCTCCAGGTGCCACCACGTCCCTTCCCCGAGGCTCTGGGGGTGTCAGGTGCCACGGGGGCTCCCCACGCTCCGCTGGAGCTCCCTCCGGCACGTGGAGCAGGGGACAGGTGACCCCACCTTCACTCCTGGTGGCACCGGGGCAGTGACAGCCACTGTAGCTCCCGAGGCTCCTCCTGGGCCGTTCCTGGAGCTCCGGGCTCCGCCGGTGCTGCGGGGAAGCCGCGGTCCCCGGGAGAGGATTGGCTGCGGGCTCGGGGCCGGGGGGCTCCTAGCCCTTGTCCTGCGCCAGGGGAGCGCCCTTGTCACCCAGGGGCTGTGGGGACAAACGGGGACACGGCTGGAGCAGGGGGGGACACGGGCTGGGGGGGACGGGGATCGGGGGACGGGGACTGGAGGGATGGAGATTGGGAGACAGGGATTGGGGGACAGGGATTGGGGGACAGGGATTCGGGGGATAGGGACTGGAGGAGGAAGGAATTGCGGGGACAGGGATCGGGGCAGGGGGACAGGGATTGAGGGACAGGGATTGGGGGACAGGGATTGGAGGAGGAAGGAATTGTGGGGACAGGGATTGGGGGACAGGGATTGGGAGACAGGGATCGGGAGACAGGGATCGGGGGACAGGGATTGGGAGACAGGGATTGGGGGACAGGGATTGGGAGACAGGGATTGGGGGACAGGGACTGGGGGAACGGAGATCGGGGGACAGGGATTGGGGGATAGGGACTGGAGGGATGGGGACAGATTTGGGGATAGGGACTGGAGGGGATTGGGGACAGGGATTGGGGACAGGGATTGGGGACAGGGAGGAGGAAGGAATTGTGGGGACAGGGATTGGGGGACATGGACTGGGGGGACGGGGATCGGGGGACAGGGATTGGGGGATAGGGATTGGGGGATAGAGACTGGGGGACAGATTCGGGGATAGGGATTGGGGGACAGGGATTGGAGGAGGAAGGAATTGCAGGGACAGGGATCAGGGCAGGGGGACATCGACTGAGGGACAGGGGACTGGGGGCACAGGAGTTGGGAGACACGGACTGGGGGAGGAAGGGATTGTGTCCTTCCCCAGCTGTGCCCAAAGCTGTCACCATGCTGTCCCCAAGCTCTCCCCAGCTTGTCCCCATGCTGTCCTCAGGCTGTCCCAGGACTGTCCCCACCCTGTCCCCACCCCGTCCCCAGCCCCGGCCCGCGCCAGCCCCGTACCCACCGTTCCTTTTGGGGCGCTGCCGTCGGGCTGCAGGCTCAGGAAGGGGTTGGGGGCCATGGGCGGCCCCGAGCCCAGCGGGGGGGTGGCCTGGGGGGCCAGCAGGGCCCCACCGGGGTTCAGCTGCTGCGGGGACAGCGAGGCCAGCAGGGAGCCCCCGCTGGGCGCGGCCGAGGTCAGCAGCGCGCCGGGGCTGGGGTGCAGCGGGGCCGAGGTGGCGGCCAGCAGGGACAGCTGGGACGAGCCCGACATCTGCAGCCGCTGCAGCTCCCGCTTCTGCTGGATCTGCTGCATCATCTGGAACACCAGCGCCTGCTGCTCCTGCGGGAACGGCCGGGACACGGCTCAGAGCGGGGACAGAGCGGGGACAGTGTGGGGACAGAGTGGGGATAGTGGGGGGACAGAGCGGGGATAGAGTGGGGATAGAGCGGGGATGGAGCGGGGATAGAGCGGGGATAGAGCAGGGATAGAGCAGGGATAGAGCAGGGATAGAGCGGGGATAGAGCGGGGATAGAGCAGGGATAGAGCAGGGATAGAGCAGGGATAGAGCGGGGATAGAGTGGGGATAGAGTGGGGATAGAGCAGGGATAGAGCAGGGATAGAGCAGAGGGACAGGGATAGGGGGGGATAGGCGGGGATAGAGCAGGGATAGAGCAGGGATAGAGCGGGGATAGAGCGGGGATGGAGCGGGGATAGAGCGGGGATAGAGCAGGGATAGAGGGGGGATAGAACGAGGATAGAGCAGGGATAGAGTGGGGATAGAGCGGGGATAGAGCAGGGATAGAGCGGGGATAGAGCGGGGATAGGGGGGATAGAGGGGGGATAGAGCAGGGATAGAGGCGGGGATAGGGGGGATAGAGCAGGGACAGAGTCGGGGATAGGGCAGGGGATAGGCAGGGATAGGGGACAGGGGGGATAGGCGGGGATAGAACAGGGATAGAGCAGGGATAGGCGGGACAGGCGCGGGATAGGGGGGGACAGAGCGGGGACAGGCGGGGATGAGCGGGGACAGGCGGGGGATAGGCGGGGATAGGCGGGGATAGGCGGGGGATAGAGCGGGGATAGAGCAGGGATAGAGCGGGGATAGAGCGGGGATAGAGCGGGGATAGAGCGGGGATAGAGTAGGGATAGAGCGGGGATAGAGCAGGGATAGAGTGGGGACAGAGGGGGGACATAGTGGGGACAGACAGGGTACAGAATGGGGACAGAGAGGGGGGATAGGCGGGGACAGAGCGGGGGATAGAATCCCCCATAGAGCTCCATGGCAATGATAGAATTTCAATAGAGGGGGGATAGAGGGGGATAGGCGGGGATGGCTCTGGGATCCTTCCGGGATAGAGGGGATAGAGCGGGGATCCAGGACAGGCTCAGGGGACTCACCTGCCTCCTGATAGACACCCTGAGAGCAGGGGAAGAGGGGGATAGAAATCAGGGACAGAGCAGGGATAGAGCGGAGATAGAGCGGGGACAGAGCGGGGATAGAGCAGGGACAGACCGGGGACAGAGTGTGGACAGAGGGGGGACATAGTGGGGACAGACAGGGTACAGAATGGGGACAGAGAGGACACAGTGGGGATAGAGCGCTCTGACACAAATCCCCCACAGCTCCAACCCATCAATGCAGCAATTTCAAATCTGAGGAATTCACTATCCCGAAATCCCAAACTGGCTCTGAATTCCTTCCTGAATGCCAGCTGAGCGGGATCCAGGGGGAGCAGGCTCAGGGCTCACCTGCATCCTGAGGGACATCCTGAAATCCGGGAAAACCTCCCTGAAATCCAGGAAAACCTCCCTGAAATCCGGGAAAACCGCAGGAATCGCTATGGCAACCATTGTTTGACCCTCAGCGGCAGCCACCTCAGCCATTGTCCTTGTCCCCTCAGGGACACGGTGACATCTCAGGACTTGCCCTCAGGAAATTGGCTTTCCTCCCTCCATTCAAAACAGCCTGACCCAGAAACGCATCCAGAGCAGCGGGCTGGGCTCCTGGGTGGAATGGGCACGGCCCAGCCCTGGTGACAGCGCTGGTGGCACTCCCGTGTCACCCCAGGCAGGGTGGGGAGAGCGCCAAGGTCTCTGCAGGGCCAGGGGCTGGGGTTTGCCACCTCAGGGACTTGTTTGCCACCTCAGGACCTGTTTTCCACCTCAGAGATTTGTTTGCCACCTCTCCACCTCCATTCCCAGGACAGGGGGTGCAGGCAGGGAGCCAAGAACCCCAGAGATTTGCATCTCTGGATCCAGCAGGATTTGCATCCCAGGATCCAGCAGGATTTGCATCCCCGGATCCAGCAGGATGTGCATCCCAGGATCCAGCAGGATTTGCATCCCCGGATCCAGCAGGATTTTCATCTCTGGATCCAGCAGGATTTGCATCCCCGGATCCAGCAGGGTTTGCATCCCCGGATCCAGCAGGGTTTGCATCCCAGGATCCAGCAGGATTTGCATTCCTGGATCCAGCAGGATTTCCATCCCCGGATCCAGCAGGATTTGCATTCCAGGATCCAGCAGGATTTGCATCCCAGGATCCAGCAGGATGTGCATCACTGGATCCAGCAGGATTTGCATCCCCAGATCCAGCAGGATTTGCATTCCTGGATCCAGCAGAATTTCCATCCCTGGATCCAGCAGGATTTGCATTCCTGGATCCAGCAGGATTTGCATCCTGGGATGGCTCCAGGAGGGAACGGCTCTCCCAACTTTCCCTTCCCGATTTCCCGTAGGCTCCCACCTTCTCACCCCCTCAGGATGTGGCAAACTCAGACTAAACTCAGATTAAATTTCTTTCCTTTGGTACAAAAAGAGCCCAAATCCCAACTCCCTCCCGGGAGCTGCCACACCCCCAGCCTGGAGCTTTGCTCCTCGGGATTTGGGATGCTCCCTCATCCCAAACTCCCAAACCAGCTCTGAATTCTCTCACCCAGCCCACGGTGGGTTCAGACCCAAAAGGCTCAGAGGATCCGGGGACAGGAGGGAACCTCCAGGTTTAATTTCAGGTTTTCCTCTCTGCTCTGAGCTTTTCCCAGCACCAGCGCCCTCCCCTCCCCTCCGTGCCTCACCGGGTTAAGCGGCTGGGAAGTCAGGAGCTGCTGCAGCTGCTGCAGCTGCTGCTCGTGCTGCTGCAGGACGTGCCGCTGCTGCTCCGTCAGGGGGCTCAGGCTGGCCACGCTGCGGGGACACAGAGAGACACGGCAGCTGAAGAGCTTTCCTTCCATGCCCAGCAGCATCCCAGGCGCAGGAGTGAGGGAGGAAGGAATTTGTGAGGAGCACATTCGGCAGGAGCTGGGAAATGCCTTGGCTGAGCTCTCCAGCTCTCTGCGGGAACACGCTGCAGGTAAATTCACCAGGGACACAGGGATAATTCCACAGCTTGTGAAGGACCAGGGGTCCAATTTAGTGGCTGCTAAAATTCCTGCTGGTCCCTTCCCTGTGGACACAATGCCTGGGATCACCTGGGGACACCGGGCACTAAGCCAGGCTCCCCCAAGCCAGGCCTGGGGACATCTCTCCAGAGCGGTCAGCGCGGCCAGAACCGCTCCCTCCCTCCCTCCCTGGAGCTGAACTGGGCCGAACTGGGCGGCGCCGCCCGTCCTCACCTGCTCAGGCTGGTGGAGAGCTGCAGGGCCGGGGCCGCGCTCGGAGGCGGGGCGGGCTGCGCTCCGTTCAGGCTCCCCAGGATCCCGTTGAGCGGCATCTGCTGGGCTCCGGCCAGGCTGCCCAGCAGGCCGTCCACCATGGGCACCGCCGAGAGGCCGTGGCTGCCCCCCGAGGCTCCGGCCAGCCCCCCGCCCGCCGCCCTGGCCAGGCCGTTCACCTGCTGCGCCCCGGGCAGGGGCAGCGAGGCGGGGCTGGGCTGCAGCATGGGCAGGGGCGGGGGGGTGCTGTGGAAGGACAGGGAGGAGCTGCTCCTGCTGGGACAGCCCGAGTGAGGGTCCTGGGGGAGAAACGGACACAGAGCATCGGGCTGGGGCGGCTGCCCCGGGGCAGCTCGGGGTGGGAAGGGGGGAGCTCGGGCGGCTCGAGTGCGAGGGGTCCCAGAACTCAGAGGGGTCCCAGAACTCAGAGAGGTCCCAGAGCTCAGAGAGGTCCCAGAACTCAGAGGGGTCCCAGAACTCAGAGAGGTCCCAGAACTCAGAGTGGTCCCAGAACTCAGAGAGGTCCCAGAGCTCAGAGAGGTCCCAGAGCTCAGAGAGGTCCCAGAACTCAGAGGGGTCCCAGAACTCAGAGGGGTCCCAGAGCTCAGAGAGGTCCCAGAACTCAGAGGGGTCCCAGAACTCAGAGAAGTCCCAGAACTCAGAGAGGTCCCAGAACTCAGAGGGGTCCCAGAACTCAGAGGGGTCCCAGAACTCAGAGGGGTCCCAGAACTCAGAGAGGTCCCAGAACTCAGAGAAGTCCCAGAACTCAGAGAGGTCCCAGAACTCAGAGAGGTCCCAGAACTCAGAGGGGTCCCAGAGCTCTTGTCCAGCCCTGCTGGATGTCCAGGATCACCTGGAACCACGCTCTCACCTGGCGCTCCAGCTCTCAGCTACTCTACCCAGCCCTGGGGCGCTGCAGGGAGAACCTGATCGCTGAGCCTGGGCTAGCGGGATTTACCAAAGCTGGCTACCGAGCCCTGGGGCTGCTGCGCTGCCCCTGCCCGGCCGCCGGTGGCCGCAGGGGCCGCTGTACCTCGGAGGACGTGGAGAGCGAGTTCTCGATGCCGAAGCTGTTCTTGCACGGGGGGCTCTTGCTGATGCTCAGGGAGTCACCGCCGCAGACTGGCAGGGGAGAGGGGCGAGGGAGCGGAGTCAGGGCTGGACCCTGAGGTGGCCGCGGGACAGATCCCGCCCGCTGTGACCCCTCGGCCACCCCCGGGGCACAGGGACACGTCCCTGGGCGCCCTCAGTCCCCTGATGCCCTCACCGTTGGCGGGCAGGATGTACTGGGCCTGGCTGCCCGGGCCGTTGCTGCTGGTGACCACGGGGAAGGGGACGGACAGCTGGACATTGAGCAGCTGCAGCCGCTCCTTCTTGGCCGTCAGCGTCATGATCTGCTCCTGCAGCCGCTGGTTCTCCTTCTGCAGCGAGTGCAGCGCCTTCAGCATCTCCACAACTGCGCGGGGACCGAGGGGGGACGGCGAAAAATGGGAGGGGAAAAAGGGAGGAAAGAGGAAAGGGGATCACAGGATTCACAATCAAACCCCAGAGCGACAGGGACCGGCCCCACAGCGCTGCCCCCGCTGCTCCCCCGGCACGCATGGGGGCACAACCCCAAAATCCCAGCGGCTCCCACCCCGAGAGCCCCGGGAGCCGCCCGCCGCCCCCCGGCCGCACTCACTGTTCACCCCGGCCTCGCCGTTGCCCTGCTTCTCCAGGAGCTGCTCGATGTTGGGGGTGGCCTGCGGGACATTGTCCAGCTGCCCGCTGCTGCTGCACGACACGGTCTGGTCGAAGAGGGTCGGCAGGCTGCTGATGGGGGACCTGGGGGGGCCGGGGGCGTCAGGGGGGCCCTGCTCCACTCCCGGCTCATTCCTGTTCCATTCCCAGCATTCCTGTTCCATTCCGGCTCCATTCCCTGCTCCATTCCCTGTTCCATTCCCGGCTCCATTTCTATTCCATTCCCTGATCCATTCCCACCATTCCTGCTCCATTCCTGCTCCATTCCCTGCTCCATTTCTATTCTGTTCCTGTTCCACTCCTGCTCCATTCCCTGCTCCATTCCCTGTTCCATTCCTGGCTCCATTTCTATTCCATTCCCTGCTCCATTCCCGCTCCATTCCCATTCCCTGTTCCATTCCCTGCTCCATTCCCATTCCATTCCTGATCCATTCCATTCCCTGTTCCATCCATTTTCTCCATTCCCCCATTTCCCTGTTCCATTCCCCATTCCCATTCCATTCCCCATTCCCATTCCATTCCATTTCCTGCTCCATTCCCTGTTCCATTCCTGTTCCATTCCCTGCTCCATTCCCTGCCCATTTCTATACCATTCCCTGTTCCATTCCCTGTTCCATTCCCTCTCCATTCCCTTCCCTCCCCATTCTCTGTGCATGCACTTCCATTCCTGAGCCATTCCCTGCTGAGCCCTCCCATTGTGTTCAGTCCTGGCTGAGGCATGAAAAGCAAACCCGGGTCTTCCCATCCCATCCCACCCCATCCCATCCCATCCCATCCCATCCCATCCCATCCCATCCCATCCCATCCCATCCCATCCCATCCCATCCCATCCCATCCCATCCCATCCCATCCCATCCCATCCCATCCCATCCCATCCCATCCCATCCCATCCCATCCCATCCCATCCCATCCCATCCCATCCCATCCCATCCCATCCCATCCCATCCCACACCCCAAGGAGCGGGGCAGGAGCTGTTTCAGCCCCCCCAGGCTGTGCCCTGTCCCCGCTGTGTCCCCTCACTGTCCCCGGGGTCACTCACATGGAGGACAGGCTCTCCTGCGGGGACGTCCCTCGGCAGCCGAAGCCGCAATCCTCCAGGTCGGGCTCTGCGCGGGGACAGGGACAGAGAGCCCGGGGTCAGCGGCGCCCGGTGCCCGGTGTGTGCCCGGTGCGTGCCCGGTGCGTGCCCGGTGTGTGCCTGGTGTGTTCCCGCTGTGTGCCCGGTGTGTGCCCAGTGCGTGCCCAGTGCATGCCCGGTGTGTGCCCCGTGAGTGCCCGGTGTGTGCCTGGCGCATGCCCGGTGGGTTCCCGGTGCGTGCCCGGTGTGTGCCTGGCGCATGCCCGGTGGGTTCCCGGTGCGTGCCCAGTGTGTGCCCGGTGCGTGCCCAGTGCGTGCCCGGTGTGGCCCGTGAGTGCCCGGTGTGCACTCGGTGCATGCCCGGGGGGCACTGGGCGGTACCAGGTGGCACCAGCACCGAGCGGTACCAGGGAGCACCGATAGGCTCTGAGCAGCACCAGAACCGAGCGGTACCGGGGAGCTCCAAGTGGTACCAGAACCGAGTGGTACCGGGGAGCTCCGAATGGTACCGAGTGGTACCAGAACCGAGCGGTACCAGAACCGAGCAGTACCGGGAAGTACCGAACCGCACCGAACCGCACCGAGCAGCACCAGTACCGAGCCTCACCGAGCAGCACAGAGCAGCACCGAACGGGACCGGGCGGCACCGAATCGGACCGGGCAGCACCGAGCAGCACAAGTACCGAGCCTCACCGAGCAGCACCGAGCGGCACCGAACAGGACCGGGCAGCACCGAGCAGCCCCGGGCAGCCCCGCAGCGAGCAGCGCCGGCCCCGCGCTGCGCAAGGCGGCCCCTCCGGTGCCTCCCCCGGGGAGGAGCCGCTGGCACCGCCTGGCACCTCGGCACGCTCGGGGCGGCCACCCCGGCAAGGTCACCCCGGCCCCGCTCCGCGCCCGGCCAGGCGGAGTCTGCAAAGCCCGGAGCCGGTTTTGCCGGAGCCGCAGGGAGGGAGGGACAAACGCCGTGCCAGGCCCTGCCCCCGGGCCCCCGGCCCCGGCTGGATCCGGTAATCCCGGCGGATCGGCTGTCACTCTCCAGGGAGTGACAGAATCAGGTTGGAGCAGAGCTTTAAGGTCAGCCGGGATTGAGGAGCCTTCCCCCAGAGCCGGCCCGGGTTCCTGGAGGTTTCCCGGTGCTCCCTAAGGAGCTTCAAGGGAATCATGGAATGATTCGGGTTGGAAAAGCCCTCCAAGGTCAGGAGGGCAATCATTAACCCAGCGCAGCCCTGTCCCTGCTCTGCCATGTCCCCAGGTGCCACATCCACACTGTTTGGAACACTTCCAGGGATGGGGACTTGTTCCAGTGCCTGACCACCCTTTCCATGAAGAAACCTCCCCCAATATCCAACCCAAACCTCCCCTGGCCCAGCCTGAGGCTGTTCCCTGTTCTCCTGTTGCCATTCCCTGGGAGCAGAGCTCCATCTCCCCTGCTTGTCTCCTCCTGTCAGGGACTTGTGGAGATCCAGAAGGTCCCTCCCGATCCTCCTTTTCTCCAGGATAAACATTCCCAGCTCCCTCAGCAGCTCCTGGCACTCCAAACCCTTCCCTGGCCATGCTCCAGCCCCTCCACGTCCTTCTTGGGAAGATCCCAAAACTGCCCCCAGGATCTGTGCCCTCCGCAGTGCCCAGCTCAGCTTTGGCATCCAGAACCTTCCACCAGAGCCGTCGCTGTGCCCCAGGAAATCTGGGATGGGGCTGCTGCGCACATGTGCAGGATATCTGCCATTCCAAGGGTAATCCCGGATAAATCCCATATTTATCCTCCCATCCCTGGAACGCCCGCTCCCCTCTCCCTGGGCCCTGTCAGATGTGGTGGCTCCAGCCCCAGCTGCCTCCCTGCCCCTCCTCTCCCTCCCCACGCATTCCCACGTGCAGGAATCCCGGGAATCTCCTGCAGGGAATGCCGGGATTCCCAGCGGGATGCCTGGAACAGGGATTTCCTCCTGCTGCTGGGAATGAGCAAACCCAGCTGGGGCTCAGCAGCTCCTCCAGACAGGGCCAGGGGGATCCTGGCACCCTCATCCCCTTGGAATGTCCTACTGGGACACTTTTCCAGGCAGGAATAATCCATGTTATATCCCTAATTCCTGGATGTGGCCGGAATCTCCCCGTGCAAGATCCCGGAGCAGCTTCCAGTGCTGGAATTGGCTCCAGGAGAGCTGGAGAGGGGCTTGGGACAAGGGATGGAGGGACAGGGCACAGGGAATGGGTTTAAACTGGGATAGGGCAGGGGTAGATGGGGTTTTGGGAAGGAATTCCTCCCGGTGAGGGTGGGGAGGGGCTGGGATGGAATTCCCAGAGAAGCTGTGGCTGATCCATCCCTGGAAGTGTCCAAGGCCAGCCTGGAGCACCCTGGGATAATGGGAGGTGTCCCTGCCCATGGATGATCTCCAGGGTCTCTCCCAAGCCAAACCCAGGAACACCCAATTCTCCAGGGACATTCGTTTTCCAGGGACACTCGTTATCCAGGGACATCCATGCTCCTGGAACACCCAATTTCCCAGGGATATCCATTCTCCAGAGCTACCCATGGCCCAGGGCCACCCAATTATCCTGGGACATGCATCATCATCTGGGGACACTCATTATCCAGGGACACCAGTTCTCCAGGGACACCAGTTCTCCAGTGATGCTCAATTCTCCAGGGACATTCATTATCCAGGGATATCAATTCTCCAGGAACATTAATTATCCAGGGATATCAATTCTCCAGGGATATCCATTCTCCAGGGATATCCATTCTCCAGGGCCACCCATCATCACCCAGGGCCACTTATTCTCCAGGGACATCCAATTATCCTGGGACAGACATTATCATCTAGGCACACTCATGATCCAGGGACACCCATTTTCCAGGGACATCCAATTCTCCAGGGACACCCAGTTCTCCAGGGACATTCATTATCCAGAGACACTCATGATCCAGGGACACCCATTTTCCAGGGCCACACATAAACCAGAAATACCCATTTTCCAGGGACACTCGTTATCCAGGGCCACTCAAATCTCCAGGGACACTCATTATCCATGGACACTCGTTTTCCATGGGCATTCATTCTCCAGGGACACCCATTTTCCAGGGCCACTCATTCTCCAGGGACACCCATTTTCCAGGGACAGTCATTATCCAGGGACACCCATGATCCAGGGACACCCATTTTCCAGGGCCACTCATTATCCAGGGACACCCAGTTCTCCAGGGACACTCGTTATCCATGGACATTCATTCTCCAGGGACACCCATGATCCAGGGCCACCCAATTTCCAGTGCCACTCATTATCCAGGGACACCCAGTTCTCCAGGGACACTCGTTATCCATGGACATTCATTCTCCAGGGACACCCATGATCCAGGGACACCCAATTTCCAGGGCCACTCATTATCCAGAGACACCCATTTCTCCAGGGACACCCATTTTCCAGGGACACCCATTCTCCAGGGTCACCCATTCTCCAGGGACACCCATTTTCCATGGACATTCATTCTCCAGGGACACCCATTCTCCAGGGACACTCCGGAGGTGCTGCTGGTAAACATGCCACCACTGTCCCCCCATGGCAGCCCTGGCTGTCACCCCGAGGGACAGCAGCTGGAAAAGCCGGGAATGCATCGGTGGCCTCCCGTTGGGAGAGCCCTCGGGAATGCCAACCCGGACATACCTGGGAGCTCACGTACCTGCCCGGCTGCTCTCCGGCTGGCTCAGGAGGGGGTTCAGGGACAGCCCGGACGTCAGCGGGCTCCCGAAAATGTGCGAGGAAGGGAGGCTGAAGGTGGAACCCGCCAGGGAAAACACCTGCACGGGAAGCAGGGAAATATCCCCGTTATTGCAGCTCTTCCCGGCTCCCGCGTTAAAAATATCTCCTGGAAGTCTGGCGAGAGGTTTGGCACGTTCCCAGTGCTGGCTGGGAGCCAGGAACCCTGGGAATGGTGTGGATCCAATCGTTCTTCCCGGTGGAAGTGTTCCAAATCCCAACTGTTCCCTGTCCCAATTGTTCTCAATCTCGAGTGTTCCCAATCCTAAGTGTTCTTTGTCCCAAGTGTTCCCATTCCCAAGTGTTCCCTGTCCTGAGTGTTCCCATTCCTGAGTGCTCCCTGTCCCAACTGTTCCTAATCCTGAGCGTTCCCAATCCCAAATCTACCAATCCTGAGTGTTCCCATTCCCAGCTGTCCCCAATCCCAACTATTCCCTGTCCCAACTGTCCCCATTCCCGACTGTCCCCATTCCCAACTGTCCCCATTCTCGACTCTCCCTTTTCCCAACTGTTCCCATTCCTGACTGTCCCCATTCCCAAGTCCCTGTTCCCGACTGTCCCCATTCCCAACTATTCCCAATCCCAAATTTACCAATCCTGAGTGTTCCCATTCCCGACTCTTCCCACTCCCGACTATTCCCTGTCCCAACTGTCCCCATTCCCAACTGTCCCCATTCCCGACTCTCCCCATCCCCGACTCTCCCCATTCCCAACTCTCCCCATTCCCAACTGTCCCCATTCCCGACTCTCCCCATTCCCAACTGTCCCCATTCCCGACTGTCCCCATTCCTGACTGTCCCCATTCCCAACTGTCCCCATTCCCGACTGTCCCCACTCCCGACTCTCCCCATTCCCGACTCTCCCCATTCCCGACTCTCCCCATCCCCGACTGTCCCCATTCCCGACTGTCCCCATTCCCGACTGTTCCCATTCCCAGCTGTCCCCATTCCCGACTGTCCCCATTCCCAACTGTCCCCATTCCCAACTCTCCCCATTCCCAACTCTCCCCATTCCCAACTCTCCCCATCCCCGACTCTCCCCATTCCCGACTCTCCTCATTCCCGACTCTCCCCATTCCCAACTCTCCCCATTCCCAACTGTCCCCATTCCCGACTCTCCCCATTCCCGACTCTCCCCATTCCCGCGTGCCCCCGAGCCCGTGCCGGGCCTCGCCTGCGTGGTGGATCCGGCGGAGGAGGAGGAGGAGGCGGGGATGGAGCTGGCGAAGGGCGAGCGGCTGAGCTGGGGCAGGGCGGCGCCGCCCTGGTGCGGGAGCAGCCCCGAGGGCAGCGGCGTGCTGCACACCGCCCGCAGCGCCGCGCCCAGCGGGATCGGGTCCTTGTTGCTCGTGTAGATCCCTGCGGGACACAGATTCCAGCTTACCCGCCTCTCCCAAGGAAGGGATTCCAGTTTATCCTGACTCTCCCGAGGGAGAGGAGATTCCAACTTATCCTGCCTCTCCCGAGGGAGAGGAGATTCCAACTTATCCTGACTCTCCCGAGGGAGAGGAGATTCCAACTTATCCTGCCTCTCCCAAGGAAGAGATTCCAATTTATCCTGCCTCTCCCAAGGGAGAGATTCCAATTTATCCTGCCTCTCCCAAGGGAGAGATTCCAATTTATCCTGCCTCTTCCGAGGGAGAGATCCCTTCTGATCCTGCCTCTCCCAAGGGAGAAATTCCAATTTATCCTGCCTCTCCCAAGGGAGAAATTCCAGTTTATCCTCCCTCTCCCGAAGGAGAGATCCCTTCTGATCCTGCCTCTCCCAAGGGAGAAATTCCAATTTATCCTGCCTCTCCCAAGGGAGAGATTCCAATTTATCCTGCTTCTCCCAAGGAAGAGATTCCAGTTAATCCTGCCTCTCCCAAGGAAGAGATTCCAATTTATCCTGCCTCTCCCAAGGGAGGAGATTCCTTCTGATCCTCCTCTCCCAAGGGAGAGATTCCAATTTATCCTGCCTCTCCCAAGGGAGAGATTCCAATTTATCCTGCTTCTCCCAAGAGAGAGATTCCTTCTTATCCTGCCTGTCACAAGGAAGGGATTCCAATTTATCCTGCTTCTCCCAAGGAGGAGATTCTTTCTGATCCTGCTTCTCCCAAGGGAGACATTCCTTCTTATCGCGCCTCTCCCAAGGGAGAGAGAGTCTTTCTCATCCTTCCTCTCCCAAGGGAGACATTCCTTCTTATTCCACCTCTTCCTCGGGAGAAGAGATTCCTTCTTATCCTGCCTCTCCCAAGAAGAGATTCCTTCTGATCCCGCCTCTCCCAAGGGAGAGGAGATTCCTCAACTTTTGGGAAGCTGATCCAGGGGAGATTCCAGGGTGAAGGAAGGGGATGTGGATTTTTATGGATTCAGGGGACAGAACCCTGTGCAGGCAGGTCTGGACATGGCTAAATGTGCTGGAAAATTCTGGAAAATTCTGGAAAAGGGACCTGAGCACACCTGAATCCCTCAAAGGGGGGACCCACCTGAACCCAGCAGCGGCGACTCCATGCTGAGGCTGGGCAGACTCCCGGGGTGGCTGAAGCTCCGGGAAGAATTCCCGACGCTGGAGCTGACCAGGGATCCCCCGGAGAAGGGAGACGAGGAGGTGGAGGTGGACCCAGCCAGCTGGGCCCCCAAAACCTCCTTGCCTTTGCCCGCCTTGGGCCTGCCGGGGCCGTGCTTGTTCTTCTTGCTGCCCTTGTGCTTCTTCTCCTTGAGCACCTCTCCCTCCTCGGCGCCCAGCGACGGCATCCGCTTGTGGCCGCTCCCGGCGGCGCCAGCCGTGCCACCCGTGCCACCCGTGCCACCCGCGGGGCCACCAAGGGCGCTGGAGGCTTTGTAGTCCACGGGGGAGGCGTCGCGGGCTCGCGGCTGGCCCACGGCCGAGGTGGAGAAGCGCATGATGGAGCCGAAGCCGGAGAAGATGACCTTCTGCTCGAAGACGTCGGCCTTGGGGCCCTCGGAGAGCGGCGAGCAGTGCGAGGAGGAGCTGGAGCTGGCGGCCTTGCGGAACTTCTCGTCCTCCTGCTCCAGCTTGGGGAAGGGCGCGAAGTCCTGGGAGCCGGGCAGGCACAGGAGGAGCCTGGGGACAGGCGGGGTCAGCCCGAGGGGCAGGGCAGGGGTCCTGGTGCTTCATCGCTCTCCTCCTCCTCCTCCTTCTCCTCCTCCTCTTCCTCCACCTCCTCCTCCTCCATTGCTCTGCTTTTCTCCTTCATCCTTCCCCTCTGCCTCCTCCATCCCTCTGCTCTTCCCTGTCCTTCATCGCTCTCCTTTTCCTTCTCCTCCATCCTTCTCCTTCTCCTCTTCATCCTTCCCCTTTTTCTCCTCCTTCATCGCTCTCCTCTTCCCTGTGCTTCATTGCTCTCCTCTTCCTCCTCCTTAATCCCTCTCCTCTTCCCTGTGCTTCATTGCTCTCCTCATACTCCATCGCTCTCCTTTTCTCCTTCATCCTTCCTCTTTCGTCCTCTTTCTCCTGTCTGCTCCTCCTTCCTCTGCCTCCTTCTCCTCCTCTTCTCCTCCTTCATCCCTCTCCTTTCCTCCTTCATCCCTCCCCTCTTCCTCCCTCTCCTCTTCCTCCTCCTTCCTCCCTTTCCTCTTTCTTCTTTCTCCTCCTGCTCTCCTCTTCCTCCTCCTTCATCCCTCTCCTTTCCTCCTTCATCACTCTCCTCTTCCTCCTCCTTCATCCCTCTCCTTTCCTCCTTCATCCCTCTCCTCTTCCTCCTCCCAATCCCTCTCCTTTTCTCCTTCATCACTCTCCTCTTCCTCCTCCTTCACTCCCTCTCCTCTTCCCTGTGCTTCACTGCTCTCCTCTTCCTCATCCTCCATCCTTCTCCTTTTCTCCTTTGTTCTTCCCCTCTTCCTCCTCCTTCATCGCTCTCCTCTTTCCTCCTTTCTGCTCCTCCTTTCCTGTCCTCCTCCCTCTCCTCTTCCTCCTCCTTCCTCCCTTTCCTCTTTCTCCTTTCTCCTCCTGCTCTCCTCTTCCTCCCCCTTCCTCTTCCCTCTCCTCTCCCTTCTCCTCCTCCTCCTCCTCCTCCTCCTCCTCCATCCCCCTCCTCCCTCCTTCCTCCCTCCTTCCTCCCCCTCCTCCTCCTCCTCCTGCCCCTCACCGGCCGTCTGGAAGGTTCCCCCAGCCGGGGCGGATCCGAAGCCTCCGGAGCTTTTCCCGCTTCCCGTCTTCTTCCCCTTGTGGCTGCTGCCGTGGCTCGAGGATTTCCTGCCCTTGGCCTCTGCCCTGGCCACCTCCGAGCTCTCCTTGGTGGCCTCGTGGTGGCCACCGGAGCCCTGGGAGGGGACAGACACGGGGGTGACCCCAGGGACCAGAGCTGGCTGCGGCCAGGGCTCCTTTTTTCCCCATTTTCCAGATTTTCCCCCTCCAAAGTGGGAATTTCCTCATCCTTGGGATAGGACTGGAGATTCCCCATGGGAATTTCCAGGGAATTTCCTCATCCTCAGGATGGGATCAGATGTTCCCCATGGGAATTTCCTCATCCTCGGCATGGGACAGGAGTTTCCCTGGGGGAATTTCCAGGGAATTTCCTCATCCTCGGGATGGGATCAGATGTTCCCCATGGGAATTTCCTCATCCTCGGCATGGGACTGGAGATTCCCCATGGGAATTTCCAGGGAGTTTCCTCATCCTCGGCATGGGACTGGAGATTCCCCATGGGAATTTCCAGGGAATTTCCTCATCCTCGGCATGGGACAGGAGTTTTCCTGGGGGAATTTCCAGGGAATTTCCTCATCCTTGGGATGGGACTGGAGTTTCCGTGGGAGAATTTCCAGGAAATTTCCTCATTCTCAGGATGGGATCAGATGTTACCCATGGGAATTTCCTCATCCTCGGAATGGGATCAGAGATTCCCTGGGATCCCTGCAGCCATCCCAAATCTCTGGCTGGGAATATTCCCAGGGCTTGGAGCAGCACCAGATGTTCCCAAATTCCAGCTGAGGAATTCTCTCCAGGGGAGACAGGTGGGTGAAGAACGTGGGCAGATGCCAGGAAATCCAGGATTTCGGGATGAGAGGGAGAATTTTGGGAATTCAGCAAGGGGGGAGAGAGGGATGAACCCAAACCCAGATCCCTCAAATCCCAAATCCCTTCAAATCCAGAGCCGAGGGCTCCAAATTCACCCATCCTAGGTAACATTACAACCAAAATTTAAAATAATCCCGTAATTATGAGATGCCCCAAAATGTGGGACCCTCCCGACCTCTGCTGAGCCCTCCTTGGGATAAATCCCGGGATCCAAATCCATCCCTGGATTTAATCCCCCGACAGCTGCAGGCGCCAGATGTGCCCGGAATTTGAAGGGATGGGAACGGGGGAATTCCGGGGAGAGAGAATTGGGATTTTCTCCTGCCAGCCCCAGATGTGGGATTTAAACCCTCCTGGATTTATGGGCTCAGCGGGAGAAATCGTCCTGATTTTCCCTGGGGAAAGGAAGGGGAAAGGGGCCTGGGGGTGGGAATGGCCTGGTGAGAATGCCCTTTTCCCAGTTTTCTGAGATATTTCTGATATTCCTGATATTCCTTCTCCTTTTCCCAGTTTTTTGGCTGGATCTCACTGCTTCTTTTCCCAGTTTCCTGGATGGATTTCCCTGCCCTTTTCCCAGTTTCCATGATGAATTTCCCTGCCCTTTTCCCACTTTCCCAGTGGTTTTTTCCTGCCCTTTCCCAGTTTCCTGGGTGGATTTTATGGATTAATTTTCCTGCCCTTTCCCATTTTCCTGGATGAATTCCCCTGCCCTTTCCCCATTTTCCTGGATGATTTTCCCTGCCCTTTTCCCAGTTTCTCAGCGTTTTTTCCTGCCCTTTTCCCAGTTTCCTGGCTGGATTCCCTGGGTGGATTTTTCAGCCTCTTTTCCCATTTTTCTGGATGAATTTTCCTGCCCATTCCCATTTTTCTGGATGAATTTTTCTGCCCTTTCCCATTTTCCTGGTTAATTTTCCTGCCTTTTCCCATTTTCCTGGATGAATTTCCCTGCCCTTTCCCATTTTCCTGGATTAATTTTCCTGCCCTTTTCCCACTTTCCCAGTGGTTTTTCCTGCCCTTTTCCCAGTTTCCTGGCTGGATTTCCTTGGTGGATTTTTCAGCCTCTTTTCCCCTTTTCCTGGATTAATTTCCCCTGCCCTTTCCCATTTTCCTGAATGAATTTCCCCTGCCCTTTCCCAGTTTCCTGGCTGGATTCCCTGGGTGGATTTTTCAGCCTCTTTTCCCATTTTTCTGGATGAATTTTCCTGCCCATTCCCATTTTTCTGGATGAATTTTCCTGCCCTTTCCCATTTTCCTGGATGAATTTCCCCTGCCCTTTCCCAGTTTCCTGGCTGGATTTCCTGGGTGGATTTTTCAGCCCCTTTTCCCATTTTCCTGGATAAATTTCCCCTGCTGTTTCCCATTTTCCTGGATGAATTTCCCCTGCCCTTTCCCAGTTTCCTGGATGAATTTCCCCTGCCCTTTCCCATTTTCCTGGATAAATTTCCCCTGCTGTTTCCCATTTTCCTGGATGAATTTCCCCTGCCCTTTCCCAGTTTCCTGGCTGGATTTCCTGGGTGGATTTTTCAGCCCTTTTTCCCATTTTCCTGGATAAATTTCCCCTGCTGTTTCCCAGTTTCCTGGATGAATTTCCCCTGCTGTTTCCCAGTTTCCTGGGTGAATTTCCCTGCCCTTTCCCAGTTTCCTGGGGGATTTTCCTGTCCCATGGCCCCGGTACCTTCTCGGCAGCCACGGCCACGGGTGCTGGGGGGAGGCTGCTGGGGGACTCCGGCCGCTTTTTGTGCTTCTGCTTCGGCCTCTCCTTGTCCTTGCGGCTCTGGAAAAAAAATCCCAGAAACTCTGGAATGCCGGAATTCCCAGCACTGGGAAGGGCAGCGCCAGATCCCATAAAGAAATCTTAAAATCCCCATTTTCACAGTTTTCCAGGAGCAGATCCCATAAAAAATACCTATTCCCATTGTTTTCCAGTGCAGATCCCATTAAAAAATCAAAATAAATTCCCACAGTTTTCCAGTGGCAGATCCCACAAGGAAATCCAAAAAAATCCATATTCCCGTTGTTTTGCTGTGGCAGATCCCACAAAGAAATCCCATTGTTTTCCAGTGTAGATCCCATAAAGAAATCTAAATAAATCCCCATTCCCACAGTTCTCCAGCGACAGATCCCATAAAGAAATCCAAATAAATCCCGATTCCCACAGTTTTCCAGTGCAGATCCCATAAAGAAATCCCATTGTTTTCCAGTGGCAGATCCCAGAAATAAATCCAAATAAATCCCCATTCCCACAGTTTTCCAGTGGCAGATCCTAAAAAGAAATCCCCATTCCCATTGTTTCCCAGCAGAGATCCCAGAACTAAATCCAAATAAATCCCCATTCCGGCAGTTTTCCAGCACCAGATCCCATAAAGAAATCCCATTGTTTTCCAGTGTAGATTCCATAAAGAAATCTAAATAAATCCCCATTCCCACAGTTTTCCAGCGACAGATCCCATAAAGAAATCCCATTGTTCTCCAGCGACAGATCCCATAAAGAAATCCCACTGTTTTCCAATGTAGATCCCATAAAGAAATCCCACTGTTTTCCAGTGTAGATCCCATAAAGAAATCCCACAGTTTTCCAGCGGCAGATCCTATAAAGAAATCCCCATTCCCATTGTTTCCCAGCAGAGATCCCACAACTAAATCCAAATAAATCCCCATTCCTGCAGTTTTCCAGCACCAGATCCCATAAAGAAATCCCATTGTTTTCCAGTGTAGATCCCATAAAGAAATCCAAATAAATCCCCATTCCCACAATTTTCCAGTGGCAGATCCCATAAAGAAATCCAAATAAATCCTGATTCCCACAGTTTTCCAGTGTAGATCCCATAAAGAAATCCCACAGTTTTCCAGTGTAGATCCCATAAAGAAATCTAAATAAATCGCCATTCCCACAGTTTTCCAGTGGCAGATCCCATAAAGAAATCCAAATAAATCCCCATTCCCATTGCTTTTCCAGCACCAGATCCCACAAGGAAATCCCGTGAATTTGGGGAATTTGGGGATTTTGGGGATTTTCTCACCTTTTTTGGCCGCTCGTGGTGGGACAGGTGCTTTTCCTGGGCCGGGGACGCCGAGCGGCTCCTCCTGCCCGGGAGGAAGGAGCTGCTCCCAGAATGGCGCGAGGTCTTCTGGGGGAAAACGGGAGGGAAATGGGGAAAAAGGGGAAAACAGGAAAAAAACAGAGGGAAAATGGGAAAAAATGAGGAAAAAGGGGAAAAAGGGGGAAAGGGGAAGAAAGAGGGAAAAAGGGAAAGGAAAGAGGGAAAAGGGGGAAAAAACAGAGGGAAAAGAAGGGAAAATGAGGAAAAAGGGAAAAAAAGGGGAAAGGGGAAGAAAGAGGGAAAAGGGGAAGGAAAGAGGGGAAAGGGGAAAAAAAGAGGGAAAAGGGAAGAAAGGAAGGAAGAGGGGAAAAAAGCAGGAAAAGGGGAAAGAAAGGAGGAAAAAGGGGAAGAAAAGAGGGGAAAGGGGAAGAAAAGAGGGGAAAGGGGAAAAAAATTAAAATTCCCTAAATAAATGAAAAGTCCCAAAATAAATGAAAAATCCCAAAATAAAAGTCCCAAAATAAATGAAAAGTCCCAAAATAAAAGAAAAGTGCCAAAATAAATGAAAGTTCCCCACATAAACTAAATTCCCTAAATAAACCAAATCCGCCAAACGTGAATAAAAATTCCTGAAATAAATGAAAATTTCCAAAATGAATAAATAATTCTCTAAAGAAATAAAAATTGCCCTCAAGGAATGAAATTCCCAAAACAAATGAAAATCCCCAAATCAATAAAAATTTCCTAAATAGTTGGGAATTCCCAGAATCGCTGGAATTCCTGGATCTCACCATTTTGTTGAAGTGGTATTTGCAGTAGCCACAGTATTTGACGTTGTCGACCTCCAGCACCTCCTCCTCACACAGCAGCCCGGCCATCTGTGCACTGATCCCAGGAAAAACAGGGAAAATCCAGGAAAATCAGTGGGAAAACAGGGAAAAAATGGGAAAATTGGCAGGAAAACAGGGGAAAACCCAAGAAAATGAGCAGGAAAACAGGGAAAATGAAAAATTAGCAGAAAAAACCAGGAAAATCCGTCAGATTCCACAGGTTCCAAGGGAATTCCCAAACTTTGGGAACGCCCTGGGAAAACCTCCTGGGTGAGGATGAAGAGGCAATTCCAGCCCTAAATAACTTTGTGGAGGGATAAACCCCAAACCCCACAACCCACAGGGAACGAGGCCACAGATCCAGAGCAGGGGAATGAACATTCCGAGGGAATTCCCAAATTTTGGGAACACCCTGGAAAAACCCAGAAAAACCCAGAAAAACCTGCAAAAAACCTCCTGGGCCAGGAGGAAGAAGAGACAACTCCAGCCCTAAATAACCCCATGGGGTGATCAACCCCAAACCCCACAACCCACAGGCAACAAGACCCCAAATCCAGAGCAGAGGAATGAACATTCCACAGGCTCCAAGGGGATTCCCAAATTTTGGGAACACCCTGGAAAAATCTGGGAAAACCTGAGTTTGGATAAACCTCCTTGGCGAGGAGGAAGAAGGGACAACTCAAGCCCTAAATAACCCCATGGGGGTGATCAACCCCAAACCCCACAACCCACAGGGAACGAGGCCCCAGATCCATAGCAGGGGAATGAACATTCCGAGGGAATTCCCAAATTTTGGGAACACCCTGGAAAAACCCAGAAAAACCTGGGAAAACCTCCTGGGCCAGGAGGATGAAGAGGCAATTCCAGCCCTAAATGACCCCATGGGGGTGATCAACCCCAAACCCCACAACCCACAGGGAACGAAGCCCCAAATCCAGAGCAGGGGAATGAACATTCCGAGGGAATTCCCAAATGTTGGGAACACCCTGGAAAAACCCAGAAAAACCTGGAAAAACCTGCAAAAAACCTCCTGGGCCAGGAGGAAGAAGAGACAACTCCAGCCCTAAATAACCCCATGGAGGGGATCAACCCCAAACCCCACAACCCACAGGGAATGGGACCCCAAATCCAGAGCAGGGGAATGAACATTCCAAGGGAATTCCCAAATTTTGGGAACACCCTGGAAAAACCCAGAAAAACCTGGGAAAACCTCCTGGGCCAGGAGGAAGAAGAGACAACTCAAGCCCTAAAAAACCCCATGGAGGGGATCAACCCCAAACCCCAAACCCCACAAGCCTCAGGGAATGAGACGGCCAGAGCCAGGGCAGGGAAGGAGCAGCTGGGGGCGCATTCCAGAGGCGAATTCCCGGGAATCTCACCAGGTGACGTGGAAGGCCTGGCGGCAGCCGTGGCGGTTGCAGGCCATGCAGGCCCCCGAGGCCGCCTTGCTCTCCCGCCCTTGCTCCTCGCAGATGTAGCAGGTCTGGCATGGGGGAAAAAAATTGGAAAACCACATTTTCCAAGAGGAAAAGCCTCCAGGGATTCCCAAATCTCATGGAATGTGTTGGGTCGGGAGGGGTTCTGGAGCTCGGCGAGTTCCAGCCTTCCCCACCTTCCGCTCCTGTGAAGGAATTTCTTTTGGGTTTTTGAGGATTTCTTGAAAATTCCGGATATTCTATGAAAATTCTCCTTTTTCCCCAAAATATTCCCAGTGGGATACACAAAATTCCATGGATCCAGTCCCCAGTTTCCACCAAATTCCCAAATTCCCATCCCTCCTCCAAAACCCATCAAATGGAGGATCCCATGGATCCAGGATCCAGCCAGCTTCAGTCATTCCACCACGAGATTCCTCAAATTCCCATTTTCTCCTCCAAAAACCCATCCAAATATGGAGGATCCAACACAGAATTCCATGGATTTAAGTGGGTTCCATCATTCTACCAAGAAATTCCTCAAATTCCCATTTTCTCCCCTCAAAACACATCCAAATATGGAGGATCCAACATGGAATTCCATGGATCTAAGTGGGTTCCGTCATTCCACCAAGAAATCCCTCAAATTCCCATTTTGTCCCAAAAACCCCATCCAAATATGGAGGATCCAACATGAAATTCCATGGATCCAACTGGCTCCCGTCGTTCCACCAGGAAATTCCTGAAATTCCTTCGATTTGGGGAAGACAGACAGGGAAGGCCAAAAATTTCTTGGCAAATCCAGGGATTTCCTTGGTTTTCAACAGGATCCGAGCAGCTGCGGGGTCGGGATAATCTGGGAAGGAGCCGTGGGGGGACGGGATGATCCCAAAATCCCAAAATCCCGGATTTTACCTTGTTGAAGCGGTCGTGGGGGACGTACTGGAGCACGATGGGCTCCATGGTGAGCACGTTGGCAAACTGCACCTCAGGGATGTACAGGGCACACACCACGTGGGCCCAGCCTGGAAAAGGAAGGGAAAACGGGAATTCGGTCCGAAATCCCAAAAAAAAAAAAAAAAAAATCTCCGTGCCAAAAAAATTTTCTGTGCCAAAAAACCCCCGTCCCAAAACCTCTATCCCAAAAAACCTGTATCCCCAAAAACCTGCATCCCCAAAAATACCCTTCATCCAAAAAAACTCTATCCCAAAAAACCTTCATCCCCAAAAAAACCTTCATTTCAAAAAAAACTCCATCCCCAAAAAAAACTCCATCCCCATAAAAAACTCCATCCCCATAAAAAAAATCATCCATCCCAAAAAAACCTCTCCGTCCCCATCAAAAAACTCCATCCCAAAAACCATCCCAAAAACTCCATCCCAAAAAATCGTCCACCCCAAAAAAGACCTCCATCCTAAAAAACTCCATCCCAAAAAAACCCACAGGAAAATCCCACAAGGAAAATCCTCTAGGATGGGCCTGGATCCCACCACGATCCCACAGACTGGGAAAGTCCTGTGGGATCTCCACAAAATCCCACAATTTTGGGCTCGTTTTGATGCCAACCCAAACTGAGATAAGAGAAAAAAAATCCCTTTAGGTGGAGGCTCCAAAAAGGGAATTTTTTGGGCAAAAAGAGAGGGTGGAATTTGGGATTTTCCAGGTGGGAATTCCATGGCTCACCCCCATTGTCCGTGCGCTTCAGGGCTCCGTCCTTGTGGGGACACAGCTCACACCTCTGGAAGGGAGAAAAAACACCAAAATTCATCCGATTTCAGTGAGAAAATTCAGATTTCATCAGATTTAATCGATTAAATTGAAATTTCATAAATAAAATTTGTCCCATTTAATCATCAGATTTAAAAGGTTTAATTGGTAACACTGGAATTAAATTGATAAAATTCAAATTTCGTGGATAAAATTTAATTTCGTCAAATTTAATCGATAAAATTGAAAATGAATTAATAAAATTCAAATGTAATCAATAAAATGGAAATTTATTCAATAAAATTGAAAACTCATTGGTAAAACTTCAAATTTAATCAAAGCTCATCAATAAAATGCAATTGTAATCAAATTTAATTCAGTTTAATTGATAACATTGAAACTTAATAAAAAACTCAAATTTCATAGATAAAATTCAAATGTAATCACATTTAATAGATACAAATGGAATTTCAATGATGAAATTTAAATTCAACCACAATTCAAATTTCAGCAATAAAATTGAAACTTCATCAGTAAAATTCAAATTTCAATTGATTAATTAAAATTCAATCCATAAAATTCAAATTCCATCCATTTAATTCCAGGTTTAGGACCAAAAAAATCCCCAATTCTGCCCCAAAAAGGAACTGCTGACAGATAAAGGCCATGAGATGAGGATTGAGGAGATTTTTTGGGAAAAATAATCTCAAAAAAGCCCTAAAAAAATGGATTTAAGCCCTGGGGGTGAAGTTTTGCTTTTGGGGCTTTTTTAGGGCTGCTTTTAGGGGATGTGGTTGAGGAGTAAAACCGAAAGTGGTGACTCAGAGTAAAAATAAAATTGAGTTTTTATCTCTCTCTGCTCCTTCCTTCCGCCTTTCGCGAGGATTTTTCCCCTCCGGTTTTGGGGGGAGATTTTGGTTGTAGGGTCGTGGTTGGGTTTGGTGTCACCCCAAATCCATTCCGAGAGGGTGTGGGGTTGTTTTTGGGGTGTCCCAAAATGTGGTGTAGAAAAATCTCCCCTGCGATTTATTTTTTTTTAGGGTTTTTTTACATTTTTTTAAAAAACGCCCCAAACTTACGAGGTTTTCAGCTTTTCCTTTATAGGAACGGCTGAGTCGGTAAAAATAAACCCAACCTAAATAAAAATGGATTTTTTTGGGGGGGGTAAAACTTGTGTTGGAAGTTTTGTGATGAGAGTGAAAGCTTCTTCCATCTTTGGGGGGAAAATGGCATTTTTGGGGAAAAATGACTCATTTTTTTGGGGAAAATTGAGATCTTTTAATCCCAAAAATCTCGGGAAAAAACTCCAAAAAATCTCAGAGAACCCCATGCAGGATTTTTCCCTACTCACCACCCGGGCTGCTCTTTCCTGGGATTCGCATTTCCGACAGAACCAGGGGCCGGTGGGAACCTGGACAATTCCATAACAAGCTGGGGAAAAAAGGCAAAAAAACCCCCAAATTAAACAATTTAAAATCCGTTTATTTCTGATTTCTCGGGGGTTTAGAAATGTTCGGAGCAGGCTGGAAATAAACAGGAGGAAAATCAGGGAGAAAACAAGGATCGGCGCAAAGAAATCATGCCAAAAATGCAAAAAAATTCAAATAAAATTTTTAAAAAAAAAAGCAAAATATCAACAAAACCATGTGTGGGAAATGGACGCTCCAAGAATGGGTTAAGGGCATTTATAAATTGTATTTTCTGCTCATTTTCAACTTTTTTTCCTCTTGTTTTGAGTTTTTTCTCCTCTTCGGGACACAATCTTCCCATTAAAAATTCGGGATATTCACTGGACCATCTGATGGGAAACACGGGCTCTATAAATGAGTTCAGGGCATTAATAATTTCTATTTTCAGCTCATTTTCTGCATTTTCCCCCTTGTTTTTCCCTGTTTTCCCCTGGCAGCCCGTGCTGCCTCCAGCTGAGCTCGTTCTTGGCGCTCAGCCCGGGCTAAAGATGGACCCGGGGCTTCCCAGGAATTTCACTCTCCCTGTTTACTTCCCACTTTTCTTCCCTGGTTTTCCCTGGTTTTCCCTGGTTTTCCTGGTTTTCCCTGTTTTTTTCCCTTTTCCCCCATTTTTCCCCTGATTTCCCTATTTTTTCTCTGTTTTCTCCCTGTTTATTCCTCTTTTTTCTCTCTGTTTATTCCATTTTCTTCCCTATTTTTCTCCCTGTTTTCCCTGTTTATTTCCTCTTTTTCTCTCCCTGTTTTCCCTATTTCTCCTAATTTTTCTCCCTGTTTATTTCTTCTTTTTCCTCCCTGTTTATTCTATTTACTTCCCTATTTTTCTCCCTGTTTTCCCTGTTTATTTCCTCTTTTTCTCTCCATGTTTTCCCTATTTCTCCCTAATTTTCTCCCTGTTTATTTCCTTTTTTTTTTCCCATGCAAGATGAGCCCCCAGGGTTCCTTTTTGGGGTTTGAGTTATTTTTCCCCCAAAGCCACAGGGGCTTAAAAGGGAATTCCTTTTTTTAAACTCCATGTGAGCTTCCCACAGGCACAGACCGAGACTCAAACAGGGCTCAGAGACGTTTCCTGACCCTCTGGAGCTGCTCCTGAACTTCTGAAACTCTTCTTGAAAATCTGAAACTCTTCTTGAGAATCTGAAACTCTTCCTGGTGTTCTGGAACTGTTCTTGAAAATCTGGAACTGTTCCTGCACCTCTGAAACTCCAAAAAGAATCACCTGAAATGATTCCTGACCCTCTGGAGCTGCTCCTGCCCTTCTGAAACTCTTCTTGAAAATCCAAAACTCTTCTTGAAAATCCAAAACTCTTCCTCACCTCTGGAACCGTTCTTGAAAACCTGAACCTGTTCCCTGCCCTTAAAAAGCCATTCCTGACCCTCTGGATCTTTTCTGGATGATTTGAGATTGTTCCTGACCCTCTAAAAGGGTTCCCGACCCTTTATAACTTTTCCTGACCCTCTGGAGCTGCTCCTGCACTTCTGAAACTCTTCTTGAAAATCTGAAACTTTTCTTGAGAATCCGAAACTCTTCCTGGTGTTCTGGAACTGTTCTTGAAAATCTGGAACTGTTCCTGACCCTTAGAAATTGTTCCTGTCCCTCTGAACCGGTTCTTGAAAATCTGGAACTGTTCCTGCACCTCTGAAACTGTTCCTGACCCTCTGGAATGTTCTTGAAAACCTGAAATGATTCCTGACCCTCTGGAGCTGCTCCTGCACTTCTGAAACTCTTCTTGAAAATCCAAAACTCTTCTTGAAAATCCAAAACTCTTCCTCACCTCTGGAACTGTTCTTGAAAACCAGAACCTGTTCCCGACCCTTAAAAAGCATTCCTGACCTTCTGGATCTTTTCTGGATGATTTGAGATTGTTCCTGACCTCTAAAACCATTCCTTTCCTGACCCTCTGGGTCCTTTTCTTCTTGAAAATCTGAAAGTTTTCCTGAGAATTGTTTCCTGGTGTTCTGAACCGTTCTTGAAAATCTGGAACTGTTCCTGAAAAATTGGTTCCTGAAAATCCGGAACTGTTCCTGCACCTCTGAAACTGTTCCTGACCCTCTGGAATGTTCTTGGAAATGATTCCTGACCCTCTCTGCTCCTTTCTGAAACTCTTCTTGAAAATCCAAAAAATTCTTTCTTGAAAATCCAAAACTCTTCCTCATGTTCTGGAACCATTCTTGAAAATCTGAAAAACCATTCCTGGATATTTTCTGGATCTGGTTTGGAATATCCCTGACCCTCTGGAGCTGCTCTTCCTGAAAATCTGTTCTAGAATGGTTTCTGGAACTGTTCTTGAAAATCTGGAAACTGTTCTTGATGATTTGAGACCGTTCTTGAAAAAACTCTGAAAACTGTTCTGGAACCTCCTGACCCCTAAAAACTCTTCCTGACCCTCTTCCTGATCTGGTTTTCTTGAAAACCTGAAAATCCAAAAATCCAAAACTCTTCCTGATGTTCTAGAATGGTTCTTGAAAATCTGAAATTCTTCCTGACCCGTAAAAACTGTTCCTGACCCTCTGGATCTGGTTTGGAAAATCCAAAACTCTTCCTGATGTTCTAGAATGGTTCTTGAAAATCTGAAACTGTTCTTGACCCATAAAAACTGTTCCTGACCCTCTGGATCTGGTTTAGAAAATCTGATGTTCTAGAATTGTTCTTGAAAATCTGAAACTGTTCCTGATCTGGTCTGGAAAAGCCAAAACTCTTCCTGATGTTCTAGAATGGCTCTTGAAAATCTGAAACTCTTCTTGAAAATGAAACTGTTCCTGACCCGTAAAAACTGTTCCTGACCCTCTGGAGCTGTTCTGGACACACAGACAGGGACAGGGCTGGACACACAGACAGGACAGGGATGGACACACAGACATGGACAGGGACAGACACAGGGACAGGGATGGACACAGGGACAGGACAGGGCTGGACACACAGACAGGGATGGACACAAGGACAGGGCTGGACACAGGGACAGGGATGGACACACAGACAGGACAGGGCTGGACACACAGACATGGACAGGGACAGACACAGGGACAGGACACACAGGGACAGGGCTGGACACACAGACAGGGATGGACACAAGGACAGGGCTGGACACAGGGACAGGGATGGACACACAGACAAGAGAAGACAGGGCTGGACACAGGGACAGGACCAGGGCTGGATCATGGACAGGGCCAGAGCAAGACCCATGGACAGAGCCGGACCCACGGACAGAGCCGGACCCACGGACACCCAGAGCCAGGAGAGAGCACCGGGAATGGTCGAGAGCGAGCAGGAAGAGCTGGAGATGCACCGGGACAGGAACGGGATAAGAAATAACTGGGACAGGGATGGGATAAAACAACAACCGGGACAGGAACGGGGTAAAACATCCAGGACAGGGATGGGATTGAACAACTGGAAAATTGACGGGATAAAACAACAATCGGGATAGGAACAGGATAACAACAACCAGGACAGGAACGGGATAACAACCGGGACAGGAATGGGATAACAACAACCAGGACAGGAACGGGATAACAACAACCGGGACAGGGATGGGATAAAACATCCAGGACAGGGATGGGATAGAACAACAACTGGAAAATTGACGGGATAAAACAACAACCGGGACAGGAACGGGATAACATCAGCCGGGAAAACAGCGCGGCCCGAGCAGCCCGGCACCCTGGGCGCATTCCAAACAAACCGAGCAGGGATGGCCGCGCCTCCGCTGCCTCGAATGCCGATTTTAATCCCGATTTGTTTTGTTCACCGGGCCGAGGACAAACTTTCCGGGCCCGCTACCGTGCGCTGGGGGCGGGCTCGGAGTCATTTAAAATGCAAATCGCCCGTGTCGCCGGGAGCAGCGGGCGGAGGAGGCGGAGGAGGAGGAGGAGGAGGAGGAGAAGGAGGAGGAGGAGGCTGCCTTCCTCCCTCCCTACCCTCGCAGGAGGCAGCTCCGGGCCCCGCAGCCCCCCCGGGCCGGGCTGGGGGCGGCAGCGCCTCTTCCCCCGCTTCCCCTCCGCGCTAAACCGGGGGGGCACCGGAGAAATCCGCCCCGCTCTCCACCCCCGGGGGAGCTCCGCTGCTGCCCCAACTCGTCCCCGGCCGTGTCCCCGCCGTGTCCCCCCCGTCGGCGGCCGCGCCACCTCGGCGGCGACACCGTTATTTGGAACAATAGCGCTAAAACAAAGCGCGCCCCCCCCTCCGCCGCCGCCCCCCCATCCTCACCCCGCCCCATCCCCGGGGGGTTTCGGGGGGCTCGGGGAGGGGCTCGGGGGGGGCCGTGCCGGGCTCACCTTGGTGCACGGCCACATTGCAGCCGTGGCCGTCGCAGTAGACGAGCGGGTTCTCCGCCCAGCCGCGCTCGTCGGAACACACACAGCAGCCTCCCACCATCTCCTTCATACTTCCAGGAGGGTTTCCTGCCCCCCCGCCTCCCTCTGCGCGCTCCTCCTCCTCCTCCTCCTCCTCCTCCTCCTCCTCCGTGCTGCCCCCTCCCCGCCTCTCCCGGGGGGGACCGCCGGGGGGGACAGCGGGGACAGCGAGAAGCCACAAGAGCGGGCGGGGCGAGGCGCTGATGAAGGGACCGGGGGACAGCGCGGGGACAGCGCGGGGACAGCGGGGGGTGGCGGATGTGGCCCCGCGCCACGCAGGTCCCCCCCCCTTCCCTTTCTGCCTGTCCCCCCCCCGCCGCCCTCTTTCTGCTCGTCCCCCCCTTGTTTATTCCCGTCCCCACCGTTTATCCCGGTCCCCACGCTTGTCCCCGTCCTCCCCGGTTCGTCCCCATCGCCCCCAGTTTGTCCCAGTCCCCCCCAGTTTGTCCCCGTGTCCCCGTCCCCCCCCCACCGCTCCCCGCTACAATCATGGCGGCGCCGCCCGCACGCTCCGGTAAAATTTGCGGTTCACGGATCTCGGCGCGGCCGGGCGGGCGGGTTTGCGCGCGGGTGATATTTCGGATTTTTTGGGTTTTTTTTTGAACCATTCCCCAACGCTTTGGGATGAGGATTTTGGGGTTTTTTTTCCCCCACCTCCAACCCCCTGTGCCCGGCTGGCATCGCGCTGTGGGTGCGTTCCCGATGGCAGCGATGAGCCGACAGCGCTCCGTAAATCCCATTATCCCGAAATTCCCGGATCCCGGCTCCGCCAGCGCCACCGGCTGTCCTGGCCCGAGACTCCTCTGGAAAAGGGATTTAACCCCTTGGCACCTGGGGAAGGAGGGAAAATGTTCCTTCCCCCCTTGGGGGTTTGCGCGCGGCGGGAGGAGTGGTGGGAATCAGCGGGAAAACAGGGAAATGGTCCTGGAATATCGGGAATATTTATTTATGGGATTGCGTGAGCAGGGAATGAGTGAAGAAGAAGGATTCTGAAATACAGGGGATATTTATTTATTGCAGGAAACCAGTGAAGTGGTCTTGGAATATCGGGAATATTTATTTATGGGATTGCACCTGTAGGGAATGAGTGAAGTGATCCTGAAATGTTTATGGGAATATTTATTTATGGGATTACACCAGCAGGAACCCGGTGAAGTGATCCTGAAATATTGGGAATATTTATCTATGGGATTGCACCTGTAGGGAATGAGCGAAAAGATCCTAAATCTTGAGGATATTTATTTTGGGGGGGCTCTTTTATCCCCCCCACCCCTTGCACTCCTGGAGAGTTTTGGGATGGATTCCCTGGCACAACATTCCACCCCAAACACTCCAATCCCAAATCAGCCACAATTCCTGAGGATTTTTGGGGTTTTCCCACCACTCTGATCATCCTTCCTGCTCAAAATATTCTGTAATTTTACCGTTTCCAACCTAAATCACCCCAATCCCAATATCCGAATTCTCCTTTTCCTCAGTTTTACTCATCCCAAAAACCTTTGGAATCTCAGCCTGGCCCATCCTGGGATTTCTTTCAACCCAAACCCAAAAATTCTGATTTTTTTTTTGACCCTTTTTGAGCTCCCCTCAAGCGTTGCATCCACAATTTTCCCTTTATCCCAATCCCTGAAAATCCCCGCAGGGGCGGGAATTCACTCAACCAGAACTCCCTTGTTTCCAAGGATTTTCCCCCTTTTCTCCCCTTTTTTCCCCCACTTTTCTTTTTATCTTTTGTGTTTAAGCAATTCTGGCTTTTGTATCCTGGAGATTTGGGATCGTCCCAGGATCAAATTCAGGATTTCCGCCTTTCCCTTGTCCGTGGAGATCCTTGGACTTGAACTTTGAAAGGATTAAATTCCCATTTAATGGAAGTTAAATTCCATTTAAATTCCCATTTGATTCCATATCAATTCCAATAAATTCAATTTAAATTACATTTAAATACCAATAAATTCCAGTGCCCAATGTCTGCTCCCTCCTGCCCAGTGCCCAATGCCCAATGCCCGGTGCCCAATGTCCAATGCCCAATTTCCAGTGCCCAATTCCCAATGCCCAATGCCCAGTGCCCAATGTCCAATGCCCTGTGACCAATGCCCAGTGCCCAGTGCCCAATGCCCAGTGCCCAATGCCCAATGCCCAATGCCCAATGCCCAGTGCCCAATGCCCAGTGCCCAATGCCCAATGCCCAGTGCCCAATTCCCAGTGCCCAATGCCCAGTGCCCAATGTCCAGTGCCCAATGCCCAATGTCCAGTGCCCAATGCCCAATTCCCACTTCCCGGTGCCCAGTCCCCAGTCCCCAGTGCCCTGTGCCCTGTGCCCATTGCTCGGTGCCCTCAGTGCCCTGTCCCTGGTGCTCAGTGCCCAGTGCCCAGTGCCCGCTGCCCTGTGCCCACTGTCCACTGTCCAATGCCTACTGCCCAGTCCCCGGTGCCCAGTGCCCATTGCCCAGTCTCCAGTCCCCAGTCCCCAGTCCCCAGTGCCCAGTCCCCAGTGCCCATTGCCCAGTCTCCGGTGCCTTATGCCCGTTGCCCATTGCCCAGTCCCCGGTGCCCAGTGCCCATTGGCCAGTCCCAGTGCCCTGTGCCCGTTGCCCAGTCCCCAGTGTCCAGTCCCCACTGACCAGTGCCCATTGCCCAGTCCCCAGTGCCCAGTCCCCAGTCCCCAGTCCCCAGTGCCCATTGCCCAGTCCCCGGTGCCCTGTGCCCGTTGCCCAGTCCCCATTGCCCAGTCCCCAGTGCCCAGTGCCCGTTGCCAGGCCCCCGTTGCCCAGTGCCCATTGCCCAGTCCCCAGTGCCCATTGCCCAGTCCCCAGTGCCCAGTGCCCGTTGCCCAGGCCCCGGTGCCCTGTGCCCAGTCCCCAGTCCCCGGTGCCCAGTGCCCATTGCCCAGTCCCCGGTGCCCAGTGCCCGTTGCCAGGCCCCGGTGCCCAGTCCCCATTGCCCAGTCCCAGTCCCCACTGCCCATTGCCCAGTCCCCGGTGCCCAGTGCCCGTTGCCAGGCCCCCGGTGCCCGCTGTGCACGGGGCGGGCCTGCAGTGGCGGCGGCGGCGGGGGCGAGCCCCGCAGGGCGGGCAGGAAGCGCCCGCGGCCCCTCGGGCTCGGAGCCGCATCCGGCCCGGGGCTACATGGGGGGCAGGAAACGGGGAGGGAGGGGGAGGGGGGGGGGGAGAGGGGGAGCGGTGGGTCCAGAAACACCCATGGCCCCTCCCTGCAGGGACACAAGGGAACCTCCCGGGGCACGTCTGGGTGATCGTGCATCCCTCCTTCCTTCCATCCATGGATTCCATTCATCATCCATCCATCCATCCATCCATCCATCCATCCATCCATCCATCCATCCATCCATCCATCCATGGATTCCATCCATCCATCATCCATCCATCCATCCATCCATCCATCCATCCATCCATGGATTCCATCCATCCATCCATCCATCCATCCATGGATTCCATCCATCCATCCATCCATCATCCATCCATCCATGGATTCCATCCATCCATCCATCCATCCATCCATCCATCCATCCATCCATCCATCCATCCATCCATCATCCATCCATCCATGGATTCCATCCATCCATCCATCCATGGATTCCATCCATCCATCCATCCATCCATCCATCCATCCATCATCCATCCATCCATGGATTCCATCCATCCATCCATCCATCCATCCATCCATCCATCCATCCATCCATCCATCCATCCATCCACCCATCCATCCACCATCCATCCATCCATGGATTCCATCCATCCATCCATCCATCCATCCATCCATCCATCCATCCATCCATCCATCCATCCATCCATCCATCCATCCATGGATTCCATCCATCCATCCATCCATGGATTCCATCCATCCATCCATCCATCCATCCATCCACCCATCCATCCACCATCCATCCATCCATGGTTTCCATCCATCCATCCATCCATCCATGGATTCCATCCATCATCCATCCCTCCATCCATCCACCATCCATCCATCCATCCATCCACCATCCATCCATCCACCCATCCATCCATCCATCCACCATCCATGCATTCCATCCATCATCCATCCATCCATCCATCCATCCATCCATCCATCCATCCATCCATCCATGGATTCCATCATCCATCCATCCATCCATCCATCCATCCATCCATCCATCCATCCATCCATGGATTCCATCCATCCATCCATCCATCCATGGATTCCATCCTTCCATCCATCCATGGATTCCATCCATCCACCATCCATCCATCCATCCATCCATCCATCCATGGATTCCATCCATCCATCCATCCATCCACCATCCATCCATCATCCATCCATCATCCATCCATCATCCATCCATCCATCCATCCCTCCATCCATCCATCCATCCATGGATTCCAATCCCAAATCTCCAACTCAGTACAAATTGGAGATTTGGGATTCTCCAGCCTGGCAAGGAGAAGCTCCTGGGACACCCCAGAGCCTTTCCAGGGCCTCAAGGAGCTCCAGGAGAGCTGGAGAGGGGACAGGGGACACAGATGGAGGGACAGGACCCAGGGAATGGCTCCCTCTGCCACAGGCCAGGGATGGACAGGATTTTGGGCAGGAATTCCAACGTCTTTGAGGATTCCCCCCAAAATTATGTGGAAAAAGTCACCTGCACCTCTCCAGCGTGGATCAGAACTAATTAATGAGTCATTAATGACTATTTAATGAGTGACACCAATCAGCTCAGCCCTGACTCACACCCTTCCAGAGCCTGAAATATCTTTTTGGAGCTTTGCAAGCCCCAGGAATGGGAAATTTTGATAAAACTGCCCCAAGTCAGGGTGTGAAGGGGTTTGGGATGAGTTTGAGGAATCCCTAGAGGGGCTAAAACCAGCTTTAATTAACCTTCCCATTAACTTAATTAGTGGATAAACTAAAATCATCGGTCCCGAGCAGGGCGTGGAGCAGCTGTGGCCCTGCCCTGCGGATTTTTGGGGTGATTTCCTAATTTAGACAAACCCTCCCCGCTCTCCCCTTCCTCCGCTCCGCCCTGCCTTGGTGACAGCGGTGACACCAAAATAGCGACGGGACCTGAAACTGAAACTGAGATTAGCGGCACCAAAGCTCGGCTTGAAGGGATCTGTCAAGGGTCCGCTCCGCCAGGATGAATTTGGGGTTTTTTGGGGCGTTTTTTCCATTTCTGCCACCAATTTGTGGTGTTGGGGTGGGCACGTTTCCCCCTGCGGGGGTTCCATCACTTCAGTCGCCTCAGGTGTCTTCACCAAAATTTGAAATGAATCTTTATTTCCTTTATTCCCTTCCCAAATAAATGATGTGAAGTGGCAAATCCCTGAATCCCGGGACAAGGAATGTTTACTTATGGGGTTGCACCTTCAGGGAATGAGTGAAGTGATCCTGAAATATTTGGGATATTTATTCCCAATTATAGATCCCCATCTATATATTCCCAATATATTTATATGTTCCCAATATATTTATTCCCAATTATTATATCCCATATTTATTTATGGGATTGTGCCTGCGGGAAAGGAGTAGATAGAAATTATCCTGAAATACTGGGAATATTTATTTATGGGATTGTACCTGCGGGGAATGAGTGAAGTGATCCTGGAATATTGGGAATATTTATTTATGGGATTGCACCTGCAGGGAATGAGTGAAGTGATCCTGGAATATTGGGAATATTTATTTATGGGATTACACCTGCAGGGAATGAGTTAAATGAAGGATCCTGGAATATTGGGAATATTTATTTATGGGATTGCACCTGCAGACCCCAAAATCTGCATCACGACCCCTTTGGGATATCCCGGAAAATCCCTTACCTTGGACCCGGAACAAAACCCAGGAGGGGTTTCCCAGCTGCGTTCCTCTTTTTCTCGGGAATACATTTATAGGATAAACTCAAATTTATCGGGAATTAGAAATTCCCCCGGGAATTCCGTTCCAGCCCCTCGGGCCGGAGGATTCCCCCGGGATCCGGGGAGCACCCCTGGGCAGGCAGCCGGGGACCTCTGCTGGGAGAAACCTAAAAATGCCCTTTTTTCCCCCAAAATCGCGGTGGGAGGGAGCCCTGCGGAGGGCGCCAGAGGCTCGGGTGTGCCCACAGCCCCCCGGGGCACCGGGAGAGCATCCCTCGGTGTCCTCCGGTGCCCGGAACCGCCGGGAATTGGGAATAAACCCAGGAGACCGAGCTGCTCCTACAGCTCATCCCATTGGGATCCCCATCCTGGAGCTCATCCCATTGGGATCCCCATCCTGGAGCTCATCCCATTGGGATCCCCATCCTAGAGCTCATCCCAGTGGGATCCCCATCCTACAGCTCATCCCAGTGGGATCCCCATCCTACAGCTCATCCCATTGGGATCCCAATCCTACAGCACATCCCAGTGGGATCCCAATCTTGAGCTCATCCCATTGGGATCCTCATCCTAGAGCTCATCCCAGTGGGATCCCCATCCTACAGCTCATCCCAGTGGGATCCCAATCCTACAGCTCATCCCATTGGGATCCCCATCCTACAGCTCATCCCAGTGGGATCCCAATCTTGAGCTCATCCCATTGGGATCCCCATCCTACAGCTCGTCCCATTGGGATCCTCATCCTAGAGCTCATCCCATTGGGATCCCCATCCTACAGCTCATCCCAGTGGGATCCCAATCTTGAGCTCATCCCATTGGGATCCTCATCCTAGAGCTCATCCCAGTGGGATCCTCATCCTAGAGCTCATCCCAGTGGGATCCCCATCCTGGAGCTCATCCCAGTGGGATCCCCATCCTAGAGCTCATCCCATTGGGATCCCCATCCTAGAGCTCATCCCATTGGGATCCCAATCCTAGAGCTCATCCCAGTGGGATCCCAATCTTGAGCTCATCCCAGTGGGATCCCAATCCTAGAGCTCATCCCAGTGGGATCCCTCCCAATCCTAGAGTTCATCCCAGTGGGATCCCCATCCTAGAGCTCATCCCAGTGGGATCCTTATCCTAGAGCTCATCCCAGATTCCCATTCCCAACTGCATCCCACTGGGATTCCCATCCTGGAGTTCATCCCAATGGGATCCTACAGCTCCTCTCTTTGGGATCATCATTCCCCAGCTCATCCTTTTGGGATCATCATTCCCACATCTTATCCCAGATTCCCATTCCCCAGTTCATCCCTTTGGGATCATCATTCCCACAGCTCATCCCTTTGGGATCATCAGTCCCCAACTCATCCCACTGGAATTCCCATCCTGGAGCTCACCCCAATGGGATCCTACAGTTCTTCCCTTTGGGATCATTATTCCCAGAGCTCATCCCAGATTCCCATTCCCCAACGCATCCCAATTGGATTCCCACCATGGAGCTCATCCCAATGGGATCCTGCAGCTCATCCCATCAGGATCATCATTCCCCAGCTCATTCCTTTGGGATCCTCATCCCAGATTCCCATTCCCAACTGCATCCCAGTGGGATTCCCACCCTGGAGCTCACCCCAATGGGATCCTACAGCTCTTCCCTTTGGGACCATCATTCCCAGAGCTCATCCAGGATTCCCATTCCCCACTGCATCCCAGTGGGATTCCCATCCTGGAGCTCACCCCAATGGGATCCTGCAGTTCATCCCATCAGGATCATCAATCTCCAGCTCATCCCAGATTCCCATTCCCAGTTCATCCCTTTGGGATCAATAATCTCCAGCTCATCCTTTTGGGATCATCATTCCCAGAGCTCATCCAGGATTCCCATTCCCCACTGCATCCCAGTGGGATTCCCATCCTGGAGCTCACCCCAATGGGATCCTGCAGTTCATCCCATCAGGATCATCATTCCCAGAGCTCATCCCAGATTCCCATTCCCAGTTCATTCCTTTGGGATCAATAATCTCCAGCTCATCCCTTTGGGATCACCATTCCTGCATCTCATCCCTTTGGGATCATCATTCTCCAGCTCATCCCAGATTCTCATTCCCCAGCACATCCCAATCCCTCCCTGCATCCCGGGCTGGAGCTGGGAATTCCCTCAAAAAAAAAAAAAAAATTTTAATTCAAAGAAATGGGAATGCTTAATCCAGAGCAATGGGAATTTTTAACTCAAACATGAGAATTTTATACCAAAGGAATGGGAATTTTTAACTCAAAGAAATGGGAATTTTAATCCAAAGGAATGAGATTTTTTTTTTTGCCCCAAAGGAATTTCCACTCCAGAGGAGGAAAGTTGGGATTTTCCATTATTTTTCCCATTTTTGTTTTGCTTTCCTCTGACCCCAACTAAAAAAAATCAAATGTTTTGCTCCTTTCACCCCCTTTAAGGAAATTTCCATCCCTTTGGCTCTCCTGGAAGTGAAATTTTACCTCCAAACCACCCCAGATTTGTCAATTTTCACCCCAAACCAAGAGATTCCAGCCCAAAGTTTTGTATTTTCTTTTATTTTTTAATTTATATTTCTTTTATTCCATTTATTTCCACTGCAGCTCTGACCCCCTCACTCTATTTCTTATTTAAAGTTTATTTCTTTTATTCTTTGGTAGCTTAAATTCCCTCAAACACCTCAAAACCAAATATCATAATTAACATCAGGATGATAATTCTTATTTTAATGATTTTTTTGGGGAAGTTCTGTCACTCTAGGCGCCTTTTTAATGAAAATTTTGAGGTATTTTGATTTTTTCCCCAACCTCTCAATATTTACAGAACATTTACAGAGAATTTATGGAGATTTACAGAATATTTACAAAAATTTACAAATATTCACAATTATTTACATCCCAACCCCACGCACGAGCAGAGAAATGAACAAAATCTCTGCCCGAAATGTGAATTTTTAATAGAAAAAGTGAATTTTTAGCCGTATTTACACCGGGATAAAAATCTGGGCAACTCCCCCTGCAATTCCTCCCGAGGTGATTTTATCCATTGGAAAAATATTCCTGAGTTTTTTTGGGGGGGAGCTGCGGGGTCTGGAGGTTGCTGGATTGAAATATTTATATTTATATATTTATATTTATACTCATATAGGATTTTTAATATATTTATATGATTTTAATATATATTTCTATGATTTTATATAGGATTATAAATATAAATATAAATATTCATTCCCAGCACGCATCCCGGGATTTTTTTTTTTCCAACCCCACCCGCAAACTATTTAAAATTCCATTTTTTTTAAAATAGAAAATACATTTTCAACCCCACCCGGAATTCCATGGGAATCCCATGGAAAACCTCCCCTAAAATCCGCTTTTCTCGCCAGGTTTTGGGGTTATTTGGGGGAATTTTTTGGGGAAAAACTGCTCGAAAATCCCAATATTTTGCCGAGGGAATTTCCCGCTGCTCTGCTCAGCGGGAGGGGCGAAATAAACAACAACAAAAAAAAAGAGATTTAACCCCAAAAATCCCGCTTAAAACCCAAATTAAGCAAACATCACTTTTACACCAATTCGCCACTTCCAGAGAAAACGGAGCTCAGCACATCCAAAATATTCCCGGTCTTTAAAATCCCTTTTTTCCCCTTTTTTCCCCTTATTTTCATTCATTTTTAAAGCACCGATGGAATTAAAAAATGGAATTAAAATCAGAATATATCCAGCAGGCCGCGTGTGAAGATTTTCCTTTCAATCCTTCCCTTTTCCCTCGCACGGATTTTTAATCTTGAAATTTTTTCCTTTGTTTTGTTTTCAGGCCTAAATTTCGGAGGAAAAATTAAGATTTTTTTCCAAGTGGGATCCCCAGGAAGAGCTGGGAATTTTTTTTCTCCTGGAACAAAAAAAGATCCCTCAAAAAACCCCTAAACAACCCCAAATCAGCTTTGAGATTTTGGGGTTTTTACAAATTCACAAAGCAGAAATTTGGAAAATCCCATCTCCAAAGGTTTGGAAAAGTTCAAGCGGGGGAGGAAGGGAAATTCCAGCTGGGATCAAATCCTTCCATTCCCGATTTTCCCGCATTTTTTTCCCCGGGATCCAAACCTTTTGCACGGATGGTTATCCCACAAATTCCTCACTTTTCCCCCCCTTTTCCATCGCTTTTAAAAAATATTTTTTAGATTTTCATGGAGCAGCTTCAAGTCACTTCTTCTCCACCTCTCCCTCTTTCTCCTGACCTCCCGAAATTCCCAATTTTTTTAAAAAGTTGGCGTTTCCTCCCTGCCCCTACACCCAGAAAACCTCGCTGGAAAACCAGGATTTTCCGGATTTTCCAGGTTTTCCCCGGGATTCACTCGGCCCGCAAATGAACGGGATTTTCCCCTTTTCTGTGTGGGATTTTTATTGATTTAATCCAATTTTTATGGAGGAAAAAGGAGAAATGAAGGCTGGAGTTTGGGATTTGTTATTTTTTGGAGTAGGGACAGGAGGTTCAGGGCGGCAGGAGTTCCTTCCCAGTTTTCCCAGCTCATTCCCAGTTCATTCCCAGTTCATTCCCAGTTTTCCCAGCAGCCGTTTCATCCCTAAATCCCTTTCCTGGGAATCACCCCCGTCGTTTCCAGCGGCGCGCGGATTTTTTGGGGAATTATTTGGGTTCCATCGCGCGCTTTAACCTCACCCTAAAACTCCTTCCAAACTCAATATCGCGGAGCACACGCGGCCCCAAATCAGGCCAAAATCAGCCCCAAAATCTGAGCCCCAAATCGGCCCCAAACCGGTTCCAAATCAGCTCAAAATCGGGCAAAAATCAGCCCTAAGTCGGCCCCAAATCTGACCCAAACAGGACACAAAATCAGACCCAAATCAGCTCAAAATCAACCCCAAATGGGACCCAAAACGGACCCAAAACGGACCCAAATGGGACCCAAATCAGCTCCAAAACGGTTCCAAATCAGCTCAAAATCGGGCCAAAATCAGCCCTAAGTCGGTCCCAAATCTGACCCAAATAGGGAACAAAATCAGCTCCAAATTGGACCCAAATCAGACCCAAATCAGCCCCAAATCGGACCCAAATCAGCCCCAAATCAGCCCCAAATCGGACCCAAAACAGCTCCAAATTGGACCCAAATCGGCCCCAAATCAGCCCCAAACTGGACCCAAATCAGCCCCAAATTGGACCCAAATCAGCCCCAAATCGGACCCAAATCAGCTCCAAATTGGACCCAAATAGGCCCCAAATCAGCCCCAAACTGGACCCAAATCGGACCCAAATCAGCTCCAAACTGGACCCAAATCGACCCCAAATCAGCCCCAAATCCCCGCGGCTCCGGGCAGCCCCTTCCCCACGCGGGGCTGACCCCGCTCCCATCCCGGGCACCTCCCGCGATCCTGGCCCTTTTCCTCAGGGATCCTCCAGGCTGGCGCAGCCGCGGAATTTGAGGCTGGGGGGCACGGGGATGGCGCTGCCCCCCAGGTGCCACCGCCACAGCGGGTGCCCCTTGGACAGCGCCCGGGAGTTTTTGCCGCCCAGCGACGAGGCCGGGCACAGGTCCCCGTCCTCGCCCACCACCAGCGAGGGCGTGCAGGGGAAGTTGCCCATGAGGCTGAAGGAATTCCGAGGCGGGCTGGCTTTGCAGGGCGCGTTTCCCTTCCTGGCATTCCTGCGGGGAGTTTTTGGCGGCCTGGCTTTGGAGGGGCCGCGCTGCCTCTCGGTGACCCTGGCCAGGCGCCGCCGTTTGGCGTTGCCGTCCTGGCGAGCCCGCAGCGCCGCGGGGCTCTCGGTTCCTCCGCGGGGTTGGAACCGCAGCTCCGCTCCCCTCCAGGGCTCCGGGCTGCCCCGGCCGTGCCGCAAACCTTTGCCGTCCACGTTGAACCCCTTGGCGTAGCACCACAGCTTGGACTGGCGGATCAAGCGGTCGAAATGCTCCGGCCGGGGCTCGCCGAGGGCAGCGGGGCTCGCCCGCAGCTCCGGGGCCGGTTCGGGGCAAGGCGCCGGCCCCGGGGAGGCTCCGCCGGGCCGCTCTACCGAGGAGCTTTTGTTCGAGGCATCTCTGTGTAAATCCTTCCCTCCGGCGTCCCCAAAGCCGCGCTCCTTTTGTGGCGGGGCCCCCCCAGGGGTGCTGCTGCTGCTCGGGGAAGGAGGGGGCGAGGAGGAGGAGGAGGAGGAGGAGGAAGAGGAGGAGGAGGAGGAGGCAGGGCAGGCCTCGTGCCTCGCGTAGAGCCCCGGCTGAGCCCCCGGCGCTGCGGCCGCGCTCAAACTTTCCAAAGTTGACGCTCGCAGGGTGCGGGCCCAGAGGTGCTGCGAGAGGAAGAGGAGCTCGGGGTCGGGGCGCAGCGCTTTGCTCGGCGGGGGCTCCGCCGGCCGCTCCTCCCCGAGCGGCTCCCGCAGGGGCTGGAAGCGGGGCAGGGCCGCCTGCCGGTACCGCGTGCTCTGCACCGAGTCCCCGCTGCACAGCGAGCTGCTCTCCGACTCCGAGGAGCTGCCCTCCTCGCTGCTGCACGAGCTGTCCCCTTCCTCCTCCTCCTCCTCCTCCTCCTCCTCCTCCTCCTCCTCCTCCTCCGAGGAGTCGCTGGAGGTGGCGGGGCTGGACGCGGCGAGGTCCAGGCTGGAGTCCGAGTCGCTGGAGTAGCCGGCGGACGTTCCCTGGCGCTTGGAGGCGGGGAAGCCGCGGCACCGGCCCTTCCTGGCGGCCGCGGGCCCCGCTCCGTGCGGGAGCAGCCCCCGGGGCCAGCCCGGGCCCCGCCGCTGCCGGCCCGCGGGCACCGGGAGCGCGCAGGGCTGCGCGGCCGCGGGGCCCAGCAGCGCCAGCTCCCGGGGCGAGCCGGCCAGGACCCCCCCAAAGAGCCCCCCCCGGGCGGGCTGGAGCTGCTGCGGGCCGGGGGGCGGCACGGCCCGGCCGGGGGCACCGCAGCAGCCGCCGGCTCGGCAGGGCGGGGGCCGCGGGCAGGGGAAGAACTCCCCGGGGCCCGGCAGCAGCAGCTGCTCCCTTCTCCTGCTCTTCCTCCTCCTTCTTCCTCCGGCGGAGGCTCTTGCAGGAGGTGCAGAGAGCCTCCAGGTCCGCCTTGGAGATGAGCGAGCACTTCACGGCGCGCGTGGGCACCGAGTTGATGGCCTTGAGGGTCCGCAGCTCGGCCAGGTCGCAGCGGCGGCTCTTGATCTTTAAGGTTTCCATCTTCTTGCTGATGGTGGTCCTGGGGATGTCCTTGAACAGGTCGCTGAGCACCTGGGCCAGCGCGAACATCTGGGTGCCGTTGATCTGTAAGTAGCCCAAGTTGATGCCTTCGATCTGTTGGTAGCCAGCGTGGAAATGGCCCGGCCGGGCTGGCACGTTGTAGTCCATGGTGGCCGGAACGATCCCCAAGGTCCCCTCGCAGGTCAGGAACATTTTTGCGAGGTTTTTTTTGTTGTTTTGTTGTTTTGTTGTTGTTGCTCTTTTTTACTTTATCCCTTTCAAAGAGGGGCAGGGAAAATCAGGAAAATCAGGAAAATCAGGACATTTGTGTTTCCACTCGCTGATCACACACATCCCTCCGGAGAGGGGCCAGAGGGGGAGGGGAGGTGGAAAAAAAACCAAAAAAAACCAAGGAAAAGACCAAAAAATAAAAATCCCCCAAAAAAAGCCGATGTGGATTTCAAACGCTCCGCTCGAGGCTTGGCAACATCTCCCGAACACCCAATTCCTGCTCCGGCGGGGCTCGGCTCCTCGTCTGCCCCCTCCCCGGCGAGGAAAAAAAAAAAAAAAAAAATCAAGAAGTCAAACATCTCTCATCGCCCGGGCCGGCCCCGCACCCACCTCCGCCTCCCAAATAATCCCTTTTTTTTTTTTTTTTTTTTTTTTTGGGGGGGATCGGTGTAAATCAACCGAGAACCGGAGCGGACAAAGCGCGGGGGGAGTCCCGCGTTCCCTCCGGGGACACCCCCGGGAACGCCCCCGGCTCCATCGGGTGTCCCCAAACCCCAAATTTCCCCCCTCCCCAAACCCCGCGCACACAATGGGGACCCCCCCCCCCTTTTTTTTTTCCCCCCCCACCCCCGGAAAAAAAAAAACCCAAAGAAAAAAAAGCCCCCAAATCACCGAGGTTCCGAGGTGGCGGCAGCGCGGGCGCCTCCGCTTTGTTTCCGCGGTTTAAATGGATTTCTCGATGGTTTTTTGGGTTGGTTGAAGAGGTCGCTGCGCCTTCCCAAATGTGGATTCCTCTGGGATGGGTGTGTGGAGGAATATTTTTAATAAAGCGTGAAAAATGTTCCTTCTAGGCGGCTTGTTGGAAGTCATCGCCTCGGCCACAATTCATCCTGCAGCTTATTAATTAATTGCTAATTAATTGTATTTATTAGCTGGCGTCCACAGTAACAGCGGCGGAGAAAAAGAGAGTTAGGAGAGACTTGTATTCTTCTTTTTTTTCCCTTTTATTTTTTTTTTTTTACTCGCGCATCGTCTTTATTCACTTCTTGTCTTTTTTCTTTTTTTTTTTTCCCGGTCGAATTCTTTGTTAAAAGGCAAAAAAAAAAAAACCACCAAAAAAAAAAGGTAAAAAGAAAAAAAAAGGAAGAAAAAAAAAGAAAACAAAGAAAATAAAAGAAAAAAGGAAAACAAAAGAAAAAAAGGAAAAGAAAAGAAAAAAAGGAAAATAAAAGAAAAAAGGGAAAATAAAAGGAAAAAAGGAAAATAAAAATTGGGAAAAATACCCAAAAAAGGGGGGGGGAAAGAAGAAAAAAATAAAATTAGGGAGGGGAAAATAAATTTTTTAAATGGGGAATAATAGAGAGGGAAAAAAAGGGAATTCTCTTGCACACCTCGGAGCTGCTAAACTTTATTTCCAACTTTAAATCCCGAGGTTCCTTCGGTGTTTAGCAACTCTCCCGCCGTGCTTTCCCAAAAAAAAAACCACCAAAAAAACTCCCGAAACAAAAAAAAAACCCAAACAAGAAAAACCTTACAAGAACCCCAGGCTGCAGATTCCTCTTTGAAAAAATGGGGAGAAAAAGAAAAAAAAAATTTAAAAATTCCGATTTTAAGCGCTGGGCTCCATTGTGGCGGGTCCCTGTGAACCTGAGGCCGCTGGAGCGGGGTCTGAGCTCCTGCTCAGGAGGCGAATTTTGGGGAAACTGTTCCCAGGGAAACCTTCCTGGGGGCAGGGAAGCGGCGGCTCCGCTCCCTCCCCAGCCCCTTTTTTGTCTCCCGCATGAAAAGTTGGGTTTGTTCTTCTCCTTCTGTGGTTTTTTTTGGGGTTTTTTGGGGTTTTTTTTGGAAATTTTAATCTGAATTTTGATGATAATGATGGTTTGTCGGAGCACGAGAGATCCCAAAATTAGCAACGATCCCAGAGGAGGAGGAGGAGGAAAGGAGGAGGAGGAGGAGGAGGAAAAGAGGAGGAGGAAGCGCATTCCTGAGCGAGCGTGTAAAAAAAAGAAAAATTAAAAATTAAAAAAAAATTTAAAATCATTAAAATCCGCCAGCGGGGATCACCTGATCGCTTTTCCCGCTGATCCCAAAGGGATCCCTGTGGGATCTCCCCATTTTTTCCAGCACCCATGGGTGCACCCCTGCTCCAAAAAAAAATCCCAATTTTCCAGCCCAATCCCCCACATTTTCGCCCAGGAGAGAATTTCCTAAAAGGAATTTTCCCAACAAAACAAAACAAAAAAAAAAATCCCAAATCCCTCTTTGTTCGGGAAAAGGGGTTTGGGGGCCACCAAAACGCAAAAAAAATCCCCGAAATTTTCAGCGGCGCTGGAGCTTTTCTGGGAATCCTGGGGTTAAATTCCCTTTTCCACACCGAGCCAGAGCCATTTTACCTTTGGGCTGAGCTCGGCCGGGAGGGAGGAGCGGAGCGGGGAGGAAAATTCGGGAATTCTGCCCCTCCCAGGGGATCCCGCAAGGCTCTGGGAAAACCCCCAAATCCCAGGGAATTCTCCCCAAACTCCCCAGGGGGGAATTTGGGGAGCAGCCGGAGCCCCCCGAGCGGAAGGGGGCTGGGGGATGAGCGGAGACGTCATTTCCCAGGAAATCTGGGAGCGCCAGGAGGGGATTTTTTTGGGAAAAGGGTGAAATTCCGCTCGGGATTCCACGTGGGGTGTGTCTGTAGGGACGCGGTTTGGGACATGGAAATGCTTTCTATTTATAAATATATTTATTTTTAATTCATGGGTTCTATTTATATAGCAGTGGGCAGGGCACAGGCGGGAGGTGCTTCCCGAATAAACTCATTTTTTTATCCCAAATAAACTCGTTTTAATCCCAAATAAACTGGTTTTGATCCCAAATAAACTCGTCTTTATCCCGGATAAACTCATTTTAATATCAAATAAACTCATTTTATCTCAAATTCCCGGCGTTGCTGCCCCAGGTCCCCTCCGTGTCCCTTGCACCTCCCGTTATCAAGGCACGGCTCACTCTTGGCTGGGGTTTTTTACTCTTTTAGGGTTTTTTTAACTCTTTTGGGGTTTTTTACTCTTTTAGGGTTTTTCCAGGCCTAGAGATGGGAACAGCCAAGGGTTGGGATGTTCCAGGGTCCCACCGAGGGATCCCTGGGGAGGATTATTTTGGGGAATGAGCTCGGCCAGAAAACCTGGAAATTTCTGTATTGGAATGTCAGAATATCAGAATATCCCAATATCAAAATATATGAATATCCCAATATGTGAATATGGGAATATCCTAATATTGGAATATCTGAATATCCGAATATCCCACTATCTGGATATGGGAATGTCTGAATATCCGAATATCCCCCTATCTGGATATGGGAATATCTGAAGATTGGAATATGAGAATATCTGAATATCCAAATACCCCAATATTGGATTATCCAAATATCCTGATATCCCAGTATCCAAATCTCCAAATATCCCAATATTGGAATATTGGATTATCCAAATATCCCAATATTCAAATATCTGAATATCCAAATATCTGGATATTCCAGTACCTGAATATTGGAATATCCTAATATCCAAATGTCCAAATATATGAATATTCGAATGTATGAATATCCAAATACTGGAGTATCAAAATATTAAAATATTGGAATATCCATATATCCATATATCCAAATGTCTGAATATCTGAACATCCAAATATCTGAATGTTGGAATATCCAAATATCCAAATGTTTGAATATTGGAATATCAGAATATCCATATATTAGAATATTGGAATATCCAAGTATTTGTGTTTATTAATGCATTTAATAGGGTATTTCTTGGTGGGTGCATTTGGGAACTTCTGTATTTGTATATTTATTTATGTATCTATAAATTTATTTATGTATCTATTATATATTTATATATTAATTTATTTTTAATTTACTAATTTTAATTTTAACATATTTATATATTTATATGTCATATATATTTATATGTAATTTTATAGGTACATTTATGCTTTTGTACATTAATTTATTTAACAGATATATTTCTTTTTATAAATATTTATGCATTTCTGTATTCACACATTCCCAGCCCAATCCCTGCTCCCCATGGGGGAATTCCCAACCCTCCCAGGCCATGGGAAAATCCCTGAAATATTCCTGGGATAATCCTCACCTGGGAAATTCCCGCTGTATCTTCGGATCCCATTTAGGAAATTCAATTTATTTTTAAACCCGGGGTGCTAATTTTAATTTTCCAGATATTTATATATTTTGGGATAAAATATATAGAATTCCCAGGTGGGACAATTCCCAAAAAGTCATTCCGGGGGTGCAGGAACATGAGGAGGAGGACGACGACGATGATGACGAAGATCTGGGAGTTCTGTGGGATTTGGGATGGGATCCATGGGATGGGATGGGATCCATGGAATGGGATCCATGGGATCCATGGGATGGGATCCATGGAATGGGATCCATGGGATCCATGGGATGGGATCTATGGGATGAGATGGGATGGGAAGGGATCCATGGGATCCATGGGATGGGATGGGATGGGATGGGGTGGGATCCATGGGATGAGATCCATGGGATGGGACTTTTGGGGTGGAATGGGATCCATGGAATGGGATGGGATGGGATGGGATCCATGGAATTCATGGGATCCACAGAATCCATGGGATGTAATGGGATGGGATGGGATGGGATCTATGGGATGGGATCCATGGGATCCATGGGGTGGGATGGGATCCATGGGATGCGGTGGGATCCATGGGATCCATGGGATGGGATCCATGGGATCCATGGGATGGGATGGGATGGGATCCATGGGATCCATGGGATGGGATGGGATGGGATGGGATGGGATCCATGGGGTGGGATCCTTGGGATCCATGGGATGGGATGGGATGGGATCCATGGGATGGGATCTATGGGATCCATGGGATGGGATGGGATGGGATCCATGGGATGGGATCTATGGGATCTATGGGATCCACAGGATGGGATGGGATCCATGGGATGGGATGGGATCCACAGAATCAATGGGATGGAATGGGATGGGGTCCACGGATTCCATGGGATGGAATCCACAGAATCCATGGGATGGGATCCATGGGATGGGATGGGATCCATGGGATCCATGGGATGGGATGGGATCCATGGGATCCATGGGATGGGATGGGATCCATGGGATGGGATGGGATCCATGGGATGGGATCTATGGGATCCATGGGATGGGATGGGATGGGGTCCACAGATTCCATGGGATGGGATGGGAAAGGGGGATCAGCCCCACTCCCGCTCCTGCAGATCCCGCAGGCTCCAGCTGGGAATTCCCATAGGATTTTCCCTCCTTTCTTGCTGGGCCCAGTGCCAGGACAGAAAACTGGGAAAAAATCCCCAAAATATTTAGGGAGGAGAGGCTTTGGGGGCTGCATGGGGGTGAAAATTTGCATTGGACCCCACAAATGCCCCAAATTCATCATTCCCACAGGGAGCAGGGAAAGAGGGATCCATGTGGAAAACGGGAATCACCCCCAAAACACGGGAAAAGCTGAGGTGGGGGAATTCCCAGAGCTGCAGAAATCCTGGAGGATACACGGATTTGCCTGGAAAACCCCCAAAAATGGGATTAGAAATGAATTAATCCCATCCCAACCAAATTATTCCCATTGCAGGGAATGGTTTTATCCACTCCTTTTCCTTGTGGGAAGCAAAAAATAATTATCCCCCCCCCCAAAATTGGGGTAAAATAGAAAAATTTGGGATAAAATAAAAAGATTTGTGATAAACTTAAAAATAAATTTTAATCCCCCTCAGAACGTTTTGAAACCACGGCGAGTTTGGGGTTACCAAACCCTAAAAGTGTGGAAAAAATCCAATTTTTTAGGGTTTTTTTTTAACGTTTTCCCAAGTATTTCCGGTGATTGAGGAGTTGATTCGGGATGTGAATGGATCCTGCCGAATTCCCGGGATTTTCCAGGGGATTGAGAGCGGAGCAGCTGCTCGGTGACCCGCGGTGACCCCGCTGACCCCAGAGCGACCCCGGCCCCACCCCGGAGCGCTCAGAAATGCAAAGTTGGAGATTTCGGGAATTTGGGAAGAGCGGGAAGAGCGGGGAAAAGAGGGGGGGAGGGGTTTTGTTGTCCAAAATGTGATTTTTGGGGACTGAAAAAAGGGAAAATCTCATTTGGAGAGACACTCGGCCCTAAAGTGATCCCGGCTCAGAAAGGTTTTGATCCCAAAAAAACGATGGATTGGGGACAAAAAGAAAGGGAATGGCTCTGCCTGGGAACGCTCAGGGAGTGGAGATTCATCCCAAAATTCCTCGATTTGCCCAAATTCCCCATTTTCCTTTTGGGGTGAAACAGGGGAATCCTGTGGGAAGGTCGTTCTTTTTGGGGAAAAACCTGGAAATCCTACGGAAAGGGCCCTCCATTTTGGGGGGAAAGATGGGAATCCTGGGAAAAGGGGTCTCATTTTATGGGAAATATGGGAATTCTGTGGAAGAGTCCTTCTTTTAGGGGAAAAATATGGGAATATTGTGGAAAATCCCTCTTTTGGGGGAAAAATATGGGAATCCTGTGGAAAAGTCCGTGTTTTTAGGGGGAAACCAGGAATTTAGTGGAAATTCTATTTCTTCCCATGGAAATCCTATGGAAATGCCTCTTGTTTTATGGGAAATATGGGAATCCTGTGGAAAAGTCCCCTTTTGGGGGGAAAAATATGGGAATATTGTGGAAAATCCCTCTTTTTGGGGAAAAATATGGGAATCCTTTGGGAAAGTTCCTCTTTTGGGAGAAAAATGTGGGAATCCTGTGGAAAGGTCCATGTTTTTTGGGGGAAAACCAGGGAATTTAGTGGAAATTCCCTTCCTTTTGGGGAAAAACCTGGAAATCCGATGGAAATTTATGGGAAATACGGGAATCCTGTGGAAAGGTCTCTCTTTTGGGGGAAAAAATGGGAATATTGTGGAAAAGGCCCATCTGTTCTCGTCCAAAGGGACATAAAACCCCATAAAATCCCATCCCATCCCAGGGATCATCCCGTGGTTATTTTATCCTAAAATAATCCGAATTTGGGAATTTTCCCGCTCCCCGGCGCTGCCACACGGTGGCAATGTCAGCCCGGCTGCTCCAGGAATTCCCAAAAAAACTTTGGGAATTTTTCCTTGGAGGAGTTTCAGGTCGGATTTTGGGGATAATTCCTCCCCTGGCGGGTGCTGGAAAGGCAGTGGGGAGAGGAGAATTCCTGGGAATGTTCAGGATGGGGCACTTGGGGACTTTTCCAAGGGAATAATTCCAGGATTTTGGGATCCCATGGATCCTTTCACCCCTGGGATGGAAGTGACAGGGGGAGACTCTGGGGGTCTCTCCTGCCCCATTCCCAATCCCAATCCCAGAATTTGCTGCGGGATCCCCTTGGAATGAGGCGGGAGCTGGACCAGGAGGGGCACAGAATCCAGAGGGGAAAATCCTGAAAATCCTCATCCATTCCTGGCCATTCCCAGGTGATTCCTGAGCTCAGAAAATTGGAATTCTGAAATGTTTTCCCATTCTGGATGGGGATAAAAACCTGGTTTTAAATTTAATTTTTATTCATTTATTTATTTGGTGGTATTTTTTCCATTTATTTATTTATTTATTTATACTTATATTATACTTATATATATTTATTTATATTATACTGTATTTATTTTTATATATTTATATATTTATAAATATATATTATATTTAAAATTTATTTCTTCATTAATTTATTTATTTGGTGGGTTTTATTTATTTCTTTATTTTATTTATTTATTTATATTTATATAATTATTATATATTATATATTATATATTATATATTATATATTATATATTATATATTATATATTATATATATATATATTATATATTATATATTATATATTATATATATATATATTATATATTATATATTATATATTATATATTATATACTATATACTATATACTATATACTATATATTATATATATATATATATATTATATTTATATATACATTTATTAGATTCACATTTATTATATATGGTTATTTATTATATGTTATATATTATATTTGTAGTTAAAATTGTGTTTATATTTTATATATTACGTATTATATATTATATATTATTTATATGTTCTATTATATTATTTTCTTATTATATGTTATCAATATTTACTTTATACTTACTTTCAATTTCAATTTCAATTTCAATTTCAATTTCAATTTCTATTTCTATTTCTATTTCTATTTCTATTTCTATTTCTATTTTATATTTCTATTTATATTTATATTTATATTTATATTTATATTTATATTTATATTTATATTTATATTTATATTTATATTTATATTTATATTTATATTTATATTTATATTTATATTTATATTTATATTTATATTTATTTATTTTAGGAGGGTTATTCCCACCTGGAAGAGCCCAAGGGTTGGGATGGCATCCAGGAAATTGGGATCCTGGGATATTTCCCAGTCTCAGGAGCAGATTTTGGGGCTGGAGACCCCCTGGAATTCCCGGCCCCACCCCGCACTGCCCCTCCAGGGTGGCCGATCCAGAGGGGATCCCGACCCCTTTCCCTCCTCACCCCAAACCTGTCCCTGTCCCCCTCCCCACCCCAAACTCGGATCGGCTCCTTGGGCCGCGCACACGGAATAAAAACAACGAATAAAAACAAGGAATAAAAACGAGAAATAAAAACTAGGAATGAAAAACTCGGAATGAAAACCGGGAATAAAAACCGGGAATAAAAGCCAGGAGAAAAACCCGAGAATTCGACGGAGAGGGGGGAGCGAGGATGGCAAAGAGCACCAGAGCTCCAAATTGCGTCTCCATGGCAACGCCGGGCGATGCCGCGGCTCCGCCGCTCTCCTGGGGCTGGGGCCGGCCCTCCCCGCCTTCATCTCTCCTCTCCCAGCCTTTTTTCCCCGGTTTTTCATCTCCCCTTTACCCTTCTGAAATTTGCCTTGGTGACTCAGCGCGGGCAGAGGGATCGGCGCCCTCTGTTTGTCCTCGGCGCCCTCCCAGATCCTGCCTGGAGCTGGTTCCTCCCCAGGATGGAATTTTGGGGAGCTCCAGGAAGGAGCCTCAGCCCAGCCCGGGCTCTGCTCCGCTCCCGGCTGCAGCTGGACCCCAAATGTGCCTTAAAAAAAAAACCCAATCCCACAAAATTCTGGGCGTGTGGAGCGATGGGTTTGGGAGCTGGAAGGCAAATGTGCCTTAAGAAAACCCAATCCCACAAAATTCAGGATGGATCCCGGGACCGGGAGGGATCCCAGGGCTGGGAGGGATCCCAGGGCCAGGATGGATCCCAGGATCGGGAGGGATCCCAGGATCGGGATGGATCCCAGGATCGGGAGGGATTCCAGGATCAGAAGGATCCCACGGCTGGGAGGGATCCCAGGATCGGAAGGGATCCCAGAATCGGGATGGATCCCAGGGCCAGGAGAGATCCCAGGTTTGGGAGGGATCCCAAGATCAGGAGGGATCCCAGGGCTGGGAAGGATGTCAGGATCGGGATGGATCCCAGGATCAGGAGGGATCCCAGGATCGGGATGGATCCCAGGATCGTGAGGGATCCCAGGATCGGGATGGATCCCGGGATCGGGAGGGATCCCAGGATCAGAAGGATTCCAGGGCTAGGAGAGATCCCAGGATCGGGAGGGACCCCAGGATCGGGAGGGATCCCAGGGTCAGGATGGATCCCAGGATCGGGAGGGATCCCAGGATCAGGAGGGATCCCAGGGCCGGGAGGGATCCCAGGATCAGGATGGAACCCAGGATCGGGATGGATCCCAGGGCTGGGATGAATCCCAGGATCGGGATGGATCCCAGGGCTGGGAAGGATCCCAGGATCAGGAGGGATCCCAGGATCGGGATGGATCCCAGTATCAGGATGAATCCCAGGATCAGGAGTGATCCCAGGGCTGGGAAGGACCCCAGGGCCGGGAGGGCTCCGAGCCGCGGCTGTGGCGGGTCCCGCTCTGTCGCTGTCCCCGATGTGACCCGTGGCGGCCTCATCGCCGAGTCCCGGTGTCAGCCCGGGCCCTCAGCCGCGGTGAGGAACGCTCCATCCCCGCCCGAGCGCTCCATCCTCCACTTTTTTCCCTTTTTTTCCTTTTTTTCCGTTTTTTTCCCCTTTTTTTCCGGCAGCGAGGTGTGAGCCGTGACTCAGCTCCCTCCTCCCGGCGCGGCTCGAGCTGCACATCCCCGCCTCGGCTGGGCGCGGAAAATCCCCCAAACGCTTCTCCCTTCCCCATGCAGCTCCCACCTCCCGCAATTCCAGAGCTGTCCCTGTCCCCGTCCCCGTCCCCATCTCTGTCCCCTCCCTGTCCCTGTCCCCGTCCCTGTCCCTGTCCGTGTCCCTATCCCTGCCCCTGTCCCTGTCCCTGTCCCTGTCCCTGTCCCCGTCCCTGTCCCCATCCCTGTCCCTGTCCCATCCCTGTCCCTGTCCCTGTCCCTGTCCCTGTCCCTGTCCCTGTCCCTGTCCGTGTCCCTGCCCCTGTCCGTGTCCCTGCCCCTGTCCCTGTCCCCGTCCCTGTCCCTGTCCCTGTCCCTCTCTCTCCCTGTCCCTGTCCCCGTCCCTATCCCTGTCCCATCCCTGTCCCTGTCCCCGTCCCTGTCCCCATCCCTGTCCCCATCCCTGTCCCTGTCCCATCCCTGCCCCTGCCCCTGTCCCTGTCCCCATCCCCGTCCCCGTCCCCGTCCCCATCCCTGTCCCTCCCTGTCCCCGTTCCCGGTGTTTTGTCCCCACTCTGAGACTGTGGCTCTTCCCAGGATGCTTTTCCTCCTCTCTGCTGCCCTTCCTCCTCCTCCTCCTCCTCCTCCCGCGGTGTTTTCCCCTCTCTCCCTGTCCCCAGGAGCTGTCACCTCCCTCATCCCTCCTGGGGACATCCCTCCCCACACTCTGGGGACAACCCCTGCCGTGGCCAGGAGGTCCCATGGAGGAAATCACGGAATTCTGAGGGGATTTAGGGATCAAAGCGTCACACAGAGCACAAAAAGGTGACAAATCTGGGGTGGAAAGGGACCCTCCTGACCCTTTTCCTGTCCATCCTCTTCCTCCTCCATCGTGTACCAAAAATTCCCACAGCAGGCAAATTTTATTCCCACAGAATTCCCATAAATTTCCCATAAATTCCCAAAAATTTCCCAAAAATTTCCCATACATTTCCCATAAATTCCCTTTTATTCCCATAAAACTCTTCCTCCTGAGCCTCTGAGAAGCCCCTAGAATCTCCCAGGAATTTCTGCTCCCCAAACCTCTGGGGCTGGGGCGTTAACCAATGCATTGAAGCCATTCCCATGTCCCTGCCTTGTCCTTGTCACTGCCCCTGCTGTCACACGGGTGTCCCATGCCACCGTCCAGGTGCATTTTCCAACCTTTTGGCCTTTCCCAAAATATCCTGAGGCCATTTCAGGGATTTTGGGGGAATCTGTTCCATGGATGATCCCACAATTCCCGCCTGTTCCTGGGGGAATCCTGGGAAGGAGAGGAAAGGAGGGATCGAGCCCAGCGTGGCCAGCCCCAGTTTGGGGTCAGAGCAGGATTTCCTGTGGGATCATGGAAATCTCGGTCACCCCCCCAAAGCTGCTCCTTCCCCCGAGAAAATCCTCTTAGGGTGGCTGGGAGGAATCCCAAAGCCTTGGGAAGCAGCTGGGGTCCTTTCCCGGCTCTGTCCCCATTAATGGCCAGGATTTGTCCCCAGTTAGGGCCAGGATTTGTCCCCATTTATGGCCAGGATTTGTCCCCATTTAGGGCCAGGATTTTTTCCCAGTCATGACCAGGATTTCTCCCTATTTATGGCCAGGCTCTGTCCCCATAAATTCCCAGCTCTGTCCCTATTTAGGGCCAGGCTCTGTCCCCATTAATGCCCATCTCTGTCCCCATTTATGGCCAGGATTTGTTCCCATTTAGGGCCAGGATTTGTTCCCAGTCATGACCAGAATTTCTCCCTATTTATGGCCAGGCTCTGTCCCCATAAATGCCCAGCTCAGTCCCCATAAATGTCCAGGCTCTGTCCCCATTTGGGGCCAGGCTCTGTCCCCATAAATGCCCAGCTCTGTCCCCATTTCTGATCAGGATCTGTCCCCATTTAGGGCCAGATTTTGTCCCCATTAATATCTAGGATTTGCCCCCATAAATGCCCAGCTCAGTCCCCATAAATGTCCAGGCTCTGTCTCCATAAATGTCCAGGCTCTGACCCCATTTAGGGCCAGGCTCTGTCCCCATAAATGCCCAGCTCTGTCCCCATTTCTGATCAGGATCTGTCCCCATTTATGGCCAGATTTTGTCCTCATTAACATCTAGGATTTGCCCCCATAAATGCCCAGGATCTGTCCCCATTAATGTCCAGTTCTGTCCCCATTTATTGCCAGGGTTTGTCCCCATGCCTATTTATGGCCGGACTCTGTCCCCATTTAGGGCCAGGCTCTGTCCCCATTAATTCCCAGATTTTGTCCCCTTTAGTGCCCATTTATGGCCGGGCTCTGTCCCCATTTAGGGCCAGGCTCTGTCCCCATTAATTCCCAAATTCTTGGGGCCACCCCTGGAGTGGCCATGGAGCAGTGCTGGGGAGATCATGGAATTCTGTGGGGATTTAGGGATCAAAGTGTCACAGGGAGCCCAGAGAGGTGACAAATCGGGGGTGAAAAGGGACATTTGACCCTCCCGACCCCTTTTCCATCCCTTTCCTGTTCCCTTTTTCCACCCCTTTCCTGTCCATCCTCTTCCTCCTCCATCGTGCTCCAACAATTCCTTGCCCACACCACATTTTGGGGTGAAAATCCCGGATTTTGGCTGCTGAGGGATAATTCCTCCCCCTTAATCCCAGCCCAGGAATGTGACCTGGAAATCTGGGACCACTCCCGTCCCATCCTCCTCCTTGGGGGGGCTAAAAGCCATAAAATTTCCCCATTTTTCCAGGAAATTTGGGAATTCTAGGCCAAGGTCACCCCAAGGGGGTGGCAGTGCCCGGCTCAGGGGACCCAAAGCTGCGGCTCCGGTTCCCGGTCCCTGTCCCGGCTGTCCCCGGTTGCCATGGAGATTTTCCCTCTTCCCGGTGCCCGCAGGGAAGCAGCGGGGACAGGGAGGGGACAGGGAGGGACAGGGAGGGACAGGGAGGGGACACTGCGGAGCGCTGCCACCGCCGGGGCTGGTGTCATCAGCAGGGTCGCTGCCACCACCAGGGCACTGTCGCCATCAGGGCACTGTCACCATCAGGGCACTGTCACCACTGGGGAACTGCCACCACAGGGCACTGTCACCACCACAGCACTGTCACCACCAGGCACTGTCACCACAGGGCACTGCCACCCTCAGGACACTGCCACCATCAGGGCGCTGTCGCCATCAGGGCGCTGTCACCATCAGGGCACTGCCACCATCAAGGGCACTGCCACCCTCAGGACACTGCCACCACCAGGGCGCTGTCACCACCGCCAGGGCACTGTCATAATCAGGGCACTGCCACCCTCAGGGCACTGCCACTATCAGGGCACTGTCACCTTCAGGGCACTGCCACCACCACAGCGCTGTGACCACCAGGGTGCTGCCACCACCAGGTCACGGCCACCATTGGGACACTGCCACCACCACAGCGCTGTGACCACCAGGGTGCTGCCACCACCAGGGCACTGCCACAACCGGGATACTGCCACCACCAGGGCACTGCCAGGGTTCTGCCACCACAGTGGCACTGTCACCACAGGGGCACTGCCACCATTGGGGCACTGCCACCACAGGGGCACTGCCACCACCAGGTCACCACCAGGGTTCTGCCACCACAGGGGCACTGTCACCACAGGGGCACTGCCACCACCATGGCACCACTGGGGCACTGCCACCACCAGGGCACTGCCACCACCAGGTCACCACCAGGGTTCTGCCACCACCACTGGGGCACTGCCACCACCAGGGCACCCCACAGATTCCCAGGAGCAGGGCTGGGTGGGGGGTGACACCACAAATTTCGGGGACAATGAAGGAAATGTCCTGGCTTTTCCCAGGATTCCAAGTGGATTTTGGGAATCCGAGTAAGGAATTGGAGGAATTTTGGAGATTTGACCGAGGAACATGAGGAATTTTGGGAATACAATATTCCCGATCCAGCATCGCAGGCAGGACCCCACAGGAGCGGGGCTTGGATGTGACCCCACAGATTTAGGGGTTGTGAGGGAAATGTCCTGGTTTTTTCCAGCATTCCAGGCGGATTTATTTCCCAGGATTCTGGGTGAATTTTGGGAATAATACCGAGGAATATGTGGAATTTTGGGAATATGAGGAAAATGCTCATTCCCGGTCCAGCATGGCAGGCAGGACCCCACAGGAGTGGGGCTGGGGCGTGACCCCACAAATTTAGAGGACTGAAAAGGGAATATTCCTGCAGGATTTGGGAATATGACCGAGGAATATGAGGAATTTTGGGAATACAATATTCCCGGTCCGGCATGGCAGGCAGGACCCCACAGGAGCGGGGCTTGGGGGGCGACCTCGCAGATTTAGGGGATTGGGAAGGGAATATTCCTGCAGGATTCCAGGCGGGTTTGGGGTTGGAAAAGGCGAATTCCCGGGATGGGAGCGTGACTGGGAGCGGTAAAAACGGGAGCGGGGGCGCGGGGCCGGGCCCGGCGGGGACACGGAGCCGCTGCCGAGGGACAGATGGCGGTGGGAGGGATCCGTGAGGAGCTGCGGCAAAAATCCCAGGGAGAACAGCTCGGGAGAGGCTCGGGATTGGCTCGGGAAACTCCTCCCGGGAGGAGGGAGAGGAGGGCTGAGCCTGGGGAGCAGAAATCCTCTCCTGGCTGTGGGGTTGGGGTGGGATGGACAGGGCTGCAGCCCCGAATTCCCGGGAATCCCAGTGGATGGCTCTCAGTGGCACTGGTGGCACTGGGAATGTCCCAGCACTTGGTGGCCCCCTGTGTGCACCCCAAAAACCCAAAATCGCCCCAAATCTGCTCCTTGGCAGCGTTTGGTGCCCCTGGTTTTGGGATTCCAGCCCAGTGCTGCCTCCACAGGGAGGGAATCCCATGGGATCCAGGGAGAGATCGGGGATCGGCCTCGAGCCAGGGAGGGGGATCTGCCCCAGGGGTGAGGGATGGGGATGGATCTGTGGGATGGATCCATGGGATGTGGGATATGGGATGGACCCATGGGATGGATCCATGGGATGTGGGATGTGGGATGTGGGATGGACCCATGGGATGGATCCATGGGTGTGGGATGTGGGATGTGGGGTGTGGGATGGACCCATGGGACGGATCCATGGGAAGGGAGGGATTTGTCCCATGGGATGTGGGATGGACTCTTGGGATGTGGGATGGATCTTCAAAATGGCTCCATGGGGTGTGGGATGGATCTGTGGGGATGTGGGATGTGGGATATGGGATGGACCCATGGGATGTGGGATGGACCCTTGGGATGTGCGATGGATCTTCAAGATGGCTCCATGGGGTGTGGGATGGATCCATTGGATGGGCGATATGGGATGGACTCACAGGGCGGATCCATGGGAAGGGAGGGATTTGTCCCATGGGATGTGGGATGGACTCTTTGGATGTGGGATGGATCTTCAAGATGGCACCATGGGGTGTGGGATGGATCCATGGAGTGTGGGATGTGGGATTTGGGATTTGGGATGGATCCATGAGTTGTGGGGTGAGTCCATGGGGTGTGGGATGGATCCATGGGATTGGGGATGGATCTGTGGAATGTGGGATGGATCTATGGGATGTGGGATATGGGATATGGGATGGACCCATGGGATGGATCCATGGGGTGTGGGATGTGCGATGTGGGATGGATCCGTGGGAAGGGTAGGATTTTTCCCATGGGATGTGGGATATGGGATGGCCCGATGGAATGTGGGATGGATTCATGGGATGGATCCATGGCATTTGGGATGGATCCATGGGGTGTGGGATGGCCCCTAGGACGGGGGATGGCCCCTGGCACCGGGAGACCCTGAATTCCCCCACGGCACCTCCAGGAGAGCAGGATTTGGGGTTGATGAGGGGTTTTTAATGCCAAGGGGGCAGAATTTTATCTGCACACCGAGACAGGGGCACTGGAAGGTGATGGGGAGCACTGGGAGGTGATGGGGTGGCACTGGGAGGTGATGGGGTGGCACTGGGAGGTGATGGGGAGCACTGGGAGATGATGGGGTGGCACTGGATGGTTGTGAGGTGGCACTGGGAGGTTGTGGGGTGGCACTGGGAGGTGATGGGAGCACTGGGAGGTTGTGGGGTGGCACTGGGAGGTGGTGAGGTGGCACTGGGTGGTTATGGGGTGGCACTGGGAGGTGGTGAGGTGGCACTGGGAGGTTATGGGATGGAACTGGGAGGTGATGGGGAGCACTGGGAGATGATGGGGTGGCACTGGGAGGTTGTGGGGTGGCACTGGGAGGTGATGGGGTGGCACTGGAAGATTATGGGGAGCACTGGGAGATGATGGGGTGGCACTGGGAAGTTGTGGGGTGGCACTGGGAGGTGATGGGGTGGCATTGGGAGGTTATGGGGTGGCACTGGGAGGTTGTGGGGTGGCACTGGGAGGTTGTGGGGTGGCACTGGGTGGTTGTGGGGTGGCACTGGGAGGTGATGGGGTGGCACTGGGTGGTTGTGGGGTGGCACTGGGTGGTTGTGGGGTGGCACTGGGAGATGATGGGGTGGCACTGGGAGGTTGTGAGGTGGCACCGGGAGGTGATGGGGTCCCCCAGGATCACAGGAGGAGCCGCCCGTGCCCATCCCGGGGCAGGGACACGGGGACACGTTGCAGCAGGTGCTGTCCCCGTGCCAGCCCCGCGCCCCCCCCCGTGTCCCCCCCTGTGTCCCCCCTGTCCCCGCTGGCTGCGGCTCCATGGGGACGCGCTGGGCCGGAAAAGGCCCCGGTCCCTGCCCGATCCCGTAATGGAGCCCCCGGGGGCTGCGCCGTTAATGCAGCCATGGGGGCGGGGGCCTGGGGCTCCTGACCCTGCCTTGACCCCGCCCCGCCCCCCCCGGCTGCTCTGTGACCCTCCCCCCCCGACACCCCCTGAGCCCCCCTGAGCCCCAGGGCTGTGTCCCCACCGTGATGGGTGACAGTGGCTGTGTCCCCACCCTGGTGGCATCAAGGGCTGAGCTGTGTCCCCACGGTGGTGGGTGACACTGGGTGACACTGGGTGTGTCCCCACCGTGGTGGGTGACACTGGGTGACACTGGGTGTGTCCCCACCGTGGTGGGTGACACTGGGTGACACTGGGTGACACTGGGTGTGTCCCCACCGTGGTGGGTGACACTGGGTGACACTGGCTGTGTCCCCACTGTGGTGGGCGACACTGGGTGACACTGGGTGACACTGGGTGTGTCCCCACCGTGGCGGGCACTGCCAGGCAGAGCCCGAGCCCCCACCACGGTGTCCCCAGGGCTCTCGGTCACCGCTGTCCCGGCTGGCACCCGCTGTCCCCGGTGCCACCGTTGCCCATCGCTGTCCCCGCGCCAGCCGCGCGCTGCCCCTCCCACCTGCCCAGGTGCGCTCGCACCACAAATCCCCCCCAAAAAGCCGCCCCTCCCTCATTGGGGACATGCCCAGGCGCTGTCCCCACCCCACCCACAACATCCCCTTCCCCCTCCTCACCCCCTTGGCGACCCCAAACCTCCGGGGACGGCTCCTCCCTCCCTCCCCTCCCTCCTTCCGTCCCCGTGCGCGCTCCCGCGGGTCCCCGCTGTCACCGGGCGACAGCGACAAATCGGCGGAGAAAGGAGCAAAAAAAAAAACAACACCAGCAAAAAAACCCAAAAAAAAAACCCTTTTAAGAGGGAGAGAGAGAGAGAGGCCTTTGAGATGCAGCGCGGGGCCGGGGGCAGCGGATCCATCATGAGCTAATGTGTTTGTGCCGCTCGCTCGCTCCCTTTTGTACCTCGCGGGGCCGCGCGCTCTCCCACGCGCAGCCGGGCGCGCTCCCGGCGCGCTCCCCGCGCCCACTCCCCGCCGCCGCCGCCGCCGCCGCCGCTCCTGCCGAGCCCGGCCGGGCCTGAAGCCCCTTGTCCCCGCAGGAGAAACCAAAACAGAGGAAAAGCCGCCCCCCCAAACCTCCCCCCAAAAAACCCACCCCAAAAAAAAAGCGCAGAAACAGCAGCAGCAGCCTCGGCGAGCAGCGATGGGGAATACACCCTCTCAAGGCATGTCACTCTCACTATGTGCATCCATTCTTAAGTAGCAGGTATTTTTTATTTTATTTGTGTGGTTTTTTTGCCTCCCTTCCCTTGCCCTCCCTGCCTCCCTCCCTTGCCCAGCCCTGCTTTTCTCGGCGTGGGGGTGAAGGGGGGCACACAACGCTGCCGGAGTTTCGGTGGCCGCCCAGCTGTGGCGGGGCTGTGGCGCTCCGGAGGGGCGTGTGACAAACGCCGGGACGCGGTGACCCCCCCCGGTCACAGCTGGGGACAGCGGGGCCGCGGCTGTGGGGTCGGCGCCGCTTTTTGGGGGGGGCGTTGTGGCCCCGCTTTTTGGGGGGCGTTGTGGCCTCGCTTTTTGGGGGGGCGTTGTGGCCCCGCTTTTTGGGGGGGCGTTGTGGCCCCGCTTTTTGGGGGGGCATTGTGGCCCCGCTTTTTGGAGGGGGCATTGTGGCCCCGCTTTTTAGGGGGGCGTTGCGGCCCCGCTTTTTTTGGGGGGCGTTGTGGCCCCACCGGAGATGGGCAGCGCTGCGGGCGGGTTTGTGCCGCTCCGGCCGCCCTGGCCCGGGTTGAACCGGGATGTTTTGGTGCCCGAGCTCGGGATTTGTTGCCGGCTGGGCGCGGAGGGAGCCGCGGGGCTCTCCCTCACCTGCTGCGTTCGCTTTTCCTCCTCGCCGCCTCTGCCGAGACACAAAGGGCCAGCGCGAGCCACCGGGCGGCCCCCGGGGCGACATTTTCAGCATCCTCGCAACAACAACAAAAAATCATTAAATAAATAAAAATAAATAAATAAATAAATAAATCTGGCGCATCCCGGGCTGGGCTGGGGCGTGGGGGGAGAGGAGGAGCGGAGGGAAACTTAAAATAACTCCGGAGGTGGCCAGCGCGGAGCTGGCGGAGCCTCCGCGGGCTCCGGGTGCCGCCCTGCCCCGCGCCAGCCCCGCGGAGGTGACAGCGACACGGGCGGGGGTCCCTTTGTCTGCGCCGGCCGCGGGCAGCTCCGCTCTCTTTGTTCTCGCCGTGGCACCGGGGCTGGCGAGCGGCGATGCCGCCGTGCCCACGCAGCCTGGCACCCACCCGGCGGGCACCCACCTGCCCGGGAAGTTGGGCCGGAACGGGCGGCGGGGCCCCGGGGAGCTGCGCCCCTTCCCGGCTCCCGCAGGGGTGACGCGGGGGTCACACCTCGGGGGAGGGGTCCCGCACCGGGAGGGGCCTCCAGCCCTCCTTGAGCGCCCCAAAGCCGGACCCTGGGGTCCCCACAGCCCCAGCCCCGCGTTCTGGGGGTGCGGGTGCTCCCCAGATCCCCATCTTTGGGGTGCAGGTGCTCCCCAGCCTCCCCTTTTGGGGGTGCAGGCGCCATCCTGAGGGTGCAGGTGCTCCCCAATCCCCATCTTTGGGGTTCAGGTGCTTCTCAATCCCCATCCTGGGGGTGCAGGTGCTCCCCAATCCCCATCTTTGGGGTTCAGGTCCTTCCCAATCCAAATTTTTGGGGTGCAGGTGCTCCCCAGTCCCCATCTTTGGAGTTCAGGTCCTTCCCAATCCCCATATTTGGGGTTCAGGTCCTTCTCAATCCCCATATTTGGGGTGCAGGTCCTTCCCAGTCCCCATCTTTGGCGTTCAGGTCCTTCCCAATCCCCATCCTGAGGGTTCAGGTACTCCCCAGTCCCCATCTTTGGAGTTTAGGTGCTTCCCAATCCCCATCTTTGGGGTTCAGGTGCTCCCCAGTCCCCATCTTTGGGGTTCATGTCCTTCTCAATCCCCATATTTGGGGTGCAGGTCCTTCCCAGTCCCCATCTTTGGGGTTCAGGTCCTTCCCAATCCCCATCCTGAGGGTTCAGGTGCTCCCCAATCCCCATATTTGGGGTTCAGGTGCTTCCCAATCCCCATCTTTGGGGTTCAGGTGCTCCCCAGTCCCCATCTTTGGGGTTCAGGTCCTTCCCAATCCAAATTTTTGGGGTTCAGGTCCTTCCCAATCCTCATCTTTGGAGTTCAGGTGCCCCCCAGTCCCCATTCTGGGGGTGCAGGTGCTCCCCAATCCCCATTCTGGGGGTTCAGGTGCTCCCCAATCCCCATATTTGCGGTTCAGATGCTCCCCAATCCCCATCTTTGGGGTTCAGGTGCTCCCCAATCCCCATCCTGAGGGTTCAGGTCCTTTTCAATCCCCGTATTTGGGGTTCAGGTACCCCCCAGCCCCTCTGGACGCCCCAGGGATTTCCCAGCGCTGCCAAAAGGGGTAGGGGGGGTGGGGGGGGGTCCCTCCAAGGCCCCTCCTGTCCCCCCCAAACCCCCGCGGGGTTCAGGGCAGCGCAGCCCCGGGACTGTTCCATCCCCAGCGGCGGCCGCTGCCGGCTTTTAATGAGGAATTCATTTCCAACGCGTTAATTATCTCCCGCCAGGCTGCCCCCGGCAGCGCCCAGCGGCCCCTGGGAAGGGCTCGGTGCCCCCGGCAGGAGCCCCCTCCCCACCGGGACCCCCTCGGGGGGCACTGAGGAGCCCCCGGCCGTGGCAGCGCGGTCACAGCGGCTTTTGGTGCCTTTGTGCAGAAGGAGCTGCGGGCTCCGTCCCCTCCCAGCAGGGTGGGATGGGCAGGGGTGGATGCCCACCCATGGTTTTTTTTGGAATTGTTGGTTTTTATGGAATGTCCTGGCCGCGGTCTGGGGGTGCTGGTGCTCTCCTAGGACAGGGGAGGGTGGGGACAGCCCTGGCTGGGGACTGGCACTGACTGGGAGCTGTGGGGCACTGGTGGGGCGTGGGTGTCGCTGCCAGGCTCTGCTCTGCTCCCCCACTCAGGAAAATCGAGGATTTGCCCTCAAAATGTGGTTTTCCCTTTAGGAAAAGGGGGATAAAGGTGCCTCCCTGCTGGGCTGGGGGTGAGCCCGGGGCGTGAATCCAATCTGTGTTGGCTGGGCACCCTGGTGAGGGTGGCATTTCTGTCCCCTCACATTATCCCCCCTTCCCTTCCCTTCCCTTCCCTTCCCTTCCCTTCCCTTCCCTTCCCTTCCCTTCCCTTCCCTTCCCTTCCCTTCCCTTCCCTTCCCTTCCCTTCCTTCCCTTCCCTTCCTTCCCTTCCCTTCCCCTTCCCTTCCCTTCCCCTTCCCTTCCTTCCCTTCCCTTCCTTCCTTCCTTCCTTCCCTTCCTTCCCCTTCCCCTTCCCTTCCCTTCCCTTCCCTTCCTTCCCTTCCCTTCCCTTCCCTTCCCTTCCCTTCCCCAAAATTCCCCAAAATTCCCAAAAATTCCCCCAAAATTCCCCCATTCCCACCCTTGCCATGGCAGCGGGGTGCCCTTGGCTCCCGGAGTGTCCCCCGCGGTCCCCAGGGGCCCCCTCGGCGGGGCAGAGCCATCAGGGCAGGCTTTCATTAGAGCCATCGATCGTCGCCATCGATCCCGCGCGCCCTGGGGACAGCGGCGACACGTGGCTGGGGCTGGCCGGGAGGGGACAGGGCAGGGGTGGCGTGTCCCTGTCCCTGTCCCTGTCCCTGTCCCTGTCCCTGTCCCTGTCCCTGTCCCTGTCCCTGTCCCTGTGACAGGATGTGGGAGTGACCCTGGGAAGGGGCGGGAGCTCCTGAGGGCAGTGGGAATGTTCATCCTGGAGAAAAGGGGGATCAGGAGGGGACAGGAGGGGACATCAGGCTCCGATCCCAAGGGACAAGGAAAGGTTTTGAGCTGCTGAGGGAGCTGGTCCTGGAGAAAAGAGGGATCAGGAGGGACCTTCTGCATCTGCACAAGGGACAGGGAAAGGTTTTGAGTCACTGAGGGAGTGGGAATGTTCATCCTGGAGAAAAGAGGGATCAGGAGGGACCTTCTGGATCTGCACAAGGGACAGGGAAGGGTTTGGAGCTCCAGGAGCTGCTGAGGGCAGTGGGAATGTTCATCCTGGATCAGGAATTGTGTGGGAATCAGGGACTGTCCCTCTGTGCCGTGTCCACCTCAGGGCCACTCCAAGAGGACGTGGAGGGGCTGGAGCGTGGCCAGGGGAGCAGCTAAAGGAGTGGGAATGTTGGTCCTGGAGAAAAGAGGGATCAGGAGGGACCTTCTGAGGTCCCCGACAGGAGGGGACAGCCGCCAGGGCCGGGCTGTGATCCCAAGGGACAGGAGGACAGGGAGTGGCCACGGTTGGGATGAGAGGATCCTGAATGGTTGGGAGGAGAGGATCTCATGGGATCGGGATGAGAGATCTCCCATCGTTGGGATGAGAGGATCCCACAGGACTGGGATGCGAGGATCCTGAATGGTTGGGATGAGAGGATCCCATGGGATTGGGATGAGAGATCTCCCATCATTGGGATGAGTGGATCCCACAGGATTGGGATGCGAGGATCCTGAATGGTTGGGATGAGTGGATCCCACAGGATTGGGATGAGAGATCTCCCATGGCTGGGATGAGTGGATCCCACAGGACTGGGATGTGAGGATCCTGAATGGTTGGGACGAGTGGATCCCACAAGATTGGGATGAGAGGATCCTGAATGGTTGGGATGAGAGGATCCCATGGGATCGGGATGAGAGATCTCCCATGGTTGGGATGAGTGGATCCCACAGGATTGGGATGAGAGATCTCCCATCGTTGGGATGAGTGGATCCCACAGGACTGGGATGAGAGATCTCCCATGGCTGGGATGAGTGGATCCCACAGGACTGGGATGCGAGGATCCTGAATGGTTGGGATGAGAGGATCCCACAGGATTGGGATGAGAGGATCCTGAATGGTTGGGATGAGTGGATCCCACAGGACTGGGATGAGAGGATCCTGAATGGTTGGGACGAGTGGATCCCACAGGATTGGGATGAGAGGATCCTGAATGGTTGGGATGAGAGGATCCCACAGGATTGGGATGAGAGGATCTCCCATGGCTGGGAGGAGACCCCTGTAGGTCCTTGCAGCCCAAATCATTCCATGACCCCATGAAATTCCATGACCCAATGAATTTCCCTGATCCCATGGAATTCTGTGACCCCACAAAATTCCCTGATCCCATGAAATTCCATGATCCCATGAAATCCCTGATCCCACCAAACTCGACCTCCCCAGGGTGAAGAGCTGAGGCCCTTTCCCCAAACTCTGTGCGATTCTCCCATTCCAAAGCCCCAATTTGGGGCTCTGACCCCCCGAGCCAGCACCCCCATCCCCCCCAGGCTTTGGGGACATCCCAAATCTGTCCCCAGGAGGATTCTCAGTGCTCTGAGACCTCTCCCTTCCCCTCCCTTCCCCTCCCTTCCCCTCCCTCCCCGTGCCAGCTGCAGGTGCTGCGGGACTCGAGGGCTCTTCAGGCTGAGCCCTCCCTGATCACAGCTCGGGGACAATGAAACTTTGCTGTCAGCTGGTTTTATTTTATTTTTATTTTATCCCTCCCCCCCGCTCGCTTTCCACTTTCAGAATCCATGCAAATGATGGGGTTTGGGATTTTTCTCAAATTTTTTAAAGATTTTTTTTTTTTTTTTTGGAGATTCATCTCCAGCAGATGATGGAGAGGGTGGGAGGAAAAGGAAGGGAAGGGAAAGGAGGGGGACAAAAACACTTCGGGGTTGTTTGTGTTGTTCGCTCGCTGCTGAAATGTTCTGATTGCAGGAGGCAGAGGAGGAGTTCAGTGATCCGGGAACAGCGAAAAGCTGGGAAATGCGGGAGCTGAATCCCAGCCCCAAACTGGGAAATGTGGGAGCTGAATCCCAGCCCCAAACTGGGAAATGTGGGAGCTGCAAACTGGAAAATGTGGGAGCTGAATCCCAGCCCCAAACTGGGAAATGTGGGAGCTGCAAACTGGAAAATGTGGGAGCTGAATCCCAGCCCCAAACTGGGAAATGTGGGAGCTGCAAACTGGGAAATGTGGGAGCTGAATCCCAGCCCCAAACTGGGAAATGTGGGAGCTGAATCCCAGCCCCAAACTGGGAAATGTGGGAGCTGAATCCCAGCCCCAAACTGGGAAATGTGGGAGCTGAATCCCAGCCCCAAACTGGGAAATGTGGGAGCTGCAAACTGGAAAATGTGGGAGCTGAATCCCAGCCCCAAACTGGGAAATGTGGGAGCTGCATCCCAGCCCCAAACTGGGAAATGTGGGAGCTGAATCCCAGCCCCAAACTGGGAAAATTTGGGAGCTGAATTCCAGCCCCAAACTGGGAAAGTGGTAGCTGAATTCCAGCCCCAAACTGGGAACTGTGGGAGCTGCATCCCAGCTGCAAACTGGTCCTGTCAGGGTGTGTCGCTGTCCCCAGGTCCTGTCAGGGTGTGGCGCTGTCCCCTCCAAAGGTGCCCAGGTCCTGTCAGGGGAGGGGGTGGCGCTGTCCCCTCCTTCCCCCGCTCCTGCTCCGTCCCCTCCCTCCCCGCGGTCCCGGCCATCGGAATCCAGGAGCACTCGGGGATTTTCAGCCCTTCCCGAGCCGCGAGAGCCTCCAAAGGACTCTCAAGGACACAGCCATGGAGCCTTCCCTTCCTTCCTTCCTCCTCCTCCTCCTCTTCCTCCCCTGCCGAGCCCCGCTCCTTCCCCCGGGATTCTCCCGAATCCATCCCCGCCCCGCAGGTGACACAGCCCCGTCCCCACCCCCCGAGGGTCTCAGGTGGGCTCTGGGCTCCTCCTCCCCTCCAAATCCCATAAAACTCCCGGGAATCGGCGCTCACAGGGAGCTCAGGGCGGGATGGATTCTCCATGGGGTCGCATTCCTGGAATTTGAGGGAATTTTTGGCTGCCCCATATCAGGAAACTTAACTCAGGAGAGCGAAAACTGGGAGCTTTTCCCAGCTTTTATCTCCCTTCCATCCAAACTTCGGGAAAACTGGCAGGTCCTGGCCCAAGGTGAGGTCAAGATCAAAGTCTGGGAATTCGCAATTCCAGTTGGGAATTCGCAGTTCCAGTTGGGAATTCATGATTCTAGCTGGGAATTCATGGTTCCATCTTGGTATTCATGGTTCCAGCTGGGAATTCATCCTTCCACTTGGGAATTCATAATTCCAGCTGGGAATTTGCAATTCCAGTTGGGAATTCATTAATCTAGCTGGGAATTCATTATCCCAATTGGAAATTCCCAATTCCAGTTGGGAATTCATGGTTCCAGCTGGGAATTCATTATTCTAGCTGGGAATTCATGGTTCCATCTTGGTATTCATGGTTCCAGTTGGGAATTCGTCCTTCCACTTGGGAATTCATTATTCCAGCTGGGAATTCGCAATTCCAGTTGGGGATTCATGGTTCCAGCTGGGAATTCATGGTTCCAGCTGGGAATTCATTATCCCAGCTGGGAATTCATGGTTCCATCTTGGTATTCATGGTTCCAGCTGGGAATTCATCCTTCCACTTGGGAATTCATGATTCCAGCTGGGAATTTATGGCTTCAGTTGGGAATTCATGGCTCAATCCATGGGTTCCAGTTGGGAATTCACAATTCCAGCTGGGAATTCATTATTCTAGTTGGGAATTCATGATCCCAGTTGGGAAGTCACAATTCCAGCTGGAAATTTATGATCCCAGTTGGGAATTCAGCATTCCAGTTGGGAATTCATTATTCTTGTCGAGAATTCACTATTCCAGGTGGGAATCCATTATCCCGGCTGGCAATCCATGATCCCAGTTGGGAATTCATTATTCCAGCTGGGAATTCATGATCCCAGCTGGGAACCCAAGCTGGGAACATCCCAACCTTCCCCTTCCCCCCAAAATCCCAAGGAGAGGATTGGAGAGCTCCGTTCTCCCTGGAAAACCGAAGGAGCCACCTTTGGCCTCCTCCTTTCTCTTTTTTTCCCCTAAAATTCCCAAATTTTCGCCTCTCAGGTGTCACCAGGGAGAGGAAGGAGATTCCCGCAGGTTTTCCTGGCAGGTTGCAAAACGCTGCATAAATAATTCATCCCCTCCTCAATTATCAAAACAAAGGAATGAAGCGAATTTCCGAAGGATTTTTCCACTCACATTCCATGGTTTTTATCGGTTTTTTGTTTCCCTGCGTTTCTCACGCCTCGGAGATGATTTGCTCACAGCAGCCGTGAAATTCCTTCCCAGATTTCGGATCCATCGCCAGGAACCTCCAAAATCCCCCAAAACCACCCCAAAAATCCAAGGGAAATGGGGATAAAAGGGCTTGGTCAGGGTTTTTTATCCTCTGGGAGGGTTTTGAGGTGTAGGAAAGGTCGTGGATCCCTTTCCCATCCTATTCCTGGCAGAAAAATGGATTTTTGTGGGGTCTGTGTCCCCTCTCACCCTGTCCTGGTCCCCCCTTTCCCGCCACTCTTTTATTTCGGGTTTTTTCCTCTGTGTTTCGCTTGTTCTGATTCATTTCTTTCTTTCTCCCCATCCGAATTCCTGGAAGAAAAAAAATAAAATAAAACAACCGACAAAACCAACAAAAATAATAAAAATTCCCGGCTGGAATTTCCCAAATTCATGAATCTCCTCCTTTCCTGTCCCTACCCAGGGCTCCATGGAATTGCGGGCGGGAAGAAGCCAGGACTGTGTTCCCTTTGTTTAAAGTCTCCAGGTCAGTACCGGGGGCCGACGGCGTCCTCCCCTTTTCCCTGGATTTCCCACAATTCCATGATTTTCCCTCTTTCCCTGCCCCTCTCCCCGGAGCCGGGCCCGTGGTGGGTGAGGACAGCACCTGGAGCCCAAATTTTGGGATGTTTTAGATGGTCCTGCCCTGTTTTGGAGATGTTTTAGAGGATCCCACCAAATTTTTAAGATGTTTAAGGATGTTCCCACCCGATTTTTGAGATGTTTTAGAGGGACCTGCCCATTTTTTGGGATGTTTTAGGAGGTTCTTGTCCTGGTTTTGGGATGTTTTAAAAGTTCTTGTCGCGTTTTAGGGCGTCTTGCCCAATTATTTTGGGAGGTTCCTCCCTGATTTTTGGGATGTTTTAGAGGGTCCAACCCATTTTTTGGGATGATTTTAGGAGGGACATGCCTGATTTTTGGGATGATTTTAGGAGGGTCCTGCCCATTTTTTGGGATGATTTTAGGAGGGTCCTGCCTGGATTTTGGTTGGCATCTGTGGTTGAGGCATCGCTTCCCAAACTTTTGGTGGATGGATTTGTGGAGCTTTGTGGTCCTGGAGGATCCTTGGTGTTCCTAAAAGGATCCTTGGTGATCCTGGAGAGATTTTGGGTGTTCCTAGAAGGATTCCTGGTGCTCCTGGAGAGATCCTGGTGATCCTAAAAGGATCCTTGGTGCTCTGCCTTTTTTCAGGATTCATTTGGGATTATTTTTGGGATTCAGTGGCGCTGCTCCTTTGGGATTCAGTGGTGATGGAGTTTTGGAATTCAGTGGTGATGTTTTCTTGGAATTCACTTGTGATGTTTTTTAGGGATTCAATGGTGACAGTATTTTGGGATTCGGTGGTGATGGGTTTTGGGATTCACTGGTGATGTTTTTTAGGGATTCAGGGATGACGTTTCTTTGGGATTCACTGGTGCTGCTTCTTTGGGATTCCACTGTAATTTTGGGGGGGATTCAATTGTGATTTTTGGGGGGATTGAGTGATGATGGTTCTTTGGGATTCAATGGTGATGTTTTCTTGGAATTCAGTGCCAATGGTTCTTTGGGATTCAGTGGTGGGTTTTTTGGGGACTCAGTGGTGATGTTTCTTTGGGATTCAGTGGTGATTCTTTGGGGATTCAGTGGCAATGAGGTTTTTGGGATTCAGTGATGATGCTCCTTTGAGATTCAATTGTGACTTTTTGGGATTCGGTGGTGATGATTCTTTGGGATTTAATGGTGATTCTTTGGGATTCAGTGATGATGGGTTTTGGGGTTCAGTGTTGATTTTTTTGGGGACTCAGTGGTGCTGCTTCTTTGGGATTCCACTGTAATTTTTTGGGGGATTCAATCGTGATTTTTGGGGGGATTGAGTGATGATGGTACTTCGGGATTCAATGGTGATGTTTTCTTGGAATTCAGTGCCAATGGTTCTTTGGGATTCAGTGGCGATGGGTTTTTGGGATTCAATGGTGATTTTTGGGGGTGATCCAGAGGTGATGGTTCTTTGGGATTCAGTGGTGACTTTTTGGGATTCAGTGGTGATGGTTCTTTGGGATTCAGTGGCAATGACTTTTTGGGATTCAGTGGTGACGCTCCTTTGAGATTCAATTGTGACTTTTTGTGACTTTTTGGGATTCGGTGGTGATGGTTCTTTGGGATTCTATGGTGATTCTTTGGGATTCAGTGATGATGGGTTTTGGGATTCAGTGGTGATTTTTTTGGGACTCAGTGGTGATGGTTCTTTGAGATTCAATGGTGATATTTTCTTGGAATTCAGTGCCAATGGTTCTTTGGGATTCAATTGTGACTTTTTTTGGGATTCATTGGTGATGATTCTTTGGGATTCAGTGGCAATGAGTTTTTGGGATTCAGTGGTGATGGTTCTTTGGGATTCAATTGTGATTCTTTGGGATTCAGTGGTGATTTTTTTGGGACTCAGTGGTGATTCTTTGGGATTCAGTGATGATGGGTTTTGGGATTCAGTGGTGATTTTTTTGGGACTCAGTGGTGATGGTTCTTTGGGATTCAGTGATGATGGGTTTTTGGGATTCAGTGGCCATGCTTTTTTGCGATTCTGTGCAATCCCTAGGGATCCAGTGGCTGAATGGCTCAGGCAGCTCCTGGAGGGGTCAAACCCAGCACAAGGAAGCACAACAGAGAATTTATGTGATTTGTGGGATTTGGGGAACCTTTTCCAGCCAGGAAATGCCCTCCCAACCCCTCTTTCCCCACCAGCCCCGAACCAGGGCCCACAAACCCTTGGTGACACCTCCCGAGTCACGAGCGCCAGGGTGACATCCCGAAGGACGTTGATGTGGGATCGGGAGCAAGAATTATGGAAAAAAACCAAAAACATTTCCCGACCCTTTGGAACATTTTCCCTGCCTCCTGTCTGCTTTTCCGCCTCTGTCTGGGGGGATGAAAGCGCCGCCGCGTCCTGGCGGAGGTGACAGCGCCAGCGAGGCCACCGCTAATGGGGACATTAATGAGTTTTGTCTCCCAGCCCCAAAGCGCCTCCTGACCCTTCCCGAGGGTTGTGAACACCTGGAGGAAACCGGCGCCGCTTTCATCCGGCCCGGAAAAACCCTGGAGCGGCCAGGGAGGGGGTGGAGGTGGCTTTTGTCCCCAAAAGTCCCCGGGTTTTGTCACCAAAGTCCTGCTGAAGGTGACCGGAGGAGGCTGGGATGGGATGAGCCAGGAATTCTGTGTGGGAATGGTGGGAATGCTCGTGGCTTCCCAGGGGAAGGAACGGTGGCCACAGGTGTCCCAGAGCAAGGGACAGGGGAAGGGTTGTCCCCAACCCCAGGGACAGGGGAAGGGTTGTCCCCATCCCACTGGGACAGGAGAAGGGATTGTCCCCATCCCACTGGAAGAAAGGAAAATACTGTCCCCAACCCCATGGGACAGAGGAAGTTTGTCACCATCCCAGTGGGACAGGGAAATGTCCCCATCCCCCGGTCCCCACTGCCCTTTCCCATTCTGGGCCACCGTTTGCCTCTTAATTACAATTATCACAATTAATTATCACTCCTCCCCCCCATGGGCATTTTCCTCCCCCTCTTGTCGGGAGGGGGCACAACCAGTGGCATCTTCATCCTCCTCATCCTCCTCATCCTCATCTGCCTTGTCCTCATCCTCCTCATTCTTATCTTCCTCATCCTCCTCATCCCCCTTCTCCTTCTCCTCATCATCCTCCTCATCATCCTCATCCTCCTCATTCTAATCCTCCTCATCCTGCACATCCTCCTCATTATCTTCATCCTCATCCTCCTCATTGTCCTCTTCCTCCTCCTTCTCCCCATCCTCCTCCTCATCCTCATTCTCCTCTTCCTCCTCCTTCTCCCCATTCTCCTCCTCATCCTCATTCTCCTCTTCCTCCTCCTTCTCCCCATCCTCCTCCTCATCCTCATTCTCCTCTTCCTCCTCCTCCCCATCCTCCTCACCCTCCTCCTCCTCCTCCCTGGAGCTGTCTGAGCTCCCCGTTCCCTCTCTGGCTCCTGGCCCCAGCTGCCACCCTCGCTGCAGAAGCCCCAGATGCTTCCCCCTGGGAATTCCGGGCCACATCCACAGGTGATCCACCCCGGGAGAAGCTCGGGGTGCAGTGAAATTCACTCCCCGGCAAAAATCCCCCCGGTGGAAACAATTCCCAGTGGAAATTCCCCGGGATCCGCAGCCTGGAGCCGCTTTTCCATCCCGGAGAGCGGGCTGGGGCCGGCGCTCGCCCTGAGGGATGAGCAGGTGTCCGGGGGCCGGGGCAGCGCCGAGAGCTCCCCAAAATAGAGCCGGGAGCGGGGGGAGAGGATGCGGCCCCGGCTCCCCGCGGCTGCTCCTGCCAGAGCCGCCTGACGGCTGCAGCGTCGTCAGAGCTGTACCTATAATTACTGCACCTATAATTACCGTCTGATGTGCCGCAATTAGAGCCCCCGCCGGCAGAGGAGTTGGAGCAGACAGGAGAGGCCTTGGCTGCCTGGGAGGGCTTCCAGCCCTTACCGGAGCCTTCCAGGCGTTCCCGGAGCCTTCCATCCCTTCCTGGAGCCTTCCATCCTCTCCTGGTTCCTTCCATCCTCTCCTGGTTCCTTCCATCCCTTCCTGGAGCCTTCCGTCCTCTCCTGGTTCCTTCCATCCCTCCCCGGTTCCTTCCATCCCTTCCTGGTTCCTTCCATCCTCTCCCGGTTCCTTCCATTCCTTCCCGGTTCCTTCCATCCCTTCCTGGAGCCTTCCATCCCTTCCCGGTTCCTTCCATCCTCTCCTGGTTCCTTCCATCTTTTCCTGGTTCCTTCCATCCCTTCCTGGTTCCTTCCATCCCTTCCTGGAGCCTTCCATCCTCTCCCGGTTCCTTCCATCCTCTCCCGGTTCCTTCCATCCCTTCCCGGTTCCTTCCAGCCCTTCCCGGTTCCTTCCATCCTCTCCTGGCTCCTTCCATCCCTTCCTGGAGCCTTCCATCCTCTCCCGGTTCCTTCCATCCCTTCCCGATTCCTTCCATCCTCTCCCGGTTCCTTTCATCCCTTCCTGGTTCCTTCCATTCCTTCCTGGAGCCTTCCATTCTCTCCCGGTTCCTTCCATCCTCTCCCAGAGCCTTCCACCGCTTCCCGGTTCCTTCCATCCTCTCCCGGTTCCTTCCATCCCTTCCCGGTTCCTTCCATCCCTTCCTGGTTCCTTCCATCCTCTCCCAGTTCCTTCCAGCCCTTCCTGGTTCCTTCCATCCCTTCCTGGAGCCTTCCATCCTCTCCCGGTTCCTTCCATTCCTTCATGGTTCCTTCCATCCTCTCCCAGAGCCTTCCACCGCTTCCCGGTTCCTTCCATCCTCTCCCGGTTCCTTCCATCCCTTCCCGGTTCCTTCCATCCCTTCCTGGTTCCTTCCATTCTCTCCTGGAGCCTTCCAGCCCTTCCCAGTTCCCTCCATCCCCATGCCGGTTCCTTCCACCCCCTTTGAGTCCCTTCCATCCCTTCCAGGTGCCTCCTTCTTGTTCCTTCCATCCTTTCCCGGTTCCTTCCATCCATTCTCCATTCCTTCCATCCCTTCTCAGTGCCCTCCAGCTCTTCCCGGCTCCTCCTTCCAGTTCCTTCCATCCCTTCTTGGTTCTTTCCACCCCCTCCCGGTCCCTTCCATCCCTTCCCGGTGCTCTCCAGCCCCTCCTGGTGCCTCTTTCCAGTTCCTTCCAGCATTTCCTCATCCCTTCCATCCCTTCCTGGTCCCTTCCATCCCCTCCCGCTGCCTCCACCCCTCCTGCCCTTCCAGGACATGGATTTTGGGAAAGGTGTGAGACCAGCCCGGGATCTGCGGTGTTGGTGGGGAATGGGATCTTTATGGGGTATTTGTGGGATCTTTATGGGATCTTTATGGGATCTTTGTGGGATCAGGGAATAGTTTTGGGATGGAAGGACCTTCAATCCCATCAGGTAGGGACACCTCCCACCATCCCAGGTGGCTCCAAACCCCAATGTCTGTCCAGCCTGGCCTTGGACACTTCCAGGGGTCCAGGGGCAGCGGCAGCTGCTCTGGGAATTCCATCCCATCCCTCCGCACCCAAAATCTTCCCAAAATCCCCTCCCGAGTCCGTTTCTCCGCCTGTGACCCCTGGATCTGTAAAGTTCTGCCATCCCAGAAGGGTTTGGTCTGAAGGGGACCTCGGAGCCCACCCATTCCCACCCCCGCCACGGACAGGGCCCCCTCCCACCATCCCAGCCCTGTCCAAACTCCCCTTTCATCCCTAAACCCCCAAATCCCCACTCTCAGCAGGGATCCCTCACCCCCAACCACAGCGCTGAGCCTCCCCTCCCTCCAAACACCCCGAATTTCATTTTTATCGGTGCAAAATCCTTACAAAAGCCACAGAAACTCCCCAGGAGGGCTGTGAGCATCCCTCAACTCCCTCATTTCCTGCTTCCCTCTCCTATTTTTCCCCCCAATTCCCATTTCTTCACCCCCATCCGCCGTGCCCAGTTTAAACCACAACTCCCAGCCCAGTTTAAGCCACAACTCCCAGCCCTAGGCGAGGTTTTAAGGCTTTTATCGGAGCCCAGGGCCCGAAATTCGCCATAAAACCCAACAAACAGCAATGATTCAGAACCTCTCGGCTGCAAAGAGCCAGACCAGGACCTCAATTAAGCCATTTGCAAATCGTTAATTTGAGAATTGCTCTCGGATGCCTTTAAACCGCTCCCTCCTGCCGCTTCCAAACGGGCAAAGAGCGCGGGGATATAAACGGAGAGGTCGGGAAATGCTGATTTAAAGGCGGATTTTGGCACCGGCGGCAGCTCGGGACGCGATTGAGATCCCGGGGCTGCCTTGGGAGGAAGAGCAGAGGTCCCCAGGTGAGGTGGGAGCTGCTGGGGGGGGTCCCCAGGGGATGGAGCCGCAGAGCCAAATCTCACCCGGCCTTGAAAAATTCCATTTATTTCCTCTGGATTTAACCATTTCCAAACCCCCAGCGATCCCGGGGCTTTTCCAGGTGTGCTGGGGCTTTGGAAATGATTAAATCCAGAGGAAATAAGTGGAATTTTTCAAGGCGGGTGAGGTTTGGCTCTGCAGCAGCATCCCTGGAGCGGGATGGTCGCAGGGGTCGGAGTGACCCCCCTGCATTTATCCCATCCTGCAGATTGTCCCCTGGCAGCAGGGACAGCCTGGCAGCGGCACAGCCAGGAGGTTTGAGACCTCTCCTGGGGCGTTTTGGGATCTTCCTGCGTGAAAAGGGGAGAAAATCTGCGGCTGCCTCATCCCTGGAAGCGTCCAAGGCCAGGTCGGAGCAGCCTGGGACGGTGGGAGATGTCCCCAACCACGGCACGAGGTGAACCTTAGCGTTCCCTCCATCCCAAACCCTCCTGGGACCCTCCCAAAGCTCCGTCAGGAGAGGATTGGTGCCCCCAAACCCCCAGCTCTGCCCCTGCTGAAGCTTTTCCCTCTGCCCTCTCCCCAAATCTGGGCTCTCCTGCTCCCGGCGCTGCCGCAGCCGCTCCTGGCGCTTGTCCCTTCCCCTTCCCCCTCCCGCGGGTGGATTTGGGGATATTTTAAGGCAGAACCGGGCGCATCTCCCGATGCTGCGGCCGCTCGGAGCGAAGTGAGCAAAGGAAACGGGGGAAAGGCTCTGGAGCAGCGGGGTTTGGGGCCGTGCCAGGGCGCCGGGTGCAGGCGGTGGGCGCCGGGCGCCAGCCGGGCCCCGGAGGTGTTGCTGCAGCCCCGGCGGGCCGTGCCAGGCTCCGCTCGGCTCCGGGGAGCGAATTCTCGCTCCTCCAGGAGGGGCCGGGTTCCGCCGCCAGCTGGGGAGCAAAACCCCGAAATCCGCAAATCCGCGGGGCCGATCCACAGGGTGCTGCGGGAACAGCTTGGGAGGAGAGGGCCGTGGGAGGCTGGAGGGGACCTGCGGGTGCCAAAATCCCCTCGGCTCCACCTGGCACCGCTTGGCAGCTCCCGTCTGGGAGCGGCGCCGGGCGCTGCCAGCGCCGAGGGCGATGCCAGGCTCGGCAGATGTTGTCCGCGGATCCGAGCGGGCTGTGCCATCCCCGCCACACCTCCGGCTGCTTCTGCTCGAGCTTTGAGGAGTTTTTTTTGGTGCGATTTGAGAACTCAGCAGCCGTCGCTTGGCTGGGTTTGATCGGGAGCCGCATTTCCGGGCCCTTGAGCTGTGAAAGGCTCCGAGCTGCGCGGTGCCAAGAGGTCTTGAGGGGTTTGTTTCGCTGCTTAACTCGGTTTCCTCCCGATCCGATACCTCACCGGCACTCGCAGCCTCCTTTCCGAGTGGAAAAGGTTTTTCTGCCCGCCTGGAGAGGGGATTTTGCTCATTCGAGAAGCCCCGAGGGCTGGGGTTGGGTCTGGGGGTCCTGCTTGTGCCACTGTCGTTGTCCCCACCTCAGGGCACAGCTCGGGTCCTGGCGCGGCTTTTCCCGGAGCACGGATTGGGGTTGTGGTGCAAGGAGTGGAAACTCGGGAATCTGGGAATTTGGGGAAGCACTTCCTGACCGTGCTCCGACATGGCACAGCCCAAGGGAATGGGGCACATCCATCCCCACCTGGAGTCACCATCCAAAAATGGGCACAGCCATCCCCACCTGGCACTGCCCAAGGGAATGGGGCACATCCATCCCCACCTGGAGTCACCATCCAAAAATGGGCACAGCCATCCCTACCTGGAATGACCATCCAAAAATGAGCACATCCATCCTCACCTGGCGCTACCCAAGGGAATGGGGCACAGCCATCCCCACCTGGCACTGCCCAAGGGAATGGGGCACAGCCATCCCTACCTGGAATCACCATCCAAAAATGGGCACATCCATCCCCACCTGGCACTGCCTAAAGGAATGGGGCACATCCATCCCCACCTGGCACCGGTATCCATGAAAGGGGCACATCCATCCCCACCTGTCACTGCCCAAGGGATTGGGCACATCCATCCCCACCTGGCACCACCCATGGGCACATCCATCCCCACCTGGCACTGCCTAAAGGAATGGGGCACATCCATCCCCACCTGGCACCACGCATGGGCACATCCATCCCCACCTGGCACTGCCCAAGGGAATGGGGCACAGCCATCCCCACCTGGAATGACCATCCAAAAATGAGCACATCCATCCTCACCTGGCGCTACCCAAGGGATTGGGGCACATCCATCCCCACCTGGCACTGCCCAAGGGAATGGGGCACATCCATCCCCACCTGGCACTACCCAAGGGAATGGGGCACATCCATCCCCACCTGGCACCACCCATGGGCACATCCATCCCCACCTGGCACTGCCCAAGGGAATGGGGCACAGCCACCCCCATCTGGAAACACCTTCCAAAAATGAGCACATCCATCACCTGGCACTGCCTAAAGGAATGGGGCACATCCATCCCCACCTGGCACCCCCGCCCTGCCCTAAGCCATGCTGGGCACAGGCTGATCCAACCACGGGCTGAGCTTTGCTGGCCTCCCAGCGTCCCTGCCCTCCCGGGTAACCCCTCTGTCCCTCTGTGCCATCCCCGATCCTCCCCCTCAGGGCTCTGCTTGTCCCCATCTCTGGTGGCCGTGCTGGTGACACAAAGGCGCCTCTGTGCCACTGTGAGGGCACCGCCTGTGTGAATATTGCTCTATAGACTGGGCGAGGCACAAAGCCCCGCTGTGTGTGCCAGCTCCGGGAGGGCGCCCGCATTCCTGATCCATGACTGTCCCACTGTTCCCATCCCAATCCTGATCCGTGACTGTCCCTCTGTTCCCATCCCAATCCTGATCCCTGACTGTCCCTCTGTTCCCATCCCAATCCATCCCAACCCTGATCCGTGACTGTCCCCCCACCCCAACCCTGATCCGTGACTGTCCCACTGTTCCCATCCCAATCCCGATCCGTGACTGTCCCACTGTTCCCATCTCAACCCATCCCAACCCTGATCCGTGATTGCTCCCATCCCAATCCCAGTCTGTGATTGTTCCCAACCCCAATCCATGACTGTTCCCACCCCAATCCCAATCTGTGACTGTTCCATAGTTCCCATCCCAACCCTGATCCGTGATTGTTCCCAACCCCAATCCCTGACTGTTCCCATCCCAAACCCCAATCTGTGACTGACTATTCCCATCCCAAACCCCAATCCATGATTGTTCCCATTCCAACCCCGATCTGTGACTGTCCCACTGTTCCCATCCCAACCCTGATCCGTGATTGTTCCCATCCCAACCCAAATCCGTGATTGTTCCCATCCCAACCCTGATCCGTGATTGTTCCCATCCCAACCCAAATCCGTGATTGTTCCCATCCCAAACCCCAATCTGCGATTGTTCCCATCCCAACCCCGATCTGCGACTGTCCCACTGTCCCCACCCCAACCCCAGGACACAGCCAGGCCTCATTGTGCAGCTTTGGGGGATTTGGGAGCTCGGGGTGAGGCCTTCTCCAGCCTGACCTAGAGCAGAGGCCAGAATTACAGAATAAAGCAGGGATTTATTCAAAGGATCTCCTCCATGGATCCACCTTGGGCAGCACAAGAGCCCAGCCAGGGCTGCACCCAGGGTGAACCAAAATGGTCACAAAATGAACCAAAATGGTCACAAAATGAACCCAAAATGAACCCAAACGGTCCCAAAATGCGCGGCCATTCATGAGGTCTCACTTTCATAAGTTCTGCTCCATTTGCACCTTGCAGTTCCCTGTCCCATTCCAGCTTTAGCCCCTGCAGTCCCATCCTTGTTTTTCTTTCTCCAGCCCACGGGTTTGTGCTCCTGGGCTGAGATTTGGATCGTTTGTCCTTGGTGCCCAGCTGGAGCAGGAATTGTTTTGTCTCCGTGCTCTGTGAAGGAGAGGAGGGAGACAAAACCTTGATGTGAAGCTCAGAACTGCGCGCTAAAACAGCACAGAATGTGAAAAACACATAAAAACTGAAACTTAGGGCACCGTGAGGAGCTCTGGGATTCACCGAGGGATGCGCCGGGAATGGAATGAACGGAGCATCCCGCGGCTCCCCGGGAGCTGCTGAGAGCGAAACCGTGTCCTGGAGCGCAGGTGTGAATGCGGATGTCTCACCCCGACGTGTCGGAGCTGCTTTTAGCAGCTTTTCCCCGGGAATTGCCTCCTGGACACGCCGCCGGCTCCACCAGCAGTGGGGTGACACCTTTGTCACCACTCTGCCAGCTCAGGGTTGTGCCGCAGGGAAGTCACCGCCTTGGGGAAGGCCAAAGTGGCGGGGGAAACGGGGTTTGGATTTAAATCCAGGTGTTCCCCACTTTTCCGGGTGGTTTCAGGGTGCAGGGAATGGTGGCACTTCCCCTGGGCACTGTTCCTGTGTTGGCACAGCAGTGCCAGGCGCGGGTGATGCTGGCTGGGATTTATCCCGGGATAAACCTGAGTGCTGGAGCTGCCCCCGTCTCCTTCCCCCATCCCGTGGCATTATACATAACGGCATTTATATAATACATTATTTTACAATTTTCATATTTCTGTCTGTGTGCTAATAAGCGGAAATGAATCGTAATCCGGTTTTGTAATCTTGTTTTGATTGGAGCGTGGCAGCTCCAATCCCTGTGGAACGGGGGGCTGCGGGGACAGTGGGTGACAGCAAGGTGGCAGCTCATTAACCCCTCATCAGCGGCGCCATCGCAATTAAAAGGTCACCGCATCCTGCCAGCCGGGTTTTCAGGGATCAGCAGGAAGGACGATTAATCCTCGTCGCGTTTGTGTGTCAGCATTTTCCCGGGAAAATCTCCGCCATTCCCGAGTTTTTCCAGGGACGGGGAGCGCCTTCCCTGGAGCTGCGGGTCCTGAGCCCTGACTCTGTCCCTGTCCCTGTTCTTGCCATGTCCCTGTCCCTGTCCCTGTCCCCCTGTCCCTGTCCCTGTTCCTGTTCCTGTCCCTGTCCTTGTCCCTGTCCCCGGCCCTGTCTTTGCCCTGTCCCTGTCCCTGTCCCTGTCCTTGTCCCTGTCCCTGTCTTTGCCCTGTCCCTGTCCCGTCCCAGTCCCTGTCCCATCCTTGCCATGTCCCTGTCCTTGTCCCTGTCCTTGCCATGTCCCTGTCCCTGTCACTGTCCCTGTCCCTGTTCCTGTCCCTGTCCTTGTCCCTGTCCCCTGCCCTGTCTTTGCCCTGTCCCTGTCCCTGTCCCTGTCCCTGTCCTTGTCCCTGTCCCTGTCCTTGCCATGTCCGTGTCCCTGTCCCTGTCCTGTCCTTGCCATGTCCCTGTCCCTGTCCCCTCTCTGTCCTGCCCCTGTCCCCATCCCTGTCCCTGTCCCTGTCCCTGTCCTTGCCCTGTCCTTGCCATGTCCCTGTCCCTATCCCTGCCCTGCTGCATGTCATTGGTCACCTCCCCTCGCCATTTGTACATCCAACCTTTTTCCCTTTTTCCCTTTTTTCCGGAGCAATTCCCGCCTCTCCTCCAGGCAGCAATCAACCTCACGTGGATAATGCTGGATAATTAACAGGGCAATGATTCCCTCGGCCCCAAAGTGAGGGAGAGCAGGCGGGGAAAAAAACCCCGCGGTGCGTGTGGGGTGCGGGAACCGGCCCAGAGCGCTCAGCTGCGCGGAGAAGGAATTTTTTGGGAAGGTTCCTGGTGTCGTGAGCGCCGCCTGTGCCAGCTGTGACTCACGGCTGCGGCTGCTGGGGAGCCTGGAGAGGCTCCAAGAGCAACTCAAGGCTCTGGAGTTTCTCCCTTCTTGCCCTGAGCTGGGAATGGGGAGCATTCCTGGCCCTGATCCGTCCGTGCCTCAGTTTCCCCAGTGTCAAAAATCGGGGGAAATCCGAGGGGGTGTGAGCATTCCTGAATTCCCATTCCTGGAATTCCCACAGCTCTTCCCACCTGGAGCCATCTGAGCCATTCAAGGCTCGGGGAGAACCTTTGGGATGACAGAAACGCTGGGAATGGGGAAGGCAGAAATAAGATTTAAATTCTCAAAGCCTCTTCCCAGTGCTGGAAAAAATGAAGGAAACCGGGAAAAGTTGGAAGCGCCGAGGCGGGTGGGGCCTTCCGGTGACAGGACAACACGAGCGTCCTCTTGGGTTTAGGATGACAGGAAAGGTGCCAGGGGAAGTTTAAATGGGATATTAGGGACAATTTCCTCATGGAAAAGGTTGGCAGAGCTGCCCGGGGAGGTGTGGAGTCACCATCCCCGCAGGGGGTTAAAGGTCACGTGGAGGTGGCACTTGGGGACATGGTGACACATCAGCACTGTGGCAATGCTTGGAGGGCTTTTCCAGCCTTACGGATCCCAAATTCCAAGATTTTAAATCCTGTGGCGTCAGCATGTGGAGTGAAATAGCCCTGGGGGGGTCACAGCCCTGTGGGGTGGAGCGAGGTTGGGTTTGGGGTCCCTTGGGCTGGGGCAGCATCTCCCCGGAGCCCTGGGGGTGGCACCGCGTGAAACCCCCCCAAAATGCGGGGGCAGGGATGGATTTATGGGATTGGGAGGAGCGGGCTGGGCCCCTCAGGTGTTCACTGCTCCTCCTGCCTTCGGGATCATCCCCTCACCCTGGGAATTTTGGGAATGGTCAGTTCCGTCCGTGGAGGTTGTGGCCTGACCCTGCCCGCAGTGACCAGCGCCGTGTCCTGGGGACAAATCCAGAAAACCTCTGGGGATAAACCCAGAAAACCTCTGGGGACAAATCCAGAAAACCTCTGGGGATAAACCCAGAAAACCTCCGGGGACAAATCCAGAAATCTGATGGGGACAAACTCGAAAAATCACTTGGGACAAATCCAGAAAACCTCTGGGGACAAACCCAGAAAACTGATGGGGATAAACCCGAAAAATCACTGGGGACAAACCCAGAAAACCGCTGGGGATAAACCCAGAAATCTGATGGAGAAAAACCCGGAAAACCTCTGGGGATAAACCCAGAAAACCTCTGGGGATAAACCCAGAAAACCTCTGGGGACAAACCTGGAAAACTTCTGGGGACAAATCCAGAAAACCTCTGGGGACAAACCTGGAAAACCTCTGGGGACAAATCCAGAAAACCTCTGGGGACAAACCCAGAAAACCTCTGGGGACAAACCTGGAAAACCTCTGGGGACAAATCCAGAAAACCTCTGGGGAAAAATCCAGAAAACCACTGGGGATAAACACAGAAAACCTCTGGAATTCCTTCAAATCAAAACAAATCCAGAAAACCGCTGGAATTCCTTCTCCGAACTGCCCCGGGGATCGGCCGCGGGCTGACAGCGGGGACATTTCGGGCTGTCAGTGCCCGGCTCGGTGCCAGCAGGGATGTCCTGGCTCTCTGGACCCTCGGGGCTGGCTCCTGGGGGTGGTGGCAGCGCGGGCAGAGCCCCGCGGTGTCACCGGCGGGGACACGGCGAGTGCAGCGCGACAATCCGGGCTCTGATGGCACTGCCCGGCTGCTGGCACTGCCCGGCCCATGTGATGCGTTTGAGGGGGCACGCTGACATTTCCAGGGGAAGGAGGTGGTGGTGGGGGGAAAAAAAAAAAATCCCCGGGCGACCCGCAGGGAGCTCAGGAACGGCGGAAAACGGAGCGAGAACCGTCCGCGCCCAGCGGAGCGAGCGGAGCGACAAAACCGGCAACGGGGAGGGGGGAAAGTTGCCAGGGCAGGGCCAGGATGTGAAGGGAAGCGATGGGAGCTGCTGGAGCGGGGAATGCCGGCGGCGGAGACGGCCCTGGGAGCCCCTCGGTAGCGCGGGGAGCGCTCGGCAGCAGCGCGGCCTCGCTGCGGCTCCGCTCCCCGGCGCGGAGGACTCGGCGCTGGGTTTGAGGTGGCGGCGGCGGCGGCGCTGGATGCGAGGTGACAGCCGCCGCACGCCTGCGAGGTCGGAGCTGCGCGATCAGGTCGGTGCCACCACCCCCGGCCCCTACCCTCGCTCGGTAACGAGCCCACCCCGCCTTTCATCAGCACCGGCTGCTCGGAGCCGACCCCGCCGGGCCCGGAGCGCGGCTTTCGAGGCTAAAAACGCTCACGGAGCCCGTGGCCGGCCCGGGTTAGGCAGAGGCGATGAGCTCCGCGTGTGTTTGTCGCGCAGATCGGCGAGCCGCGCTCCGGGCCGAGCCGCCTGCCGCCGCTGCCCCCGCGATGCTGCCCCGCTGGGCACAGCAGCCGCCCGGAGCTTCGCCCCGAGCCGCGGCCAGGCTGCGGGAGCCGGCCAGAGCCAGCGAGCCCGGGGACCACCGGCGGCCAGCGCTGCTCGTGGGTACGGAGCGCGGGGACGTGGGCACGGGGGGGGCGCGGGGTCCGCAGGCTCCGGGGATGAGCTGTGCCCTGGGGGCGATGGATGGGGTGGATGGGGTGGTCCCAGACCCTCATTGAAGGCTCTGGGGTGGCCTGGGGGTGGTCCCAGACCCTCACAGGGGGCTCTGGGGTGGCCTGGGGGTGGTCCCAGACCCTCACAGGGGGGTCTGGGGTGGCCTGGGGGTGGTCCCAGACCCTCATTGAAGGCTCTGGGGTGCCCTGGGGGTGTTCCCAGATGCTCATAGGGGGCTCTGGAGTGGTCTGGGGGTGGTCCCAGACCCTCAGAGGGGGCTCTGGGGTGGCCTGGGGGTGGTCCCCGATGCTCATAGGGGGCTCTGGAGTGGCCTGGGGGTGGTCTCAGATCTTCATAGAAGGCTCTGGAGTGGTCTGGGGTGGTCCCAGATCCTCACAGTGGCCTGGAAATGGTCCCAGACCCTCATAGGGGGCTCTGGAGTGGCCTGGGGTGGTCCTAGACCCTCATAGAAGGCTCTGGGGGTGGTCCCAGACCCTCATCGAAGGCTCTGGAGTGCCCTGGGGTGGTCCCAGACCCTCAAAAGGGTCTCTGGAGTGGTCAGGGTGGTTCCCGACCTTCATAGGGGGCTCTGGGGTGGCCTGGGGGTGGTCCCAGATCCTCACAGGTGGGCTCTGGAGTGGCCTGGGGGTGGTCTCAGACCCTCACAGGGGCCTCTGAGGTGACCTGGGCAATGTCCCAGCCCCTCACAGGTGGACAGTGCCCCAGGAAGGGACAGAAGGCACAGCCTGGGGACAGTGCCAGCCCCTCACAGGTGGGCTCAGGGTGGCCTGAGGATCCCAGCCCCACACAGGTGGGCTCTGCCCGGCAGCTGATGGCTGGTGTGACCTCTGGGGTGGCCTGGGGGTGGTTCCAGACCTTCACAGTGGCTTGGAAATGGTCCCAGACCCTCACAGGGGGGCTCTGGAGTGGTCTGGGGATGGTCTCAGACCCTCATAGAAGGCTCTGGAGTGGCCTGGGGTGGTCTCAGATCCTCATAGAAGGCTCTGGAGTGGTCTGGGGTGGCCCTAGACCCTCAGAGGGGCCTCTGAGGTGACCTGGACAATGTCCCAGCCCCTCACAGGTGACCTCTGGGGTGGCCTGGGGGTGGTCCCAGCCCCTCACAGGTGGGCACAGATGGCGCGGGCTGCGTCGTGCCCGGCTCTGAAGGGAGGAGAAGGACGAGGAGGAGGAGGAGGAGGAGGAGGATGAGGAGGAGGAGGAGGAGGCGCAGGGCTGCAGGCAGCTGCTGCTGCCCTCCTTTTGCTTGACTAAACCCCGCTGCCTGGACAGCTCCGGCTGCCGCTGGTGGGAGGCGGCGGGCGGGGGGGACGCGGCTGCGCCCCCGATGCGCCCGGCAGGGCAGGGGACAGCGGGGACAGCGGGGGACAGCAGGGGACAGCGGGGGACAGCGGGGGACAGCGGGGGACAGCAGGGGACAACAGGAACAGCAGGGGACAGCGGGATGCGCTCAGCGGGCCGAGGGGTGGCACGGCGCTCCCGCCTCGTCCTCGCGTCACCCGCCTTGTGCCACCACCCCTGCGAGGGACCGGCTCGGTGTCGCCGCGCCCCGCGGCCAGCGGGATGTGTCACATGTCCCCGCAGCGTCCCTGTCCCGTGGCAGCTCGGGCTGACAGCGAATCCTTGCGGGATTTCACCCCGTGTTTTCCATCCCTGAGCACGTTTTCCTGCCGAGGCTCTGAGATTTTTTTTTTTTTTTTTTTCCCCCAGCTTTTCCTGATTTTTTAACGAGCTGTGTGACTAACCGGGCTGGCACGGCAGGCGGTGACCAAGCACCAGCGTGCTACCTGTGCGCCCAGAAATAGGGGCTGCTCTCTCCACACCCCCGCCCGGAGCATTCCCGGCCTCCCGGGACACCCACCCGGCCTCTCCCACGCCTGGCAGTGCCCAGCTGCCGGCAGGAGTCACCCAAAGGGGCAGCGCCACCCCAAATCCTGCCTGGAGGGTGCGGGATCGCGGCTCGGTGCTGTTGGATGGGGATGCTGAGCCCCGGGGTGGGCTCCGAGCCCATCGCGGGGGTGGCAGAGCCAAGATTTGGGCGCGTTGGGTCTCCTGTGCCAAGGATGGAGCTGGCTGCGGGGTTGCCGTGGTCCCAGAGCCTGCGAGCCAGGAAAAATCCCCTCCCCGAGTGCTCCCTGGTGGAACTGAGCCCTCTGGAATTGAGATCCTGTGGGGCAAAGGGTGGGAAACGCCGCGGGCTTGGCTTGGACCCCTCCCAGCTTCCCTGCGAGGATTCATCCCTCACGGAGATGGATTTGGGATGCCAAAGGCTCCTTGCCTGCCTCTGGGCCTTGCCCTGGCAGCTGCTGGTGGCCACAGGCCAGGATGGGGAGGGGGGCTCACAGTCTCCCTTCTGCTGCTCCTTCCCGTTCCTCCTGCCATGGAAGTCAGGATGGGATTTTGGGAAGGAATTCCTTCCCACGAGGGCGGCAAAGCGCTGGGATGGAATTCCCAGAGCAGCCCCTGGATCCCTGGGAGTGTCCCAGGAGCAGCCTGGGGCAGGGGCAGGTGGCTCTGCTTCCCCAGCAGGAGTGACACGGCTGAGTCACGGCCCCACGGCCTCGCCTGCCTCGCATGGAGCCTGCCAGGACCCCAAATCCCATGAAAATCCTTTCAATCCCCATGGTGTTTCCCCCTGCTCCCACCCCGAGTCTGACCCCCTCCCCTCTCAGCAGCCGGACTCGCGTCTCTCTCCTCCATGCCTCAGTTTCCAAGCCTGCCAGGACCCCAAATCCCGGGAAAATCTTTTCAATTCCGACCATGTTTTCCCTCCGCTCCCACCCCGGCTTTGACCCCCCCATCCCCTCTCAACAGCCGGACGCGTGTCTGTCCCTTCCGTGCCTCAGTTTCCCCGTGCCAAGGGAGGTCCCCGGGCCATTCCCATGGCAGCTGCCAGGCCCCGGCTGTGCCACAAAGCTCCTTCTGTGGCAGCCGCCAGGAGCTGGCCGGCCTCGCCTCGCCTTTATTTTCATCCCAGCCCTGCCAGCCGAGGATGTCACCCTCGCCAGGGCACGCAGGGCTCCGTCCTCTTCCTCTTCCTCCTCCTCCTCCTCCTCCTCCTCCTCCCAGGCAGGGATGTTCTCCACGCTCCGGGAATGCCACTGGCTCAGCCTCCAGCCAGCGGCCGGACATGGAGCCAGGGGCAGCGGGAAGATTTTCCCAACTCTCTCAGCTGGAATTTCTCCTTCCCTTATTCCCTCTGCCCCTCATCTTTCCTTGGTTTGCCAAGGCCAGCGGGAAGATTTTCCAGCTGGAATTTCTCCTTCCCTCATTCCCTCTGCCCCTTATTTTTCCTTGGCTTTCTAAGGACAGTGGGAATATTTTCCAGGTTCTCCCAGCTGGATTTTCTCCTTCCCTCTGCTCCCCATTTTTCCTCGGCTTTCCAAGGGAAATGGGAAGATATTCCCAACTCTTCCAGCTGGAATTTGCCCTTCCCTCTGCCCCTCATTTTTCCTTGGCTTGCTGAGGACAGTGGGAAGATTTTCCAGGTTCTCCCACCTGGATTTTCTCCTTCCCTCATTCCCTCTGCCCCTCACTTTCCTCGACTCGCTGAGGGCAGTGGGAAGATTTTCCCAACTCTCCCAGTTGGAATTTCTCCTTCCCTCATTCCCTCTGCCCCTCATTTTTCCTTGGCTTTCCAAGGATAGGGGGAATATTTTCCAGGTTCTCACAGCTGGATTTTCTCCTTCCGTCTTTCCCTCTGCCCCTCATTTTTCTTTGGCTTGCCGAGGGCAGTGGGAAGATTCTCCAGGTTCTCCCATTTGGAATTTCTCCTTCCCTCATTCCCTCTGCCCCTCACTTTTCCTCGGCTTTCCAAGGGAAACGGGAAGATATTCCCAACTTTCCCAGCTGGAATTTGCCCTTCCCTCTGCCCCTCATTTTTCCTTGGCTTTCCAAGGACACTGGGAATATTTTCCAGGTTCTCACAGCTAGATTTTCTCCTTCCCTCTGCCCCTCATTTTTCCTTGGCTTTCCGAGAGCAATGGGAAGATTTTCCCAACTCTCCCAGTTGGAATTTACCCTTCCCTCTGCCCCTCATTTTTCCTTCTCTTCCCGAGGGCAGTGTGAAGATTCTCCCGCCTTTTCCAGCTGGAATTTGCCTTTCTCACCCTCTGCCCCTCATTTTCCCTTGGCCTGCTCCAAGCGAGCATCCAGGTGTGCCGGCCCTTCCCTTGGCACTGGATCCCCGGGATTTTGGGAGGTTGAACTCGCCTCCCGTCTCCATGTGGGCGCGTGGGCGCGATCACACCCGGCGAGGTGGGGAAAAGAAAGTGGCGCCTGCTTTTTCCAGGGCCGGCCAGATGGGATTTCTCCCTTCGCTTTCGGCTTCTGACAAGTGACATGCAGGATCTGTGCGCGGGAAGGAGCCGCCTGGCAGGGCAGCGCCACGGGGCGATGCCAGCTGAGCCCCCAGCCTCGGCCCCAGCTCCATGTCCCGCCGCAGCTCCGGGCTGGGAATTTGCGGGGTGTGGGAGAAGACGGCGCCCCGGGGCTGGGAACGGGCACGATCCCAGCATTTCATGCGGAGAATCCGGACTGGCACCGTCAGCGGGCACGGTGCCCCTGCCCAAAGCCAAGCGGGATCGGTGGGGTCCCGTCTGGGAAGTTCCCAGAGGAGCTGTGTGTTTGTGGAGCACGGGGATGTTGAATTTTCCGCCGTTCCGCTGGAATTTGGGAGTGAAAGGCGCGGCGGGGAGCGCGCTGAGCCCCGGCAGGGATCCTTGGGAAAGGGGGGGATGAGGCGGGGGAACAATTCCCGCATCCCCGGAGAACAATTCCCGCATCCCGGAGAACAATTCCCGCATCCCGGGAGAACAATTCCCGCATCCCGGGGGACATCTCGGGGAGGTTTGTCCCCTGCTGGGTGCTCACGGTCCCCTGCGGGTGGCCTTGGTGTCTTCCCAGAGGATTTGGCCGCTCCATGAGCTCGGCAGCGAGGGGAGGGTAGGGAATTTTCATCCCGGTCGCCGCCAGCTTTCACTCCTGTGTCGCTGTGAGAGGGACAAGGACACCCTGAGTCCCCTCATTTCCACGTCCCCGTCCTGGGATGGACCCTGGGTCTGCCGCGCTCCCGGCATTCCCGCGGCCCCAGGGCTGGAATTCCCTGGGAATTGCTTTCAAGTGGCCAGATCGGACCAAGGTTGGCCCTGTCGGGGACATGGCGGTGGCGGGAGAGGGGACACTGGTGTCCCATGGTGTCACCTGCTTTGTCCCTGCTTCTGGGAATGAGTTTGCTCGGATAACTTGAGCATCTGGGCAGCTCCCAGCACTTTTTGGGTGTGAGGCCACGTCCTGGAAGGCGCTTGAGCAACCCAAAATGAGTGGACACCACGGTGGCCGAGCCAGGGATGGGGACAGCAATGGCTTGGCCATTGACTCTGAGCCACCTGGCGAGGTGGAATCTCCGTGCCCACGGCCGGGCCGGGATCTGGCTGATTTTCCCACCTCCAACCACTCCAGAACTCCCTGATCTCCCACAGGCCCCACTCTGGCGGTGCGCGCATCCCCAGCTCCGTCTCTGCAGCGCCGCACGAGTTAAACCGCGCGGCGCAGGAGCTCCCCCCGCTCTCCCCACGCCTCCTGCCACCGCCGGCAGCGCGGCACGGAAGGGGTTAGCACCGGGCAGGGCTCCGGGAGCCGGGCAGGCTCTCCGGGCAGTGCGGCAGTGCAGCCTCCGGGAGGAAGCGGGAGCATCCCCGCTCTTCCGGCCGCGCTAATGGCCGGGCGCCGGGGAGCCGCATCGCTCCGAGGGGCTGCCACCCTCGCTCTCCCCAAATGCACTCCCCGCCTCCCCTCCCCTCGCCCCTTTTCGTGCGAGCGCTTTCTCGGGCGATTTTGCACGCTCCGCTGAGGTTTCGCTGCCTCATGAAGATTTATGGGACTGCAGTAATAAACTGGCTTTGAGACGCTCCTCCGGGTGATAAAACCCCGCCGAGCCGCTGCTCAAGGGGGGATCCCAGCCGGATCCCGCAGCCGCTCCGCTTTTTGGGGGCCTTTCCCTGCCCTGTCTCTCAGGAGCTTCTGCCAGCGCCGTTCCTGAAGATTTCCACCCAAACCCTCCTCTCCGGTCTCGCTGTTTTCCCTGGAAGGACGCGATGGCCGTGCCCTGCTAGCAGCCCGGGGCTCCGGCCCCGGCACGGGTGACACCTCTGCTGGCAGGTGGCGGCGATGGGTGGATGAATCGGCAAAGAGAACCGCGTTCCCTCAACCTCCCTCTGCTCGGAGAGGGGCTGGCCAGGATCTACCGCGGCATCCTGGCCGTGGTGGGAGCCCTGCGCCCGGCCAAGGAGCCGCCCGCAGCCCCGGCCCAGCGGAGCGCTGCCCCCTCCGTGCCCCCGGAGCCGCTGCCCGGCCGCCGTGGGAGCCGCGCTGTGCCCGCGGGTAAGAGAGGGGACGGTCCCGGTGCGGGGGACAGGGCCCGAAGGGTGTCCCCATGGGCTGGGCTGGACAACTCGGGCAGGTCCCGGTGTGGGGGACACGGCCCGGAGCGTGTCCCCATGGTCTGGGCTGGGCTGGGCTGGGCTGGACAACTCGGGCAGGTCCCATGGGCTGGGCTGGGCTGGGCTGGACAACTCGGGCAGGTCCCATGGGCTGGGCAGCGCGGGCAGGCTCCGGGCAGGCTCTGCCACCCCAGTGACCTACTTGGAAGCAGCCTCGGGAAGCACTTTCCAGGGATCTGCTGCATTCCTGAACTGCTGCAGGAGGAGGGGGGAAAAAAAAACAACTTTGTGGGGGGGTTTGAGGTGGAATGATGGCCAGGAGGGAAGGGTTAACAGCCTTTCCTTCAGCCTGGCCCTGAGGGTTTTTAGGTTCCTTTCCCCAAACGGGTGTTTCCTTGCGGGACCATCCCTGCCCGCTGCGGGTGGCATCTCTGGTGGCATCTCTGGTGGCATCTCTGGAGCGCTGACACGAGGCCAGCGCGCGTGGCTGTAGCGACTTTCCCTCCCCCGGCCCCGGCTGGGCTCACGGATCAGAACCTTCGCGGTCCTGCGGGGTCGGGGCCGCCTCACCCTCGCCGGCCCCGCGTCCCGGGCATGGAGCGGGCAGCGGCTGCGGCTCGGCCGGGGCTGGAAGAGCCCCCCCCCCACCGCGAGGGGCTCCAGCTCCTCCTCCGTGGCCCTGTTCAGATCATCCCTCGGAGCGGGCGAGCGGGGCTGGCGCGTTCCGCTCCCGGAGCGTGTAATTGGGGAGCGGGGAGCTGCATGCTGATCGCGGGCCGGGAAGGAGCTGCGAGCGCGGCCTCAGCCCGGCGCTGCTGCAGCGGGGCTGGAGCAGGGACCGGGAGGCGGTGGCGGGGAGCAAACCCCCTCTGTCACCCCCCAAAATCCCCGTCCCCGCAGCTTCCTCCGGCCCCGGGAGGAAGAGGAGCTGCAGCTCCTTCTGCCGCAGCTGCGGCTGGCGGGGTCCGCCTTGCTCGCCATCCCCGGCCGCGGAATTCCCGTGGGACGGGAGGAATCCGGGGGTTCTGCGGCGCTCGGGAGCCGGCGCTGCCCAGGGATGGTTTTGGTGCGCTCGGAGCACAGCGGGGCTGGCCCGGGCTCCGATGCCCGACCCGAGCAGGCTCCTGGCGGCTCCCGAGGGTGCTCCGGAGCTTCCCAAGGGCTCCGAGGCTGTGCCTGCGCGGGGTGTCGGGTGCTGGGCGCAAATTTCTGCTCTGGGGTCGCGGAGCCGGCGCAGGGGAGAGCGGCCGAGGCAGGGCAGGAGTGTTCCGGTTTGGATTTGCATTTCCCGGCCAGGACCGCGCGTTGTGGGGCTGTGACGGGAGCGGGGAGAGGGGCAGGAGGCTCCTGGGGGTCCCGGGGGGGGTCAGGACGAGCTGCTCCAGCGGGATTGCCCATCAGGGCTGGAATTCGGCAGCCAATGGGAGCCCGGGGCGATGCCCGGCCTGCGTCCCCTCGGCCACCAGGGTCCCCTCGGGCCGCTGCGCCCGGGGGAGTTTGGGGTGATTGGCATGGTGGAGGTGCCACCGTCGCGTCCCCAGCGCCGCTGTAACCTCCCCGGTGCCACTGCGACCTCCCTGGTGTCGCTGTGACCTCCCTGGTGCTACCGTGTCCTCCCCAGTGCCACCGTGTCCTCCCAAGGGCCACCATGACCTCCCCGGTACCACTGTAACCTCCCTGGTGCCACCATGACCTCCCTGGTGCCACCATGACCTCCTCAAGTGCCACCTTGACCTCCTCAGTGCCACCATGACATCCCTGGTGCCACCATGACTTCCCTGGTGTCACTGTAACCTCCCCGAGTGCCTCTGTGACCTCCCCAATGTCACCGTGACTTCTCTGGTGTCAGCTTGTCCTCCCTGGTGCCACCATGACCTCCCCAGTGCCACCATGACCTCCCCAATGCCACCTTGACCTCTCCAGTGCCACCATGACATCCCTGGTGCTACCGTGTCCTCCCCAGTGCCACTGTGTCCTCCCTGGTGCCACCATGTCCTCCCAAGGGCCACCATGACCTCCCCAGTGCCACCATGACCTCCCTGGTGTCACCATGACCTCCTTGGTGTCACTGTAACCTCCCCGGTGCCACTGTGACCTCCCTGGTACCACCACGATCTCCTCAGTGCCACTGTCACCTCCCCAGTGCTACCGTGGCCTCCCCGGTGCCACTGTGACCTCCTCAGTGCCACCACGACCTCCCAAGTGCCACCATGACCTCCCCGGTGCCACCATGACTTCCCTGGTGACACTGTGACCTCCCTGGTGCCACTGTCATCTCCCTACTGCCACCTTGACCTCTCCAGTGCCACCATGACATCCCTGGTGCCACCATGTCCTCCCCGGTGCCACCGTGTCCTCCTCAGTGCCACCATGACCTCCTCAATGCCACCATGACCTCCTCAGTGCCACTGTCACCTCCCGACTGCCACCTTGACCTCCCTGGTGCCACTGTAACCTCCCCAATGCCATCTTGACCTCCCCAGTGCCACCATGACATCCCTGGTGCCACCATGACCTCCCTGGTGCCCAGTGACCTCCTGGTGCCACTGTAACTTCCCTGGTGCCACCATGACCTCTCTGGTGCCAGCTTGTCCTCCCTGGTGCCCAGTGACCTCCTCAGTGCCACCTTGACCTCCCTGGTGCCACCATGTCCTCCCCAGTGCCACCATGACCTCCTCAGTGCCACCATGACCTCTCTGGTGCCAGCTTGTCCTCCCTGGTGCCCAGTGACCTCCTCAGTGCTACTGTGACCTCCCTGGTGCCACCATGACCTCCTCAGTGCCACCATGACCTCCCCAATACCACTGTAACCTCCCTGGTGCCAACTTGTCCTCGCCAGTGCCACCTTGACCTCCCCAATGCCACCTTGACCTCCCCAGTGCCACCATGTCATCCCTGGTGCCACCGTGTCCTCCCCAGTGCCACTGTGACCTCCCTGGTGTCACCATGACCTCCTCAGTGCCACTGTCACCTCCTGACTGCCACCTTGACCTCCCCAATGCCACCACGACCTCCCCAGTGCCACCATGACCTCCTCAGTGCCAGGGGCGCCCAGCAGAGCGAGGGAGGCACGGGATCTTCAGCTCTTGCCACGTTCCAGCTCCGGTTTCTGGGAAGAGCGGGGAGGACAGCCGGGCCAAGGTGACATTGGGTGACAGAGGCGGGAGGGACGGAGCCGCACCGGTGGATTTTGGAGGAGGGAAGGCTTTGGGATGTCCCCGTGGCGTTTGCGAGCGCGTGATGTCCCCGCTGCGCTGGTGACAAAGCCGCTCGTGCGACCTTGAGCGGAGGAATCGCGGCCGTGGCCCCGCTGATAACGCTTTCTTATCAGTTTGATATCAAACCGATCTGATAAATAATTGAGGGAAAAGGGGGAAAAAAAGGAAAAAGGGGGGGGGAAAAGAGAAAAAGGAGAAAAACCTCGCTGTGATTTGTTTCCCGGGAGCTGGGGGCAGGAAAAGCAGGAGATGAATTCTGGATCACGGTGAAAAGGGGAGCAGGATGGGGAGGCTGAGCCCTGCAGAATGAGTGGTGAAATTGGCAGAACCAGCCCCGTGGCCTTGGGCCAGGCTGGCACCGCTGCAGGGCTTGGGCACAGCGGCCCCCAGATGGTCTGAGACCCCCCCAAAGTGGCTTTTTGGGGTCCCGGAGCCGCCCCGCAGCGGGCACGGGGCTGGGCAGCGGCCGGGGGCTGCGCGGTGGCCTCGAGCTGCGGGCAGCGAGGCGGCGCCAGGCGCTGGCAGCGTGCGGGGACTTCCAGGCATCCACGGGCTCTGCAGCTTCCCTGGAAGTCAGATCCCAGCGTGCTCTGAATGAGTTATTAGCGAAAGGACAAGTGCCTGTCGCCTCTCTGCGCCTGGCACCCTCTGTCCATTCCCCCATGCCCTCCCCTGCCTGCCCGGGCTGGGCTGAGCCCCAGGAGGGGTTTGGGATGGGGCAGAGCATCCCAGGGATGCCGGGGTTGGTGTTCCCGGGCACTGGGAAGGGGCTGGGATAAGGGAGAGCATCCCGGAGATCCCGGGTTTGGTACCCTCGGGCACCGGGAAGCGCTGGGATGGGGCAGAGCATCCCAACAATCCCGGGTTTGGTGCACAAGGCTGGGCTGAGCTCCGGGAAGGGTTTGGGATGGGGCAGAGCATCCCGGAGATCCCAGGTTTGGCACCCGCGGGCACCGGGAAGGGGTTTGGGATGGGATAGAGCATCCCAACAATCCCGGATTTGGTACCCTCGGGCACCGGGAAGGGCTGGGATGGGATAGAGCATCCCAACAATCCCGGGATGGTGCCCACCGGCCGGGCTGGCCCCTGTGAGCAGTGGCTGCAGGATGGGCACTGAGCCCCCGCCGGGGTCTCTGGGGGGGACATGGGGCTCCTGTCCCCCCTCCCCAGTGCCCGCACACACCACCCTGCCCCCACCCTGCCTGATTTCATTTTCTTTTCGCTCTGTCCTGTGTCCGTGTGCCCCCGTGTGTCCGTGCTCCGGAGCCGTGTCCGTGTCCCCGTGTCCCCCGTGTGTCCGTGTCCCGTCCGTGCTGTTTTCAGTCACCCAGCGCTGTTCCATTCTCGTTTCGCTCCGACCATCGCGGCTTTGTGGGATCCAAGCAACCCCCGGCCCCTCCATCCCCGCTGTCCCCTCATCTCCTGCCGCGTGTCCCGGAGCGGGGACAGCGCTGTCACCGCAGGGGGATGAGCCCGGCGGCCACCCCCTGCCCCGGGCACCCCTCTGAGGGGTGATCCCCACTGAGGGATGATTCCACCCCGGACATCCCACTGAGGGGTGATCCCACCCCGGACATCCCACTGAGGGGTGATCCCACTGTGTGCCCCCCATTGATCCCACTCCCTGCACCCCACTGAGGGGTGATCCCACCCTGGTCATCCCATTGAGGGATGATCCCACTGTGGACACCCCATTGATCCCACTCCCTGCACCCCATTGAGGAATGATCCCAGTGTCTGCATCCCACTGATGGATGATCCCACTCCCTGCACCCCACTGAGGGGTGATCCCACTGAGGGATGATCCCATTGTGGGCACCCCATTGATCCCACTCCCTGCACCCCACTGAGGGGTGATCCCACCCCGGACATCCCACTGAGGGATGATCCCACTCCCACCGAGGCTCTGCCATCATGGCTCCTTGCTGAAATCCCCTTCCCCAGCCCCAAATCCCAACCTTCAACCTCTGCCCCATGGAGGGGACTGTCCCTGTCCCTTCCCCATGGCTGGGGACTGTCCCCCCCCTCTGCCCCACGACTGGGGACCCTTCCCCTGACCCCACTGTTCTCTCGTGGTGCCCACGCAGATCCTGAAAGGACGAGTCCTCATCTCTGCCCCATGGCTGAGGATCGTCTCCCCCTTTCCCCATGGCCAAATCTGTCCCCATCCTGCCCCCCATGGGGGACTGTCCCTATCCCTGCCCCATGGCCCAGAACTGTCCCCCTCTGCCCCACGACTGGGGACCCTCCCCTCTCCCCCATGGCCGGGGACTGTCCCATCCCTGATCCTGGCCCAAGGACGAGTCCTCATGCCTTCCCCATAGCCCAGAACTGTCCCTATCTCTGCCCCATGGCTGGGGACTGTCCCTATCTCTGCCCCATGGCCGGGAACTGTCCCTATCCCTGCCCCATGGCCCAGAATTGTCCCTATGCCTTCCCCATAGCCCGGAACTGTCCCTATCTCTGCCCCATAGCCCAGAACTGTCCCTATCCCTGCCCCATAGCCCGGAACTGTCCCTATCTCTGCCCCATAGCCCGGACTGTCCCTATCCCTGCCCCATGGCCAGGAACTGTCCCTATCTCTGCCCCATAGCCCGGAACTGTTCCTATCTCTGCCCCATAGTCCAGAACTGTCCCTATCCCTGTCCCACGGCCCGGAACTGTCCCTATCTCTGTCCCATAGCCCAGAACTGTCCCTATCCCTGCCCCATAGCCCAGAACTGTCCCTGTCCCTGCCCCACGGCCGGGGACCCTCCCCTGACCGCGCTGTGCTCTCCCGGGCCCGCACAGATCCCGACAGGACGAGCTCGCACATGATCTCCGCGGACGATGCCGAGTACCCGCGCGAGTACCGCACCCTGGGCAACGGGACCCGGCGCTTCTCCAACGTGGGGCTGGTGCACACCTCGGAGCGCCGGCACACCGTGATCGCCGCCCAGAGCCTGGAGGCGCTCACCGGCCTCCAGAAGAGCGAGATGGAGCGCAAGCGGGACGCCTTCATGGACCACCTGAAGAGCAAATACCCGCAGCACGCCCTGGCGCTGCGCGGGCAGCAGGAGCGCCTGCGGGACCAGGTGAGGGCCGTGGTCCGGAATTGAGCGGGTGGGAGCACCTGGATGGAGGGGAACGGGAGCGAGGGGGCGGTGGGTGTGCGTGGAAAGGGGGGTGGGCGCGGCAGCGATGGGGGAGCATCCTCCGGGGGTGAGAAATGTTACCCAGGGGTGAGGGAGGGGATATTCCTGCAGTGAAAGAGGGAATGTTCCAGGGGTGAGGGAAGGAATCCCATAGGTGTGAGGAAAAAATATTCCAGAGATGAGGAAAGGAATATTACAGGGGATGAGAAAGGGAATATTCCAGGGGTGAGGGACAGAATATTCCAGGTGTGAGGAAGGGGATATTCCAGGGGTAAGGAAGGGAATCCTACAGGTGTGAGAAAGGGAAAATTCCAGGAGGGAAAAAGAGAATATTCCAGGGATGAGGAAGGGAATCCTACAGGTGTGAGGAAAAGAATATTCCAGGGGTGAGGGAAGGGAATATTGTAGGGGTGAGGGAGAGAGTATTCCTGGCATAAGAAGGAGAATATTCCAGCGGTGAGAATCTTCCAGGGGTGAGGGAGAGAATATTCCAGGGGTGAAAAAGAGAATATTCCAGGTGTAAGAAGAAGAATATTGCAGGGGTGAGGAAAGGAATATTCCAGTGGCAAGGAAGGGAATCTTACAGGTGTGAAGAAGAGGATTCTCCAGGTACGAGGCAGGGGATATTCCAGGGGTGAGGAAGAAATATTCCAGAGATGAGGAAAGGAATATTCCAGGGGTGAGAAAGGGAATATTCCAGGGGTGAGGGACAGAATATTCCAGGGGTGAGGAAGGCAATCTTAAAGGTGTGCAAAAGAGGATTCTCCAGGTGTGAGGGAGAGAATATTCCAGATGTGTGGAAGGGGATATTCCAGGGGTGAGAACGGGATTATTCCAGGGGTGAGGAAAGGAATATCCCAGGGATGAAGAAGGGAATCCTACAGGTGTGAGGAAAGCAATATTCCAGAGATAAGGAAAGGAATATTCCAGGGGTGAGAAAGGGAATATTCCAGGTGTGAGGAAGAGAATTCTCCAAGGGTGAGGGAGAGAATATTCCAGATATGAGGAAGAGAATCTCAGAGGGGTGAGAAAGGGAATATTGCAGGGGTGAGGAAGGGAATGCTACAGGAGGTGAGGAAGAGGATTCTCCAGGTGTGAAGGAGAGGATATTCCAGGTGAAAGAAGGAGAATCTTCCAGGGGTGAGGAAGGGAATCTTACAGGGGTGAGGAGGAGAATCCCCCAAGTAGAATTTCAGAACTGGCATGCTGGAAGGAAATCCAGCTTTGCCAGGAAAACAGGTGCCATCGGAGCTGCTGCCCCTCAAAATGACTCCAAACCCCCAAATTCTGGTGAGGGGACAATAATTGATGGTGGCTTTGCTGTCACAATCCATATTTGGGGCATGTCCAGGCACGGAGCGCTGCTTCCTGGTGAATAAATGGGATTTTTCCCTATTATTACAGGGATTTAAAGACTTTCCTTTTTTAAAATAAGCAGCAGCTCTAAAAAGAAAAAAAAGGGAAAAAAATCCAGCTGGGGTTGGCTCAGGTTTGATAAGCTGCTGAGGATTTTTATAGGTGAAGGAATGATCTGGATTTGGGAATTATCTCCTTTATTCCCACACCCAACCTGGATTTTTGGGCTTGGTTGCACCTCACGCCCCACCAAAACACCCCAAAATCCTACAAAATCCTATTTTTTTGTCCTTTTCTTCCCTTCTTTTCCTTAATTTCCCTGGCAGGCAGTAAATAATAACAGGAATCTAGAAATCCTGGGAGGCTCAGGTGCCAACCTTTAAATGACATTGGGATCCAGCCCTGCCTGGAATGTTTGAAAATCACTTTGGTATTCCAGAAGAGCCTGGAAGGGATTTCAGAATTCAAGGCTTTGGTGTTTTATTGGGATTTAAAAAAAAAATAAAAAGATAAGAAAAAAGGGGGAAAAAAGGAAAAAAAGGAAATTAAAAAGAAAATAAAAGAATAAAAGGGAAAAAAGAGGAGAAATAAAGAAAAAAAAAGAAGAAAAAATAAAGACATCTAAGGGAGTTTGGAGCATCAGAGGTGAAAAGGAATGTTCCATAAATGTCAACATCTCTTCCAGCCTGGCAAAAATCCTTTGGATTTGAGCATGGGAATGGGAAAGGGAGTGAAATGTTCATTTTAATCATGGGAGGAGAAAAAAATATCCAGGGAAAAGTTGTGGCAAAACTGCAGGAATGGCTTAAAATCCGGGTGGGAGAAGGCGTTAAATGGGAATATTGAGGATAAGGAGAGGGATGGGAATGATGGGAATAATGGGAATAGGAATGGGAATAATGGGGAAAATGGGAATGGGAATAATGGGAATAATGGGAATAATGGGAATAATGGGAATAGGAATGGGAATAATGGGGAAAATGGGAATGGGAATAATGGGAATAATGGGAATAGGAATGGGAATAATGGGGAAAATGGGAATGGGAATAATGGGGAAAATGGGGAAAATTGGAATAATGGGAATAGGAATGGGAATAATGGGAATAATGGGAAAAATGGGAATAATGGGAATAATGGGAATAATGGGAATGGGAGAAGGGGAAGGGGGGACAGGAGGGGACAGAGGGAATGGGGGCTTAAGGAAGAGATGGAGATTGGGATGAAGGTTGGGATGAAAGTTGGGATGGAGGAAGGGATGAACGAAGAAGGAAGGGATGAAGGTGGGGCAGGTAGGGATGAAATTTGGGGTCCATGTGGGGGCAGATAGGGATGAGGGAAGGGATGAAGGTGGAGGGCCAGGTGGGGATGAAGGTGTGGGTGCAGGCAGGGATGAAGGCTGCGATGAAGGGACGCAGGTGAGGATGGGGTGGGGATGAAGGTGTGGGTGCAGGCAGGGATGAAGGCTGCGATGAAGGGGCCTTGAAGGATGAAGGTGTGGGTGCAGGCAGGGATGAGGATGGGGGCGCAGGTGGTGGGGGGATGAAGGTGTGGGTGAGTTTTGGGGCGCAGGCAGGGATGGAGGTCGTGGTGCAGGTGCAGGCAGGCCTGGGAGGTGCTGCTTTGCTGAGCTGGTTCCGTGCCTCAGTTTCCCCAGTGCCGGAGAGGGCACTGCAGCCAGGGGGGTCCCAGCCGTGTCCCCATTCTGTACCCAGCACTGTTGTCACCAGCGGGGTCCCGGCTCTGTCCCCAAGCCGTGCCCAGCTCCGCTGTCATGGGGGGCTCTGGGGGGCCAGAATTTGGGGAGGGTCTATGGGATGGGGCAGCAGGTGCTGCTCTCCAGCTGGGAGGGGCTGCTCCCGGGAATCCTCTGCCTTTCCTGATGGCGCCGTCGGCTCTGGGCTGTGAGGGCCGTGCAGGGGGCACGGGTGGCAGCGGGCACGGGTGGCACTGGCCACGGGTGGCAGTGGGGTCCCGCAGGGGGGTCCTGCAGAGCCTGGGCACAGGGGGAACCCCCTGGTTCTGTGCTGGCAGGGTGATGGAGTGTGGGGATCCAGCTGTGAATCCAGCTGTGTGCGAATCCCTGTGTACGTCCATGTGAACATCCCTGTGTGCACATCCCTGCGCGTACCCATGTGTGTTTCCATGAGTGTATCCTCATGTTATCCCTGTCCCTATCCCCGTATTCCCCTGTGTTATCCATGCCCATACCCACGTCCATATCCCTTTATTTCCATGCCCATACCCACGTCCATATCCCTTTATTTCCATGCCCATATCCATGTCCGTATCCCTTTATTTCCATGCCCATATCCACGTCCATATCCCTTTATTTCCATGCCCATATCCACGTCCGCATCCCTTTATTTCCATGCCCATATCCACGTCCATATCCCTTTATTTCCAGGCCCATCTCCATGTCCATATCTCTGCGTTATTCACGTCCATACCCCTGTCCATATTCATGTTCACATCCCTGTATTTCCCTGTGTTATCCCTATCCATATCCATGTCCACATCCCTGCATTTCTGTATTTCCCTTTCCATATCCCTGTGCTATCCCTGTCCCCATCCCTTTATTCCCTGTCTCCATCCCTGTGTTATCCTTGTCCCTACCCCTGAATTTCCCTGACCCTATCCCTGTATTCCCATGCCCATATCCCTGTCCCTATCCTTGTATTTCCCTGTCCCCATCCTTGTCCCTATCCCTGTATTTCCCTATCCCTGTCCCCATCCCCGTTAGTCCCCCATTATTCCCCCGTTATATTTCCCCGTTATTCCCCGTTATTCCCCCGTTATTTCCCCCGTTATTCCCCCGTTATTTCCCCGTTATTCCCCCGTTATTCCCCCGTTATTTCCCCCGTTATTCCCTCCGTTATTCCACCGTTATTCCCCGTTATTCCCCGTTATTTCCCGTTATTCCCCCGTTATTTCCCCGTTATTTCCCCGTTAATCCCCCCGTTATTCCCCCCTTATTCCCCCGTTATTCCCCCGTTATTCCCCCGTTATTTCCCCGTTATTCCCCCACGTGCCCCGCCCCGCAGGCCCCGCCCCCGGCGCTCTCAGCGCCCCCTGCCGGCGGCGCGGGGGGGGGGAGCGGGGCGGAGCCGTGGTTGCCATGGTGACGGCGCCGCGGGCGGGGCGGGCCCGGCGGCGGGAGGGGCGGCGGGAGCCGAGCGGGGCCGAGCGGGGCCGAGCGGGGCCGAGCGGGGCCGAGCGCGGCCGAGCCGGGCCGAGCGGGGCCGAGCGGCGCTGCGGATCCCGACCCGCAGCGCTCACCTGCCGCAGGTACCGGGCGGGGAACGCGCGGGATGGCGCGGGATGGAGCGGGATGGAGCGGGGCGCATCCCTCCGGGCGGTGACGGAGCCGGTGTCCGCCACCCGCTGCTGCGGTTCCCCCGCCGATCTCCCCTGCCCCAGCTGTCCTGCTGTCGCTCCTGCCCACCGCGGTGTCCCCTTCCCCAAAATCCCCACCCCGAGCTCCCGGTTCCCGCCGGCAGCCGGGGGTGTCCTTACCCCGGCCCCAGACCGGGGGCAGCCCCTCCAGCGTCCCCTTTCCTTCCCCAGCCCCCCTTTCCCTTCAGCCTCCCCTCTCCCCCACGCCGGGGGTCCCCGGTGTCGCGGCGGGGAGGGGGTGGCACTTGGTGGCTGCCACCGTCCCTGCGCTGCCCTTCGGTGCCGCAGCCGGGGGGGCTCCCCGCGTCCCCTCGGGGTGCACGGGGGGGTCGTGCCAAACCCTGGCGGTGCCCGCGCCACCCCCCTGCGCACCCCTGCTGTTCCAGGGCCGCTCCGCGTTGTCACCCGTGTCGCAGCGGTTCCCTGTGCCCCCCTCGGGCAGCGGAGCGGGGCAGATGGCGGCCGGGGCACGCAGCGCTCCTGCCGCCCGCAGCTCACCTGGCCCAGCGTCCTTCCCGCGGGCTGCGCCCAAAGCGGAGCCCTGCGGCGGCAGGAAAGGTTTGACCTCACCTCCAAACCCCTCCGAGAGGCGGCCCGCGGCCCTGGCACCGCCGGGCTGCCCGCTTGGGCTGGGTTTGGGCACGGGCAGGTTTGGGCGCTCGGTGGGGACGGGGAGCGCCGGCTGAGGCGACGCGGGAGGCGGCAGCGTGGTGGCAAAGGGGACGCGGGGTCCCTCGGGGCTCTCCCCGCGGTGTCATCTTGGTCTCCAGAGGTGGAGAGTGACGGGAGGCGCTGGGAAGCGCTGAAATGGTGGAGCGCGGCTGCCGGGAGTAACACGAGCGCTGTGTGCGTGTCCCTGGGACTGCAGCCGGAGCCGGCCCTATCGATTCCCCCATTCCCCCCCCCCGCCGGCAGCGATTCCCGGCTCGTTCCAGCAGGGCTGGCTGGGAATGGGGGCTCTGGGGTCAGGCGGAACTCCGCGGGGCACCCCACTTCTCCTTGTTTGGGGGTTCCTGTGGAAGGGGTCTTTTGCCCGGGAAGTGGGTGAAAACCAGGCTGGGGGCAGCGATGGCAGCCCAGGGGGCGGAGTGAGTTCGTGGGAGTCGGGCAGGGAGGTGCCCAGGAGGTGCCCACCGGGAACTGGAGGGGGGACGCTCCCCTTGGCACGGCCGGGCTCACGGCGCTCCCCCTGGAAGGGCTGTGAGCGTTCCTGCTCTCCCCGGCACACACGGGCAGGGTGAATGTGTCCATCCCTCCGTCCATCCATCCATCCATCCATCCAACATCCATCCATCCATCCATCCATCCATCCATCCATCCATCCATCCATCATCCATCCATCCATCGATCATCCATCCATCCCTCCATCTGTCTGTCTGTCCATTCATCCACCCAAATTTCCATGCCTCCATCTATCCCTCCATCATCCATCCATCCATCCATCCATCCATCCATCCACCCATCCGTCCATCCATCCCTCCATCCGTCTGTCCGTCCATTCATCCACCCGAATTTCCATCCCTCCGTCTATCCCTCCATCCCTCCGTCACCCATCCATCCATCCATCCATCCATCCATGCATCCATCCATCCATCCATCCATCCATCCATCCATCCATCCATCCATCCATCCATCCCTCCCTCATCCATCCATCCATCCATCCATCCATCCATCCATCCATCCCTCCATCCCTCCATCCATCCATCCATCCATCCATCATCCATCCATCCATCCATCCATCCATCCATCCATCCATCCATCCATCCATCCATCCATCCATCCATCCATCCATCCATCCATCCCTCCATCTGTCCCTCTCTCTGCCCCTCCCTCCCTCCCTGCCCTGAAGTTTCCCGCCGTTCCCAACCCGAATTTCTCTCCTTCTCCCCGTGACCCTGGGGCCGGTACCGAGCCGGTGCCGCCGTGTCGGGGGTGGCATTTCGGGGACGGGGACACCCCAGCCCTGCAGCAGCCGGAGCGGCGGCTCCGCTGTCCCCGCTCCTCCGCGAGGGGACAGAGGAAGGGCAGGGCGGGCTCCGGCGGCTGCTGCGTGCCGGAGCCTTCCTCACCCCCATCTCTGCCGGGAACGGGGGTGCTCAGCCCCCCCAGGCTGCCGTGACCCCCGGAGGGGACCCCATCCCTTGTGCTTGGCCTTTCCCAAGGGTTTATCCATCTTTGCGGGGTTTGGGGGTGCGGGATGGGCCGGGGGGGGGTCCCCCCGGAGCTGCCGGGGTCGGACGCGCTTTACCTCGCGCGTCCCTATTGTGTTTGGTCCACCTACGCCGTGCCGTTGCCATGGCCACCGTGCCATCTGATCTGCCCAGCTCCTGCCAGCTCCCCCTGCCCTGCCCTGCCCCGAAACCTCCGCGCTGCCGCCTCGGGGCCGCCCTGACCCCGGTGCAGCGATGGAGCCGAGCTCCCCCCGCCCCGCCTCCGCTGGTGAGCGGAATGCGGCCCCCGGGGCACCTGCGGCGGGGACGGGGCTGACCTTGGCCGCGGCTGCGGCAGGAGGGAGAGCTTGGAGCCCCAGCATGGCCGCTGCTCGGCACAGCACGTCCTGATGCACTGCTCCGAGAGTGTTGCGGATCCGCCGCCTCGCACCGGGAGAGGAGCGGGCTGGAGCCGGGGTCGGGGCGGGGGGAAAGGCGCCCCTGGGGCTCCGGTGTCACCTGCGCTGTCCCCAGGGCCCGCGGAGGAGGTCAGGGCTCCAATTAGCGCTGATGGGCTCGGGGAGGAGGAGGTGCGGGGGCAGCTGGAGGGGCCCGGAGGGGGAACTTGGAGCTGGGGGGTCGGTGGGGGAGTCCTGATGTTGAGTCGCCGCGACAGGCGGCGGTGGCATCTCTGATGTCGCCTCGATGGCCGTCAGAGCCCTCTCAGGGCTCTGCCTGAAAGAGGAGCAGCAGAACCTGGTGGTGGGCACTGGGAGCCTCCCGAGGAGCCCAGGTGTGACAGGGATGAGCCCCAGCCCTCCTGCATCCCATCCTGTCCCCGCTGTCCCCTCCGCTGGTCACTCTTGAGAGGGGCCTGCAATAATTGTGACACCTCGGGTGACAAAATCTGCAGCCCCCGCTCTGTCTGGTCACTGTTTGCGTTCTTCTCCCCGTCTTGTCATGCTGCTATTTCCACTTTAATTCACTTTCGCTGGCGCTGAAAAGCATTTAAAAAAAAAAACCCAAAACCCAAACAAAACCAAAAATAAAACAACAACAACCAAAAAAACTTTAACAAGCAGAAACAGATTAAATTCGCCGGGCTGTTCTTTTTCAAGGAGATTTTTGTTTGTCAAGACGCGGTGCCTGAGGGCGGGGGGGACTCGATCGGAAGCTGGAACTCGTGGAAATGAGTTAATGAAAAAGCCGATGAAGCTGCCTCTGTCCTCCCTGGGAGTGCAGCGTGCCGGGGCGGCGGCTGCCGCTGCTGCCCTTTCGAGAGGGACACGGTCGTGCCTCGTTAATCACCAACAGATTTGTGATTTAATTGCCATTCAGGGGAAGTCCCCCTCGGTCAAGGCGCTGACTCACTTGGATTTCATTTCATTTACCTCCCGTCTCCTCCTGGGACAACCGCAACCATTTAATTTATTTCTTTTTCTTTTTTTTTTTTTTTTTTCAAACTCAACTCCCAAAATATTCCTGATTACATCACCCCAGCCCTGCTTTCCTGCCTCGTCCGTGTGTCCGTCCCTCCGAGGGCTCGCGGCAGCATCTCCGCCCTCTCCTCCCCGCGCTTTGGGGACCCTGAGCTCCTCGTTATTCCCTCGTTTGGCAGCACCGCGGACATGACTCCCATTGTAATTATAAATCACAGCCTCTGTAATTCCCCGCACCTTTTGCAGGGTTGCTGCTGCAAGGAGCCGCCTGCTTTATGGCTCGGAACGCGGCTGTCGCTTCCAATCCTCTCCCGGCCCATTATCTCCCTTTGATGCTTTTGAAGAGCCAGCGAAATGTTAATTCCAGCTCGGCCCTCTCCTCTCCCCCCCCGCGCTTTTTGGGCAAATCCAGCCTGGAAGGGGCTGGCAGGTGATGCCTCAGGTTTAGGTTTTGTATTTTTCAGGTTCTGTGCTGCTTTGGGGTGTGGGTCTGGGGGATGTGAGGGGATGGCGAGCTCTGTGCACAGAGCAGGGAGGCAAAACAATTCCTGCTCCAGCTGGGCACCAAGGACAAATGATCCAAATCTCAGCCCAGGAGCACAAACCCCGTGGGCTGGAGAGAGAAAAACGAGAAGGATGGGACTTCATAACCCAAAGATGTAATGGGACAATTAATTCCAATACACAAATGGAGAAGAACTTATCAAAGTGAGAGATCCCGTGAGCGGTTGTGTATTTTGTGATCATTTTGGGTCCTTTTTGGGTTCATTTTGTGACCATTTTGGTTCATTTTGGGTTCATTTTGTGACCATTTTGGGACCATTTGGGGTTCATTTTGGGACCATTTTGGTTCATTTTGTGACCATTTTGGGTTCATTTTGGGTTCATTTTGTGACCATTTTGGGACCATTTTGGGTTCATTTTGGGAACATTCTGTGACCATTTTGGGTTCATTTTGTGACCATTTTGGGTTCGTTTTATGATCATTTTGGTTCATTTTTGGGTTCATTTGGGACCATTTTGTGACCATTCTGGGTTCATTTTGTGACCATTTTGGATCATTTTGTGACCATTTTGGTTCATTTTGTGACCATTTTGGTTCAGCCTGGGTGCAGCCCTGGCTGGGCTCTTGTGCTGCCCAAGGTGGATCCATGGAGGAGATCCTTTTAATAAATCCCTGCTTTATTCTGTAATTCTGGCCCCAGTTCCAGCTCAGCCTTCCCTTGGGTATCCCCCAAGGGACCTGGACACTGCCCTGGGGTTGTCCCGCTCTGTCCCAGGGTTTGGGGGGGCTGGGGGTGATGTCTTGAGAAGGCTGACGTAGAGCAGAGGCCAGAATTACAGAATAAAGCAGGGATTTATTCAAAGGATCTCCTCAACGGATCCACCTTGGGCACCACAAGAGCTCAGCCAGGGCTGCACCCAGGGTGAACCAAAATGGTCACAAAATGAACCCAAAATGGTCACAAAATGAACCCAGAATGAACAAAATGGTCACAAAATGAACCCAGAATGAACAAAAATGGTCACAAAATGAACCCAAAATGGTCCCAAAATGCATGACCAGTCATGAGGTCTCTCACTTATAAAAGTTCTGCTCCATTTGCATGTTGGAATTAGTTGTCCCATTCCAGCTTTAGCCCCTGCAGTCCCATCCTTGTTTTTCTCTCTCCAGCCCACGGGGTTTGTGCTCCTGGGCTGAGATTTGGATCATTTGTCCTTGATGCCCAGCTGGAGCAGGAATTGTTTTGCCTCCCTGCTCTGTGCACAGAGCTCGCCATCCCCTCATCTGAAGCTCAGCGCTCCCCACTAAAGCAGCGCAAAAATCTAAAAATTATAAAAACCAAAACCTGAGGGACGTGGCTGTGCCTTACCCCCGCCCAGGGCTGTGGTTTTGGGACCTTTGGGGCGGGCAGAGGACGGGCAGGGCGGGCTGGGGTGGCAGCAGTGCCAGCGGGGACAGATGGAGCCACCAAGTGCCACGGGGTGCCGGGCACGGCCCGCCTGGCGCTGCCACCGGCGCCAGATTGTCAGCCCTGGGTGGTCCTGGCGCCCAGCAGGGGACGGGCAGCGTGTCCCCGTCCCCCTGGGCAGTGCCACATCCCCAGGGCTGCCAGGGAAAGGTATAGATACACATGATAATTATATATAATAATTATAATATTAAACATATTGTGTTGTAGATAAATGTTATAGTATTGGCTTTTCTCAAATGTTAAAATATTTTAAAATATTAAAAATGGTTAAACATTTTAAAATATAAAACAAGTTTTAAATATTTCAACATTGAAAAGTATTTACAATATTTTAAAATATTTAAAATATTTTAAAATATAATAAATATATATAGTATATAAATATATATTTATATATATTATAAATATATTGATTATATATCATACAAATATATTGATTATATATCATATAAATAGATTATGTTACATATAAAATATAAACAGAAAAAAATATATATAATATATATATATAATATATAATATATAATATATAATATATAATATATAATATATAATATATATATATATATATATATATAATATATAATATATAATATATATATATATAATATATAATATATAATATATAATATATAATATATAATATATAAAATACATATAAATATAAATAAATTATATAATTATATAATTATACATAACTAAATATAAATATTATTATTATATATGCTTTTACATATAAAATATATAATAAGTATTTAATATAATAAACATACAACAAGCTAATACAATAGAAATAAATATATAAAAAGTATTAGAAATATATATATAAATAAATATAAATATATAAAAAGTGCTTCCAAAATAGCAAATGTTCTCTTGGCTGAACGCCAATCTTTGCTTTTTTTGTCTTTATCTCTTATTGTCCTTTATTAGACTTTAAAATTTTTACTAGAAGGTTAAAAAAATGGGGTTGAAACCTTGTTTTTCCCAGTTGGATCCTCTGAGCTGGGATAGGGACGGGTGCTGTGCCACCCTGTGCCCGCAGGTCGTGGTGCCCACCCCAAATGGTGCCAGAACATTCTGGATTTGGCTGTGATTTATGGGCTCGGTGAGGAGCTTGTCCAGTCATCCTGAAATAATAAATAAAATCCACACTGTCATCCTGAAATAATAATAAATAAAATCCACAGCCGGCGCTGGCAGCAGATAGGATCAGCAATATCAGGAGAGGGAAAATTACTGAGGGTCCTCGAGAGAGAAATGAGGAGAGAGAGGGAGGGAGGGGAAAGGGGAAAAGTTGGGGAGGGAAAAATTGTGGGAAGGGAAAAGTTGGGGAAGGGAAAAAAATTGGGGAAGGGAAAAGTCAGGAGAGGGAAAAAGAGAAAATTTGGCAAGAGAAAAGTTGGGAAGGGAAAAATCAGGAGAAGGGAAAAAGGGAAAAGTTGGGGAAGGAAAAGTCAGGAGTGGAAAAAAAGGGAAATGTTGGGGAAGGGAAATGTTGGGGAAGGGAAAAAGGGAAATGTTGGGGGGAAATGGAAAAAGGAAATGTTGGGGAAGGGAAAAGCTAGGAGCATTTTCTTCTACCACAAACTGGGCTGGGGCTTTTGGGGACTGGGCTAGGCTGGTTTGGCTGCAGCTCCTGGGCCATCGGATCTCATGGAAGGCCCATCTCAGTCCTTAAGTGGAAGGGAGGAATTGGGGAATTCAGGAATTAGGAGAGGGCCTCTCATTTGCCCTGTGCCCAGCATCTCTTGCCCTGGATCCCACCCCTTGTCCCCGAATCCCACCCCTAAATTCCATTCCTTGTCCCTGAATCAACTCCTGGATTCCACTCCTTGTCCCTGGATCCCAATTCTTGTCCCTGGATTCCATCCCTGGACCCCATTCCTTGTCCTTAAATCCCACTCCTTGTCTCTGGATCCTACTCCTTGTCCCTAAATCTCACTCCTTGTCCCTGGATCCCACCCATGGATCCCATTCCTTGTCCCTGGATCCCACTCCTTGTTCCTGGATCACATCCCATGGATCCCATTCCATGGATCTCATCCAATAAATCCCATTTCACCCCATGGATCCCATCCCATGGATCCCATGGATCCCATCCCATGGATCCCATCCTGTTCCATGGATCCCATCCCATGGATCCCCTGGATCCCATCCCATGGATCACATCCAATAAATCCCATTTCACCCCATGGATCCCATCCCATGGATCCCATGGATCCCATCCCATGGATCCCATCCAATAAATCCCATTTCACCCCATGGATCCCATCCCATCCCATGGATCCCATCCCATGGATCCCATCCCATCCCATGGATCCTGTCCCATGGATCCCAGCCCACCCCAGCCCGGGCACGGAGAGCTCGGGAGCGGTGCCAGCTCCTGTCACCGGCAGTGCCACATCGCTGTGACAGCGGCGACACCAGCGCGGGGAGGGGGCGGAGCAGGGCTGGAAAATCCCGTGGAAAATGAACATTGTTGTGACTTCCAGCGCCGCGGCAGTGCCAGGAAGGGCTGGGCGCACCGGTGACACCAGTAGCCATGCTGGGCTGCTGTGCCAACCCCTTTTCCCTCCTTTTTCACCCCAATTTGCTTCAATTCCTCACCCCCTGCTTGTCCCCCGAAACTCCAGCGACCCTTTGGGAGGGGCAGGAAGCAGAGCAGGTTTAAATCCGAGCTCAGAGCTTCTCAAAGGGAAAAAACCAAAAGTCAAAGCAAGAATCTTAATGGTATTTTTTTGTTTGTGTGTGTGTGTGTGTGTTTTTTCTTCTGTTTTATCTTCTTTTTGTTGTTAGCAACCCAACTACTGGAGCTTTAAGGTCAGTATTTCGGATTTTTCCTGCTTTCTCTCTGAAATGCATGTGCTTGGCTGTGGCTCTGGATGGGGGTGGGAGCCCAGGGTGGGATTTTTTTGGATGAGAATTCCTGAGCTGAAGTAGTTTGGTCTCAGCTCAGCTGAAGCTGAAGGCGGTGAGAGGGAATTTTGGGGTTTGGGGTGAGCCGTGAGTTGTTCTGTGAGACAGAATTCTGGGAGAAGGATGGGAAGAGGATGAGAAAAAGGTGGGAAAAGGCCGGTTCTGGATGGGCTTGGAAGTTCGGAGCGGCTGCTCCCAGCAGGAGTTCAGGGCTTGCTCTGGTTTCCAGCCTCCTCCTCCTCCTCCCCCTGGAGCTGCTCCTGCCCCTTTTCCCTGCCGGGCTCTGGGATCTGCCCCCTCTCCCATCGCTCCGTGTCCCTCTGCCCCTTTCCAGGCTCCTCATCCCCCTCATTCCCAAAAAAATCCCAGAGAATGGGGCAGGACATGAGCTTGGGGGTCTCAGGTTGTGCCAGCACCTCACCGGACGGATGGAAGGGGAGGAGGAATGGGAATTTCAGGTCTGGGTTTGGTGTTGGGAGATTTTTACAGGAGAGAAGAACAAGATTCCCCAGCTGGAATTTGGATTCCTGAACTGGAATTTGGTGCTAGGACATTTCTGGACCAGAGGAAAGAGTTTTGGGATTCCCAAACTGGGATTTGGTGCTTGGAGATTTTTTGGATCAGAAGAATTTGGTGTTGGGAGAATTTTAGACCAGAGGGAAGAGGAATGGGATTCCCAACGTGGGATTTGGATTCCCAAAATGGAATTTGGTGGTTTCAGATTTTCCAACCAGAGGAAAGAGTTTTGGGGAATCCCAAACTGGGATTTGGATTCCCAAGCTGGAATTTGGATTCCCAAGCTGGAATTTGGTGTTGTCAGATTTTCAATACCAGAGGAAAGAGTTTTGGGGAATCCCAAGCCAGAATTTGGTGCTGAGGGACCTCCAGGCCAGAAAACAAAGCCATTTGTCCATCTGGAAGTGACCAGGAAGGGCTCTCATCCCTGTCCCCATCCCCAGCACTCGGAAATCCCAAAAAAACCCAGAGAAATCTTCAATGCTGCCTTTGATCTTTGTCCCTAAAGCCACCTGTCCCTAAAGGGGACGCTGCCCAAAAATCCCGGCCAGAGCCATCCCAAAGGCTCGCGGGGTTTTTGGGACATCAGGGCCACATCCAAGGGGCAAAAATCCCACAGGGAAGTTCAGTGGAGAGGGCCGGGGGCTCCCACCGCGCTGATGAGAGGGGTGGGATGGAATTTGGATTCCTGGGAGGAACGGGAAGATCCAAAGGCTCGGCAGAGCTCCTTTGGAGCCGCGACTTTAAAGGAACATCAAAGGCAGCCGAGTAAAAGATCCAGAAGGGCAAAACCGGCGGGGGACACACAAAGGACGCGTTTGTCTCTAAAACGAGAGTCAGCAGCGGCTTTATCCTCACCGCGCTCCCGCTTCGGCCTCGGGATCGCGGCTGCGGCTTCCCGGGAGCCCCACGCCTCCCCTCGGGAAGCCATTTCCACCTCGGCGGCGCTCGGCCAGCCGCAGTGAGAGGCAGGAGATGAGTCTTTGCTCGCAGGAGATGAGCAAATAGCAGGCAGCGAGTCCTGGGCTGCTGTAATCCCGCTGCTCGCGCTCCCGCCGGCCTCGGCTCGGCCGCGCTCCAGAGGGCCACGGGTGGGTTGTTCCCAGCGTTGTTCCCAGTGGTTGTTCCCAGTGAGTTGTTCCCAGTGGGTTGTTCCCGGTGGTTGTTCCTGGTGGATTGTTCCCTGTGGTTGTTCACGGTAATTGTTCCCGGTGGTTGTTCCCGGTGGTTGTTCCCAGATTGTTCCCGGTTGTTCCCGATGGTTGTTCCTGGTGGGTTGTTGCCAATGGTTGTTCCGGTGGATTGTTCCTGGTGGTTGTTCACGGTGATTGTTCCCAGTGGGTTGTTCCCAGTGGTTGTTCACGGTGATTGTTCCCGGTGATTGTTCCTGATGGTTGTTCCTGGTGGGTTGTTGCTGGTGGTTGTTCCCGGTGGGCTGTTGCTGGTGGTTGTTCCGGTGGTTGTTCATGGTGGTTGTTCCCGTGGGTTGTTCCTGGTGGGTTGTTGCCAGTGGTTGTTCCCTTTGTGTTGTTGCTGGTGGTTGTTGCCAGTGGTTGTTCCCTTTGTGTTGTTACCAGTGGGTTTTTGCCGGTGGTTGTTCACGGTGGGTTGTTCCCAGTGGGTTGTTGCCAGTGGGTTGTTGCCAGTGGTTGTTCCTGGTGGGTTGTTTGTTCCCGGTGGGTGGTTGTTCCCTTTGTTCCTGGTGGGTTGTTCCTGGTGGGTTGTTCCTGGTGGGTTGTTCCCGGTGGTTGTTGCCAGTGGTTTTTGCCCGTGGTTGTTGCCAGTGGGTTGTTCCCAGTGGTTGTTGCCGGTGGGTTGTTCCTGGTGGGTTGTTCCTGGTGGTTGTTCCTGGTGGGAAGGGGGATTTTAGGTTGGGTAAACAATGGGTTTGAGGCTGCTCCAACCTCCTCGCTGTGGTTTTTGGGGTCCTCGTTGGTTTTGTGGCATCGCCGAGAGACGCTGCCCATTGTTGTCCATTGATCCCGATGTTGTCGATATTTATGGATGGTTTGGGTTGGAAATGCAATTAAAGCTTTCCTGATCCCACCCCTCTGCCACTGGCAGGGGTGGCACCCACCCCATCAGCGTGCTGGGAATGGGAGAGGCATCCTCAGCGCAGGAACGGGGAAACTGAGGCACGGCGGGAATGGACCGGGTTGGGGAAGGTGTGGGGCGAGCAGCAGCGTCAATATTCATGAGGCTGCAGAGGATCCAGGCTTTTAAATATTCATCAGCACGAGGAGCCTCTGCTGCCAGCAGGAAAATGGGGAGAGGGGACGGGCAGCCCCCCCTTCTTCCTTTCCTTTTTTCTTCCCTTTTTCCTTTCCTTTTTCCTTCCCTTTTTCCTTTCCCTTTTTGCCTTTTGCCTTTTCCTCTTCCTTTTAGTTTTCCCTTTCCCCTTTTCCTTTTCCTCCTCCTTTCCCCTTTCCTCTTTTCTCTTTCCCTTTCCCTTTTCCTTTTCCTCCTCCTGTTCCCTTTCCCCTTTTCCCTTTCCCTTTCCCATATCCCTCTTCCCTTTTCCCTTTCTCTTTCCCTTTTCCTCTTCCTCCTCCTTTTTCCTTTCCCCTTTCCCCTTTCCCTTTCCCTTTCCCTTTTCCCTTCCCTATTTCCCCTTCTCCCTTTCCCCTTTCCCTTTTCCCCTTTCCCTTTTCCCTTTTCCCCTTTCCCTTTTCCCTTTCCCTTTTCCCTTTCCCTCTCCCTCCTTTCCCTTTCCCCTTTTCCTTTCCCTTTTCCTTTTCCCTTTCCTTTCCCTTTTCCCTTTCCCTTTCCCTTTCCCTTTCCCTTTCCCCTTTTCCCTTTCCCCTTTCCCCTTTCCCCTTTCCCTTTCCCCTTTCCCCTTTCCCTTTCCCTTCCCTCTCCAGGGACAGAGGGGTGGCTTTGGGGACACCTTGCTGTCACCCGCAGAGTGCCGGGAGTTTTTGGGATCGGGATCGGGGGTTGGGAATGGCCCATCCCAGAGCCCATCCCAAGGCAGGGAGTCCCGCTCACTCCGGAGGGGGCGGCCCCTTCCTTTAGTCAAGGGGTCCGGTTTAAAAACCCTAATCCGATTTGAACGCTAATCCTGTTAACATTGAGATCGGGATTAATTCTGCCTTAATCGGGATAATCCTGACAAAATGTTCAGCATTAGACGTGGGATGAGTTATTGCTGCCGGCAGCGGCGACGATTTTAATTTGGGGGCGGGGGGAGAGGGGAGAGGGCTGGGAGGGCGGCGCTGGAGAGGCCACAACCCCTTGGATGGGGGACACTCCTGGAAAAACCCTTTGGATGGCGCTCCGACCACCCGGGACCTCTCATTCCTTCCACTTCTACCGCAAATTCCCTCTGGTTTTCCCCATTTTTCCTCCCAGCTGGGCATCTCCCGGCTGCCCCGCCTCCAGCGGCAGGAGCTGGGATGTTGGAATTCCTTCCCGAGTGGAATCCATCGCTCCCGGCTGGTGCAGCTGAGGGAAAAGGCGGAGCGCAGGGGTTGGGTTTCACCGGCCGGGATCAGGTGTCCGAGCAGGGCGGCACCGCAGCCGGGAATGCCGGGCACTGGGATGCAGCTGGGACCTGGGGGAGGATAGCCAGGCTCGGGATGCTGAATCCCCTTGGGAATGCTGGGTTCTGCTCAGGGATGGTGTATTCCAGCTGGGAATTCTGGGTTCTGGTCAGGGATGTTCTATTTGAATTGGGAATTATAGTTTCTCATCAGGGGTGCTGGTTTCTGGTCAGGGATGCTTTATTACATCTGGGAATTCTTGTCAGGGGTGCTGGTTGTTGGTCAGGAATGTTCTATCCCAGTTGGAATGCTGGTTTCTGGTCAGGGATGTTCTATTCCAATCAGGTATGCCCATCCCATGGATCCCATCTCAGGGATCCCATCCAATCCCATGGATCCCATCCCATCCCATGGATCCCTTCCCATGCATCCCATGGATCCCACCCCACAGATCCCTTCCCATGGATCCCACCCCATGGATCCCATCCCATGGATCCCATCCCATCCCATGGATCCCATCCCATCCCATGGATCCCACTCCATCCCATGGATCCCACCCCACAGATCCCTTCCCATGGATCCCATTCCATCCCACCCCATGGATCCCATCTTAGGGATCCCATCCAATCCCATGGATCCCATCCTGCCCCATGGATCCCATTCCATCCCACCCCATGGATCCCATCCCATGCCCTGGATCCCATCCCATAGGCCCCATTCCATCCCATCCCATAGATCCCACTCCATCCCATGGATCCCACCCCACAGATCCCTTCCCATGGATCCCACCCCACAGCCCATCCCACCCCATCCCACCCCATGGATCCCACCCATAGATCCCACCCCACAGATCCCTTCCCATAGATCCCATCCCACCCCACCCCACGGATCCATCCCAGGGCTCGGCACCAGATGGGGTCTGGGCGGGACTCCAGGATTAAGGATGAGAGGGGGATCAGCAGGGATTAATCCCGATCCGTGTCCAGCCAGGGGCCGGAGCCTCGGTAAATAACCACGCCCGGGGCCCTGCCAGCCGTGCCAGCTGTTTTCCAGGGATTTCAGGGCTCCCTCTCCTTTATCCCCATCCTGCCGAGGAGCTGCAGACGGGCAGCAGAGGGCAAGGAGCTGCCAGGCCCCGCCAGGGCCATGCCCGGCCGCGCTCCGGAGCACCCTGGGTGCCCATGGGGCGCGATTTTGGGGGCTCTGGGGGCTCCTGGAGGGCGCGGCCCCCACCCCGGAGCTGCCCAGCCCGGCCCGGGAGGCTCCTCCCGGTGACGGGAGGGGAGGGGAGGCTGAGCTCGGGGACGGGCGCCGCCGGTGGCACTGGGACAGCGAGGGTTTGTCCCTCACAGGTCTGTTTGGGGACGGATCTCGGGGGTTTTGGGGCTGGTCTCTGGGTTTTGGGGCTGGTCTCGGTGGTTTTGGGGCTGGTCTCGGGGGTTTTGGGACGGATCTCGGGGGTTTTGGGGCTGGTCTCGCGGTTTTGGGGCTGGTCTCAGCGGTTTTGGTGCTGGTCTCTGGGTTTTGGGGCTGGTCTCAGCAGTTTTGGGGCTGCTCTCAGCAGTTTTGGGGCTGGTCTGGGCGTTTTTTGGGGCTGGTCTCTGGGTTTGGGGACTGGTCTCTGGTTTTTGGGGCTGGTCTCGGGGGTTTGGGGCTGGTCTCGGGGGTTTTGGGATGAATTTCTGGTTTTTGGGGCTGGTCTGGGCGTTTTTTGGGGCTGGTCTCGGGGGTTTGGGACGAATCTCGGGGGTTTGGGGCTGGTCTCGGCGTTTTTGGGACGCGAGGGTGTGCGGAGCTCGGGGTGGGGTGGGAATTGGAGCTCTGAGTGTCCCGGGGTGGGATCAGAGGGGGACGGAGCCGCTTCTCCTCCTACTGTCCTTGTCCCCAGTCACGACCTGGACGCCCCTCGGGTGTGGGATGGACGGAGGGGTCGGGCAGGACCCTGTTTTCCCTCGGGAGGGGTCGGGCAATTCCCGTTTTTCCCTCGGGAGGGGTCGGGCAGGACCCTGTTTTCCCTCGGGAGGGGTCGGGCAGGGTCCAGGGAGCCTGTGGGGCTGGGACAAACCCGGTGTCCCCTCCCCGAGGCCCCTGGCAGGGTCGCAGGGTGCAAATCTGCAGCTGTGGGGTCGCTCCGGGTGCTCTTGGCAGCAGCTGCTCCATCCCGGGGCAGGATTCCTTCCCCACGCATTTTTCCCTCGGTTTTTCGGTGTGTTTTTTTCCCCTCTTATCTGCTTTGAAGTGAGCTGTGGGAGGCCCAGGGCTGCTGCTGTCACCTCTGTCCCTCTCCTGTCACCTCTGTCCCTCTCCTGACCCCTCTGTCCCTCTCCATCCCGGCGGCTCCACCGCTTTTCCCCATCCCGAGGGGTGACCCCGCTCCTTTCAGGGATTCCCAAAAATCCTCCGCGTCCTTTGATCCTTCCCTGCTCCTCTCCGAGCGTTCCGCCCTCCCAGCTGGGCCGGGGAATGTGGGAGAGGGGTGTGGAGGATGAGGATGAGGATGAGGAGAGGCAGGAATGAGGAGCATCCTTATCTCCGGGCAGAGATAATGGAGCTGCTTCCGCAGGGATGATCGGGGCTTTTTTAGGAGCTCAAAGAATCCCTTAATTGTGGCTTTTTTTAGCTCTGGGGAGACAAAAGAGGGGAAAAAAAAATCCAACATTAAAAAACTCCCTCCATTCCCCATCCCACCGTTTTTATATAAAACTCCCGGGGACGGGGATGGGGACGTTCCTGTCCCTGCTGGAATTCGGGATTTTTCCCAATTCCTGCTGGAATTCAGAATTTTTCCCAATTCCTTCTCCAGAGGCTCTGGGGGTGCTCCTGGCCCGGCTGGAATTGGGGATTTTTCCCAATTCCTGCTGGAATTCAGAATTTTCCCAATTCCTTCTCCAGAGGCTCTGGGTGTGCTCCTGGCCCTGCTGGAATTGGGGATTTTTCCCAATTCCTGCTGGAATTCAGAATTTTTCCCAATTCCTTCTCCAGAGGCTCTGGGGGTGCTCCTGGCCCGGCTGGAATTGGGGATTTTCCCAATTCCTGGCTTGGAAATTCATTTCAGAAATTTTTCATTAGCAAATTTCAACCAGAGGCTCTGGGGGGACGGAGGGCTCTGCAGAGGGACTTGGAACGGTTGGATGGATGGGCAGAATCTAATGGGATGAAGTTCAACAAGTCCAAGTGCCAAATCCTGCATTTTGGCCATAATAACCCACTGCAACATTATAGGCTGGGCACGGTGTGGCTGGACAGTGCTCAGGTGGAAAGGGACCTGGGGTGCTGGTTGGCTGAACGTGAGCCAACAGTGTGCCCAGGTGGCCAAGAAGGCCAAGGGCATCCTGGCCAGTGTCAGGAATGGTGTGGCCAGCAGGAAATGGGTCGTTTCAGGAAACGAGTCTTTCATTAGCAAATTTGTGGACAACGCTAAGGTGGGAGCATGTGTCGATCTGTGAGAGGGACGGAGGGCTCTGCAGAGGGGCTTGGAATGGTTGGATGGATGGACAGAACCGAATGGGATGAAGTTCAATGAGTCCAAGTGCCAAATCCTGTAGCGTTATAGGCTGGGCACGGTGTGGCTGGGCAGTGCTCAGGTGGAAAGGGACCTGTGGGTGCTGGGTGACAGTCATGAACATGAACATGGGATCAGCAGCCAGGTGGCCAAGAAGGCCAATGGCATCCTGGCCAGTCAGGAATGGTGTGGCAGGGAATGGGTTATTTCAGGAAATTTGTCTTTCATTAGCAAATTTGTGGACAACGCTAAGGTGGGAGCATGTGTCGATCTGTGAGAGGGACGGAGGGCTCTGCAGAGGGGCTTGGAATGGTTGGATGGATGGACAGAATCGAATGGGATGAAGTTCAACAAGTCCAAGTGCCGAATCCTGTAGCGTTATAGGCTGGGCACGGTGTGGCAGGACAGTGCTCGGGTGGAAAGGGACCTGGGGGTGCTGGGTGACAGTCATGAACATGAACATGAGCCAGCAGTGTGCCCAGGTGGCCAAGAAGGCCAAGTGCATCCTGGCCAGTGTCAGGAATGGTGTGGCCAGCAGGAAATGGGTCGTTTCAGGAAATGAGTCTTTCATTAGCAAATTTGCGGACGACTCTAAGCTGGGAGCGTGTGTCGATCTGTGAGAAGGATGGAGGGCTCTGCAGAGGGGCTTGGAATGGTTGGATGGATGGACAGATCCAAATGGGATGAAGTTCAACAAGTCCAAGTGCCAAATCCTGCACTTTGGCCACAAAACCCCCTGCAATGTTATAGGCTGGGCACGGTGTGGCTGGACAGTGCTCAGGTGGAAAGGGACCTGGGGGTCCTGAGCCTTTCCCAGCTGGGAGATGCCCCCTGTATGCCCTGATGGGACACGGGTGGCCGGGGTGGCAGGGGACATCCAAACTGGCACACCTGGCACCCTGAGGGCAGGATCAGGACCCCCCAGAACATCTGGAATGCCCATCTGGGATGGGCAGAGCTGCACCGAGGAGGTGCCACCCTTGGGGTGACCATGGGCAGGTCCCCCCTGGGGGATTCTGTGCCCATTTGGGGAGGGTTCTGTGCCCATCTACGGGTGTCCTGTGCCCATCTGTGAGGGTCCTGTGCCCATCTGGGGGTCCCCGTGCCCATCTGTGAGGGTCTTGTGCCCATCTGGGGGTGTTCTGTGCCCTTCTGTGAGGGTCCTGTGCCCATCTGTGAGGGTTCTGTGCCCATCTAGGGGGGTTCTGTGCCCATCTGTGGGGGTCCTGTGCCCATCTGAGGGGGTTCTGTGCCCATCTGTGGGCATCCTGTGCCCATTTGGGAGGGTCCTGTGCCCATCTAGGGGGGTCCTGTGCCCATCTGTGAGGGTCTTGTGCCCATCTGAGGGGGTTCTGTGCCCATTTGGGATGGTCCCAGCCCACAGGGCTGCCCTGAGTTTAGGGAAGGGGGGCAGGGGTGGCTCTGCCCCGGTGCCAGGCACAGTTTTGGGGGCTGGGGACAGCGCATTGTGCAGAGCATCGGGGGCAGAACGGTCCCTTCGGGGCTAAAAACCCATTAACTCCCATCTCGCCTGCTTTGGTTGGGGTTTTTTGTTTGCGGTTTGATTCATTCCATGAATTATCCACAGCGGGGGAGCTTCGGTGCCCGGGGGCAGCTGCAGGGCCGGGACAGGGGGGAGCTGGGCTCACCTGGGGCAGGGAAATGTCCCTGTCACCCCCGGGGGGTGGGGATGGGAGTAAAAGGGATGCAGGAATGGATGCAGGGATGGATTTAGGGCAAGGTGAGATTCCAGAGAATGGGAACAGGGCAGGGACAGGGGGAGTTGGGGTCATATGGGACAGGGAAATGTCCTTGTCACCACCGGGCAGTGGGAATGGGAGTAAAAGGGATTCAGGGATGGATTTAGGGCTGGGTGAGATTCCAGAGAACGGGAACAGGGCAGGGACAGGGGGTGTTGGGGTCACGTGGGACAGGGAAGGTGTCCCTGTCACCCCCGGGCAGTGGGAATGGGAATAAAAGGGATTCAGGGATGGATTTAGGGATGGATTTAGTGCCGGGTGAGGTCCCAGAGAACAGGAACAGGGCAGGGAGCGGGGGTTTGGGGTCACGTGGGACAGGGAAATGTCCCTGTCACCCCCGGGAGGTGGGGATGGGGGGATTTGGGATGGGGAGTAAAAGGGATTCAGGGATGGATGGAAGGATGGATGTGGGGATGGATTTAGGGCCGGGTGAGGTCCCAGAGAATGGGAACAGGGCAGGGACAGGGGGTGTTGGGGTCACCTGGGACAGGGAAATGTCCCTGTCACCCCCAGGGAGTGGGAATGGGGGGGATTTGGGGTGGGGAGTGGAAGGGATGGATGGAAAGATGGATGTGGGGATGGATTTAGGGCCGGGTGAGATTCCAGAGTATGGGAACAGGGCAGGGACAGGGGGTGTTGGGGTCACCTGGGGCAGGGAAATGTCCCTGTCACCCACAGGGGGTGGGAATGGGGGGGATTTGGGATGGGGAATAAAAGGGATTCAGGGATGGATGCAGGGATGGATGGATTTAGGTGAGATCCCAGAGAACGGGAACAGGGCAGGGACCGGGGGTTTTGGGGTCACGTGAGACAGGGAAATGTCCCTGTCACCCCCGGGCAGTGGGAATGGGAGTAAAAGGGATTCAGGGATGGATGCAGGGATGGATTTAGGGCCGGGTGAGGTCCCAGAGAATGGGAACAGGGCAGGGGAAGGCTCCAGGGAGGCAGAGCCAGGCAGAGCTGCAGCCCTGGCTCACATCCCCACCAGGAGCCGCTGGCCCCATCCCTGAGCTTCTTCAGGATCCATCCCAGGCTGGGATCTGGGTCAGCACCACCCCGAACCCAGAGCAGGGCACCCAGACACCACAGCCCTGAGGGCGGGGAGCCCCAAAATCCCCCTTTTCCACCCCAAAACCACCCCCACGAGGGGCCAGAGCCGCGTCCCACGGCCCCAGGGATGGGAGCAAGGAACGTTCCCCTCCATCCCTGCATCCCTTCCTGGCTGTGAGGCTCTGCCAGGGCTCTTTGTGCTCCAGCAACAACAACCCAGCCCAGCAGTCAATTTTCCAGCAATTAACTACGAGGCGAGAACATTTCAAGTCCTCCCAAACCCCACCTCGCAGGATTAATTAAATCTTCCAATTAATGTCTCATTTAAATGGCGATGATGGCTGTTATCATTTCATATTGATTTCTTTCTTTTCTTTTTTTTCTTTCTTTTCTTTTTTCCCCATCTTAAAATAGAGCTGTTGTCCCTTTCCAGCGCCGCCTTTTCCACACCCTGGGAGTTGTTTGTTCCCTCTGTTGGGTTTGCCAACCTTCAACAAGTGTCTGGAAAATCTAGGCTTGGGTTTTTTGGGGTTATTAACAGGCAGCAGTGCTGGGGATGGCCACAAATTTGTGGATATTTGTGGATATTTGTGGATATTTGGGGATATTTGGGGATATTGTGGATATTTAGGGATATTGGAAATATTGGAAAATCCACATTTTCCATGCCCTTGGTGCGAACTTTCTGGCAGCACACTCCTGTGAAATTCAGATCCTGGAAAATTAAATCCTCCAGGCTCCCAGAGCCATAAACCTTCCCAGTGCTTTGCTTCCGGAAGGATCCGGGCATTTAGGATTCCCGGGAGTGGATTAATGGATGTGTAACCTCCGGGAGCAGCCAAGGTTATTCCAGCGCTCAGCACGCGAGCCTGGCTCCTTCCTGCAGGGTTAAATTCCGGGATTTAATTCCAGGGTTAAATTCCGGGATTTAATTCCAGGGGTTTGCCGGTGTGGGAGCCCGGAGGCAGCGGGATGGAGTTGGGAAGGTTTATCCTGGAGAGGGATGGGATTGGGAATGGGGTCTGTGCTGGGAGCAGGAGGTGGAGCTGGGGATGAACCACGTCAGAGCCTGAGCTGGGGAGGGAATGTGGGATGGAGCATCCCTGGGCAAGGATGGAGCACCCCTGGATGAGGATGGAGTTATTTTGGATGTGGGATGGAGTTACCTCGGATGTGGGATGAAGCATCCCTGGATGGGGAATGGAGCATCCTTGGATATGGGAAGGAGCATCTCTGGATATGGAGTCCCCTCTGGATTTGGGATGGAGCCCCTGGATTTGGGATGGAGCCCCCTGGATTTGGGATGGAGCCTCCTCGATTTGGGATGGAGCCCTCGGGATTTGGGTCCTGTATTTGGGATGGAGTCCTCTGGATTTGGGATGGAGCCTCCTCGATTTGGGATGGAGCCTCCTCGATTTGGGATGGAGCCCTCTGGATTTGGGATGGAGCCTCCTCGATTTGGGATGGAGCCCTCTGGATTTGGGATGGAGCCTCCTGGATTTGGGATGGAGCATTCCTGGATTTGGGATGGAGCATTCCTGGATTTGGGATGGAGCATTCCTGGGTTTGGGATGGAGCATTCCTGGGTTTGGGATGGAGTCTCCTGGATTTGGGATGGAGCCCCCTGGATGTGGGATGGAGCATTCCTGGGTTTGGGATGGAGTCTCTTGGATTTGGGATGGAGCACCCTGGATTTGGGATGGAGCCCTCTGGATTTGGGTCCTGGATTTGGGATGGAGTCCTCTGGATTTGGGATGGAGCCCCGTGGATGTGGCCCAGCCCCACCCTCAGGCCCAGGGAGGGATTTTTGGGGGTGTCCCAGGGGTTGCACTCGCCAACCTTTGTGTCTCCCTCCCATCCCAGGCCATTCCACGATCCCACCACCCACTCCAGCCTCTCCATTCCAGCGCCACATTCCGGAGGAAAAACGGGACCAGCCTCACCCAGGGCTGCTGGGCCACCCATCCCCTGTCCCCCCTGACCTGTCCCTGTCCCCTGTCCCGCTGCAGACCAGGAGCTCCCGGCACTCCCAGGGTTCCCAGCCTGGCCTGGCCGACCAAGCCAAGCTCTCCTTCGCCTCGGCCGAGTCCCTGGAGACCATGTCGGAGGCGGAGCTGCCGCTGGCCTTCAACAGGATGAACCGGTTCCGTCAGAGCCTGCCCCTGTCCCGCTCGGCCAGCCAGACCAAGCTGCGCTCCCCAGGTACCCCTGGAGGCCCCAAAACCTCCACGGTGCATGGTGGGGTTGGTCTCCATCTGCCCAAAAATTCCAGACCAAGCTGCGCTCCCCAGGTACCCCTGGAGGCCCCAAAACCTCCACGGTGCATGGTGGGGTTGGGCTCCATCTGCCCAAAAATTCCAGACCAAGCTGCACTCCCCAGGTACCCCTGGAGGCCCCAAAACCTCCACGGTGGAGGGTGGGGTTGGTCTCCATCCACCCAAAAATCCCTGGGAATAGTGGGAGGAACCTCAGGGTGGCCCAGGGGGATGAGGGGCCTTCAGCATGGTGAGGTTGGGTGGCTTGATGTATCCCTGACCCTTTTTTTGGGTGTCCCGAACCCTTCTGCCTTCAGCAGGGGGAGGTTGGTGGGTGGAAGTTCCCCAATCCCTTTTTTTGGGTGCTCCAGAGCCTTCCACCTTCACCAGGGCAAAGTCGCAGGGCCAGAGATTCCCAATCCCTTTTTTTGGGTGCTCCAGGGATTTCCACCTTCAACAGGCAGAGATTAGGTGGCCAGAAGTTCCCCAAACCCTTTTTTGGGGGGCCCCAGAGCCTTCCACCTTCACCAGGGTGAAGTTGGGTGACCAGAGCTCACCCAACCCCCTTTTTGGTTGCCCCAGAGCCTTCCACCTGCACCAGGGCACTTTTGGGTGGCCAGAGCTCCCCCAACCCCTTTTTTTTTTGGCTGGGAAGAACCCATCAGCTCCGTGGAGAAGGGGCACGGTCAGAGCTGACTCTGGCGTGCCCCCTGTGCTCCCAGGGGTGCTGTTCCTGCAGTTTGGGGACGAGACGAGGCGCGTGCACATCACGCACGAGATCAGCAGCATGGACACCCTGCACGCCCTCATCGTGCACATGTTCCCCCAGAAGCTCACCATGGGCATGCTCAAGTCCCCCAACACCGCCATCCTCATCAAGGATGAGTCCCGGAACGTCTTCTACGAGCTGGAGGATGTCCGGTGAGCAGGGAGGGATCAAATCCAGAACCCAGGCTGGTTTTCTGTCCTTTAAATCTGTCACAAACCAGGAAATCTGCGGGATTGTCCTGGTTTGAAAATTCAGGTGTCCACTAAGGAAGGCAGGAGTTTCCCTTCAAATGGAAAATGTCAACCCCCTCCTCCAAATTGTTATGATCTTAAAATTAAAAGGTTCTCAGGCGAAGATATGGGAATAATGATAACAGTTCTTTAATAGGAAAATTTTAAAATTGTTTTGGTTTGGAAAGTCAGGTGTCCACTAAGGAAGGCAGGAGATTTCCTTGAAATGGAAAATGCAAACCCCTTCCCTCCAAGTTATTATAATTTTGAAATTAAGGTGTTCTCAGGCAAAGATATAGGAATAGGAATAACAGTTCTTTGATAGGAAAATTAAAAATACAAACAAAAAAAAACCCCAAACCACTGCCAGAGTCAGAACCTGCCCTGCTGTGTGTCAGGGTGGTGGCACAGCCCCATCCCATGGTGGCTCAGCCCTCTGGCAGTGCCAGCTGTGGTTCTGCCAAAGCAGGGATCCTGCACAAGGGGGGAGTTTTCCTCTGAAGCTCCAGGGCTGCTGGAGATGGGCCTGGAATTGCTCAGAATCCAGTGGGAAAGGGCTGCTCCTCTGGGAATGCAGTGGGCAAAAGCTGCTGGGGCGTCCCAAACCTCAGATTGTATCCAGGTAGGAATTCTTGGCTTCTCCCCTGGGCGGAGCATCTCCCAGTGGGATGGTGGAATTTTATCAGCCATGCAGGGATGCTCACTGGCTCGTGAACAGAAGATAATTAATAATTATTGGTCCATTAACAGAAGAGATCTTCTGGAGGGGGGATTGGCTGTGGAAAAGATAAAGAGAACTGCCCAATGAACAGAAAAATACTGCCCAATGAAGAGAAGAAAACTGCCCCACCTCTAACAGATAATAGAACACACTCATATCCTACAACCCAGGACAGGGATGAAGGATAAAAGGGGGTGGTGGGTGCAGTGCTGGGGTTTTGGGGGTCTGTCCCGGGTGTTCAGGCTCTGCCTCTGCTTCCAGAGACATCCAGGACAGAAGCATCATTAAAATCTACCGGAAAGAGCCACTCTACGCCTCGTTCCCAGCCTCACACATCACCAACGGCGACCTGAGGGTGAGAGGGGACACGGGGACAGCCTGTGGGGTGGCAGGGCCTGGTGGAGTGGGAGCAGTAAGGAGAAAGGGCAGAGATTGGGAATTGGGAATTGTGTGTGGTTGGGATCCATCCTGCCTGCTGCCAGCGCTGGGTGGGAGCTGACAGCGGGGCCGTAAATATGGTTTGTAGGGAATTAAATCATGGGGATAATTCATTAGGATAAATCATCAGGAAAAATCATCAGGATAAGTCATTGGGATAAATCAGCCCGCTGCTGGCTGGGAATCACAGAATTACAGAGCTGCAGGATCATAGAATTACAGAATTACAGAATCATTAGGTTGGAAGAGACCTTCAAGTCCAACCCAGCCCCAACACCTCGATCAAACCCTGGCACCCAGAGCCACATCCAAGCTTTGTTAAACACACCCAGGGATGGTGACTCCACCACCTCCCCAGGCAGACATTCCAGAACTTTATCACCTTCCTGTAAAAACCTTTTCCCGATATCCAACCTAAATTTCCCTTGGTGGAGCTCAAGGCTGTGTCCTCTGCTTCTGTCAGTTCCTGGAGAAAGAGCCCAGCCCCAGCTGAGAACAGGCACCTTTCAAGAGCTGTGCAGAATGATGAGGGCATCCCTGAGTCTCCTTTTCTCCAGGCTGAGCACCCCCAGCTCCCTCAGCCATTCCTCAGAGGGTTTGTGTTCAAAGGGAAGGGTTTGTCGAGGGTGTGTTGAGGGTTTGTCGAGGGTTTGCCGAGGGTTTGCCAAGGGTTTGCTGAGGGTTTGCCAGAGCCGCTGGTCCTTGGTGGGGCGGAGGGCCCAGCAGGGCAGGGCTCACTCAGTGCTGACCCCCCCTGCCCCATTCCACAGCGGGACATGGTCTACACCTCCCGGGAATCCTCTCCCACCCGCCGGCTCAACAACATCTCCCCAGCCTCCCACCTGGCCTCCGGCTCCCCGCCGCCCGTGCTGCAGTCCTCGTCGCCGTCACGCTCCCGCATGTCCTACAGCGGCGGCCGCCCGCCCTCCTACGCCGGCAGCCCCGTGCACCACGGCGAGCGCCTGTCCAGCCTGCCCCCGGCCCAGGGCGTGTCCCCCAGCCCCAGCGCCATCCTGGAGCGCCGCGACGTCAAACCTGACGAGGACCTGGCGGGCAAGAACGTGGTGCTGGTGAAGAACGAGGGGCTCTACGCGGATCCCTACGGGATGGTGCACGAGGGCCGGCTCAGCATCACCTCCACACAGTCGCTGGCGGGCATGGGGGACCCCTTTGGCTACTCGGGGGGGCTCTACAAGCGGGGCTCGGTGCGGTCACTCAGCACCTACTCGGCGGCCGCGCTGCAGACGGAGCTGGAGGACAGTTTGTACAAGCCCAACGCGCCCATCTACAGTGACACGTACGGCCCCGGGCTGGGCTTCCGCATGCCGCCCTCATCCCCGCAGAAGATGGTGGAGCCCGGGCAGAGCCCACACAGCCCCTACTCGGGCCCGCCCAGCCGCTCCTCGCCCGTCCGTCAGTCCTTCCGCAAGGATTCCTGCTCCTCCGTCTTCATGGACAGCCCCGTGGGCAAAACGCGCAACCCCAGCTCGTCCGGGCCCCCCGAGCTGTTCCCGGCCCGCAGAGCGGCCGCTGTCGGGCTTCGGATCGCCCGGACCGGCCAAGGACACGGAGACCAGGTGAGAGGAGGGGTGGCGCGCTTGCACCTGAGGTGCTCCGGGTTGTTCTGTATTTGGGTTGGCAGCCAGGATGCTCCAGGTTTTCCGGGATTTGTGCTTGCGCCTGGGATGCTCCAAGATCTCCTGGATTTGTGTTTGCACCTGTGATGCTCCAGGTTTTCCTGGATTTGTGTTTGCACCTGGGATGCTCCAGGATCTCCTGGATTGGAGTATTGGCACCTGGGATGTTCCAGGTTTTCCTGGATTTGTGTTTGCACCTGGCATGCTCCAGAATTTCCAGGACTGGAGTATTGGTATCTGGGATGCTCCAGGTTTTTGGGGATTTGTGTTTGCACCTGGGATGTTCCAGGTCATCCTGGATTTGTTTTTGCAGCTGGGATGCTTCAGAATTTCCAGGATTTGTGTTTGCGCCTGGGATGCTCCAGGATCTCCTGGATTGGAGTATTGGCACCTGGGATGCTCCAGGTTTTTGGGGATTTGTGTTTGCACCTGGGATGTTCCAGGTTTTCCTGGACTTGTGTTTGCACCTGGCATGCTCCAGGTTTTCCGTTGCCTTTGGATTTGAGTTGTTTGCACCTGGCATCCCTGATGGGTTTGAGGTTTGCTGCACGGGGGTTTTGTATCAGCTGGAAGGGGAGGAGGAGCGGATGGGAAGGAGGAGGAGGAGGAGGAGGAGCAGAGGAAGGCACTGCCTCATCGCCATCGATGTGGAGGTGCCGGGATGGGGAATCAGGCACCTGGTGAGGGCTGGAAGTGAGCACAGGGAGGGAATGAGGAGCGTGGCTGCAGCAGGTGACAGCCATGTCCCCAACTCCCGGGGTGACAGGGACGGGCTGTGAGCAGGACCAGCACCACAGGGGTGGCGGTGGTGGCAGACACAGCCCATGACCTGTCCCTGTCCCTTTCTGTCCCTTTCCTGTCCCTCCCCGTCCCTTTCCCGGCGCAGGGAGCGGATGGAGGCCATGGAGAAGCAGATCGCCAGCCTGACGGGGCTGGTGCAGAGCGCGCTGCTCCGCGGCTCCGAGGCCGAGACCCCCAGGTGAGGGCAGCTCTGGGACCCCGGGGGCTGGGATGTCCCTCCTGGGGGGTCTGTCCCCCTCCCAGGGGACACCCACCCTGCCCACACTCAGCCCCCTCCTCTCTTTGGTTTCAGCGAGAAGACAGAGGCCACCAACGGCGGGACCCCCCCGTCAGCGTGTGAGTGACCCCCGGCCCTGCAGGACCCCCATGGGTGTCTCAGGGTGGGCTCTGCAGCCCCCTGTGTGCTGGTGATGCCTTTTTCAGGCTCACCTAAAACCAGAATTAAGATAATAAGAGTGAATCTATTTAATGAAAGGCCTCCAGGTACGTTAAGGGCAGACGAAGCCTCCTCAAGGGGCTACGCTCAAAATGGGTGATGGCCATGAGTTCTTCAGACAATTAAAAGTTTGGTCCGTTTACATTTCAATTAATTGATGTAATTGGGGTTAACCCTCCAATTACAGCTTCAGGTAATGAAGTAATTTACTCCCAGTTTGCTCCCCTCTTCCAATTCACTTTTTAACACAATTTTTAGGGTCTGAGGCAGTAGGGTCTCCTTGAGTTACAGGTCTGGAGAGGAATTGTTTTGTCTGAATAAAACAGGAGAGCAGCAGCTGAGAGGCCGTGGAGTTTCAGAATTATTCCCTAAAGCAGCACAGGATTTGAAAAATATAAAAGTTAAAATCCTACAGCATCACTGGCAACCAGTGGGAAAATCGCAGAGCCCATGCTGCTCTGGGGTGGCCTCAGGTTGGGTTTAGCATGAACAAAGAAATTATGGAGACCACCAGAGCTGTAGGATCGGGTGGGGAAAGAAAAGAACCGGGCACCAAAACCCCTGAGCAGCCTCTGCTTGCCCCCCCAGCCACCAGCCGCAGTGGCATGGGCACCCCGGTGCCCGCGCCGCCACCACCCTCGGCCACCAGCACCCCGGCGGGGCAGCCCACGGCCATCACCCGCCTGCACATGCAGCTGCACCTGCACGACCTGCAGCAGAACGCCAGCGACCTCCGCAACCAGCTGCAGCAGCTCAAGAAGCTGCAGGTGGGCACCTGGGAAAGGGGGACCCCGAATCTGAGCCAGCTCGTACTGGGTTGGGATGGGAAAATCCCCTTTGTGCACTGGGGTTGGTGTGGGAGAGCTCAGGGATCCGTCCTGGAGATGAGCCTGGGGATCCTCCCCAAATCCAGACTTGGGGATCCTTCCTGAATCCAAACTCAGGGATCCCTCCCAAATCTGTGCTCAGGAATCCCCTCCCATTCCAAGCCCAGGGATCCTTCCTGAATCCAAGCTCAGGGATCCTTCCCAAATCTGAGCTCAGGGATCCTTCCTAAGTCCAACCCCAGGGATCCTTCCCAAATCCAAGCCCAGGGATCCTTCCCAAATCCAACCCCAGGGATCCTTCCTGAATCCAACCCCAGGGATCTTTCCATACTCCAACCCCAGGGATCCTTCCTGAATCCAAACTCAGGGATCCTTCCCAAATCCAAGCCCAGGGATCCTTCCCAAATCCAATCCCAGGGATCCTTCCCAAATCCAATCCCAGGGATCCTTCCATACTCCAGCCCCAGGGATCCTTCCTACATCCAAGCCCAGAAATCTTTCCCAAATTCAACCCCAGGGATCCTTCCCTGCGCCCATCTCGGGGCTGCTCCCTCGTCAGAACCCATTTCCCTTTTTGAGGGGTCTCTCCCAGCCTGACCCCTCCTCCTCCTCCTCCTCCTCCTCCTCCTCCTGCTGCTGCTCCCCGCAGCTGCAGAACCAGGAGACGGTGAAGTCGCTGCTGCGGCGGACGGAGACGGAGCTGAGCGTGCGGGTGACGGACACGATGCGCAAGCACGAGGACCCTCTGCAGCGCCAGCGCAGCTTGGTGGAGGAGGAGCGGCTGCGCTACCTCAACGAGGAGGAGCTCATCACCCAGCAGCTCAAGTGAGCCCGGGAGAGACAGACGGCGGGCACAGAGCAGCTCTGCACTGCCCGGGGCGTGGCACCGAGTTGGGGGTCCCTGTGTGGTGATCACGTCCCCAGATCAGGGGGTCCCCACACAGTGACCATGTCCCCAAATCTGGGGGTCCCCACACAGTGATCATGTCCCTGAATGAGGAGGGGTCCCCATGCAGTGACCATGTCCCATGGGGGTCCCCCACACAAGATCATGTCCCTACAAGAGGAGGGGTCCCTGTGCAATGACCATGTCCCCAGATCTGGGGGTCCCAATGCAGTGACCATGTCCCTGAATGGGGAGGGTCCCCAGGAAGAGTCCCCAAATCTGGGGTCCCCAGTGACCACATCCCTGAATGAGGAGGGGTCCCATTCAGTCCATGTCTCCAAATCTGGGGGTGCAGTGACCATCCCCAAATCCCCCCATGCATGACCATGTCTCTGAGGAGGAGGGGTCCCCATGCAGTGACCACATCCCTTAAACGAGGAGGGGTCCCCAGGCAGTGACCATGTCCCCAAATCAGGGGGTCCCCATGCAGTGACCATGTCCCCAGATCAGGGTCCCCACACAATGACCATGTCCCAGATCAGGGGGGTCCCATGCAGTGATCATCCCCAGATCAGGGTGTCCCCAATCCATGTCTCCACATGAGGAGGGGTCCCCAGAGTGACCCCCAACTGAGCAGAGGTCCCCTCACAGTGACCACATCCCCAGGTGAGGAGGGGTCCCCAGCCCAGTGTTCCCCTCTCCCACTGCCACCCTTGGGGCTCTCCACCCTCCTGACCCCCCAGTGACCCCCCAGTGACCCCACAGTGACCCCCTGCCCTCCCCCTGCCCTCCCAGTGACCTGGAGAAGTCCGTGGAGAAGATCCAGAAGGATCTGGCGCACAACCACCGGCTGATCCCGGCGCAGGAGCTGGAGGAAAAGGCCGTGGTGCTCAAGCAGCTGGGGGAGACCCTGACGGACCTGAAGGGTGAGGAGGGGCTGGGGGGTGGGGGCAAACAGAACCTTCCAGAATGTCCCTGCTCCATCCCTGCCTGGGGATGCTCCAGGAATTCCTGGATTGGTGTTTGCACCTGGGATATTCCAGGTTTTCCCTGCCCCTGGATTTGGGTGTTCGCACCTGGGATTCTCCAGGTTGTTCCTTGCCCCTGGATTGGTGTTTGCACTTGGGCTATTCCAGGTTTTCCTGGATTTGTGTGGGCACCTGGGATATTCCAGATTTTCTGTTCCCCCTGGATTTGGGTATTCCAGGTTGTTCTGAATTTCAGTGTTTGAATCTGGGATGCTCCAGGATTCCCTTGCCCCTGGATTTGGGTGTTTGTACTTGGGATGCTCCCGGATTTGTGTTTGTAGCTGGGATTCTCCAGGATCTCCCTGCCCCTGGATTTGGGTGTTTGTACCTGGGATCCTCCAGGATCTCCTGGATTTCTGTTTGCGCCCAGGATTCTCCAGATTTTCCTGGATTTGTGTTTTCCCCTGGGATGCTCCAGGTTCTCCCTATGGGTTTGCCCCTGCCGGGGTGGCCCCCTGCCCTCCCAGGTGCCCATCAGCGCCACAGCTGCGGAGACGACACCTCCACCCTAAAATGGGGATGGCCCCATCAATCCAGACTTTCCCTGGATCCATCCCACCCCACCTCCACGGCGGCAGGGGTCCTGGCTGCCCTGGCAGTGCCAGCCGGGCACTGGGAGGGGCAGACACAGCCCATGACAGCGGTGTCCCCGGCAGCCCAGTTCCCCAGCCTGCAGAGCAAGATGCGGGTGGTGCTGCGGGTGGAGGTGGAGGCCGTCAAGTTCCTCATGGAGGAGCCCAACCGCCTGGACCCCAACTCCTCAAGCGCCCTGCAAGACCGTCACCGACACCCCTGGCCCAGATCCGCCAGGTGAGCCCCGAGGGCACAGAGCCACGCCCTCGGTGTCCCTTGTCCCCACTGTGCCACCTCTGTCCCCTTCCTGCCGCCTCCTCCTGCATCCCAAACCCTCAGGGCGGAGGGCATCCCAGGGTGGGCACAAAATGATCATTTTACTGCTGAAGGACCCCCCAAAATAAGGACCCCAAAAATACCCAGTCCTTTCCAGGTGTGTGGGGACCCCTCTTTCATAAAAGCTCTCATTTTCTGCTAAAGGACCCCAAAAATACCCTCAGTCCTTTCCTGGGTCACCTTTTTCATGAAAGCCTCAATTTTTGCTAAAGGATTCCTAAAATACCCTCAGTCCTTTCCAGATGTGTGGGGACCCCTCTTTTTGGGTTAAAGCCTCATTTTCTGCTAAAGAATCCCAAAAACACCCTTGTGGTTCTCTCCATGGGTGGGTGGGACCCCTTCTTTCATAAAAGAATTTTTTAAAAGGACCCCAAAAACACCCTCACAGTCCTCTCCAGGAGTGGGTGGGAACCATTTTTGTAAAAAAATTACATTTTTCTGCTAAAAGACCCCAAAAACACCCTCAGTCCTTTCCAGGTGTATGTGGGACCCTTCTTTTATACAAACCTCATTTTTTCTGCTGAAGAACCCAAAAACACCCTCAGCCCTTTTCCAGGTGTGCGTGGCACCCCTCTTTTGATGCAAACCTCATTTTTTTCCTCGGGGAAAAAAAGGTCTGGAGGATTTTTTGTCAGAATAAACACACAGCAGCCTGAGGCCGTGGAGTTTCAAATTATTTCCCGAGGAGCAGGGACTGTTCTGTGGTGGAAAAATCCTCAGCCAGAAAAAACCTTCCCGGCATCACTGGGGGTGGATTTCACCTGCCTGATCCCCATGCTCCCATTAGGGGTCCCATTAGGATCCCATTAGGATGACACAAAAGACGGCTCCCCTGCGGACCACCAGATGCCCCAGGCTCTGGTGGGTTTCCCAAAAACCAGGCCTGTAGGATCCTGCAGCGCCCTCATCCCAATAAATCCTCGATCCCAAGCCAGCCCAGCCGGATCCGAAGCAGGAAGGAAGGGTTTGGAGGGATCCCAATTCCTGCCACCAGCTGACCAGGGTGGACAGGGCCCCAAACCAGCACCAAGCCCAGCCCAGAGCGCCTCAGCCTTGAGGAAATGAGGCACGTGCCTGCAGCAGGCCCCCAGCGACCTCCGCTCTGCCCTAGACAAGCAGCTCAAGGGCTGCAGGTGAGCCCCTGGGAAGCCCCAGCCAGCCAGCCCACTGGGTTGGGACGGGAAAATCCCTTTGTGCACTGGGGTTGGTGTGAGCTCAGGATCCGTCCTGGAGATGAGCCTGGGGATCCTCCCCAAATCCAGACTCGGGGATCCTTCCTGAATCCAAACTCGGGGATCCTTCCTGAATCCAAACTCAGGGATCCCTCCCAAATCTGAGTTCAGGAATCCCCTCCCATTCCAAGCCCAGGGATCCTTCCTGAATCCAAGCTCAGGGATCCTTCCCAAATCTGAGCTCAGGGATCCTTCCTAAGTCCAACCCCAGGGATCCTTCCCAAATCCAAGCCCAGGGATCCTTCCCAAATCCAACCCCAGGGATCCTTCCTGAATCCAACCCCAGGGATCTTTCCATACTCCAACCCCAGGGATCCTTCCTGAATCCAAACTCAGGGATCCTTCCCAAATCCAAGCCCAGGGATCTCTCCCGAATCCAAGCTCAGGGATCCTTCCCAAATCCAATCCCAGGGATCCTTCCCAAATCCAATCCCAGGGATCCTTCCATACTCCAGCCCCAGGGATCCTTCCTGCATCCAAGCCCAGGAATCTTTCCCAAATCCAAGCCCAGGGATCCTTCCCTGCGCCCATCTCGGGGCTGCTCCCTCGTCAGAACCCATTTCCCTTTTTGAGGGGTCTCTCCCAGCCTGACCCCTCCTCCTCCTCCTCCTCCTCCTCCTCCTGTTGCTGCTCCCCGCAGCTGCAGAACCAGGAGACGGTGAAGTCGCTGCTGCGGCGGACGGAGACGGAGCTGAGCGTGCGGGTGACGGACACGATGCGCAAGCACGAGGACCCTCTGCAGCGCCAGCGCAGCTTGGTGGAGGAGGAGGAGCGGCGCTGCCCTCAACGAGGAGGAGCTCATCACCCAGCAGCTCAAGTGAGCCCGGGAGAGACAGACGGCGGGCACAGAGCAGCTCTGCACTGCCCGGGGTGTGGCACCGAGTTGGGGGTCCCTGTGCGGTGACCACGTCCCAGATCAGGGGGTCCCTGTGCAGTGACCATGTCCCCAAATCTGGGGGTCCCCATGCAGTGACCATGTCCCTGAGTGAGGAGCGGTCCCCATCATGCAGTGTCCATGTCCCCAAATCTGGGGGTCCCCACACAGTGATCATGTCCCTACAAGAGGAGGGGTCCCTGTGCGGTGACCACGTCCCCAGATCTGGGGGTCTCAATGCAGTGACCATGTCCCTGAATGGGGAGGGGTCCCCACGCAGTGACCACGTCCCCAAATCTGGGGGTCCCCACACAGTGACCACATCCCTGAATGAGGAGGGGTCCCCATTCAGTGACCATGTCTCCAAATCTGGGGGTCCCTGTGCAGTGACCATGTCCCCAAATCTGGGGGTCCCCATGCAGTGACCATGTCTCTGAGTGAGGAGGGGTCCCCATGCAGTGACCATGTCCCTAAAAGAGGAGGGGTCCCCATGCAATGACCACGTCCCTATGTGAGGAGGGGTCTCAATGCAGTGACCATGTCCCTACAAGAGGAGGGGTCCCCAGGCAATGACCATGTCCCCAGATCAGGGGGTCCCCATGCAGTGATCGCATCCCCAGATCAGGGTGTCCCCACACAGTGACCATGTCTCTACATGAGGAGGGGTCCCCAATCCAGTGACCCCCAACTGAGCAGAGGTCCCCTCACAGTGACCACATCCCCAGGTGAGGAGGGGTCCCCAGCCCAGTGTTCCCCTCTCCCACTGCCACCCTTGGGGCTCTCCACCCTCCTGACCCCCCAGTGACCCCACAGTGACCCCCTGCCCTCCCCCTGCCCTTCCAGTGACCTGGAGAAGTCCGTAGAGAAGATCCAGAAGGATCTGGCGCACAACCACCGGCTGATCCCGGCGCAGGAGCTGGAGGAAAAGGCCGTGGTGCTCAAGCAGCTGGGGGAGACCCTGACGGACCTGAAGGGTGAGGAGGGGCTGGGGGGGGGGGGGAAACAGAACCTTCCAGAATGTCCGTGCTCCATCCCTGCCTGGGGATGCTCCAGGAATTCCTGGATTGGTGTTTGCACCTGGGATATTCCAGGTTTTCCCTGCCCCTGATTTGGGTGTTACTTTTGGGATTCTCCAGGTTGTTCCTTGCCCCTGGATTGGTGTTTGCACTTGGGCTATTCCAGGTTTTCCTGGATTTGTGTGGGCACCTGGGATATTCCAGGATTTCTGTTGCCCCTGGATTTGGGTATTGGCACCTGGGACTCTCCAGGTTGTTCTGAATTTCAGTGTTTGAATCTGGGATGCTCCAGGATTCCCTTGCCCCTGGATTTGGGTGTTTGTACTTGGGATGCTCCCGGATTTGTGTTTGTAGCTGGGATTCTCCAGGATCTCCCTGCCCCTGGATTTGGGTGTTTGTACCTGGGATCCTCCAGGATCTCCTGGATTTCTGTTTGCGCCCAGGATTCTCCAGATTTTCCTGGATTTGTGTTTTCCCCTGGGATGCTCCAGGTTCTCCCTATGGGTTTGCCCCTGCCGGGGTGGCCCCCTGCCCTCCCAGGTGCCCATCAGCGCCACAGCTGCGGAGACGACACCTCCACCCTAAAATCGGGATGGCCCCATCAATCCAGACTTTCCCTGGATCCATCCCACCCCACCCAGGACACCCACGCGGGGTCCTGGCTGCCCTGGCAGTGCCAGCCGGGCACTGGGAGGGACACAGCGGTGACAGCGGTGTCCCCCGGCAGCCCAGTTCCCCAGCCTGCAGAGCAAGATGCGGGTGGTGCTGCGGGTGGAGGTGGAGGCCGTCAAGTTCCTCAAGGAGGAGCCCAACCGCCTGGACGGGCTCCTCAAGCGCTGCAAGACCGTCACCGACACCCTGGCCCAGATCCGCAGGTGAGCCCCGAGGGCACAGAGCCACGCCCTCGGTGTCCCTTTGTCCCCACTGTGCCACCTCTGTCCCCTTCCTGCCGCCTCCTCTCCGCGCATCCCAAACCCTCAGGGCGGGAGGGCATCCCAGGGGTGTGCACAAAATGATCATTTTACTGCTGAAGGACCCCCAAAATAAGGACCCCAAAAATACCCTCAGTCCTTTCCAGGTGTGTGTGGGACCCTCTCTTTTCATTAAAGCCTCATTTTTCTGCTAAAGGACCCCAAAAATACCCTCAGTCCTTTCCTGGGTCACCCTCTTTTCATGAAAGCCTCAATTTTTGCTAAAGGATTCCTAAAAATACCCTCAGTCCTTTCCAGATGTGTGTGGGACCCTCTCTTTTCATTAAAGCCTCATTTTTCTGCTAAAGAATCCCAAAAACACCCTCGTGGTCCTCTCCATGGGTGGGTGGGACCCCTTCTTTTCATAAAAGAATTTTTTCTGCTCAAGGACCCCAAAAACCCTCACAGTCCTCTCCAGGAGTGGGTGGGAACCATTTTTTGTAAAAGCCTCATTTTTCTGCTAAAAGACCCCAAAAACACCCTCAGTCCTTTCCAGGTGTATGTGGGACACCTTCTTTTTATACAAACCTCATTTTTCTGCTGAAGAACCCCAAAAACACCCTCAGCCCTTTCCAGGTGTGCGTGGCACCCCCTCTTTTGATGCAAACCTCATTTTTCCTCGGGGAAAAAAAAGCAGGATTTTACCTCAGGACAGACACACGCAGCCTTGGCGTGAGCAGAAACCTCTTTCCCGAGGAGCAGGGAGCTGTTCTGTGGTGGAAAAAATCCTCAGCCAGAGAAAAACCCTCTCCCGGAGCCGCTGCGGGGTGGATTTCACCTGCCCGATCCCATTAAGATCCCATTAGGATCCCATTAGGATCCCATTAGGATGACATTAGGGACGGCTCCCTGCCGCCCTCCGGGATGGCCCCAGGCTCTGCTCCAGCCCAGTTTCCCAGGGAAACGAGCCTGTAGGATCCTGCAGCGCCCTCATCCCGAATAAATCCTCGATCCCAAGAGCAGCTCCAGCCGGATCCGAAGCAGGGAAGGAAGGGTTTGGAGGGATCCCAATTCCTGCCGGGCTCGTGAGGGTGGACAGGGCCTCCCCAAACCAGCACCAAGCCCAGCCCAGAGCGCCTCAGCCTTGAGGAAATGAGGATTTTGTGCCCCTCCCCGTGCCCCCCCCGGCCCCTCAGCGCCTCCGCTCTGCCCTAGACAAGTGGAGGAGGGCGTGTGGAGCTCGCCCAGCAGCCTGAGCCAGTCGCCCAAGAAGGTGGCCCCGGAGACGGATTTCAGCAAAGCGCTGGAGCTGGAGATGCCCACCAGCCCTCCCGTGAGCCTGCACCACCTGACGGGCACCCCTGAGCCCCTGGGCTTCGCCCCCCAGCCCCAGAGCCACCCCGGCAAGAGCAATAACCCCTCCCGAGCCCCGGAGATGGTGCCCGCCAAGACGCAGACGGGGCCCGAGACCCCCAGCAAGAAGAGCGCGGACAAAGCCGTGTCTGTGGAGGTGAGAGCCCGGCCTGGGGGGGGTTCAGCTCGGGGGGGGCTCCTCAGGAGTAATGATAAAACCTCTCTCAGGCCTTGTTGTCATGCCAGGCTGCTCAGGAGCTCAGTCTCCAGAGGAGGCCGGGTGCCCGATGCAAGGCTCAGGCCAAAGCTGCAGGGCTATCCTCTAGCAAGCGTGGTGATACTCAGCTCTCAGTGATTGCCAGCTCTTTTAGGATTTCAGCTCGCTCACTAGGTAGGAATGCCCAGGGCTGAGGTGCCAGCAGACGGGAGAGAGAGGAGAAGGAGAAAACGCTGGTCAGAGATGGTTTATTGGGGGTATCTGTGAAGGGTCTCAGCGCTTCTTCTTCTAATTTCTGGGGGTACAGAGTGCTATTTTTATAGCCTTGGCTCAAATCCAAGCTCAGCCAATGCCAAAAGGTTAAGGATATTCCTAAATGACCAATAGCTAAGGGTTACAATGGTTACAATGGCCTTAAATGGTTAAATGAAAAGGAATATAATTCCAACATGTGCGGATGGGATGTGGCCGGGCTCGTCTGGCCGCTGCTTCTTGGCCGGGAGCAGCAGCTGCGGTTCTGGTACCACAGAGCTACTCCAGGCTGGCAGGAGACAGCAGCTGGGCACTAGAAATGCCCGGGCTTGTAGGAACCCAGTTCTTTTACCTCTAAAGAGAGTCCTTAGGCGAAGGTGAAGAGAAGAGAGCGGGTTCCAAGGAGAGTTATAATCCAGAGTTTAATTCCAAGGTGACACAGAGCTCTGAATATGGCGACTGCTCCTAACAGAACCAAGGACCTCGTGGCCCAGTCTCCTTTTAAGCCCTAGGGCAGGGGGTCGGGGAGGGACAGGTGAGCTACCAACCAGGTGAGGAGAGGAGGGTCTTGAGGGATAATGACAAAGGGCTAAGCCAATGACACCAAGGCTGAGGGGCATCTTTTGAACTTGTGCCAATCACACGACGCCTTTGCTGGAAAGTGGAGTTTGATGGACAGGACCTGGCAAGGGGACGAGGGGAAAGGGGGGAAGGGAGAGGTTGGCACACCTGGGGGGTTTGGGGTAAGTGAAACAGGAGATGACATTGCACACCGCAACAGGAATGCCCAGGGCTGGGGTGCCAGCAGACGGGAGAGAGAGGAGAAGGAGAAAATGCTGGTCGGTTCTGCAGAGATGGTTTATTGGGGGTATCTGTGAAGGGTCTCAGCGCTTCTTCTTCCCCTTATGGGGGTACAGGGCACTGTTTTTATAGCCTTGGCTGAAATCCAAGCTCAGCCAATGACAAAGGGTTAGGGATATTCCTAAATGACCAATAGCCAAGGGTTACAATGGTTACAACGGGGCTGGAGCCGGCTCTGTGCCCGCAGGCGGCCGAGAGGGACTGGGAGGAGAAGCGCGCGGCGCTCACCCAGTACAGCGCCAAGGACATCAACCGGCTCCTGGAGGAGACGCAGGCCGAGCTCATGAAGGCCATCCCCGACCTGGAATTCGCAGCCAAGCACAAGCAAACCCCGGGCAGCGGCAGCGCCGCCTCCACGCCCGAGCACAAACCCTCCAAGGCACAGCACACCCCCAAATCGGGGGGCAAAGGGGACCCCAACGGCCGCCGGGGCTCAGGTACGGGGTGGGCGAGGCTGGGGGTGCGCAGTGCTGTCCCCGGGGTGAGGAGGGGTTGGATGGGAAGGGCAGGGTCCCTCAGAGCCCCCTTTGTGCCCAGACGAGCTGACGGTGCCGCGGTACCGCACCGAGAAGCCCTCCAAGTCGCCGCCGCCTCCGCCGCCCCGCCGGAGCTTCCCCTCGTCGCACGGGCTGACCACGACCCGCAGCGGCGAGGTCATCGTCACCAGCAAGAAGGAGCCCGGCTTCATGAAGGTGAGCATGGTGGCTGGGCAGGGACGGGCAGCGCGGGTGTCCCCCGGTGCCCGCCAGTGCCCTCTGCTGCCTCCCGGTGCCCCCCGGTCTCGCCCTTGTCCCCCGATGCCCGCTGGTGTCCCCTGGCGCCCCCCAGTTCCCCTCCGGCGTCCGCCGGTGTCTTCTGCTGACCCCCGCTGCCCCCTGGTACCCCCCGGTGCTGCCCGGTGCCCACCGGTGTCCCCCCGGTGCCCCCCAGTGCCTGTCGGTGTCCCTTGGTGTCCCTTGGTGGCTCTCGGTGTCCCTTGATGTCCCTCGATGTCCCTTGGTGCTCCCCGGTGCCCTCCGTTGCTCCCTGGTGGCCACTGGTTCCCCCCCGGTGCCTCCCGGTGCCTCCCGGGGTCCCTCGGTGCCCGCCAGTGCCTGTCGGTGTCCCTCGGTGCCTTCCGGTGCCTCTTTGTGTCCCTCGATGTCCCTTGGTGCTTCCCGGTGCGCTCCGGTGTCCCTCGGTGCCTTCCGGTGCCTCTTTGTGTCCCTCGGTGTCCCTCGATGTCCCTTGGTGCTCCCCGGTGCCCTCCGGTGCTCCCTGGTGTCCCCTGGTACCCCCCGGTGCCTCCCGGTGCCCTCTGGTGCCTCCCGGTGCCCCCCGGTCCCTCTTGGTGTCCCTCGATGTCCCTTGGTGCTCCCCGGTGCCCTCCGGTGCTCCCTGGTGGCCCCTGGTTCCCCCCCGTACCTCCCGGTGCCCTCCAGTGCCTCCCGGTGCCCTCCGGTGCCCCCGGCGCTCACGGCCCCGCTCCCCCCCGGCAGAAGGCGGAGTCGGAGGAGCTGGAGACGCCGAAGCCGCAGGTGAAGCTGAGGCGGGCGGTGTCCGAGGTGGTCCGGCCCGCCTCCACCCCGCCCATCATCGCCTCGGCCGTCAAGGACGACGACGACGAGGACCGGATCATCGCCGAGCTGGAGGTGAGCGCGGGAGGGGGGCGGGACCCCGGGACCCCGCCCCGCAGGTGGCACCGCCCCGCAGGTGGCACCACCCCGCCCTTCTGCTCAGGGCACAGCTCGGGGTGGGGTTCAGGGCGTGACACCCCCGGCACCGGCACCGCCCCGGGGTTCCTGATCTGCCCAGGGCCGCGGGGACAGAGCGGTGGCACTGCCGGGGACAGGTGTGTCACACCTGGGTGCTGCACAGCTGGGCGATGCACAGCTGGGTGATGCACACCTGGGTGCTCCTTCTGCACTTCCCTCCCACCCTGGGGTTTAAGACAGATTCACCTGGGCACGGCACAGGTGCTCCAGTGGGGAGGGGATGGGTTTTCCTTGGATGTTTTTTTTTCTTGAATGGTTTTTCCTTGGATAGTTTTTCCTTGGATGGTTTTTCCTCGGATGTTTTTTCCTTGGATAGTTTTTCCTCAGATGGTTTTTCCTTGGATAGTTTTTCCTCGGATGTTTTTTCCTTGGACGGTTTTTCCTCGGATGGTTTTCCTCCAGGAGGGAGGAGAACCTGGCATGGTGCAGATGTGGGACAGGTGATGACACAGGGGACAGGTGATGCTGCAGGTGTGGGACAGCTGATGATGCTGCAGGCAGGGGAACTGGACCAGTGATGCTGCCAGACTGGACCAGTGACTCTGCTGGCCAGGGGGACCAGTGACTGTCCTGGCCAGGGGACAGGTGACACTGCTGGCCAGGGAAGCAGTGACACTGATGGCTGGGGGACTAGTGACACTGCTGGTTGGGACACCGGTGACACTGCTGGTTGGGGCACCGGTGACATTGCTGGTTGGGGCACCGGTGACACTGCTGGCCTGGGGCCTGATGGCACAGCTGGCCAGGGGACGGGTGGCCCTGCCAGCAGCACAGGGGACAATGCTGCCTCTGTCCCTGCCAGGTGCCACCACCACCCCACCTGCCGCGAGCCCCGCTCGGGCCGTGACCTTGCCGCAGGCTCAGGTTGTCCCTCCCTCGCTCCAACGGCCGTGTTTGACTCCCCAGGTGTTTCAGCGGAGCTCAGCCTCCCCTTTCCTCCCCGTGCCCCGCTGTGACCCCCTCGAGGCCGTGTCCCCGGGCCGCTCCGAGCCGTGGGGAGCCACGGTGGCAGCCGAAGGATGGAAGGTAACAGCTCCACGGGCTGCGCTCTCACCTTCCTCCTCTGCCTCCTCTCAGCTCACTTCTGCCGCTTCTCTCTGGTTTAACCGACTAATCAGCACCTCCTGTCCTCACCGCCTCGCTCCCGGCACTGACGCGGCACCGGGGCCAGCACTAACCCACGGCCGCGGCTCCCGGGACGCTCCCGGGCCGGCCCCGCACCGCACCGGGCACGGCACGGGCGGCGCCCGCCGCTCTCACGGCACCGGGGGCGGGCGGTGCAGGGGAGACCCCGCCCCGAGCGCGCGGAAAGGGAAGGGCTTGGAGCAGAGCCCGGAGGTTGGGGGCCTGCCCGGAGCCGGGTCCGGCCCCATGCCAGCAATCCTGAGATCCGGGCTGGGCTCCGGGCTGGAGAGAGCCTGGAGAGCGGCTGGGATGGAGCAGGGAATGGCAGGGTGGAGAAAGAAGGAGGAAAATGCCTGGAGAGTGTCTGGGATAGAATAGGGAATGCCCAGGATGGAATAGGGAATGCCCAGGATGGAGAAGGGAATGGCAGGATGGGAAGAGCAGCAGGAAAACGCCTGGAGACTGTCTGGGATTGAATAGGGAATGTCCAGGATGGAGCAGGGAATGCCCAGGATGGAGCAGGGAATGGCAAAATGGGAAGAGCAGGAGGAAAACGCCTGGAGAGCTGATGGGATGGAGCAGGGAATGCCAGGGTGGAGAAAGAAGGAGGAAAATGCCTGGAGAGTGTCTGAGATGGAGTAGGGAATGCCCAGGATGGAATAGGGAATGCCAGGGTGGAGAAAGAAGGAGGAAAATGCCTGGAGAGTGTCTGAGGATGGAATAGGGAATGCCCAGGATGGAATAGGGAATGTCCAGGATGGAATAGGGAATGCCCAGGATGGAGCAGAGAATGGCAAAATGGGAAGAGAAGGAGGAAAATGCCTGGAGAGTGGGATAGAATAGGGAATGCCCAGGATGGAATAGGGAATGCCAGGGTGGAGAAAGAAGGAGGAAAATGCCTGGAGAGTGTCTGAGATGGAGTAGGAAATGCCCAGGATGAAGCAGGGAATGCCCAGGATGGAGTAGGGAATGCCCAGGATGGAGCAGGGAATGGCAAAATGGGAAGAGCAGGAGAAAAATGTCTGAAGAGCTGATGGGATGGAGCAGGGAATGCCAGAGTGGAGAAAGAAGGAGGAAAATGCCTGGAGAGTGTCTGAGATGGAGTAGGGAATGCCCAGGATGGAGCAGGGAATGGCAGGATGGGAAGAGCAGGAGGAAAACGCCTGGAGAACGTCTGGTATTAAATAGGGGATGCCCAGGGTGGAGAGAGCAGGAGGAAGATGCCTGGGGAGGTTCTGGGATGGAGCAGGGAATGCCCAGGCGGGGGGCAAAGAGCAGGACAGGGGCTCCTGCCATGCCAGCAGTGATTTTTGGCCCCTCAGGGTGGGAAAGGCCAGGTGCCCCTCAGCAGCTCGGTTGGGATGGCTCAGCCCCGCTGGAGCTCACACCAGTGCTCCCAGTTTGTACCAGCACGGAGAAACCCCAGCTGGATTTCTGCTGGTGGCAGCGGGATTTCCAAAGGTGTCTGGGAGGCGCACAAACACCAGCTTGGTTTTTAATTTGAAGTTTGGTTTTTTTTTGCTCCAATGGGATTCAGGGCTGGAGGAGGGGGCTGAGTTCCCCTCCATTCCCTGTCCATGCTCTGGATCCCAATGGGATGTAGGGCTGGACAAGAGGGAACTGAGCATCCCAGTCCAGTCCCTGTTCTCCCTGTGGGTCCCACAAGGATGTAGGGCTGGAGGAGGGTGCTGAGCATCCCAGTCCATGCTCTGGATCCCTGGGGGATGTAGGGCTGGAGGAGGGGGCTGAGCATCCCCTTCCATCCCCTGTCCGTGCTCTGGGTCTAGTGGGATGTAGCGTGGGACAAGAGGGAATTGAACATCCTTTTCCAGCCCTGTCCATGCCCTGGATCCCAGTGGGATGTAGGGCTGGACAAGAGGGAATTGAACATCCCTTTCCAACTTGTGTCCATGCTGTAGGGCTGGAGGAGGAGGCTGAGCATCCCCTTCCATTCCCTGTCCATGCTCTGGATCCCAGTGGGATGTAGGGCGGGACAAGAGGGAATTGAAAATCCCTTTCCATCCCCTGTCCATGCCCTGGATCCCTGTGGGATATCAGGGCTGGAGGAGGGAGCTGACCATCCCCTTCCATTCCCTGTCCATGCTCTGGATCTGGTGGGATGTGGGGCTGGACAAGAGGGAATTGAACATCCTTTTCCATCCCCTTTCCACGCCCTGGATCCCAGTGGGATGTCAGGGCTGGAGGAGGGAGCTGAGCATCCCCTTCCATCCCCTGTCCATGCCCTGGATCCCTGTGGGATATCAGGTCTGGAGGAGGGAGCTGACCATCCCCTTCCATTCCCTGTCCGTGCTCTGGATCCCAGTGGGATGTCGGGCTGGACAAGAGGGAATTGAGCATCCTTTTCCATCCCCTTTCCACGCCCTGGATCCCAGTGGGATATCAGGGCTGGAGGAGGGAGCTGAGCAATCCCCTCCATTCCCAGTCCATGCCGTGAATCCCGCCGGGATATGTGGGATGAGCAGGAGGGAGCTGAGCCTCCCTCCCTTCCCAAACTCCCGCCCTGGAACCCACCGTGCCCACAAGCGCCGGCGTGGCGAGACCCCGATAATTTTCGGCGCCCCGTGGTGCCTCCCCAGGCAAACCCCGCTGCCTGCTGGCCCCTAACCTGTCTGAATTCTCTGCCTAGGAGCCGCTGGCGCCGGCAGCCCCGGCCAGCCGGGCGTTCTCCCTGCCCCAGATCGTGCTCACCGAGTGGGTGTCGGAGCCGCCGTCCCCCGAAGCCGAGCCGGAGCTGTGGGTGGCACCGGGCAGCGCAGCACCGGCGGGGCAGCTGCCACCCGAGGGGACCAGGAGAGGCCGTGTGGCGGCTCCTGGCAGCTCCCCAAAGTCCCCGCCGGCACAGGAGCCCCCTGCAGCCCCGCAGCCCCCCGGCAGCGCATCCCGGCCGTTTCCTTTGGCAGCGCCGCCTTTCCCGAGGGATAAAACGGGGGCACAAAGAGGGGACGCGGCTCTGGACGCTGCCGGCAGGCCAGGAGGCGGTGACGAGGCTTGTCCCCAAAATCCCGGGGCTGCGCAACCTCCTCGGAGCCGCGGGGAAGGTTCTGGAGCTGCGGAGGCCGCGCTCCCCTCCGTGGGTGCCGGGATCATTCCCCAAATTCCCGCTGGCCATGGGGACTCCCCAAGAGGAGCCAGGCTCGCTCCTGGACACTCCGCTGGGGCTCCCAAAGCCGCATGGAGGGAGGAGAGCCCTCCGGCCCGCCCGGGGCCACATCCCGGCGTTCCCGCGGGCAGGGACCCGGCCCCGAGGGCAGCGGGACCTTCCCGGGCGGAGCAGCCGCCCCCGGAGCGGATCCCGGCCCGGTCCAGCCCCGCCGCGGGACCGCCCGCATGGGACGGAGGGGCTCCGGCTGCCGGGGGCGGCCCCCGAGCGGCGGGGAAAGCGACAGAGGGGCCCTGCAGAGGCCGCTCGGACCCCGCGGCCCCCGGCAAAAAGGAGATTTACGAGGACACCTACCAGAGACTGGACAGCCTGGAGGAGACCATCCGCGAGCTGGAAATGACCATCAACGAGATCAGCAGCCACCCCGCCGTGGAATTCGCGTTCCCCAAGGACGCGCCGGGACCCGAGGAGGCCGCGAGGAGCCTGGGGGACCTCGGGCACGGAGGCTGCGACGGTGACACCGCGCTGGACCTCAGCCAGGCCAAGGACGGCGCTGCCAAGAGTCCCTTCCCGAGCAGGACCAAGCCAGCGCTGCTCCCCAAGCCGCAGCTGCCCCCCGGCACTCCCCAGGTTCATTTTCTCTTCTCCCCCGTGCCCTGCTCTGCCCTGGATTCGCTCTGATGTCTCTTCCTCTGCCTGCTCCCTCTCTGTGACTCCACCTCCGGGCAGAGCCGAGCTGGAGAACGAATCTTCCTCTTCTCCCTGACTCTCGGAGGGGTTTGGGAAGGGCAGGAACGAGCGAGGCGGGAGCTGGAAGGGAGACGGTGCCGAGTGGCGCTGGATGATTCCATCCTGGAATTAGACCCTGGATGAGGGGGATTCTTCTGCCCTGGCAGGATTTCGGAGCACCAGGTCCAGGATGGGCATCCAACAGGGTCCAAGAGCATCCCACAGGGTCCATGGGCATCCCACAGGGTCCCTGGGCATCCCAAAGGATCCAAGAGCATCCAACAGGGTCCATGGGCATCCCAAAGGGTCCATGGGCATCCCACAGGGTCCATGGGCATCCCACAGGGTCCATGGGCATCCCATGGGATCCAGGAGCATCCCATGGGGTCCAAGAGCATCCCACAGGGTCCATGGGCATCCCATGGGATCCAGGAGCATCCCATGGGGTCCAAGAGCATCCCACAGGGTCCATGGGCATTCCATGGGATCCAGGAGCATTCTACAGAGTCCAAGAGCATCCCATGGGGTCCATGGGCATCCCAAAGGATCCATGGGCATCCAACAGGGTCCATGGGCATCCCATGGGATCCAGGAGCATCCCACAGGGTCCAGGAGCATCCCACAGGGTCCATGGGCATCCCATGGGATCCACGAGCATCCCACAGGGTCCATGGGCATCCCATGGGATCCAGGAGCATCCCATGGGGTCCAGGAGCATCCCACAGGTTCCATGGGCATCCCACAGGATCCATGGGCATCCCACGGGGTCCAGGACCATCCCACAAGGTCCAAGATCATCCCACAGGGTCCAAGAGCATCCCACAGGGTTCACGGGCATCCCATGGGGTCCATGAGCATCCCACGGGGTCCAGGACCATCCCACAGGATCAGCCAGGGCTGGTGCCTAAGCACCGCTCTCAGTTTCACCATTTTCCATAAAATCCCTCTCCTAACGAGCGGCAGCCGGAGCCTGGCAGATGTTTCTCCTAATTAAAGCACAGCACGAGCTCCCTGAAGCCATCCCAAATTGCTTTCTGCTGGAATCCAGCTGAATATCTGAGAAAAAAAAAAAAACAGGGAGGGGAAAAACACCCTGAGCTCCGCTGCGACGACAACCTGCTCCTTTATTAACAGCCAGCGCTGGGGAATAAATCTCCTTTTCCATTTGGAGCCGTGTTCTCCCTCCTCGGGGGGCTCTCGCTGGGCGAACGGGGCTGTAGCTGCAATTTTTCCCAGATTTGTTTTTTTCCCCGAGAAACGGGGAAGTGGAGCTGCGGGATGGATTTACAGCTGGGGCCGGGGCAAAGCCAGGCTCGGGGTTAGGCTGAGATGAGAGAGGCCGCGATGGGTCGGTCCCAAAGCAGGGCAGGGCTGGTGTCACATTCCAGGGAAGGTCCCCAGCGCTGGAATGCCGGGGATGGTGCGGCACAGGCACTTGTGGGGCTCTCCAGGGCTGGGGTTTGGACTCTGATCCTCGAGGGCCCTCCCAGCTGAGGATATCCCACCCTGTGATGATTTCCTCGTGCTGCGGGGTGCGGGAATCCCCCGGGTGTCCCCTTCCCCACCAGGAGGATCCCAGGGCTTCACCTGAGCCGCGGATTCCCAAACTGGGCTGGAACAGGACAGGCAGGAGGGGACCTTGGCACGGGAGGGGACACGGTGGGGAGGGTGCGGCGCTGCCGTCTGTGTATCCTCACCTGCGCACAGCAAATAAACTCCTCTGTACTCCCACTGCCGCCGTTCCCACCTGGAATCTGCTTCTGCCTGCCGCCGCCTCTTTCCCTCTCTCTCGGGCTGTCCCGTCCCGCCCTCGGTGTCCCGGTGTTTGCCGTGTGTCCCCAAACTCCCTCTCGGGTGCCTCCCGGTAAGTCCCGGCGGTGCTCGGAGCTCGGGGCGAGCCGGTGACCCGCTCCTGGCCAGGCCTTGTCCCCTCGGGCTGCGCTGGCACGGGTGGCGCAGCTCCAGGCACCCAGCGGCGCCTGCCAGGGCTGCCCCGGCCCATTTTAACCCTTTCCCCCACCTGGGTTTTGTGTCCCGGCAGAGCGGTGGCGTCTCCATCCCGGCCATGAAGGTGGTGAATCCGGCGTCGCGGCTGAAGCAGGGCCAGCAGGGCAGCCCCGACAAGGGCAAGCACATCAAGCAGCGCATGGAGTACATGCGGATCCAGGGCCAGCAGCAGGTACTCCACCCTTAGAGCCACCCCGGGGCTGCCCGCCCGCCCTGGCACCGCCCTGGGCACAGCCCGAGCCGGGCACAGCCTGAGCTGGACAAACCCCGAGCCAGGCACGGCCTGAGCTGGGCATGGTCTGAGCTGGGCATGGTCTGAGCTGGGCACACCCGAGCCAGGCACAGCCTGAGCCTGGCATGGTCTGAGCTGGGCACACCCGAGCTGGACACACAGGAGCCGGGCACTCCCCAAGCCGGGCATGGTCCGAGCCGGGCACTCCCCAAGCCGGGCATGGTCTGAGCCGGGCACACCCAAGCCCGGTATGGACACACAGGAGCCGGGCACACCCTGAGCCCAGCATGGTCCGACCTGGGCATGGTCCCTGAGCTGGGCATGGTCCGAGCCTGGCATGGTCCGAGTTGGGCATGGCCCGAGCCAGGCTCACCTCTCATTCTTGGTGCCTTCTCATCTTCGGCTGAGCCCGAATTATTTAGGGGGTTGGGGACAAAGGGACGCGGTGGTGGCGGCGCGGGAGGGGCTCTTGTCACACTCCATGCCCGCCCTGGGGCTGGGGACAGGGACACAAGAGAGTCACAAACTCATCCTCGCTGTGGGGCGAGGCTGAAGCCGCGTTTGTCCCCACCCCTGAGGGGGCGGCTGAGCCCCGGCGTTGTCCCCTCATGCCAGGGGACAGTGCCACCTCCCTTGGTGCTGATGAGCGTGGCAGAGCCACGTGGCGATGGGGATTCCCAGCCTGGGGAGGTTTTGGGGAGCCGGGACCCCCCCCACCCCGTGCCCCCACAGAAGCAGCTTGGGGGTGTCCCAGTCGGGGTGGTGGCACTGTGGGGACAGGGTGAGCGGGCCATAGCAGCTGGAAGAGAAGCGTTTTGGGGCACCATGGAGCATCCCCAGCAGCCAGCACTGACCCTCCCCACCCACCCACCCTGGGGGCAGCCCCGGGGCTCCCCCCGCTCTGTCCCTGCTGTCACCCCAGTGCTGGCCGTGCATTCCCAGCTGGACAGGGGATCACGGCCACTTGGGTGCCCTCCGTCCCTCCCTGCTGGCCTGTCCCCACCTCTCCCAGCACCCCTGTCCCCCCCGGCTGGGCAGCAGCACCACAGGCGGGTTCACCTTGAGCCCATCTCTGCCCCCGCTCTGTGTCTCGAGCCCTTTTCCACCCCCAAACCGTGCAATAAACCCAATTTTGCTCAATCCTCGTGCATCCGTCAGCCCCGCCGGACAAAGCCAAGGATTCCCCAGCTCCTCGCAGCAGGAGGGGGGGAAAATGCGGAATGTTTGGGGGGGAAAATGTGGAATGAGCAAAATGGGTGCCTGTTGGCAAAAAGGGTCAAACCTCCCCACCACCTCGGCTGCTCCGTTCCCAGTGGGAAAACTCCCCAGGGAGGAGGTTTTTTGAGATTTTTTGAGATTTTTTTAGATTTTTTGAGGATTTTGGAGGTCGGGGTGTCCCTGAGTGTCCCCTCTGTTGAGCAGGGCTGTCCCACCCCGTGGAATCAGGGAAGGACAGGGGTTCCCTCTGGGTTCCCCTCGGACTGGGCATCGGACAAACCTGAGGGGTCGGGAAGCATCTCCCGACCCCGTGATGCCACCAGGTCCCCTCCCCTGGAGGCCACCCAGCAGCACAGCCCCGGCTGTCCGGTGTCACCGCCTCGGTGACACCTCTGTCCCCCGTGAACCTCGCTGGGGTGGCCTCAGCAGGACAAGTCTGTGTTGTCACTTTTGTCCCCGCGCAGGATTTGGGGGTGTCCCCCCCGCAGCCCAGCCCCTCGCTGGGGGCGAGATGGGGTTGAAGGACCCCAAATCCCTGTCCCCACCCCTGGAGGATTCTCGGTGTCGCTCCCGAGCCGGGTCGGGCCGTGCCCGTGCCCCCCCTGGCACGGCGGGGACAGGGACAGGGACAGGGACAGGGTGGGCACGGCCACCCTCGGGCGCTGCCCCGGGGGCCGTGCCCGCTCTAACGCTCTGCCCTTCTTGTCCCCCCTGTGCCTCCCCCGTGTCCCCTGTGCCCCCCCGGCTGTGTGTGCCTGTGTGTCCGCGTGCCCGCCTGTCCGTCCGTCCGTCCTCTCCTCTGGGGGCCGTGCCCTGTCCCCTGTCCCCTGCAGTGACACGTGGGACCCGCTCTTGTCGTGCTCTTTGTGGTGGCCCTTTTCCAGCTGCTTGACCTCAGGCCTGACTCAGTGCTGCTTCTGAACCAACCCCCTTTGCTTCTCGGTTGTTTTTGGGTTTTTCCTGTCCTTGTTTTTTGTTTTTTTTTTTTTTTTTTTTTTTTCTTTCGTCTTTTTTTTTTTTTTAAAGCCTTTTCTTTTCTTTTTCTTCGGACTTTCCACCCCTTTCTCCTCCTCCTCGTCCTCCTTGAATCTTGCTTTTCTTTCCAGGCCACTAGACCATCTAAAGAGGCCAGTGAGACCTCCCCCACGGTCTCAGAAAAACCCGCAGCTGGCAGAACATCCATCCCCGTATTGACTTCCTTTGGGGCCAGGAACTCCTCCATCTCATTCTGAGCGCCCCTGCCAGCTCCGCCCGGCCGCTCTCCTGCTCCGGGGGGCTCCTCCTCTCTTCCTCGGGCTCCTCTTCCTCCCTGGGACTTGGCTTCTCCTTGAGGCGCTCTGGAGGGAATCCGCCACCTGTGTCCCTTCCTCTTTCTGTCTGATCCATGTTTTTGTCGCCTCCGCTCCGCCAAACGAACTTTTGTTGTCTCGCCTGTGCCGCGCCTCGGCCCGACCTCTGTGTCCCCTCCCGCTCCGCCATGGCCAACCAGCCACTTTCTGTTTCTCTCTCTCTCTCTCTCTTTTTTTTTTTTCCCTCCTCTTCTCCTTTTTTTCCCCTCCCCTTTGGATCGCTGTTGGTTTGGTCCCCCCCTTCTCTTTCCTCCCCCCCTTCCCCCCCTCCTTTTTTGGGTTTTTTTTTTGGTTTTTTTTTTTTTTCCTGTTTATTTAAGAGCTCTCAGAGCTTCCCCCCACCAGCGTCCAGCCAGGAGCAGCTTCCAGCTCCCACCGCGCGGAAAACCGGGAAGCAGCGGCCGCCGAGGACACCCCCGGAGCGGGTCCCGGAGCGACCCCCGGAGCGGCCCCCGGAGCGACCCCCGGAGCGACCCCCGACCCCCGAGCGCCCCGGGCGCGGCGGCGCTGTCCCCGCAGGAGGAGAGCGCAGCTCCGGCCAGGGCTCGCCGGTGGGTGGCCGGTGGGGCCGAGGGCTCGGGGACACCGCGGGGCTCGGGGACATCCCGCACCGCTGTCGCCGTCGCCGCTGTCGCCGCGTCCTCTCGAGGGGGGCCGGGGGGTCCCCGGGAGTGCCGGAGGGGCCGCAGGGCGCGGGTGTGAATTGGGGAGGGGTCCGGGATGCCCGGGGATGGTGGGGGGGCACCAGGCCGCGGCTCTGTCCCCTCCCGGTGGGGACGGGGCCTGGAGCCCCGGGAGCAACCCCGGCCTGGGGGGGCGGGCGGGGGGCCTGTGGCCACCTCCCTGCAGCGTGGCTGGGCCAGATGGGCCTCAGGTGTGCCCAGGTGTGTCACAGGTGCACCCCAGGTGTGCTCAGGTGCACCTCAGGTACACCCCAGGTGTGCCCAGGTGGGCCCCAGGTGTGCTTAGGTACATCTCAGGTGTGCCCAGGTGTGCCCAGGTACACTCCAGGTGTGCCCAGGTATGCCCAGGTGTGCCCCAGGTACACCAGGTGTGTTCAGGTACACTCCAGGTGTGCCAAAGGTGGGCCCCAGGTGTGCCCAGGTACACCCCAGATATGCCCAGGTATGCCCAGGTGTGCCCAGGTACACTCCAGGTGGGCCCAGGTGGGCCCCAGGTGTGCCCAGGTACACCCCAGATATGCCCCAGGTGTGCTGAGGTGGGCCCAGGTGCTCCACAGGTAGTGCCAGGTGCACCGGGCTGTGCCCAGGTGTGCACCAGGTATGCCCAGGTGCACCCAGGTGTGTCCAGTTGTACCCAGCTGTGCCCAGGTGCACTCCAGGTGTGCCCAGGTGCACCCATATGTACCCCAGGTGTGCCCAGGTGTGTGTGTGTGTGTGCTCTGTGTGTGCAGCACGAGATCCAATCACTCCTTCCGTTCTCTGTTTCGTCCTTGGGTTGATTATTTTCGGGTTTTTTTAAATTTCAATTCCTTTTTTCTTCCTTTTCCCCCCTTCCTCTGGTTTTTTGTTTTGGTTGTTTCTTTTTTTTATGGTTTTTTTTTGTATCTCGATCATTTTTGTACAGAAGAAACGAGAGCCTTTTTTTGAATAACAAAGAGAAGAAAACACACACAAAAAAGAACAAAAAACCAAAAAAAGAAAAAAAAAAGACCAAAAAAAAGAAAGGGAAAAAAAAAAAAAGGAAAAAAAAAATCATGATGCAATTTCTTTGGATTGCAAAAAAAGCAACTCTTTACATTTAAGTGAAGTGTCTTAACATTTTATATTGTTTTAAAAAATATATTTACATATTATATATATATAATATACGTAATATAAATCTATATATAAATATTTAAAGAGGGGAAAATAAAAACCTATGGAAAAAACCTTAAAAAAAAAAAAAAAAAGGAAAAAGAAGAGAAATAAATAAATAAATCACGTCCGGTATTATTTAGGGGGTGGATTTAAAATCCCTGCTTAGGTTTAGAGTTCCTCGTGGTTCCCAGAGCAGCTTCGCGCTGAGTCCCCGCCCTCTCTCCTTGTCCCCAGGTGTCCCCAGGTGTCCCCTGGTGGCCCTGGGGACCCCCGCCCGCCCCCAGTGCCAGCAGCAATAGCAGTCACTGACGCATTTGGAATTAATTTCGTTTTTAATTCATTTCTGTTCTCGGTACCAAAGTGAATTCTCTGTAGCAAAGCCGCAGCTCCCGGGGCCGGGCGGGTGGTGGCACCTGGCGCTGTCCCCTCCGCTGTCCCTGGCGGTGTCACCTCCTGTCACCTCGTGTCACCCCAGGGAGGGGCTGGCTGGAGGTGACAGCCATCCCTTTGATCCACACGGCTGGGGACACCCACATGGGGAGGTGACAATGCCATCCTCCATGGGTGACAATGTCATCCTTGGGGACATCCCATCCTCCATGGGGAAACAGGGGTGACAATGCCATCCCTTTGGGGACACCCACATGGGAGGTGAAAATGCCATTCTCCATGGGGTGACAATGCCATCCTCCATGGGGAAACCCACATGGAGGTGACAATGCCACCCCTTGGGGACACCCATATGGCAGAGTGACAATGCCATCCTCTGTGGGTGACAATGCCATCCTCCATGGGGTGACAATGCCATCCTCCATGGGGAAACCCATCCTCCATGGGGACACCCAGATGTCAGGGTGACAATGCCATCCTCCATGGGGACACCCACATGGCAGAGTGACAGCGCCATCCTCCATGGGTGACAATGCCATCCTACATGGGGACACCCAGATGTCAGGGTGACAATGCCACCCCCTTGGGGACACCATCATAGGGGACACCCCTCCAGGGTGACAATGCCATCCTCCATGGGGACACCCACATGGCAGGGTGACAATGCCACCCCCTTGGGGACACCAACATAGGAGGTGACAATGCCATCCTCCATGGGTGACAATGCCATCCTCCATGGGGACACCCACATGGCAGGGTGACAATGCCACCCCCTTGGGGACACCAACATAGGAGGTGACAATGCCATCCTCCATGGGTGACAATGCCATCCTCCATGGGGACACCCACATGGCAGGGTGACAATGCCACCCCCTTGGGGACACCAACATAGGAGGTGACAATGCCATCCTCCATGGGTGACAATGCCATCCTCCATGGGGACACTCACATGGAGGTGATAATGCCATCCCTTTGGGGACACCCACATGGAAGTGACAATTGCCATCTTCTATGGGGACACCCACATGGAGTGGTGACAAGTGCCACCCCCTTGGTGACATCCTCAAAAATGCCATCAGGGGGTGACAAGTGCCACCCTCTTTGGGGACACCCACATGGAGTGGTGACAAGTGCCACCCCCTTGGTGACATCCTCAAAAATGCCATCAGGGGGTGACAAGTGCCACCCTCTTTGGGGACACCCACATGGAGTGATGACAAGTGCCACCCCCTTGGGGATATCCTCAAAAATGTCATTGGTGGGGGGGGTTGTCATTGACACCCTCTTTAGGGACACCCTAAAAAATGGCCTGGGGAGGTGACAATTGCCATCCTCCATGGGGACATCCACATGGGTGGGTGACAATGCCACCCTCTTGGGGACACCCCAGAGAAATATCGTGGGGTGACAATTGGCGCCCTCTTTGGGGACACAAAAATGTCACGGGAGGGTGACAATGCCACCCCCTGGTGGACATCCTCAAAAATGTCACGGGAGGGTGACAAGTGCCACCCCCTTGTGGACATCCTCAAAAATGTCATGAGGGTGACAAGTGCCACCCCCTTGTGGACACCCTCAAAAATGTCACAGGAGGATGACAAGTGCCACCTCTGTTAGGACACCCGCATGACGAGGTGACAATTGCCACCCTCCATGACAAAAATGACACTGGAGGGGGCTGTCCTCGGTGTCCCCACCTTGGTGTCCCCACCTTGGTGTCCCCGAGCTGTCACCGATTTTGGGAGGTTTGTCCCTTTTCCCACCCCCACTTTGTCCCCAAGCCCCCCCTCCCAGCTCGGTGGCACTGGGTCAGAGCAGGGAGGTGACAGTGACAAACCAGGGGGTGACAGCGACAAACCAGGGGGTGACAGCGCCGGGTGAGGGGGTGGCAGGTCCCAAGCTGTCCCCAAACCCCCCCCGTGTCCCCTTTTCCCGGCTGGTGTCCCTGTGAGCGTGATGTCCCCGCGTGCGTGTGCGTCCGTCCCCTTCATGGCATCGTGCAAATCCCTCGCTGAAGCAAGAAGAAAACAACAATAAATTTAAAAAAAAACAAAAAAAATCAAAATTAACGACAAAACAACTCCATTCTGGTTCAAACCAGGAAAAAAATATATTAAAAAAAAACTATTAAAAAAAAAGAGGAAAATGCGTAAAAATGACAAAAAAAGCCCAAACCCAAGCGCTGCCTGCATCGTGCATGTGTCGGAGGCGCCCGCTGCATGCGCTCCCCGCTTTACTCGTCTGGATGTTGTTTCAAAACAAACAAAAAAATAAAAAAGGCTACGACTCTGAAAAGGACAAAAAAAAAAGGACAAACGGAGAAGAAAAAGCAAAAAAACGCCAAAAAAAAAAAAAAAAACAAGGAATTTCTGGTTCTCCTTAGAGGCTGTTTTGGGGTTTCTACGCCGTCGTGTGTCTCTCTCTCTCTCTCTCTCTCTTCCGCATGAATTTTCTCGTGAACTGTTTTCAAAAGGAAATAAAAGGAACAAAAAGTACAAAAAAGAGTAGAAAACGGAGGAAAAAAAATGGAAAAAAAACGAAGAAAAATGTAAAAAAACAAAAAAACAAAAAAAAAAAAGCCTCGCACAGGGGAAAAGCGGGGGAGGAGGGGAGGGAGGGGACGCCCCCCACCCTGTGCCACCCCCCCGCTGTGTCCCCCGTGTCACCGTGGATGCCATGGGTAGTTGTGTGTGACCGTTGTAATTCCCGTGACAAAAGGGTTGCTTTTTATTATTTTCCTTTTTTCCCTTTATAATTTTTCTTTTCTATCAGAGTGTCTGGCTTTAATAAAATTACCTTTTTTTTTTTGTTGTTGTTGTTGTTGTCGCCTCTTTTTTCTGTCTTTTTCTCTGGCGATTTTTACCCATTTCACTTTTACCCCCTTCTCCCCGAATTTTGAGAAATTTGAGAATTGAGAAATTGGAGAAATTTGAGAAATGTGAGAAATCAAAAACTGAGAATTTTGATGAAGATGGGACATCCCCAATTCTGTTCTTTCCTCCCCACAGGCTCAGATGTAAATGAGATTTATCCTCCCATGGATAAAACCAGGAACAAAAATTCCCAGCACCAGGAATTTGAGGTCCCTGCCCGCCAAAAAAAAAGGGAATTAATACCAGCAAAACCTTGAATAACCAGTTTATTTCCAATATATAGACTGGAGGTGGAAGGGGGCCAAAGCAGGGGGGATTTTTTGGGTTGGTTTGGGGGTTTTTTTTGCAGTTTTGCAGATCCCGACGGGGCCGGGAATGGGGTTGGGAAGGGGTTTGGGTGGGACATGCAGGAGGGTTTTAAAAAGTCACCACTGGTCCAGCACGTCCCCTGCTCGGGGCTGGCCTTTCCGCTGAGCAAAACTTCTTAAAAAATCCTTATAAATCCTTTGGGATATGTTACACGGGCAGGGCCGGTATTTACAGGGGAAAACGAACAACAAACCCCCCCCCCCCAAAAAAAATCGAAAATAAAAGAAAAACCATCGACTTTACAGCAAATATTTGCATAACGTATGAGAACGACACGGAGAGATGGTGACAGGGTGTGACACCAGGCCACCGAGGTGGTGGCACTTGTGTCCCCGCGTGGCCAGGCCGGGGGTCCCCAAACTCCCTTCCTAAAGTGCTTCTGGCCTGGGGGGGCAGGAAGGGGACAGCCATGGGAGGGGACAGGGACATCCAGGGGGTAAAGGGTGGCAGTGTCCCCCCGCCGCCAGGTGTCCCCCTCAGTGCCACCCCCTCCCCAGCTCCCCCAGGTGAGGGGACAGCGCTGAGGTCCCCAAGGACCCCAGCACGTGGCGGGGTCTCTGGGATGGGACCCCCAAGGTCCTCAGGGCATGGAGAGTCCCCAGGGTCCCCCAGGGCAGGGGTCTGTCACTGAGGTCACCAGGGTCCCCGAGGTCACCAGGGTCCCCATGGCAGGTGTCTGTCATCGAGGTCACCAGGGCAGGGGTCTCTGACCTTGATGTCCCCAACCCTGATGTCCCAAAGGTCCCCTAGGGTGGGAGTATCTGACATTGAGGTCCCAAAGGTCCCCCAGGGCAGGGGTCTCTGACATTGATGTCCCCAAGATCCCCCAGGGCAGGGGTCTCTGACCCTGATGTCCCTGACCCTGATGTCCCCAAGGTCCCCCAGGGCAGGGGTCTCTGACCCTGATGTCCCCACAGTCCCCAAGGGTCTGTGACACCGAGGTCCCCAGGGTCCCCAGCAGGTTTCTGACAAGATCCCCAGGATCCCTCAGCACAGGGCTCTGTGACACCGAGGTCCCCAGTGTCCCCAGGGTCCCCATCCCGAGCAGGTCCCGACCGGAGCAGCCGCAGCAGCGCCCAGGGAAGTGCCCGCACTTCGCTCTGCCGCGGCTGGGGACAGCAGTGCCACCACTGGGGACAGTCCCCGTGAGCCCCCGCGCCCCTCGCGGCACTGCCTGGGGGCTGGGGCACCGTGTGGTGGCACCGCCAAAGCGAGGGGGACGAGGTGGCTTTGTCCCCCCATGGCGCGGGGCCACCGGCACCTGTTAAATAACACCAGTGGCTCGTCCAGAGCTCAATTAAATACGGGGACAAGGGACAGTCCTTAAATTAAACACGCCCGGGGGGGGTCACAGACACTGTGGGAAGCGCAGGGGCGCCGGGGGGCCGGGGCTGCCCGGGGGGCTCCTGGTGGCCGTGCCCGGCCCAGCAGTGCCAGGGGGCGCCGGGGCGGGAGCCGCGGGCCGGGCTTTGGTGGACTCCAGGCTGCTGAGCCCCGAGTCCTTGTCGCGACAGGGTCCCGGCGTCCCCTCGAGCCCCCGCGGGTCCTTCCACTCGTTGAAGTTGAGGTCCTTGAGGCCGCCGGGCACCACCACCGTGTGCCGGCGCCAGCTGCTCTTCTTGCGGCGGGTCTCGGGGGAGTGCGCCCGGCGCAGCCGCACCCCCGTGTCATCGGCGGAGCCCCGCAGGTGCTGCCGGAGCCGCTCCCGCAGCGACGCCCGCCCGGGGGCCGCCCAGCCCCGCTCGTCGCCGCCGGCCACCGCCGCCGCGTCCCGCGGCCTCCCCAGCCTCCTGCGGGCCAGCGTGTCGCACTGGATCAGGCGGTGCGAGTTGAAGGAAGGGCGGCCCGGCGGTGGCTTGTCCTCGTCGCCCGTCCCCAGCCCGGCGTGGCCCGGCCGCGGGCGCGCTCCCTCGCGGCTCTCCGTGTCCGTCTCCATGTGGCTGAACTCGCTGCGCTCGTCATCCGCCTCCTCCCCGCGGCTCCCGGCCACCGAGTGCACCTCGGAGCACAGGCTGCGGTCCATGGTGGACAGCGTGGAGTAGCCGGACACGATGGAGCGGGCGTCCGGGGCGGGCTCGGAGCCGCTGCCCGCGGGCTCGGCGGAGCGTTCCCGCTCCGTGCCCGCCGGCTCGGTGCCGGTGCCGGTGCCGCGGGGGGCTCTGCCCGGTGTCACCGCGGGGCCCTCCTGCTCCTGCTGCCGGCCCGGGCTGTCCCTGCGCTCCGCGTCGTCGTCGGTGCTGCTCCCCACGCCTTCGGCCTCTCTCCTCTTCTTCCTCTTGCGGGCGGCGGCCGAGACGAAGGGGATGGCGAGGAGCTCCCGGTGCGGCGGCGCTTTGCGCGACGGCCACGTGCCCTGGGAGTGCGGGGACAGCGGGGTCAGGCGTGGCGGTGACACGGACAGGGACGGGCTGAGTGTCCCCATCCCCGCGTGCCCGCCCTGGCAGCCCCAGCCCAGGACCCCGCTCACCTTCGGTTTGGCGGAGCCGCTGCGGGTGGAGCCTGGAAAGCAGAGGAGAGAGGGGGCTTAGAGGGGTCCCGGCGGGGGGGAATGCGCTGGGGAGGGGTCTGGGGTCTCTCTGGGGACGCTGCTCCGTGCCCCCAGAGCGGGACGGGGACATGCTGGGGCTGTCACACCGGCTGGACGTGCCGGGAGGGGCTCCAGCGGTCACAGGGGGTCCCTGCGTGAGGAGTGGGGACAAAGGGGACACGCGCAGGCACACACAGCCCGGACACACAGCCAGGACCCCCGCGGTGGGACCCCAACCCTCCCAGAGGCACACAGGGGACGGGGACAGGGCGCTGCCACCGCCGCGTCACCGGGAGGGAGGGCGGGGAGGTGGCTCCGTGCCACAGCCGGCCTCAGAGAGGGGCTGGGACAGGCCGGGGCGTTACGGGGTAAAGAGGGGACACAGAGGGGACACAGAGGGGACACAGAGAGGACAGGCAGCCCCGGTCCTGCTGCCACCATGTGAAGGACAAGGACAGGACACAGACCCCTCTCCCGCCCCGCATGCCCGGGACGGGGTTAGCAGTGCTGACAACGAGAGAGGGGGAGGCAGAAAGGGGGTGCTGACCCTCCCAGGGGCTTTGGGACCCCCACACCCCACAATCTGAGGGCTCTGGGACACCCCAGAGCCATCCCTGCAGCGGGGTGCCCCCACAGGCACTGGCCAAGGAGAAGCAGAGTGAGAAGGATTTGGGGCTCCTCTGCCGACGCTGGGGACGCTGGGGACAGTGCCAGGCAGGACAGCGTCCCCTCCGCTCCCGGTGTCCCCCTGCTCCCCCTCTCTCGCGTCCCCCCAAGGGTTAGTGCGTGAGCAATGCACCCGGGATCAGACTGTACCCGCTCTAGCTCTCGAGGAGATCCGCTGGAGGAGGAAGAGGAGGAGGAGGAGGAAGAGGACAGCACAGAGAAGTTCAAGGAAAGAACGTAAGAAATCAGTCCAACGTCAAAGGCTCCCGGTCTCCAGGTGCGGCAGCGCGGGCAGGGGCGGGGGTCCCGCGGGGTGGGCGCTGCCCTGAGGGACAAGGAGTGGCCACCGGAGAGGAGGGGGACAGGACAGGGCGGGCAGGGGTCTCCTCGGGCATCCCCAGGGCTGCTCCCGGTTTTGGAGAGGAGGGAGATGGGATGTCCCATCCATCAGACAGATTGGCCGTGGCTGTGCCCATGGACATGGGCAGGGGGGCACAGAGAGTTGGGCAGGGCACTCTGGGGTGCCAGGAGCGGGGGACAATGTCACAGGTGCCACCCCTCACCTGCGGCATCGCCGGGCGCCGCCGTCCTGCCGATGTTGGGCAGCAGGTACTCGATGTTGGGCACGGACTGGGCCTCCTTCTCATCCACGGGGGTCTGGGGGGGCCAAACCGGGATCAGGGCACTGCCAAGAGCCCCCCCAGCTCCCCGCTGAGGGTCTGCACCCCCTGAGCCACCTGAGACCCCCTGAGTGGGGGCAGGACTCACCTTCTCACCCTTGTCCTCCTTGTCGCTGAAGAACCAGTCTGACTGTGGGGGAGACAGGAGAGGGGTCAGGGGCTCTGTCCCCATTTTTGGGGTGCACATCCTGCCCCCCTGCCCACCCAGGGGTGCCACTCACGTGCTGGATGAGGGTCTCCACGATCTTGTAGCGGTCGGGCATGTGCGTCACCATGTCGGTCATGTTGTCCTCGGACGTCCGCACCAGCGTGGGGCCGAACACCAGCGCCAGGTTCCGGGGCTCCATCTGCGCCCAGAGCCGGCTCAGAGCTGCAGCCCAGCCCGGCCCGGGGGGCTCCAGGTGGGGCAGGAGATTCCCAGGGAGGTGGGGGGGGGGTCCGTACCTTGTTCTTCTCCGAGTGGTCAGCGATGGTCTTCAGGTGACCCACCAGGAATTTGAGGGTCTCGTAGTAGTGGCCTGGCAGGTCCCGGATCTGTGGGGACGCATTGGGTCACTCCTCTGCCCGCTGTCCCCACCCAAGGGGGGCTCCAGGGTGGTGTCCCCACCCCAGCCCCTGTCCCATGTCCCTACCAGCTTCCGCAGCGTCCTCATCCTCTCGCTGGCATCTTCGATCCGGTTGGCTTCGATAAAGTCGTTGTATTTATCTGGAAGTGGCACATGAGGGTGTCACAGCAGGGTGGAGGGGACAGGCCAGCACCCCCAGAGTCAGGGACCCCCATACGAACTCCCCTGGAAATACTGGGGAGGGGTCTCAGTGCTGGTCCCAGGGGCAAGGAGGGACAAGGACAAGAGGCCGTGGGTAGTTGTGTCACTGGGTCTGGGGACCTGTCCCCAACACAGGGGATGGGGTTTGGGGTTCTGGTGGCACCGGGGGACAGGGACTCACCATCGGTGAAGAGGGGCTCGGGCAGCTTTCGGAAGAAGGATTTCAGGAGGCTGCTGATGACGTTCAGGTCCTGCCACCGCTGCGGGGGACAGAAGAGGCTGCTCAGAGGGACAACCAGGGACACCGAGGGGACAGCGGGATCATGTCCCCAAACCAGGCACAGCCCCGGCGACAGAAGCGTCCCCAGGATGCCATCGGCAGTGCTGGCAGCGACCGCTAGGCGGCGCCACCACTACAGGGGATGCGAACGGGACTGGAGGGGACAGGGACAGTGGGGACAGGGATAATGGGACAGGGACAATGGGACAGGGACAATGGGACAGGGACAGTGGGGACAGGGACAATGGGACAGGGACAATGGGACAGGGATGATGGGACAGGGACAATGGGACAGGGATGATGGGGACAGGGATGGCGGGGACAGGGATGGTGGGACAGGGACAGTGGGACAGGGACGGTGGGGACAGGGACAATGGGACAGGGATAATGGGACAGGGATGGTGGGACAGGGATGGCGGGGACAGGGACAGGGGGGACAGAGATGGTGGGACAGGGATGATGATGGGGACAGGGATAACAGAGACAAGAATGAAGGCACAGGGATAACAGGGACAATGGGGACAGGGATGATGGGGACAGGGATGTTTGGGACAGGGATGGCAGGGACAGGGATGATGGGGACAGGGATGATGGGACAGGGATGATGATGGGGACAGGGATAACAGGGACAAGGGTGAAGGGACAGGGATAAAAGGGACAGGGACAATGGGACAGGGATAACAGGAACAAGGATGATGATGGAGACAGGGATGACAATGACAGGACTGGGATAATGGGGACGAGGATGATGGGGGCAGGAATGATGATGAAGACAGGGATGGTGTGGACAAGGATGTTGATGGGAACAGGGGTGATGGGACAGGATGATGATGGGGACAGGGGTGATGACAGGAACATGGATGAAAACAAGGACAGGGATGATGATGGGGACAAGAATGATGACAGGAACACGGATGATAACAAGGACAGGGATGATGAGGGGGACAGGGACGATGACACAGACCAGGAGAACATTCCAGAGGCGTGATAGGGATGGGGAGCGGGATGGGGCCAGCCACGGGGACGGTCACCTGCCCTGCCCTCACCTCGTCCTGCAGGTTGATCTCGGTGGCTCCCTTGTTGAGCTGCTCCTGCAGGCTGGACACCACCGCGTTGTTGCCGGGCACGCGGTAGATGCCCATGTACTCCAGCCCGCGGTCCTCCACCACCTTGCAGCACGCTTCCACGATCAGGGGCACGTTCTGCAGGGACAGGGACGGGCTCAGGGCGCGCCAGGCCTGGGCAGAGTCCCCGAGGGCTGGCAGTGCTGGCACAGCCCTACCTTGTTGTCCGGGGCGGGCTGGCAATCCTCCAGCCTCACGCCGAAGGCGCGCGGGGCGGATTTCTTGTTCTTCTTCATGATGTTGATGCCCCACGGGGCTTTCTGGGAGCTGCTTTCATCTGGGGTGGGGGGGAAAAACCCACAGGATCACTTGGGGTAAATGGGAAGGGCAGCCCTACGGGGATAAGCAGCCCTGGGGACACGGGGCACCCCGGGTTTGTGTCCCACGTACCTTTTGTGACGGCTGCATCCTGCCGGGGGGACCGGGGTGCGCTGGTTCCCGTCTGCTTCAGGAACTCGGCTCGGATCCCCAGCCCACGAGGGCCCTTGGGCGACGAGTCGGGCTTGGCGCCCGCGGGGCTGTGGGGAGAGCGGGGAGGGCTCAGGTGGGGCACGGCCAGGGGCACCAGCCCGGCACAAAACCTCCCTGCGGGCATCGCCAGCCTCGCCCCCGGGCTCCCCAGCGTCCTACAGAGCGCCTGGGCAGCACCGGGCTGCTCCAACCCTCGTTACAAGCGCCAGGTGCCGCTCCGGCTGAGCCCAGGGCACGCCGGGTGCGGGCGGCTCTTCCATCAGTGCCCCATCCGGGCAGCTGCCGGCTTTGCTCCGTCACCGCCACACCAGGGTGACCAACGCCCCGGGGGTCTCGGTGCCCACCACCCCGGTCCGTACCTCACTTTCCGGTAGTCGTTTAACTTCTTGCTGATAAGGGCTTGGCTGGCAAAACCGGGGTCCTGGGGAGGCAGAGAGAAGAGGGGAAGGGAGAGCTTGAGCAGCGCATCCACCGGACAGCCCCGGGCAAGTCCATGCTGTGCCAGGCGCCGGGCAGGGCCGGGCAGCGCCAGGCAAGGGCAGCACCAGGTCCCCGCTGCCCTGGGACAGCCCCGCTGCTGTCCATCGCTCCAGGCCGTGGAGCGGGGTCCGAGCTGGACACAGGTGTGTCCTTCCATGGCACGCACACCTCCGCTGACCCGCGGTGAGCGTGCACGCCTCTGCCTGCACTGCACAGCCTCCATGGGCACGGAGCCATCCCCGCAGGATGGTCCCCACAGCACCACAGCGCCGTGTTTGCCCAGGCAGCTCCAGATGTTCCAGCCTTGGAGCGCCGGTTCCGACCCAGCAGCACCGTCCAGCTCTAAGCCAGCAGCACCATCTGGTTCCGACCCAGCAGAACCATCCAGTTCCGACCCAGCAGCACTGACCAGTTCTAACCCAGCAGCACCATCTGGTTCCAACCTGGCAGAACCATCCAGTTCTAACCCAGCAGCACCATCTGGTTCCGACCCAGCAGAACCATCCAGTTCTGACCCAGCAGCACCATCTGGTTCCAAATGGCACCACCAACCAGTTCTAACCAGCGGCACCATCCAGTTCTGATCCAGCAGCACTGACCAGTTCTAACCCAGCAGCACCATCTGGTCCCAATCCGGCAGAACCATGCAGTTCTGACCTGGCAGCACTGTCCAGCTCTAACCCAGCAGCACCATCTGGTTCCAACCCAGCAGAACCAGCCAGTTCTGATCCAGCAGCACTGACCAGTTCTAAGCCAGCAGCACCACCTGGTTCCGAATGGCACCACCAACCGGTTCTAACCAGCAGCACCATCCAGTTCTAACCAGCTGCACTGGTCAGTTCTAACCCAGCAGCACCATCCAGATCCAACCCTTCGAGCACCATCCAGGTCCAAACCAGCAGCACTGCCCAGTTCTGAACAGCAGCACTGTCTGGTTCTAATCAGCAGCACCGTCCGGTTCCAACCCAGCAGCACCGTCCAGTTCCAACCCAGCAGCACCATCCCTGCCGAGCCCCCTGTGCCCTCTGGCACGGGGCTGTGCCACAGACAGCCAGAGACCGCTCCGAGCTCAACGCGCCCTCCGGGGCCGGAGCCTGCCACAAGCCCAGTGTGACCAAAGCCACCAAACCGAGCCACCATGGCACTGCAGAGCATGGTCATCCCATGGACCCAGCGTTGGAGCCAGAGCGGCCCCGGGGCGGCTCTGCCCATCTCACACCCGAGCGACCTTGCACAGCCACGGCTGCCCAGGGAGGGCTCAGCCTCAGCAGCACCACACGGGCGCTGTGCCCCTCCCTCCATGAACAGGGGCACGTCAAACCAGGCAGAGCCACATCTCACCACGGCAGGGACAGGCCACACCACGGCACAGCCACATCAAACCACAGAGAACCACATTGCACCATGGCAGGGATAGGCCAAACCATGGCACAGCCATGTCAAACCACCGCAGGGACGTGTCAAACCATGGCACAGCCACATGACACCGTGGCAGGGACACATCACACCATGGCACAGCCATGTCAAACCACCTCAGGGACATGTCAAACCATGGCACAGCCACATGGCACCGTGGCAGGGACACATCACACCATGGCACAGCCATGTCAAACCACCGCAGAGCCACATTGCACCATGGCAGGGATAGGCCAAACCATGGCACAGCCACATCAAACCACCACAGGGACATGTCAAACTGTGGCACAGCCACATCACACCATGGTGGGAACACACCACACCATGGCACAGCCACATGACCACCACAGGGACATGTCACACCATGGCACAGCCATGTCAAACCACCTCAGGGATGTGTCAAACCATGGCACAGCCACATCACACCGTGGTGGGAACACACCACACCACGGCACAGCCACGTCGCACCTCACCAAAGCCAGGACGCACCCTGGCGCAGCCACACCAGACCTCAGCAGAGCCACGCAGGCTCCTCTGCCACCTCACAACCAAACACCGACACGGAGGACGCGGCGCCAGCCCTGCCTGCAGAGCCACGGCCCCTCTGCCCCGCCTGAGGCCACGGGGCCACGCTCTTCTTGGGAGCCACGAGCCCCCACGCACCCCTGGGAGCACGGCACGGGCCCGGCCGTGGCCTGGGGAAGCAGCGCAAGGCAAAGAGCCGGAGAGAGCCGAGGCGGTTAGTGCCGGGAGAGCCAGAGGCAGCCGGGAGCCCCATGTGGCTCTCACCTCGCCCTCAGCCTTGCTGTTCTCCCTGATGACTTTGATCCAGGCCAGCATGTCTTCCCGATCCTCTGCCTGAAAGAGATATTCACAGAAGTCAGCGGTCGTCAGGCGGAAGACGTGCTTCCTCTTGGTCTCGCTGTAGGAGATGTCCACCAGGCACGCTTGGATGCTGATCGGCGGCTCCTCCTCACCTGGGGCCGGGGCGCAGGTCACCGCCTCCCGCCTGTCCTTGCACAGGTACAGCGAGTGGGTGCGCAGCACGGCGAAGACGCGCTTCCACTGCCGGATGCCTCCCCCGACCTTCTGCGGGGAGAAGGGATGGAGCGCCGGCCTCAGGGAGCGGCCCGCGGGGCCACGGGGCTCCGGGCTGGGGGCAGAGCCCGCCTACCTTCCCCTTTTTGGTGAGGATCTGCTTGCAGTGGAGCCAGCCCTCCTTCCTCACGGCGCTGAACGGCACGTCCGAGAGGTCGGAGGTTGAGTGTCTTTTGGAGCGGGCGTCTTCCGACGTGCCCAGGCTGTCCAGAGACTGCGAGGGGCCGGAGGGAGGGGTTGGGGTGAGGCCATGGGCACCCCCTGCTCCACCAGGGAACCCTCCCCGTTGTTTCAGGGCAGCCCCAGCGCGGCACTCACCCCGTCGGTGAAGAAGCTCCTCAGCATGCGGAGGCTGGGGACCCGGCTGGGCATCCTCCTGGGGGGAGAGAGCCCCCGTCAGCGGGACGGGGTGGGAGCTGGGGGGCTGTGGGAGCGGGAGGGGGCTCCGGCCCTACCTTAGGATCTTCCCCTCGTCCCTGAACGCGTTCAGACCGTCGTCGCAGGACTTGGAGCGCTCGGTGGTGATGGCCAGCAGGTAGGAGGAGCGGCGGCCAGCCTTGATGCTGCCTGCGGTGGGGAGGGGGCAAACCCGCCCTGCTCAGCCCGGGGGTGCCAGGCAGGGCTCTGGGGCGGGAGCTGCTCCCCCTCAAGGCTCCCAGGGCGGTTCCCCCTCCCCAGCACTTACTGCAGTCCTGGGAGTAGTGCCGGGACAGGGCGAAGGCGAAGGTGGGCGACGCGGGGCTGGTGGCCACGGCGGGCGCCGAGTTCATGGCGCTGGACACCACCGAGGAGGCCGGGACGTGCTTGGCCTTCAGGTCGATGCTGGGGCTGGTGGGTTCGTCTGTGAGGGGGGTGGGCAGTGTTGGAGGTGGGGTTGGGGCAGGGGAAGGCCCTGCTGGGACCCCCTGGCGCTTCTGAGGGTGGTGGGTTTGGTGTCGGGGCTGGGCTGGGATGCGCTGCCACCCCCAGGAGCCGATGGGGCACCCAGACCCTCACCCACAGCAACCCTGAGACCCCCATCCCCACTCCATCCCCTCCCCATCCCATCCAGTGACAGGGCAGAGCTGCGGCTTCCCAAACCCAGCTGGGTGTGGGCAGGGAGCTCCCAGGTGGGACAGGGACAGGGACAGCCCTGTCCCCACCTCGGAGCGGGGCAGGAACGTGCAGGGCTCCAGTTTGCACCAGTAAGGGGCACCAGCAGCTGGGCAGGGGGGGCAGGATGAGAGGGAGGGGTGAGGGTGCTCAAACCCAAACTGTGGCACCACATCACCAAGCCCAGGCCTGCTTGGGGACAGAAAATACAGAGGGGTGTGGGACACTGTGGGGTGTGGGACACTGGCGTGTGGGATATTGTGGGGTGTGGGATATTATGGGGTGTGGGATATTATGGGGTGCAGGACACTGTGGGGTGTGGGACACTGTGGGTTGTGGGACACTCTGGAGTGTGGGACAGTGTGGGGTGTGGGACACTGTGGGGTGTGGGACACTGTGGGGTGTGGGACACTTGGAGTGTGGGACACTGTGGGGTGTGGGACACTGTGGGCTGTGGGACACTGTGGGGTGTGGGATATTGTGGGGTGTGGGATATTGTGGGGTGTGGGACATTGTGGAGTGTGGGACACTGTGGGGTGTGGGATATTGTGGGGTGTGGGATATTGTGGGGTGTGGGACACTGTGGGGTGTGGGACACTGTGGGGTGTGGGATATTGTGGGGTGTGGGACATTGTGGAGTGTGGGACACTGTGGGGTGTGGGACATTGTGGGCTGTGGGACACTGTGGGGTCCCAGGCATTGAAGGCGCTGCTGGCCCTTCCCATCTCCACACTGGCCACAGGTGGATGCTCTGGACTCCTGACCCCCAAACCTGCCCTCCCTGGCACGGCACCTCCTAAATCCCTTCCGGAGGTGACCAGCGAGCCCCCACACTCACCGATGAAGGGAATGGATGCCAGCGAGTCCTCGGGGGCCGCCAGGGGAGCCACTCGCCGGCCCGGCCGCTCGCTGCCCGGCCTGTCCCCTCTGCCCGCAGCCCCGGCGGGGTCACAAATGTCCGTCTCCTTCACCCCCTCGGGGAACACAAAGTTCATCTGCCGCAGCGGCGCGGGCACCTTGCGGCCCGTGGGCGGCTTCTGCCGCAGCACCACCTCCTCCCGCCTCTCCTCCGGCTGCTCGGACACGCGGCCGCCCTCGGGCCGCGGCTCCCGGGGCGCGCTGGGCACGGCCGGGGCGGCCGCTGTGGGGCTGGCGGGGCTGGCCACGCTGTCCCTGAGCGGGGCCACGGCCCGCTGCGCGATGCTGAAGGTGGGCAGCCCCCCGAAGGCGGGGTCGCGGCAGGACAGGGCGTGCAGCAGCCCCGTGCGGCGCTGGAAGGACGGGCTGTAGCTGCGGTAGCCGATGTAGCCCGAGTCGTCCGCGCTCGGCAGGTTGGGCTGCGACGGGTGCTTCTGCACCGGCTCCCGCGAGGAGGAGGAGGAGGAGGAGGAGGAAGCGGCGAAGGAGCCGGGCGGGAGGGGCTGCCCGGCGGTGGCGGTGGCAGCCACAGCGGCCCGGCAGAGCCTCTCGGGCGGCCACGCGGAGCGGTCGAGGTGCGAGGCCAGCAGCCGCTGGCTCCAGCGGGCCATGGAGCGCCTGCACTGCCCAGGCAGTGGCCTGAGCGGGGGGGGGGCCAGCCTCGCGGGGCTGGGCTGCAGTGGGGGTGTCGCGAGGCCAGGGGCCAGGCCTGCTGGGTCAAGGCCCCCAGCCGCCCAGGCGGTCGGGACACGCCATGGGTAAGGGGCATGGGCGTGCCGCCCCGAGGCGCTGCGCCGCGGCTCCTGGCTGCAGAACCAGCGCGACAGCGCCTGCTGGCACTCCTGGCGACCGGGCGCTCGCTGGGCAGCGCCCGGCACGTCCCGGGGCGGCCGCCCGGTGCCCTCCTTGAAGCCGCAGTGAGTCCGGTGCTCCGGGAGGTGCTTGGGGACGCCGTAGCAGGCGGCGGTGGCGGGGGACATCCCGTAGCGGTCGGGCGCGGAGGATGCGGCGTTGGCGGGGCGGGAGAAGGAGCCGGGGGGCCCGTGGGGCGCGGCGGGGCGCGGGGGACCCCGGGCTGCGGCTCCTCGGGGCGGTGCGCGGGGCTGCCGCCGGTGTCGCTGCGGGCGCCGAGCGGGGACGAGGGACCGGTGGCGGCCGAGCGGGGGGCGCGGGGGTCCGGCGGCTGGCCCGGGGCGGGCTCGGCACCCCGGGCCTGGAAGGGGTACGTTTTCCGTGGGTAGCAGATGGGAGGGGGCTCGGGGATGCTCTGAGCCCCCCCGGAGTACGGCTCGTTGCCCTTCAGGTAGGCGTCCTGGGAATAGGCCTGGGGACAGGGGGGACAGAGTCACAATCCTCCACACGCCCACGGTAGGGATGCTCTCCGCATCCCCCAACCCCTGAGCAAGCCTCCCATGGGTTCAGCTGGGCTGGATGCAGCCCCCCACACCCATCCTGCTTTCCCACGGGGTCCCCCCGGCTCCGAGCAGCGCTGGTGGCAGCCACAGCCCTTCCAGTGTCCCCTCCCTCCTTCCTGAAATACCCCGGCACGGCCATCCCGGCTCAGGGCCATCCCGGCTCACTTTTCATGTGCCCCTGACCCCGCACCAGGGGATTCCCAGAGGTGGGGACCCCCCTGTAAAACCCCCCAGCCCTACGGGAAGGGGCCCCCCAGGCTGGGGACAAGCAGTGGCAGGGGACCCCAAAAAGCCACCAAATATCAAGTGGGGATGGGAGGGGCATCGGGAGGAGCCCCAAACTCAGGCCACGCTGCCAGGGCCACTGTCACCCCCAGATCCTGGCACACCCATGGCAGAGCCACATGAGGGGGGGCCAAGGATAAGCCAGAACCCCAAAACCTGGGACAATTCATCCTCCAGCTGTGCCTGACGGTGTTCCCCCCAAAAACCACAGGGCCCATCAGCCCCGCTCCTGCCCCAGTACCTCCAGTTCTGCACCCGTTGCTCCTCCATGGATGCTGGTGGAGCCCCAGTGTCCCAGTGTCCCCAAGTGTCCCCAAGGCACCTGCCCAGCAAACTCACCAGCTGGAGGATGTCCTCGTCCTTGGGCATGATGGAGAGCTCCAGCACGTCATCACTGTGGGACAGGGGACAGAGGGGTCAGTCCCCACCTGTCCCCAAGCTCACACCTGGCTGGATCCCCCACGAGATGAACGTCCCCACGCGATGGTGACAGCACCTTGCTGCCTGTCCCTGGTCACCCAAGCGCCTCAGGGCCCCCGTCATCGCAGTGACACCCAGAGCCTGCTGTGACGTGTCCCCATGCTGTCACCTCCCCTCCGGGAAGGGCGCTCACCTGTTCTGGATCAGGGCGATCACCTGGGAGTAGGTTTTCCCGATGATGCTCTCCCCATTCACCTTGACCAGCCGGTCACCTGCAGAGCCCAGGAAGGGGACAGTGTCACCAGGAGGGAGTGGTGGCGCCTGGGTGTCCCCACGGTCACCCAGGGCAGGGTTTGAGCGGAGTTTTTACCAGATCCCGTGCGGCAAAGGGAGCAAAGGGGGACCCCAAACCCAGGAGAGCCCCCAGGACCCGTCAGCAGCGCGTAGCAGTACAGCGACAGCAAAGTAATCCATTATTTAATTAATAAATAAGTTAATGAAAACAAGACCTTTTGCTATGACAAAAACACAAACCCTAATAAATGTCAAAAAACCATGCGTCTAACACGATTAACTATAAATAAAATTTAAAAAAAAATAAAATACCCTCCTATATAAAAATAAAATTTGCTGATGCTGGGTGGGATAAATTCAGTTATTTTTCTACAATCAGCAGCACCCCAGGCTGCTCTGAGCACCCCAGCACCAGAGTGAGCAGATCGCTCTCAGAACCAGAGAGAAGGGGCAGAAAAGAGCAGGGAAGGCCGGAAAAAAGAGCAGAATAAGCAAGAAATTCCCCCGGCTCCTGCGTGTCCCCGCTCACCCGTGCGCAGCCCCGCGTGGTGCGCCGGCCCGTCCTCCCGCACGTTCTTCACGAAGATCGTGTCCATGGGCTCCAGGCGGCTCCGGGGGGGACCTGCTCGGTGGAGACAGCGCCTCAGGGAGCTGCCAGCACCGGCAGCACCCTCCCGTGACGAGGTCACCTCCTGTCCTCGCCCCTGGAGTAACCGACTCTCCTATCCAGGGTCACCTCCTGTCCTATCCAGAGCCACCTCCTGTCCTATCCAGAGTCACCTCCTGTCCTATCCAGAGCCACCTCCTGTCCTATCCAGGGTCACCTCCTGTCCTATCCAGAGCCACCTCCTGTCCTCCCCACCAGAGTCACCGCCTGTCCTCCCCCAGAGCCACCTCCTGTCCTATCCAGAGTCACCGCCTGTCCTATTCAGAGTCACCGCCTGTCCTATCCAGGGTCACCTCCTGTCCTATCCAGGGTCACCTCCTGTCCTATTCAGGGTCACCGCCTGTCCTATCCAGGGTCACCTCCTGTCCTATCCAGGGTCACCTCTTGTCCTATCCAGAGCCACCTCCTGTCCTATCCAGGGTCACCTCCTGTCCTATCCAGGGTCACCTCCTGTCCTATCCAGAGCCACCTCCTGTCCTATCCAGAGTCACCTCCTGTCCTCCTCCAGAGCCACCTCCTGTCCTCCTCCAGAGCCACCTCCTGTCCTATCCATAGCCACCTCCTGTCCTATCCAGAGTCACCTCCTGTCCTCCCCCCTAGAGTCACCTCCTGTCCTATCCAGAGCCACCTCCTGTCCTATCCAGGGTCACCTCCTGTCCTCCCCCCTAGAGTCACCTCCTGTCCTATCCAGGGTCACCCCCTGTCCTATCCAGAGTCACCTCCTGTCCTATCCAGGGTCACCTCCTGTCCTATCCAGGGTCACCCCCTGTCCTATCCAGAGTCACCTCCTGTCCTATCCAGGGTCACCTCCTGTCCTATCCAGGGTCACCTCCTGTCCTATCCAGAGCCACCTCCTGTCCTCCTCCAGAGTCACCTCCTGTCCTATCCAGGGTCACCTCCTGTCCTATCCAGGGTCACCTCCTGTCCTATTCAGAGTCACCTCCTGTCCTATCCAGGGTCACCTCCTGTCCTATCCAGAGCCACCTCCTGTCCTATCCAGGGTCACCTCCTGTCCTATCCAGAGTCATCTCCTGTCCTCCCCACCAGAGTCACCTCCTGTCCTATCCAGGGTCACCTCCCATCCTATCCAGAGCCACCTCCTGTCCTATCCAGAGCCACCTCCTGTCCCCCCCAGATCCCCGTCCCCACCGCCCCCGAGAGCCGAGGCCACCGGGCGCTGCCAGGCGGGCGCGGTGCCCACCGGGGATCCCAGATCCCCCCCGGAGCGAGGTCGGGGCCCCCCAGCCCCGCCGGGTACCGGGTGCCAGGCCTGGCTGGCACCGGCTGCCCGGGCACGCGGCCCCGGCGCCGCATCACCGCGCCAGCGCCGATCCGTTCTGACGCCTTCACATTCGCTCACGTCACCCTGAGCCTCCGGGAGGGGACAGCGGCGCCGCGTCCCTGTCCCCAAACACCCCGCGCTGGCCACGCCGCAGCCCCTCCGGCTGCGACATCCCGCAAAGCTGCCCCGGGGCTGGGGACACCAGGCCCGTCACCGGTGCCAAGAGCCACCAAGGTGCCACCAAAGCACCGCGTGGCTTCACCGCCAGCTGATATTTAGGGCTGCGGTGACAACAGCAAAACCCGCTGCGACCTGTGACAGCCGAGTCACCCCTCCCTTCCTCCTCTGTGCCACCCTGTGCCACCCTGTGCCGCTGTCCCCAGGGTCCCCGTGCCGGTGCTCACCTGCTCGGTTCCCATTCTCCTCCTCCTGCCAAAAACAAGAAGAGAAAAGCATTGATTCGGTGGCGGGGCCGTGACGAGAGGACCGGCAGGGGACAGGGGGTGGCAGCCCCGTCGCTCTGCCCTCCGCCGCCCCCGGCTAAAATTACCGCCTGACACCGGATCCGCCCGCCCGCGGGACCCGCGCAGCCCCCCGCGCCCAGCTGCCGGTGTGGGGCCGGGTTTGGGGCAGGGGAGCGGGCAGGGGCCCTGCCAGCCCCGGGGTGGCATGTCACCCTTCCCCCCGGGCCGCCGAGCCCGGCCAGGAGAGCCCAACCCTGCCGTGGGGTCCCAGGGGACGGATCCATCCCATCCGGGATGCGTCCTCATCCTGCACATCCCTGCAGCCTCCCGGCGCACGGCGGGGGCTGCCAGGGCTGCGGTGGGCACTGGTCTGCGCCGTGGGGTGGGAATTGTGCCAAATCCCTGCCCTTTTAACCCAAATTCCCTGTGGGGAGCCTCAGCAGAGCCGCGCTGCCCGAGCAGGGGGTGCCAGGCTGGGGTGGGGCACAGGGTGGGTCTCAGGTCCCCCCAGGGAGGGATCTGGGCACCTGGAAGGGCAACTCCCATTTTCCACGCCCGGCTGGGAGAACAGGCCTGGCCACAGCCCCCAGCCCGTGGGGACACAGCGCTGGTGTCCCCAAGGTGCCAGGTCCCCCAGAGCGCCGGGAGGGCACGCGTGTGTGACACTGCAGGTGACAAGGAGCAGCACCTGCGCGGCTGCAGGTGCCCAAGGAACAGCCGCATTCCACGGCCACAGCGAGAGCGTGGGGGCACCGAGAGCCCCGGCGGGCACCGACTCAGCCCCTCCCTGCCCGTCCTCGCCCTGCGGCGCCCCAGAGCCCTTCCCTGCTCCGAGGGCATCCCAGAGCCCTTCCCGGGGACATCCCAGAGCCCTTCCCTGCCCCGAGGGCATCCCAGAGCCCTTCCCGTGCCCCGAGGGCACATCCCAGAGCCCTTCCCTGCTCCGAGGGCATCCCAGAGCCCTTCCCGGCCCCGGGGGCATCCCAGAGCCCTTCCCGGGGGCATCCCAGAGCCCTTCCCTGCTCCGAGGGCATCCCAGAGCCCTTCCCGGGGCCCCAGGGCCCGCCCTGCTCCCGGGCATCCCAGAGCCCTTCCGATGAGCGCCCAGAGCCCGGCCTGCGCGGGGATCCCAGGCCCTTCCGGTCCCCCCCCGCTGAGTCAAGGCACCCAGAAACCTTCCCTGCCCCCCGGGGCATCCCGCGGCCCTTCCCAGCCCCATCCGCGCCCTGCCCGCCGGCATCCCAGCTCGCACCCGGCCGCGAGCCATCCCCAGCCTCTTTCCAAGAGCATCTCCAGCTCTGATCCGGCGCTGGGGCATCCGAACCCTCCATCCCAGGGCCTTCCCGCCCCGGGTGCTGCCCGGCGGGGCATCCCAGCGATCTTTCCGGGGGCAGGCAGAGGAGAGGTGGGGGCATCCCAGGTTTCCCGGGGCATCCCAGGCCCTTCCCATGACAAAATCTCCCCGGCGCAGAGTCACCCGCTGGGGCACGGGCGGGGCTGCTGCCAGGGCGAACGCGGCGAGCGCGGAAGGGGCTGGAGGGCCCCTCCTGCTGAGGAGCCTGGGAAAAGCCGGAGGTGCCGGAGGATGGCGAGCAGGGATTCCGGCTGCGGCTCGCACGGCGTTCTCCCCACCCCAGCCTCTTTCCAAGAGCATCTCCAGCTCTGATCCGGCACTTCCCCGTCTCCCACGCGGCCCGGGCCGGGGGGCAGCTTTGGAAGGCAGGGGGGGAGGGAGCTGGTTTGGGGCTCCAGGGGTTCCCATGGGATGATCCAGGGACAGTCTGCCATGGGGGGCAGCCATGGGGCTCCAGAGGGAAGGGGTTGGATCCAGGGATCTGCCTGGGGCAGCCATGGGGCTCCAGGAGGTGATCAGGGATCTGCCAGTCGGTTCTCCCCATGGGGCTCAGGGGATCCCCCGAGGTGATCCAGAGATCTGGCAGCCAGGGCAGCCGCTGGGGGCTCCAGGGGCGATGGGATGATCCAGGGATCTGCCATGGGGCAGCCGTGGGGCTCCAGGGATGATCCGGGGATCTGCCATGGGGCTCCAGGGGTGATGGGGTGATCCAGGGATCTGCCATGGGGCAGCCGTGGGGCTCCAGGGGTGATCCAGGGATCTGCCATGGGGCAGCCGTGGGGCTCCAGAGGTGATCCAGAGGATCTGCCATGGGGCAGCCATGGGGCTCCAGGGATGATGGGATGATCCAGAGATCTGCCATGGGGCAGCTGTGGGGCTCCAGGGGTGATGGAATGATCCAGGGATCTGCCATGGGGCAGGGAAAGGGATGTGTGGGATCACACAGATCCCAGATTATCCTCTCGTCATCCACAGGAAATGGGGGAGAGAAGGGGGTTCTGAATTCCAGAATTCCAGGAGTTTGGAGCTGGTTCATGCCTCGGGGTGTGGAGGGCTCTCCATCCACACTGGAAGCTGCTGCTGGGCGGCTCCGTGGTTTCTCTCCATCCTCGAGGGGAAAGGGGCTCAGAGGTGCCAAGCCAAGGCCGTGTCCTCCCAAAAGACATCACCCGAAAGGGTGACCAGAACACAGATCCCAGGGCAGACCCAGCTGGAAAATCCCCACCAGCAGTCAGGAAAGTGGGAGGCAAGAATCAACCAGCCCTGGTTGGCCCCGGGGGCTCTGAGGTGCCTTTTCCTGCCGTTCCCAGTGATTGTTGGGAGCTGCGGGATCCTCTCCATCCCCACAAACAATCCCAAACATATCCCAAAAGGCTCTGGGGTGTCTCCAGAGGCGCTGCTTGCCCAGAGCTCATCTTCCAGCAGCTCCAGCAGCCCCACCGGGCTGCTCCATGCCAGGGTGGGATCCCCACTGAGGGGAGTGATCACCAGGAATCCCGACAGAGCACGCCATGGATGCGCGATCCTGACTGTAGTAACCCCCATGGAAACAGGAAAAGCTCCCTGGAGAATCGAATGCTGAGGCAGCAGAGAATATCCTGTCCTTCTGACCCCCCGACTCAACCTAGCTCTTTAACCATTTAAGGCAATACCATTGTAACCCTTGGCTATTGGTCATTTAGGAATATCCTTAACCCTTTGTCATTGGCCGAGCTTGGATTTGAGCCAGGGCTATAAAAACAGTGCCCTGTACCCCCATAAGGGAGAAGAAGCGCTGAGACCCTTCGCTGATCTCCCCAATAAACCATCTCTGCAGAACCGACCAGCGTTTTCTCCTTCTCCTCTCCTCTCCCATCTGCTGGCACCTCAGCCCTGGGCATTCCTACCCAGCGAGCGAGCTGAAATCCTAAAAGAGCTGGCAATCACTGAGAGCTGAATATCACCCTGCTCGCTAGGAGGGAGCCCGGTGGCTTGGCCTGAGCCTTGTTTCAGTCATCCAGTCTCTGCCTGGCATCATAATAACAAGGCCTGACAAGAGGTTTTTTTCTGGGAACTCAGCACATCCCTCCAGGATGACCAGAGCTTCTGAGAGAAACCCCTGGAGGGGGCTCGGAGGTCCTGGAATGTTGCCAAAAGCACCTGGTGGCTTGACTTTGTCCCTTTTAGGGATCTGCCACCTGTGTGTGGGGACATGGGGATCACTTGGGGTTTGCATGGTTTGTTCACAGGGTGAAAAATGTAGATTTTAGGATTTTGGTACAGAGGGGTTTGTGGAGGCGAGATGGAGGATTTAGGCCCCGACCTCGTGGTTCTTTCCTTCTTCTTGTCATCCATCTTCTCTGTGATGTTGGCACTTTGGATTGGTTTGGAGTAGAAGCTCGCTGTCTGACATGGGTGGTGGGCATTGGAAGGTAATTGTAAATATGATTTACATAGTTTTTACTATAAGAAGACACAGCCACCCCATGGGCAGGCAGAATGCCTCAGACAATCCTGCTGAGCTGACCTCGTCAGGGCAGGAGGAAGAATTTTATAGATAAGAAATAATAAACAACCTTGAGACCACAAAATGAAGAGCCCTGACTCCTTCTTGAAGCGCCGGGCTGGGAACAGAGACTCTCCAACCTTTCTCGGGGTCACTCAGATAAACCGATGACCCCGCAGTTTTTATCATTATACCTCACCCCCTGCCCACCCCCAGCCCTCACCCTGCACCCACCACCTCTGCCTGCAGCATTCCCGGCGTGGATCCCAGCCCTACCTTGGCCGAGTGCACGGCCGACTCCGGAGGGTACACGATGAAGTGGCGCAGGGTGAAGCCGAAGCCGCCCTGGGGGCTCTTGCGCAGCGCCACCGTCCTGGGCCCCACCCAGGGGAAGGAGCCCCCCTCCGGGGGCGCGTTGGCGTTCGGGGACGCCCCATCTCTCCGGCCCGGCGTTGGCTGCGGGGGACAAGGACAAGGTGTCACCCCCATGTGATCCCGAGCCCCGTGATGAGGCCGAGCTGTGCCCAAAAAGCTGCCCGTTCCCTAATCCCCCTCCCCATCCCTAATCCCAGCCCCCCCACCAGTGAATTCCAGCCTCCACCCACCCCGACTCCTCCTGCGGGGCCTTGGGGAAGGAGATGAATGGAAAGGAAATCAAACTAAATGAGCTGTGCCTGGGGGTCTGGATGGGACCCAGGAGGGGAGATGAGGGGACGGGATGTGGCACTTGGGGACAGAAGGTCCCTGATGGCACAGCAATAACCTCGGGCGAAGGCGGAAAGAGCCTCCCGGGAGGTGGTGGGATGAGTGAGGCTTCCCAAAAAAAAACGGGGCAGGGACCTGGCAGGGAACACTGCCCTGAGCAGAGCCAAGGGGATGTGGCTCCATCCCACAGCTCCCAGTGCCAGTGCTGGGAGAGGGAATGCGGCTGTGGCACAGCCGGAGCAGCCACGGGCACCTCTCCTGGCACCCAGGAGCTTGGAGGGGCAGCCGGAGCGCCAACACCTGGGGCGAACTCCTGGGTTCCGAATTCCAGGAGCTTGGAATTGGGATGGGATGGCTTTGGGAGGGCTCAGCACAGCCCCAGTGAGGGCCGGTGCTGCTCTCCCCGTGGCTGCACATCTGGCAGCACATCTGGCAGGGCCGAGGGGAGCAGAGGGCGCCGCCTGATGTCCTGGCACCGCCCAGCTCCGCCAAATCCAGGGGAATTGGGAATGTGGGAGCGGGAGGGACAGGGCTGGGATCCAGGCAGGGATCCAGGCAGGGATCCACAGGGATCCAGGCAGGGATCCAGGCAGGAATCCAGGCAGGGGTCCAGGCAGGGATCCACAAGGATCCACAGGCATCCAGACAGGGATCCACAGGGATCCACAGGGATCCAGGCAGTGATCCAGGCAGGGATCCACAGGGATCCAGGCAGTGATCCAGGCAGGAATCCACAGGGATCCGGGCAGGGATCCACAGGGATCCAGGCAGTGATCCAGGCAGGGATCCACAGGGATCCAGGCAGGGATCCAGAGGGATCAGGGGATCCAGGCAGGCATCCAGGCAGGGATCCAGGCAGACATCCAGGCAGGGATCCACAGGGATCCACAGGGATCCAGGCAGGGATCCAGGCAGAGATCCAGGCAGGGATCCACAGGGATCCAGGCAGGGATCCACAGGGATCCAGGCAGGGATCCACAGGGATCCAGGCAGGGATCCACAAGGATCCACAGGGATCCAGGCAGGCATCCAGGCACGGATCCAGACAGGGATCCAGGCAGGGATCCCACAGGGACCCTGCCCGGGTCCTGGCTCCTTCCCCGCTGCCGGGGTCAGCCCGTGCTGGGATGAGGGTGTTAAAATTCAGGGGCAGTCTGGATGGAAGCGGTGGATGGGAGGGGACGGGGACGAGGGACACAAAGGGACAAGGCACAAAAAGCCTTTGTGTGTGTGCCTGTGCTGAGTGGGCCCTTTTGCTGCCGGTGGTGGGGACATCAGACAGCAGGGCCGGGCCGTGCCCCCATCCAGCACGTCCTGCACGGAGCCCGGCCTGGCCACGGGGGTCTTGTCCCCATGAGAACGGGGTCCCTGCACTGAGCACACACGTCAGCCACTGCCCTGACCCCCTCCAAAACCAGCTGCCCCCAAAACCACACAGAACCACGGCGGGAGAGCCACGAAACGCCTCTGCCGACAGCACAGCCCCTCCCCGCCCCGCCGAATCCCAGCGGGTGAGCCCAGCCCGGCTGGCAAGAGGCGCCCCCCGCTCCCGGCGGACCCCATCCCGCGGCCCCGGCAGCACCCCGGCGGCGCCCGGCCCCATCTGCGCCCTCCTTTGTGCCGGCCCCGGCTCGCCGGATTATTTTTAAGCTGACAGCTGAATGCGCCCCGCTGATGGTAAGCGGCGCGGACAGGCCCGGCAGCAGCGAGGGCTGCCGGCACCGACGGCAGCGCCAGGGACTGTCCCCCACCCGTGTCACGGCCGTGCGGGCGGCTCCGGCTCAGGGATGTGTCCCCAGGTGCGAGGTGACCGTCCTGCCTGGCTGCTCTGCCTCAGTTTCCCTCCCCGCCACCCGGATCTGGAGGTTTTTGGGGTTTTGAAGGCTGCGGTTGTGGCCTTGGGCAGCCACCCAGTGCTGGCTGAGGCGCTCCAGCTCCTCCAGACAGTTTGTCACCTCAGCCGTTTGTCCTCAGAGCCCTGTCCCTCCTCCCAAATGTCTGGCTCGGTTTTGGCCTCGCCCTGGCGGCTCCTGCCGCGCTCCCCAGCCACATCCTCACCCCACGTTCCCAAATCCCCATCCCGTGGGCACTGCAGGGATGGGGGCACCCCCTTGACATCACCCAGAGCCCCCGGCTGGGTCACCCCAACCCCTGTGCGAGCCCCTCCACCCCCAGGGTGTCAGCATGGGTCCCCCAAGCCCCCCTGTCCCCCCCCCTGCCCTGGGGACACGGCGGGGACAGGCCCCTCCTGCGCAGGGGACACGGCGGGGACAGGTCCCTCCTGCCCTGGGGACACAGGTGGGGACAGGTCCCTCCTGCCCTGGGGACACAGCAGGGACAGGCCCCTCCTGCCGTGGGGACACAGCGGGGACAGGTCCCTCCTGCCCTGGGGACAGATCCCTCCTGCCCTGGGGACACAGTGGGGACAGGCCCCTCCTGCCCTGGGGACACGGTGGGGACAGGTCCCTCCTGCCCTGGGGACAGGTCCCTCCTGCCATGGGGATACGGTGGGGACAGGTCCCTCCTGCCCTGGGGACACCTGCCATGGGGACACAGGGGGACAGGTCCCTCCTGCCAGTGTCCCCTCCTGCCCAACCAAAGCAGCGCTGTCCCCCCACCCCTGGGGCTCAGCGTTTGTCCCCACCCCGGACACGGCGCAGCAGGAGCAGCACCCGGGCACAGGAGGGGACCAAGGGGACACACGGCCAGCGGGGCGCTGCGACAGCCACCCACACCCCGCTCCTGAGACCCCTCCCAGCCTCCCAAACCCGCCCCGTTCCCCGGCTCTCACCCGGCGGCACCGCTCGGTTCCCAGCCCGGGCCCGGCGGCGTGGCGGCGCAGGCTGCTCAGCCAGATGCAGCGGGGCTCGGGGCAGCTGCAATCCACCCCCACGGGCCGCTCCAGGCGCCAGCCGCTCCCGGAGCGCTCCACGCTCCACAGCCGCTTGGGGCTGGGCGCCGGCGGCGGCCGGCAGCGACCCCGCAGCGCCCGCCGCGACCCCCGCGCCGCGACCCCCGCGCCCTCCTGCACCATCCCAGCGCAGCTCGGGGGTCTCAGAGCGGGGTCGGGACCCCCATGGAGGGGGCAGCCGCCCCTCCCGGAGCTGGCAGGAGGCGCCTCACGCTCGCAGCGGCGCGGGCTCGCTCGCGACACAGCCCCGAGCCAGGCAGAGCCACCCCCGGCCCCGGATGGAGGGAGGGAGGGATGGAAAGAGGGAGGGAGGGAAAGAGGGAGGGATGGAAAGAGGGAGGGATGGAAAGAGGGAGGGAGGAAAGAGGGAGGGATGGAAGGATGGACGCGGGGAGGGCGGGCAGCCTCAGTCCCGGCTGCGGCTCCAGCTGCTGGCAGGGATCAGTGCCCACCCCACCGCCCCCAGTCCCCCCGCACCCGCCGCCCCCGGTGTCACTTTGCCAGGACTTTCCTTTTTTTCTCTTTGTTTTTTTTTTCCCTTTCATTTTTTTCCCTTTTCATTTTTTTTCCTCTTCAATTTTTCCTTTTTTTTTTTTTTCTTTTTTTTTCTTTTTTTTTTTTTTTTTTTTTTTTTTTTTTTTTTTTTTTTTTTTTTTTTTTTTCTTTTTTTTTTTTTTTTTTTTTTTTTTTTTTTTTTTTTTTTTTTTTTTTTTTTTTTTTTTTTTTTCCAATCCGCCCCCTTCTTCCTCCATCACCCCGGGCTGCATCCCACCCTCCCCGCTTCCTCCTCTCCCTCCTCCCGGCCCCTTCCTTCCTTCCTTTCCGCAGGGCACCGGGCGATGCCGGGGACACGGAGCGAGCTGTCACCCTCTGTCACCACCGGGGAGAGCTGGGGGGGGCTGCGGGACACCCCAGGTCCCCTCTGTGTCCCCCCCCCCCCCGGCAATTGGGGGTGCAGGGGACACGTGTCCTGCACCCCGAGGAGCAAAACAGCCCCGTGGAGGCCAAAAATATAAATAAAATATAAATAAAATATAAATAAAATATAAATAAAATATAAATAAAATAGAAATAAAATAGAAATAAAATATACCTATATATGTAAATATAAATATAAATATAGATGTAAATGTAAATATAAATGTAGATGTAAATGTAAATATAGATATTATAGATATTATTATAGATATTATAGATAGATATAGATATAGATATAGATATAGATATAGATATAGATATAGATATAGATATAGATATAGATATAGATATAGATATAGATATATAGATATAGTTTAGATTAGATATAGATATAGTTTAGATTAGATATAGATATAGATATAGATTAATATAAATATTCCCCCAGAAACACACACAGCCCCTCACGGCCCTCCCAGTGCCTGGGGCAAAAAGGAGACAAAAAAATTAAAAAAAAAAAAAAATATTTTTAAAATTTAAAATAATTTTAAATTAAAAAAAAAATAAAAACTCTTTTTTAAAAATTTCAAAGTCAAAAAAAAAAAACCGCTCCAAGGACAATTCCCAAGGTGGAATTAAACCAAGAGCACCCCCAGCCCCACCTCTCATTTTGGGGGATACCCAGGGGGTGGCGTGTCCCCTGTTGTCCCCCAGGCACAGCGACACCACCACCCCCCCCTTGGCGACAAGAAGCCACCCTTGTCACTGCCACCCCCAGGGGGACAAATCCCCTTCCCCTGCCCACCCACCCCCGTGCCCGCGTTCCCAAAGTGCCCAGATTTGGGGCTGGGGGTTGGCAGCGTCCCCCCCGGGCTGTCCCTCCCGCCCTGCCTGTCCCTGTCCCTGTCCCTGTCCCTGTCCCTGTCCCTGTCCCTGTCCCCGTCCCTGTCCCTGTCCCGTCCCTGTCCCTGTCCCTGTCCCCCCCGCTCGAGGGGGTCCCGGCCGCATTCCTGCCGCGCTGGAGGCCACGCCGGGAAATGCCGGGCATTGCTGGCATTGCAGCCCCCCCGGCTGTCCCCGCCCCGCCGCGGGGAGGCCACACACACCCCCCAGGTGGGCACCGGGGAGGGGACACGGAGTGCGGGGACACGGGGACATGGAATGGGGGACACGGAATGGGGGACACGGGAATGGGGGGGGACGGGGACACGGAATGGGGGGACATGGAATGTGGGGACACGGGGACATGGAATGGGGGGACACGGGGACATGGAATGGGGGGACACGGAGTGCGGGGACACGGGGACATGGAATGGGGGACACGGAATGTGGGGACACGGAATGTGGGGACACGGGGACACGGAATGCGGGGACATGGAGTGCGGGGACACGGGGACATGGAATGGGGAGACACGGGGACATGGAATGTGGGGACACAGAGTGCGGGGACACGAGGACACGGAATGTGGGGACACGGAATGGGGAGACACGGGGACAGGGAATGCGGGGACACGGAGACACGGAATGTGGGGACACGGAGTGCGGGGACACAGAATGTGGGGACACGGGGACACAGAATGTGGGGACATGGGGACACGGAATGTGGGGACACGGAGTGCGGGGACACGGAATGCAGGGACACAGGGACAGGGAATGCGGGACACGGAATGCGGGGACACGGGGACATGCTGCGGTGGCCGGAATGTCCCCAGTGTCCCCCCCAGGTGACGCAGATCTGCCCCAAAACAGCTCCAGCACCCGCCCCGAGGCCGGCTGGGTGGCGTGGCCTGGTGGCAGCCGTGTCCCCAAAGTGTCCCCAAGGACCCCTCTGCACACCCGGGTGCCCTCCAAACCGGCACAGCCGTGACAAACTGGGATGGGGACACGAGGGAGCCAAACCCTGGCAGCAGCACCCCAGGGCCACCGCGGTGTCACCCGGGTCCTGTGCCCGGGGCCTGTCCCTGAGCCAGCCCAGTGTCACCCAGGGTCTGTCCCTGAGCCACCCCACTGTCACCAGGGTCCTGTGCCCAGGGTCTGTCACTGAGCCAGCACGGAGCCACCCCGGTGTCACCAGGGGCTCCCTGCTAAGCCATCCCAGGGCCATCCTGGTGTCACCACCCTCAGCCCCTCGTGGGTGCCACCCTGTCACCCCCTCTGCCCCTCGTCGGTGCCACTCTGCCCCCCATAGGTGCCACCCTGTCACCGCCCTCAGCCCCTCGTGGGTGCCACCCTGTCACTGCCCTCAGTCCCTCGTGGGTGCCACCCTGTCACCCCCTCTGCCCTTCATGGGTGCCACCCTGTCACCCCCTCAGTGCCTTGTGGGTGCCACTCTGTCACCCCCTCGTCGGTGTCACCCTGTCACCCCCTGTGCCCCTCGTGGTGGCACTGCGCTGTCCCCCCTCAGGGGTCCCTTGGAGGGTCCCACTCTGGTCACCCCCTCGGACGGTCCCACTCATTGTCCCCCAGCCCCTCGGGAAAGGTCAGGCGGCGCTGGCGGGGGCAGATTCCACCCCGAGGAATGCGAGCGGCCTGGACGCCTTCCAGAACGTTCCGTATGCACAGGAGTGTCCTAAATACGCTGCAAAGGGAGCTCCCGGCGTGCACAGGGACACACGGACAGGGGGACAGGGACACACGGACAGGGGGGCACACAGGCAGGGGACATGTGGGGAGGGGGACACATGGACAGAGGGACACATGGACAGGGGACACATGGACAGGGGGACATGGACAGGGGGACGTGGACAGAGGGACATGGACACACGGACAGGGGGACACATGGACAGGGGGACACATGGACAGGGGGACACATGGAGAGAGGGACACAGATAGGAGGACACACGGACAGGGGACACGGATAGGGACACATGGACAGAGGGACGTGGATAGGGGGACAGGGACAGGGGGACACACGGACAGGGGAACATGGACAGGGACACAGGGACAGAGGGACATGGACAGAGGGACACAGATAGGGACACACAGACAGGGGGACACACGGACAGGGAGATACAGGGACAGAGGGACACATGGACAGGGGACATGGATAGGGACACATGGACAGGGGGACACAGCCAGGACGACATGGACAGGGGGACACACGGACAGGGGAGCATGGACAGGGACACACGGACAGAGGGACATGGACAGAGGGACACAGATAGGGACACATGGACGGGGGACACACAGCCCTGGGGATACAGGGACGGGGGGGACACAGGGCCATGCAGGACATGTGGCCCTGGGGACACACAGGCAGGAGGACATGTGGCCCTGGGGACACACGGGCAGGAGGACACACGGCCATGGGGATGCAGGGACAGGGGGACACACGGCCCTGGGGACACACGGGCAGGGGGACACACGGGCAGGAGGACACACGGCCCTGGGGACACACGGCCCTGGGGATGCAGGGACAGGGGGACGCACGGCCCTGGGGACACACGGGCAGGGGGACACACCTGCTCCCTGTACCGAGGGATGCCCACATCTGACCCCGATGCCACCCGCCCGTGTCCCACCCCTGCGGCCGCTGCTCCCAGCTGGGGACAATGCCACCAGCTGTCCCTGCCAGCGGCGCCATCGCCCTGGCACGCGGCGGGGATAACGTCACCCTTTGGGCAGGGACAGGGACAGCGCGACAGCGACGGCGACAACGACAGCGACGGCGACAGCGACGGCGACAGGCAGCGCTGCCACCACAGCGGCCGCACCGCCGCCCCCCTCCGGCCGCGCTTCTCCCGCACGGACGCGGCGGGGCCGGGGGGGGACACAGAACCGCTAATCCCCCTCCACCCCCCCAGAAGGGCCAGCTGAGATTAGGGTCAGAAAAATGAGGTTTTAATAGGATTTGGGAGGAGGAGAAAGCCCCGCTGAGACAATAACCCCGTTTCCAGCCCTTTTATGGCAAAGCCGCCGTGGGGAAGGGGGTCGGGGGTCCCAAACGGCCTCCCCGGGTTCCAGGCAGCGTTTTTGGGGGGGCTGCGCCCCCCAAAAAGAGCCGGGAGCGATGGGGAGCCTGCAGGCAGGAGCCGGGCAGGGCGGGGATGCTCCGGCAGCGGGGCGGGGGGGGTGAAGGGACAGCAGAACGGGGGTGGGGACAGGTGACCACGCCGGGAGCATGCGGGCATCCTGCGGGATTGGGGACCGGCGGGAGAAAGCGTTTTAATTCTCCTTAACTCGAGCCGGGGCTGAGGAGCTTTGCGGCTCAGCGGGGATTTCAGGGCGGTGCTGGCGCGCTGCAGCGCCCAAGGGATGCTCCAGGCCCCATGGAATGGCCCCACCCCGGTCCCACACGGCTGGATCCCACTGGGAATGGGGGGAAAGCAGCGTGCGAGACCCGGGAGTGCAGGCACGGCTCAGGTGGGAGCAGCAGCGCCGGGAAAAGGAGGAAAAAAGAGGAAAAAGGAAGGAAAAGCAGCTCGGTGATGGAGAGAAACCCCCCAGGTGCCATACCCCATCAGGATGGATGCACCACCCCTGGGAGGGTGAGAGCGCTGGGCTGGCTCTCAGCTGATGCCGGCGGGGTTTGCTCCAGGCATCCATGGAGATTCCCAACAGCCTCTTTTCCCACGGGCCTGGCTGTCAACAGCACCCCCGGCCCCTCACGGCACCACTGGGACACCAAAAACCTCTCAGGCCTCATGGGGGACACAGAAAAGCCACCAGGGCCCAGGGCTGGGTGTCCTTGTCCTCACTGCCACCTCTGAGGACAGCCCAGGACAGGGATCCAGCACTGAGGGTTGGATGGGCACTGCCCTGCGCCCAAATCCCACCCCTACGCCAGTCAAGGAGCCACATCCATGTCCCTGTCACCCCCAGAGCAGCTGGGACCAGCATGGTGACACTGCCTGGGTGACACCGGGGTGGTGACACTGCCCGGGTGACACCGGAGCCAAGGAGAAGCCACCAACCATCCCTGTGACATTCCTGCGTGTTAACACAGGGAAAGAAATCCTTCCTTCCTTCCTTCCTTCCTTCCTTCCTTCCTTCCTTCCTTCCTTCCTTCCTTCCTTCCTTCCTTCCTTCCTTCCTTCCTTCCTTCCTTCCTTCCTTCCTTTCCTTCCTTCCTTCCTTCCTTCCTTCCTTCCTTCCTTCCTTTCCTTCCTTCCTTCCTTCCTTCCTTCCTTCCTTCCTTTCCTTCCCCTTCCTTCCTTCCCCTTCCTTCCTTCCTTCCTTCCTTCCTTCCTTCCTTTCCTTCCTTCCTTCCTTCCTTCCTTCCTTCCTTCCTTCCTTCCTTCCTTCCTTCCTTCCTTCCTTCCTTCCTTCCTTCCTTCCTTCCTTCCTTCCTTCCTTCCTTCCTTCCTTCCTTCCTTCCCTTCCTTCCTTCCTTCCTTCCTTCCTTCCTTCCTTCCTTCCTTCCTTCCTTCCTTCCTTCCTTCCTTCCTTCCTTCCTTCCTTCCTTCCTTCCTTCCTTCCTTCCTTCCTTCCTTCCTTCCTTCCTTCCTTCCTTCCTTCCTCCCTTCCTTCCTTCCCACACCAATTTTTCTCTGGACATCCTCTCCTCCCCAGCCCACTCCAGGTGGCTCTGCCCTGTCACCAAACCCAGCTCCCTCCTGGCACTGTCACCCCCAGATGCCATCCCTGGACCCGCAGGGACCTCATTCCGGACACATCTGGAAGCAGCAGCTCCAGCTGGCCCGGTCAGGGGGTCCCTGCTGCCACATCCAGAGAAATTTGGGGACCCCAGAGCCTCATCCCCTTTTCCGGTGCCCATTGTGGCTCTCTGGCCATGTGGCACTGTCCCTGCCGGTCCCCACGGCTGCTGGCATTCCTGGGCTACAGTTGTTGGATTGTCCCCGTGAGCAGCCCTGAGGGTGTCACCGGCCGATGTCACCGGCCGATGTCACCGCGTTGAAGTGACAGCATCCACGCGGATCATCCCCACCACCAGGTCCCATCCCTGTGGTCACCAGGCCCCATCTCCAATGGTCACCAAGGTCATCCCCATGGCCACCAGGGCCATCCCTACGGCCACCAGAGCCATCCCCATGACCACCAGGTCCCATCCCTGTGGTCACCAGGCCCCATCTCCAATGGTCACCAAGGTCATCCCCATGGTCACCAGTTCCCATGCCCACAGTCACCAGAGCCATCCCCATGGCTACCAGATCCTTTGGTCACCAGAACCCATCCCCATGACCACCAGAGCCATCCCCATGACCACCAGGGCCACCCCATGACCACCAGGCCCACCCCATGGCCACCAGGGCCACCCCATGGCCACCAGGTCCCATCCCTGTGGTCACCAGGCCCCATCTCCAATGGTCCCCAAGGTCATCCCCATGGCCACCAGAGCCATCCCATGGCCACCAGAGCCATCTCCACGGCCACCAGGGCCATCCCCACGGTGTCACCGCTGCCTCATTTTGGTCACTTTGGGACAACTCCCCCCGTTTCCCCCAAGGCCAGCCCAGCTCCAGCTTCACCCCATAAAGACGGGGGCCAACCCCACACCCCAACACCCGCCACCCCTAAAACCACCCCAAAACCCCCTCCCCAAACCCTGGCAACACCAAACTCATTGGGAATGTGACCGATCCCCGCGCGGCCGCGGTGGCACCGAGTGACCATGGGGTGGCCCTGGTGGTCATGGGGTGGCCCTGGTGGTCATGGGGTGGCCCTGGTGGTCATGGGGTGGTCCTGGTGGCCATGGGGATGGGTTCTGGTGACCAAAGGATCTGGTAGCCATGGGGATGGCCTTGGTGACTGTGGGGATGGTGACTGCTCTGTCCATCCCAGCTCTCCTCGTCCCTCCTGGATTGTCCCCAACACCCGAGGCAGGGACAAGGCTGGGGACGCACCAGGGTCGGCACAAGGACGGGAACCACGGAGCCAGAGCTGCTCCAAGGAGGAATTTCACCCCACCAGCCCAGGAGGAAGCAGGACCACCAAGGCCATGCTGGGGCTGCCTTCATCGCCAGCTCCTCCTCCTCCTCCTCCTCCTGTGCCCCATCCTACAAGCGGCGTTATCGGCAGCGGGCCCTAGAAAAGTAACAGGATTCCGTTTCCTGTTTTTCCCGTGCAAACCCTCAAATAGAAGCTGGCCTCATTAGGGCTGGTTTTTGGGTCTCTGTTTTTTTCAGCCGGGCTAACAATGAGCCATTTCCTCCGGCGGCTCCAGAGGCACCTTGCGTGAAAAACGCGACCCGCGGAGGTCAGGGGGAGGCTGCAGCTCCTTCCAGCCCCCTTCAAGGATGGGGGGCCTGGGGTGGGGAGCCCCCCATGAACCCCCCAGAGAGGTGAGGGACGCCCTTGGGGTGACGCCCGAGGGTTTGGGAGGGAGCACAAATCTCACAATCCTCGATGGATGGTGGAAACAAGGAGCCAAAAGGGATCCCGAGCTTCCCCCATGGACGGGAGGTGGCTTTGGGGACAGTTTTGGGGACACCGAGCTCCAGCAGCACCCCAGCAGCGTTTTCCTGGGATTGGGAGCAGCCCAACATTTTTCCCTCATCCCACACGTGTCCGTGGCCGAACGTCCAGTCTGTGTCCCCTCCCCGGCCGGGGACATCGATGTCCTGCCCCTGCTGCCACACCAGTCACCGCCAGCCCCGCTGGGGACCACGCTCGGCCCTGAAAGCGCTGGCACCGCCGCCCGGCCCCCGCCCGGCGCGCACAGAAAGAGCCACTATGTGCCACCACCACGTGTGACAATGGCCCGATTGTCCCCCGGAGCCACTGGGCTCCGTCCCACCCGCCCCGGGGCTGCCCCACGCGCTCGGGCCCATCAAGGGACGCTCTGTTGCCCTCGGGGGATGGCGGGGGGGACGGTCACCGTGGGCACCCCGGGGTGTGCGGTGACGGGTCGGGGGTGCCACCGGTGGTGGGTGAGCAGAGGGGCGATGGGGACCCGGCTGGTCACTGATGGGGACACGAGGCAGGGGCTCAGGGCTGTGGCAGGAGCCTGTTTGCTGGCCTGGGGTGGCTCCTGGAATCCCAAATCCTTCCTGCTGTGTTTGGAAAAGGGATTCTGCTGGGCAAGAGCAGGGTCCGTCCCCATGGTCAGCAGGGCCACCCCACGGTCACCAAGGCCACCCCTGTGGTCACCAGTTCCCATCCGCACAGTCACCAAGGCCATCCCCATGGCTACCAGATCCTTTGGTCACCAGAACCCATCCCCATGGCCACCAGGGCCATCCCTACAGACACCAGGGCCACCCCATGACCACCAGGGCCATCCCCATGGCCACCAGGGCCATCCCCATGACCACCAAGGCCGTCCCTATGGCCACCAGGTCCCATCCCTGTGGTCACCAGGTCCCATCTCCAATGGTCCCCAAGGTCATCCCCATGGCCACCAGGGCCATCCCATGGCCACCAGAGCCATCTCCACAGCCACCAGGGCCATCCCCACGGGTTCCATCCCTGTGCCTCATTTTGGTCACTTTGGGACAACTCCCCCATTCCCCATCCCCATGGTCACCAGGGCCATCTCCAGCTTCACCCCCTCATAAAGGTCACTTTGGGACCGACCCCACACACCCAACACCCGCCACCCCTAAAACCACCCCAAAACCCCCAAAACCCCTCCCCAAACCCTGGCGACACCAAACTCATTGGGAATGTGACCGATCCCGGGCGTGCCGCGGTGGCACCGAGCTGCCGGACCGCGCCGCCGCTCTTGCGCCACGCCAAGGTGTGCCGGGCTGGCAATTAGCGAGGCCTTAATGAACTCCTGTGGAGAAAGGAGGCGACCGCTCCAGGAGCTCCAGGCAGGAGGTCGGCGGCGCCTTTGAAGGAGCCACCTGGGGCATCCTGAGCTGGGCGGGTTTTGGGATAGACGGGCGGGTTTTGGGAGGGTCAGGCAGGTTTTGGGATGGCCAGGAGGGTTTTTGGGATAGACAGGTGAGTTTTGGGAGAGCCAGGCGGGTTTTGGGATAGACGGGTGGGTTTTGGGATAGACGGGCGGGTTTTGGGAGAGCCAGGCAGGTTTTGGGATGGCCAGGAATGTTTTGGGAGATCCAGGAGGGTTTTGGGATGGCCAAGAGGGTTTTGGGAGAGCCAGGTGTGTTTTGGGAGAGCCAGGAGGGGTTTGGGAGAGCCAGGAGGATTTTGGGATGGCCAGGTGGGTTTTGGGAGGGCCAGGCAGGTTTTGGGAGGGCCAGGAGGGGTTTGGGAGAGTCAGGTGGGTTTTAGGAGAGCCAGGCAGGTTTTGGGATGGCCAAGAGGGTTTTGGGACAATCGGGTGGGTTTTGAGAGAGCTGGGTGAGTTTTGGGATAACCAGGCAGGTTTGGGGAGAACTAGACAGGTTTTTGGCATATCCAGGAGGGTTTTGGGAGAACCAGGCAGGTTTCGGGATATCCAGGTGGGTTTCAGGATATCCAGGAGGGTTTAGGGATATCGAGGCAGGTTTTGGGATATCCAGGAGGGTTTCGGGATATCCAGGCAGGTTTAGGGATATCCAGGAGGGTTTTGGGATATCCAGGAGGGTTTAGGGATATCCAGGCGGGTTCTGGGAGAACCAGGCAGGTTTAGGGATATCCAGGAGGGTTTTGGGATATCCAGGAGGGTTTAGGGATACCCAGGAGGGTTTCAGGATATCCAGGAGGGCTCAGGGATATCCAGGAGGGTTTAGGGATATCCAGGAGGGTTTCGGGATATCCAGGCAGGTTTTGGGATATCCAGGAGGGCTCAGGGATATCCAGGCAGGTTTTGGGAGAACCAGGCAGGTTTAGGGATATCCAGGCAGGTTTTGGGATATCCAGGCAGGTTTTGGGATATCCAGGAGGGCTCAGGGATATCCAGGCAGGTTTTGGGAGCGCGCTGTGGCCCAGCTGGCACAGCCGGCCCCGCCGCTGGCGGGCTGGAGGCAGCCAGGTCGATATTTTCCAACTTGAGAGCTTAAAATAGGTCATCTATCTCCATTCCTTTTTAAATCAGGTCTTGCTGCCTTGCCGAAGACAAACTTGGTTTATTAATGGGACGGCACCGACTTGAAACCTAATCCTGTTTTTTTCCCTTTTAATGAGAATAAAAGGCCATCCCGGGGCTCGGCAGCTTCCCAGGACAGCCCCCCCCCATCCCCGTGTTTTCTCCCAGTGAGCAGCTCCACGTGAACTGGGGAGAGGCTCCAAATTCCAGTTTGGGGCTGGTTCCACACTCAGCATCCCCCACGAGCTGTGTCCGCATGCCAAAGTCCCCAAACCCACATTTCCCAAACCCAAAGCCCCCAAACCCCCATTTTCCAAACCCAAAGGCCCCAAACCCAAACTCCCCAAACCCAAACTCCCCAAACCTAAATTCCCAATCCCAAATTCCCAAACTCACATTTCCCAAACCCACAGCCCCCAAACCCAAACTCTCCAAACCCACAGTCCCTAAACCCAAAGCCCCCCAACCCAAACTCCCCAAACCTAAATTCCCAAACCCAAATTCCCAAACCCAAATTCCCAAACCCACAGCATCCAAACCCAAACTCTCCAAACCCAAAGTCCCTAAACCCAAAGCCCCCCAACCCAAACTCCCCAAACCTAAATTCCCAAACCCAAATTCCCAAACCCAAATTCCCAAACCCAAATTCCCAAACCCACAGCATCCAAACCCAAACTCTCCAAACCCAAAGCCCCCCAACCCAAACTCCCCAAACCTAAATTCCCAATCCCAAATTCCCAAACTCACATTTCCCAAACCTAAAGCCCCCAAACCCAAACTCCCCAAACCCAAATTCCCAAACCCAAACTCCCAAACCCAAAGCCCCCAAACCCAAAGCCCCCAAACCCAAAGGCCCCAAACCTAAATTCCCCAAACCCACAGTCCCTAAACCCAAACTCCCAAACCCACATTTCCCAAACCTAAAGTCCCCAAGCCCACACCCTCAAACCCAAAGTCCCCAAGCCCACATTTCCCAAACCCACAGTCCCCAAGCCCCAGATAACGCCTGGCCCGGCAGCTGACCCTGCATGACAGCCCCGGGCAGCGCTGCCAGCCCCGGGTGGGATTTGGGATCACCCATCACCCCCGGTCCCCGCGCGGGGCCGGGTGCCAGCGGTGACACGGGACACGCCAAGGTTAAACCACAGAGGTCGGAGCCCTGGCAGCCAGGGCTGCCACCCGCCCGGGGTGACCGGCGGGACCCCGGGGTGGCACCGCGTGGCCCAGCCCGGTGCCCGTGCCAGGTTTCGCGCTGGCGAGGCGGGATTGCGGCAGCAGCCCCGAGCACAGGCTTTTCCTGTCTTTCAAGTTCAGGGTTCAGAGAGAAAGGAGGGGGGGAGAAAAAAAAAAAAAAAAAAAAAAAAGGCGTGAAGAAATTCAATTTGTAAAGCAGAGACAGCAGAAAGGGTTCGGGGGCAGGAGCCGTGAAGGGGTGAGGGCTTTGGGGACAGTGGGACACCGTCCCTGCCATGCAGCCCTAGGGGTGGCTGCCGGGCAGGATTTCTGCTGGCGCAGCACTAAATCCGCACGGGAGGATGGCAAAGAGCCTTCATCCCCACACGTGGTGGGTAATGAACCCCTCCAAAGTCACCCCAAATCCCCCAGCACCCCAAATCACCCCAAAATCAGCGACTCGAGCCTTGCCCCGGGTGCCACCCCCCGAGGAGGGCACATTTCACCCCAAAACGGCAGCAGAAAAGCCGATTCCGAGATTCAGACACACACACACACACACACACACACACACACACACACACGCACACACACCCATCCCAAAATTCCGAGCGCCGGCGCTCAGCGGTACGGGGTGAGCAGGGACGGGTCCAGGAGGAACCATGATTAATGCTCAGCAGCTCCTCATCCCCGGGCCACTCCGCACACCCCAATTAACCCTTTCAGGCCGGTTAATTCCCCCACGGCCGGCGCCGAGGAAGCCGAGCTCAAAAATCCAGGAACGGAGGGACGAATCCAGCTCCAGGGCCAGGATGTGCCGGTCCCACACCGCGGGGTCCCCACGGCCACCAGACCCCCGCGCCACGTCCCCCCAGCGCCGTGCTCATCCCCGCGCCAAGGTTCCGCCGGGATTTGGGCATAAAACGGGCAGGAAATGGGGATTCAGCCAGGGCTGGGCTGGGCTGGCCTTCCTTGGCACCGCCGGGAGACGGGAATCGCCCTGCGGGGCAGCGGCGCCGGGCGATGCCGATGCCCGCCCGCGGCTCAGCAAATCCTGGGGGGCTCCTCGGGGCTGGGGGGGTTGGATTGGAGCTCCAGGAGCTCCTGGCACGCCGGGGGTTGCTGCCTGCCCAGAGGCGAGCGCTGGCGGGGATGGATCCGCCCGGCCGGGAGTTTCGGAGGAAGTGCGTGGGTGCCCGTGGGTGCCCGTGGGTGCCCGTGGGTGCCCGTGGGTGCCGTCCCGGGAAGGGGCAGCTCCTTCCCGGGGTCTCTCCCCCCCGGCTCCGGGGCCGGATCCAGGCGCCGCAGCCCCTCCGCCCTGCCACGACGCCGCTCTGGCTGGGGACAGGCCACCGCGGCCACCAGCGCCTGTGGCGTGGCGTGGCGTGGCGTGGGTGGCCGGACACCCCCCGGTCCCGCTGGGCCTGACCCACAGCCCAGCCCCGGAGAACCGGCTCGGTGCCGGTCCGGCTCCCCGAGGGGCATCACCCGACACCCGGCCGCGCTGCCAGACCTCGGCGCCATCCCACAGTGTCCCAGTACCTCCCAGTTGCCCCAGTCCCTATTCCCCCAGCCCTACAGCTCTGCCGGCACCTCCATTTCCTCCCAGACCCCATTTCCCCGAGCCTCCTCCCTCCCCAGCCCTCCCAGTACCCCCCAGTTCCTCCCAGACCCCGCTCCGCCGAGCCAACACCCTCCCAGTCCGCCCAGTCCCCCCCAGCGCCGCTCCCGGTCCCTCCCGCCGCGTCCCCGGTGCCGCCGGTGTCGCTCACCGCGGGGGCGGACGGCGGGATCCCGACCAGGCAGAAGGCGATCCCATTCATCGGGGCGCGGCGGGCTCGGCCCGGCCCGGCCCGGCCCGGCTCCGCACGGCTCGGCTCGGCTCGGCCCCGCGCGGCGCGCTCCCGCTGCGTTCGGCCCGGCGCGGCCCCGCACGGCGCGGTCCGGCTCGGCTCGGCTCGGCTCGGGCTGGGCCGGCGGCGGCCCCGGCCCCGGTCGCGGCTCCGCCTCCTCCGGGCGCCCGCGGCGGCGGGCGGGGCGCGGGGCGGCTCGGTACGGTACGGCCCGCCCGGCGGGAGGGACCGGCACCGGCACCGGGATGGCGGGGAGGGACCGGGAACCGGCACCGGGACAGCGGAACCGGCACCGGGACAGCGGAACCGGCACCGGGATGGCGGGATGGGAACCGGAACCGGCACCGGGATGGCGGGATGGGAACAGGAACCGGCACCGGGACAGCGGAACCGGCACCGGGATGGAGGGGTGGGACCGGGAACCGGCACCGGGACAGCGGAACCGGCACCGGGACAGCGGAACCGGCACCGGGATGGCGGGGTGGGACCAGGAACCGGCACCAGGACAGCGGAACCGGCACTGGGACAGCTGGAATCGGCACCGGCACCGGGATGGGAACGGGAACGGGCACCGGGACAACAGAACCAGCACCAGGACAGCTGGAACCAGCACCGGCACCGGGATGGCGGGGTGGGAACGGGAACCGGCACCGGGACAGCGGAACCGGCACTGGGATGGGAACAGGAACCGGCACCAACACCGGGACAGCAGGAACCGGTACCGAACTGGCGCTGGGATGGGCAGCAGAGCAGGGACCAGCAGGGGACACCAGGATGGGCAAGGGACCCCCAGGAACAGGGAGGGACATCCAGGGACCAGGATGGGGCACACGGGGACAGGGACAGGGGTGGGACACTCCAGGGATGGACAGGGGACACCCAGGAACAGGAATCACGCAAGGGACACCCAGGACAGGGACAGGGACAGGGGTGGGACACCCAGGGATGGACAGGGGACACCCAGGGACAGGGAGGGACATCCAGGAAACAGGACGGGGCACACAGGGACAGGGACAGGGGTGGGACACCCAGGATGGGCAGGGGACACCCAGGGACAGGAATCAGGCAAGGGACACCCAGGGTCTGGGACAGGGACAGGGGTGGGACACCCAGGATGGACAGGGGACACCCAGGAACAGGGATGTGACACCCAGGGATGGACAGGGGACATTCCTGGGAACCAGCACCAGACAAGGGACATCCAGCACCCAGGCCAGGCATGGACTTGGGACACGCAGGGACGGGGATGGGGACAGGGATGTGCCAGCCAGCGATGGGCAGGGGACAGCCAGGACAGAGGGACAGGGAGCGTGGGCTGAGCAGGACGGGCACAGGGCAGCTGGCACAGGGACAGCAGGACACACAGGGCAGCGAAAGCCGGACCAGCAGCAGCAGCAGGGCGAGGCCAAGGCCGGGCACTGCCGGACACACGGACAGGAAACGCCAGGACAGAGGGACAGGAGTGACGGGGACCGGCACAGGCAGACAGGGGGACGGAAACAGCCGGGTCGGGGCGGACAGACGGACAAAGGCTGACACAGGGCTGCAGGGAAAGGAAACAGCGAGGGCGGGAAACAGCTGGACAGACAGACGGACAGAGCCTGGCCTGGCAGACAGAGGGATGGGGACAGCCAGCACAGGGACAGCCAGACAGCAGGGCCTGGCCTGGACACAGCAGAGCATCCCAAAGCCAGCGCCGAGAAACCGCTGAGGAAACAAATCCCACAGCGGAATTTCGGGGTGCAAATGGGGCCTGAAAGGCTCCGCGGGGGCAGGAGGTGACATCAGTGCCACCACACGAGCCCTGGGTCACCTGTGGCAGCGGCTGGCACAGGCAGGACCCAGCACCGGCCCTGGGGTGGCGTGAGGGGAAATTTCGGGAGGGAAACGGAGCCGCGTGTGACAGGAGAGTGGGAGGAGGAGGAGAAACCCGGGTGGCCACAACCCCTGGGGACACAGGGACACGGCAGGAGGGGACAGAGCCACCACGGGGCCACCAGGGGCAGGAGAGCCCGGGGCAGGGCACAGCGGGATCATCTCCCATTGTCCCCCCACAGCGCCCCGAGATGGCGCCTCCGCTGCGGGCAGGGGTCATTGTCCCCTGTCTGTCCCCACAAGGGACACAGCTCCGCGTGTGGGACAGAGGCGGGGGCTGGAGCAAAGCCCCGGCGCACCCCAGAACTCCAGGGGGACGCAGCTTCCCGAGTCCTGCGGCTGGCACGGTGCCAAGGGCTCCGGCACCTCCCCGCGATGTCCCCACGATGTCACCACGATGTCCCCGTGTCACGTGCCAGCCCCAAGCCACTCCCGGAGTCCTGAGCGAGTGGGCGTTTCCCTGCCTGCAGCCCAGGTGTGCCCTCAGGGATGCCAGCCATGCCACGCAGCACTTCTGGGAATGCCAGCCCAGCCCGTGCCATGCAGCATTCCTGGGAATGCCAGCCCCTGTCACCCCGTGATCCTGGGAATGCCAACCCATGCCACAGCATTCCTGGGAATGCCAGCCCCTGTCACCCCGTGATCCTGGGAATGCCAACCCATGCCACACAGCATTCCTGGCAATGCCAGCCCGTGCCACCCCACAATCCTGGGAATGTCAGCCCCTGTCACCCTGCGATCCTGGGAATGCCAGCCCATGCCACACAGCATTCCTTGGAATGCCAGCCCGTGCCATGCAGAATTCCTGGGAATGCCAGCCCATGCCACACAACATTCCTGGGAATGCAGCACTCCTGGGAATGCCAGCCCATGCCAAACAGCATTCCTGGGAATGCCAGCCCTTGCCGCCCCACATTCCTAGGAATGCCAGCCTGTGCCCCCCCACATTCCTGGGAATGCAGCACTCCTGGGAATGCCAGCCCGTGCCACCCCGTGATCCCAGGAATGCCAGCCACACAGCATTCCCAGGAATGCCAGCCCCTGTCACCCCGTGATCCCAGGAATGCCAGCCCATGCCACGCAGCATTCCCAGGAATGCCAGCCCGTGCCACCCCGCGATCCCGGGAATGCCAACCCGTGCCACGCAGCATTCCCAGGAATGCCATCCCGGGAATGCCAACCCATGCCATGCAGCATTCCCAGGAATGCCAGCCCGTGCCGCCCCGCATTCCCGGGAATGCCAGCCCATGCCATGCAGCATTCCCAGGAATGCCAGCCCTTGCCACCCTACAATCCCAGGAATGCCAGCCCGTGCCGCCCCGCGATCCCGGGAATGCCATCCCTCGGCGCACCAAGGCTGCCAAGCGCGCGTTTTCCGTGACACCATTAAGAAACTCCAGTGTCAACAACAACTTCCCGCGGGCTCCGGGGCGGGCGCGGCGCCCCCAGAACAAACAAACCCCGGAGCCGCCGGAACTCGGGGCTGGAGCGAGGCCACGGGCGCCGGAGCCGCTGGCGGGGTGGCAGCTGCCACTGCTGTCCCCGCGGGCAGGGGACACCGGGGACAGGAGCAGGCAAGGGACACCCAGGGACTGGGACAGCGGTGGGACCACCAAGGACATCCAGGAAACGGGGGGGGCACCCAGGGGTGGTGGCATCCTGGTGCCACCCACAGCACCCAGGGGTGGGACAGGGACAGGGGTGGGACACCCAGGATGGACAGGGGACACCCAGGGACAGGGACAGGGGTGGGAGACCCAGGGATGGACAGGGGACACCCAGGGACAAGGGTGTGACACCCAGGGATGGACAGGGGACATCAGGAACAGGGAGGGACATCCAGGGACCAGGACGGGGCACACAGGGACAGGGACAGGGGTGGGACACCCAGGATGGGCAGGGGACACCCAGGAACAGGGAGGGACATCCAGGGACCAGGACAGGACACATGGGGACTGGGACAGGGGTGTGACACCCAGGATGGACAGGGGACACCCAGGGACAGGGACAGGACACCCAGGGATGGACAGGGGACACCCAGGAACAGGAATCACGCAAGGGACACCCAGGGACTGGGACAGGGACAACGGTGGGACACCTAGGATGGACAGGGGACACCCAGGGACGGGGACAGGGGTGGGAGACCCAGGGATGGACAGGGGACATTCCTGGGGACCAGCACCAGACAAGGGACATCCAGCACCCAGGCCAGGCATGGACTTGGGACACGCAGGGACAGGGATGGGGACAGGGATGTGCCAGCCAGCGATGGGCAGGGGACAGCCAGGACAGAGGGACAGGGAGCCCTGCCCGCAGGACGGGCACAGGGCAGCTGGCACAGGGACAGCAGGACACGCAGGGCAGGGAAAGCCGGACCAGCAGCAGCAGCAGGGCGAGGCCAAGGCCGGGCACCCGGGGCTGGGATGGAGGAGTTTCTCCCTCCGGAAATGTGGGTGCCAGCACTGAGGGCACCCACGGGGTCGCTGCCACCACTGCTGTCCCCTGCCCGGACAAACAGCAGGGTGGGAGTGACGGGAGTTTGCTCCCCACAGGGCACAGCCCGGCACCCCCAGCACCCACAGGGGGTCCCAGTGTCCCTGCACGGGACACGTCCCTGCCCGCTGTCCCCTCCCCGGGCTGTTGTGCCAGCGGCTGCCCTCTGCCTGCCCGGCCCGCCTGGACAAGGACATGGCTGGGGTGCACAGCTCGGGGGGGATCCAGGAGAGCCCCCAGCCCCATCCTGGGGTGCACAGCTGGGGGGGCCCAGGAAAGCCCCCAGCCCCATCCTGGAGAGCCCCAGGAGAGCCCCCAGCCCCATTCTGGGGTGCACAGCCAAGGGGGGCTCCGGGAGAGCCCCCAGCCCCATCCTGGTGTGCACAGCCAGGGGACTCCAGGAAAGCCCCCAGCCCCATTTTGAGCCCCATCCTGGGGTGCACAGCCAAGGGGGGGCTCCAGGAGAGCCCCCAGCCCCATCCTTTCCTCCAGGAGAGCCCCCAGCCCCATCCTGAGCCCCATCCTTTCCTCCAGGAGAGCCCCCAGCCCCATCCTGGAGGTCCCAGGAGACCCCCAGCCCCATCCTTTGCTCCAGGGACCCCCCTGCCCCATCCTGGGGTGGGACAAGGACATGGCTGGGACTCCTGGGGGCTCCCCAGGACAGCCCCAGCCCCATTCCTGGGGTGCACAGCCTGGGCACTCCAGGAAAGCCCCCAGCCCCATCCTGGGGTGCACAGCCAGGGGACTCCAGGAAAGCCCCCAGCCCCATCCTGGGGTGCACAGCCAGGGGACTCCAGGAAAGCCCCCAGCCCCATTTTGAGCCCCATCCTGGGGTGCACAGCTGGGGGGGCTCCAGGAAAGCCCCCAGCCCCATCCTGGAGAGCCCCAGGAGAGCCCCCAGCCCCATTCTGGGGTGCAGGAGCCGGAGGGGGGCTCCGGGAGAGCCCCCAGCCCCACCCTGAGCCCCATCCTTTGCTCCAGGAGAGCCCCCAGCCCCATCCTGGGGTGCACAGCCGGGGGGGGCTCCAGGAGAGCCCCCAGCCCCATCCTTTGCTCCAGGAGAGCCCCCAGCCCCATCCTGGGGTGCACAGCCAGGGGGGCTCCAGAAAAGCCCCCAGCCCCATTCTGAGCCCCATTCTGGATCTCCAGGAGAGCCCCCAGCCCCATTTTGGAGCTCCAGGAGAGCCCCCAGCCCCATCCTGGGGTGCACACCCCGGGGGACTCCTGGAGAGCCCCCAGCCCCATCCTTTGCTCCAGACGAGCCCCCAGCCCCATCCTTTGCTCCAGGAGAGCCCCCAGCCCCATCCTTTGCTCCAGGAGAGCCCCCAGCCCCATGCCCACCCCTGGGCACCGTCCCCGGCGCTGTCCCCAGGGCTCGGGTGTCACCAGCCATTCCCGTTCTGTGTCTCCCCAGCCGCGCCCCGCAGCCCCCCCCGGCCCCGGGGACACCGCGCCCCCCGTGTCCCCACGGGCGGGGTGGGACAGCGGCACACGCCCCATTCCGTGCCCATCCACCCGGACACCGGGGGAGCAGGAGGGATTTGCCGCAGGAGGGGATTTGGTGGAGGGCCGCCGGGTCTGGGGAGTGAGCCCAAATCCCGGGGCCGCAGGGGCGGGTCTGGGGGGAGCAGGAGGGGTTTGGGGATCAGGAGAGGGTCTTGGGGAGCTGAAGGGAATTTGGGGGAGCAGGAGCGGATTTTGGGGGAGCAGGAGGGGATCTGGGGGAGCAGGAGGGGATTTGGGGATCAGGAGCGGGTCTGGGGGATCAGGAGCAGATCCAGGGGAGCAGGAGGGGGTCTGGGGGATCAGGAGAGGGTCTTGGGGAGAAGGAGGGATTTGGGGGAGAAGGAGGGGATTTGGGGGAGCAGGAGGGGATCTGGGGGAGCAGGAGCAGATCCAGGGGAGCAGGAGGGGGTCTGGGGGAGCAGGAGCGGAGCCGGAGCCCCCCGCCCGCCGCTCCCCGCGGAGCCGCTTCCGCGCCGCAGACAAAGGCAGCGAGAGGGGAGCCCAGCCTGGCTGGAAGATGGGTTTTACCCTAATCCCGGGAATTAAAATGAAGAAAAGCAGAAGCGGGGCGCGGGGCGGAGCTGGGGGCGCGGGGGGGCAGCGGAATCGGGCGGGGCGCGCACGGTGACCCCGCGCTGCCCACGGGGGTGCCCCTCTGGGCCGGGGGCTCGCCGGGGTCCCCCCAGCGCCCTCCCGGCTCCAGGCGGGCGCTCCCAGCCGGCAGCTCCCGGTCCCTGGCGGCGGCGGCAGCGGCACGAAGCCATTTTGAGCGGGCGGCCAGACCGGAGGGTTACGGCCGCAGCCCCTCCTTCCCTGCCCGCCGGGATAAACAACAGCGAGGCCGGGGGGGCAAAGCCGGGAATGCCAAGCCGGGAATGCCAAGCCGGGAATGCCGGGCGGGGCGGCGGCGGCGGGGGGGAGCACCGAGGACTTACGCGCTCATCGCACATCAGGGAGGGGCCGCGATGCCGCCGGGGTTCGGGGCAGCTCCCGGAGCACGGAGGGCGGCCGGGCAGCGCTGGGGGAGCCTCCCGGCCGTGCCCGGTGCCGGCGGGGCACATGCCAACCCGCTGCCGCTCACGGCCTAAAATTACCACGGCCCCTTCCCGAGGCGGCGCCGCCAATCAGGGCGGCGGGGAAGGCGTGCGGGCGGCTCGGGAGCTCCTCTGCATTGCAGCTGGATGTGGGCAGAGGGGATTTGCTCCAGCGGGGAGAGATGGCAGCCCCCGGGGGGTGTCCCCGCGGTGGCTTTGCCCGTCCCGGGGCTGGGGGGCGCTGGTGGCGGGTGGGTGACACGGCCACGCTGTGGCACCCCCGGTGCTCCCCCCGCCGCCGCCGCCGCGGCTCGGGTGGGAGGGAGGGGGTGGATTTTGCAGCACGCGGCCCCCAACGTGCGGGCAGCGCTCGCTGCGTGCTGGGGACGTGCGGTGCCCGCAGCCGCGGCTCCCCAGCCCCTCCGGCCCTCGCGGGGCACCCACGAGGCACCGAATGCTGCGCTGGGATCTGGGCTGAGCCGGAGCCATGGGGGAGGCGGGGGGAAACACGAGGCAGAGCCCCGGGGGCTGCGCGGAGGGAGATGGACCCCAGGGGTGGGGGGGGGGGGGTGGTCGGGAAGGGGGTGACCCCCACGCCAGGGACCCTCCTGTCCACGCAGAGCCACGGCACGGGGGGTCCGAGAGACCCCCAGCCCCGGGCGGGCGGCGAGGAGGGGCGGCGCAGCCCGGCCGGAGCGGGACGGGGGCTGGAGGCGTTGGCCGGTGAATAACGGGATGGGGAGACGGAGCAAAGACCCCCCCCCCCCACGGGGGTTTCCACACCCCACGGCGGCTCCAGCCCGTTCCCCGAGCAGAAACCCCCTCCCCAAATCGGGGGCGGGACCCGCCCCGCGCTGTGGCAGACCAGGGACAGGGACAGGGACAGGGACAGGGACAGGGACAGGGACAGGGACAGGGACAGGGTCCCGCGGCACACCGGGGCTGGGTGAGGCGCACTGGGGCGATGCTGCGGGGGCTCAGGGCCGCCGGGGCACCGGGGGGAAGGTGGCTGGGCAGAACGCAGCAGGGCTCAGGTGCCGCCGGGGGCAGCAGGGGGGGTCCCCCGGGGCAGAACGCAGGTCCCCGGGGTGGGACCCCAGCGGCGGCAGGTGGGGCCCCCGGGTGCTGGGGTCCCCGGGGGTGTCGGACCCCGCTCCCGCTCCCTGTCCTGGTCCCGCTCCTTATCCCGGTCCCGATCCTACCTGCTCCATGGGGCCGCTCAGGGGGCGGGCGCGGCGGTGCGGCCGCGGGCCATGGGCCGGTCCCGCTGCCGGTGCCGGTGGCGGTGCCGGTGGCGGAGCCGGCGCGCCCCGGTGCGGTCCCGCTGCCGCCGCCGCCTCTCGCCGCCGCCCACGCCCGGCGCCGCCCGGCGCATCCCGGGAGCGGCGTCATGTGAGCGGCGACGGGAGGGGGCCCCCGGCCCCACCCGGACCCCGCCGCCGCCCTCCCTCCCGCCCCTCCGCCGGCCCCCCCGGGACCCCGCCAGCCCCACCCCGCTGCCTCCCTCGTGCTCTGTCTCTGCATCCATCCCTCCATCCATCCATGGATTCCATCCATCCATCCATCCATCCATCCATCCATCCATGGATTCCATCCATCCCTCCATGGATTCCATCCATCCTTCCATCCATCCATGGATTCCATCCATCCATCATCCATCCATCCATCCATCATCCATCCATCCATCCATCCATCCATCCATCCCTCCATGGATTCCATCCATCCATCCATCCATCCATCCATCCATGGATTCCATCCATCCATCATCCATCCATCCATCCATCCATCCATCCATGGATTCCATCCATCCATCCATGGATTCCATCCATCCATGGATTCCATCCATCCATCCATCCATCCATCCATCCATCCATCCATCCGTCCATCCATCCATCCATGGATTCCATCCATCCATGGATTCCATCCATCCATCCATCCATCCCTCCATCCATCCATCATCCATCCATCCATCCATGGATTCCATCCATCCATCCATCCATCCATCCATCCATCCATCCATCCATCCATCCATCCATCCATCATCCATCCATCCCTCCATGGATTCCATCCATCCATCATCCATCCATCCATCCATCCCTCCATGGATTCCATCCATCCATCCATCCATCCATCCATCCATCCATCCATCCATCCATCCATCCATTCATCCATCCATCCATCCATCCATCCATCCATCCATCCATCCATCCATCCATCCATCCATCCATTCATCCGTCCATCCATGGATTCCATCCCTCCCTCCATCCATCCGGATCCATCCATCCATCCATCCATCCATCCATCCATCCATCCATCCATTTCCATCCATCCATCTCCCATCCTCCATCCATCCATCATCCATCATCCATCCATCCATCCAGGCTGGGATGGTCCATCCATCCATCCATCCATCCCCTCAGGGCTGGCACGGTGGCAGTGTCACTCTCTGTCCCCCCCCCAGGCTGGCACGGTGGCAGTGGCAGTGTCACTGTCTGTCCCCCCCAGGCTGGCACGGTGGCATTGGCAGTGTCACTGTCTGTCCCCCCAGGCTGGCACGGTGGCATTGGCAGTGTCACTCTCTGTCCCTCCCCAAGGCTGGCACGGTGGCAGTGTCACTGTCTGTCCCGCCCCAGGGCTGGCACGGTGGCAGTGGCAGTTTCACTGTGTGCCCCCAGGCTGGCACGGTGGCAGTGGCAGTGTCACTGTCTGTCCCCCCCCCCAGGCTGGGATGGTGGCAGTGGCAGTGTCACTGTCTGTCCCCCAAGGCTGGCATGGTGGCAGTGTCACTCTCTGTCCCCCCAGGCTGGCACGGTGGCAGTGTCACTGTCTGTCCCCTCCAGGCTGGGTTGGTGGCCCCTGGCCTGTCCTTTCCCGGGGTGGCAGCCAAGCCCTCGGGGCTGGGTAAATGTTAGCTCGGAGCTGGTGCCAGCCCAGCGCTGACCCTGGGGCACTGCCAGGGCCCGGCCGGGGACAGCGGGGACAGTGGGGACAGCAGGGACAACGGGGACAGCAGGGACAACTGCCCACCCATCCCCGGGCACGGCCCCGGCTGCATTGGTCCAGGCCTGGGATGTGCCTCAGTGTCCCTTGGATTGATCCCACACCGTGCCTCAGTTTCCCTTGGACTGGTCCCATTCTGTGCCTCAGTTTCCCTTGGACTGGTCCCACACCGTGCCTCAGTTTCCCTTGGATTGATCCCACACCGTGCCTCAGTTTCCCTTGGATTGATCACATGTTATGCCTCAATTTCTTTTGGATGGCTCCAGGCCGTGCCTCAGTTTCCCCTGGAATGGTCTTGTGCCATGCCTTAGTTTCCCTTGAATGGCTCCAGGTTGTGCCTCAGTTTCCCTTAGACTGATCCCATGCCGTGCCTCAGTTTCCCTTGGATTCATCCCATGCCGTGCCTCAGTTTCCCTTGGACGCCCCCACCCTGTGCCTCAGTTTCCCCCGTTCCCACGCTCCCCTCGGCACATCGGGATGAGCGAGGCCGAGGAGGGGCAGCGCCCCCACCCCACACAGGCCCCAGCCCCAAACTGGGGGTTCGGACACCCCAAACCCCCCCCGTGGCTGGAGCAGAGCTGGCCAAGGGTGGGATCTGGGGGTGGGATTTTGGGATGGGATTTGGGGATGGGATTTGGGGATGGGAGTTTGGGGATGGGATTTTGGGATGGGATTTGGGGATGGAATTTTGGGTGGGATTTTGGGATGGGATTTGGGGATGGGATTTTGGGATGGGATTTCAGGGATGGAATTTTGGGGTGGGATTTTGGGATGGGATTTGGGGATGGGATTTTGGGATGGGATTTGGGGACAGGGATTTTGGGGTGGGATTTTGGGATGGGATTTCAGGATGGGATTTGGGGATGGGATTTGGGGATGGGATTTTGGGTGGGATTTTGGGATGGGATTGAGGGACAGAATTTTGGGGTGGGATTTTGGGATGGGATTTCAGGACGGGATTTTGGGGTGGGATTTTGGGATGGGATTTGGGGATGGGATTTTGGGATGGGATTTCGGGATGGGATTTCGGGATGGGATTTCGGGATGGGATTTCGGGACGGGATTTTGGGGTGGGATTTTGGGATGGGATTTAGGGACGGAATTTTGGGGTGGGATTTTGGGATGGGATTTGGGGATGGAATTTTGGGGTGCAATTTTGGGATGGGATTTAGGGTGGGATTTTGGAATGGTATTTGGGGATGGGATTTAGGGACGGAATTTTGGGGTGGGATTTCGGGGTGGGATTTGGGGTGGGATTTTGGGATGGGATTTTGGGATGGGATTTCAGGATGGGATTTCGGGACGGAATTTCGGGGTTCCAAACCCGGCAATGGGGTTTGAGAACGGCGTTTAAGCACGGGGAGCGACACCGACACCCGCCGCCCAACGGGGATTTTCCCCGCACCGCCAGCAGCCGCCCCCCGTCCCGGAGCCCCCCGGGCCGGGGCCGCTCTCGGGGGTCCCGGGGGCAGCGGCACCGAGGCTGGGACCGGGGGCAGGCGGAGCGCGAAGAAAGCGCCCTTTGTCCGGGGCCGCGCCGCTTTCTGATGCTAATGAGGAGGCAAAAATGAAACCCCGCCCCGCTGGGCGCTGTCCAGCCCCGCTCGGGGGCGGCCGCACAAAAGCGGCTTTTTTTGGGGGGCCCCGGGGGCAGCGAGGGGGTGCCCCGGGTCCCCACGGGCTCCTCCGGGCCGTGGGCGCATCCCGGGGCTCCGAATTCCCGCAGCGTTCCCGGGAATGCAGCGCCCCAAAGCTTCCTCGGGATGCGGGGATCCCAAATCCGCCTCATTCCCAATCCTGGGGATCCCAAATCAGCCCCATTCCCAATCCCGGGGATCCCAAATCTGCCTCATTCCCCATCCTGGGGATCCCAAATCTTCCCAATCCTGGGGATCCCAAATCCGCCTCATTCCCAATCCTGGGATCCCAAATCCATCTCATTCCCCCATCTGCCTCACTCCCCATTCCAGGGATCCCCACCCCAAATCTGCCCCATTCCCCATCCCGGGGATCCCAAATCCATCCTATTCCCAATCCCAAATCCGCCTCATTCCCCATCCTGGGGATCCCAAATCCACCCCATTCCCCATCCTGGGGATCCCAAATCCGCCTCATTCCCCATCCTGGGGATCCCAAATCCGCCCCATTCCCAATCCTGGGGACCCCAAATCCGCCTCATTCCCCATCCTGGGGATCCCAAATCCGCCCCATTCCCAATCCTGGGGATCCCAAATCTGTCCTATCCTGGGGATCCCAAATCCGCCCCATTCCCAATCCTGGGGACCCCAAATCCGCCTCGTTCCCCATCCAAGGGACCCCAAATCTGCCCCATCCTGGGGATCCCAAATCTGCCCCATTCTCAATCCTGGGAATCCCAAATCCACCCTATTCCCCATCCTGGGGATCCCAAATCCACCCTATTCCCAATCTTGAGGACCCCAAATCTGCCTCATTCCCCATCCCGGGGACCCCAAATCTTCCTCATTCCCAATCCTGGGGATCCCAAATCTGCCTCATTCCCCATCCTGGGGATCCCAAATCCACCCCATTCCCCATCCCAGGGACCCTAAATCTCCAAAGGGACCCCAAACTGGCTGCGCCCCCATCCCTGAGACCCCAAACCCGCCCGGCCCGAGGGGGATTTGGGGGCAGGGAAATGGGGAAGGGGCTGGGGAGGGGATTTGGGGGGGCAGGAGGGGGATTTGGGCTTCTCCCACCCTTGGGGTCTCAGCCCACCCCACCCCAAAGGGATTTGGGAACTGGGGGTACCGGGGGCACCCAGAAATCCCCAAATTCATTTTGGGGTATTGGGAGCAGCCATGGGGGCACCCCGAGTTCCCTGATGGATTTTGGGGTCACAGGATGCCCCCAAAAAAGGGGCAAAAGGGACCCGGAGGGGGGTGAAGGACTCGGAATTCACCACAAAAAAATCCAACGGTTTCCAAGGTTTTTATTTCAAACCCTTTCTCTCTTCCCTTCCCGCCCTCCCACACAGCAAAAATAAAAAAAATAAATCCCAAACAACCCAAAAAAAAAAACCCCCAAAAAAACCCCAAAAATTGACGCTAAAAATGAGTTTTACAAACACCAAGTCAGCTCTTCCTGGCTGACCCCGTATAGGAAAAAAAAAAAAACATCCCCAAAAATAAAACCCCAAAACCCCCAAAATCCAGGAATTCCACACCAGCAGTTCCTAAAATCCCCCACAAGAGGCCAAACATGCCTATAAATACAATATTTACACACAAACCCCACAGCTCCCCACCCCAAAAAATAACCAAACACACCCAAAAGTGCATTTGTGGTTCATATCAAAACCCATCATTATTAATATTATTATTATTAATTAATTTTTTTTTCATTACATCTGAAAGATTGGCCTGCAAAGTCTGTTTGGTTTGTTTTTTATTATTATTATTTTTTTTTTTAACCATTTAGTATCTTTTCTCATATATTTATGAAAATAAATTATACAGCCACTATTTGAATAAATTAAGCACACAGCAAAAAAAAAAAAAATTTAGATTAAAATTAAAATTTAAAATTAAAAAAAAAAAAAGGGGATAAAAATAAAAATAAAATTAAGCAAAAACTGCTTTTTTTGTTTTTTTTTTTTAATTCCAAAGGGTGATTCCCAAAATCCTGGGAATCTCCTGCCCTGGGAGCTGCTGGAATCTGGGCTGGATCCCGTGAAATTCCTGGGATTTGGGGTGAAGCCCTGCACTGGGAGCACTGGGAGCACTGGAAATGGCCCAAGGTGGCACTGGGAGCAGTGGGAGCTGCCCAGGGTGGCACTGGGAGCACTGGGAGCACTGGGAGCACTGGGAGCTCTCCAGGCTGCGGTTTTGGGACACTGGGAGCACTGGGAGCTGCCCAGGGTGGCACTGGGAGCACTGGAAATGGCCCAAGGTGACACTGGGAGCACTGGGAGCTGCCCAGGTTGGGGTTTTTAGGCACTGGGAGCTCTCCAGGCTGTGGTTTTGGGAAACTGGGAGCACTGGGAGCTGCCCCAGGGTAGCACTGGGAGCACTGGAAATGGCCCAAAGTGGCACTGGGAGCACTGGGAGCTCTCCAGGCTGCGGTTTTGGGACACTGGGAGCACTGGAAATGGCCCAAGGTGGCACTGGGAGCACTGGGAGCTCTCCAGGCTGCGGTTTTGGGACACTGGGAGCACTGGAAATGGTCCAAGGTGGCACTGGGAGCACTGGAAATGGCCCAAGGTGGCACTGGGAGCACTGGGAGCTGCCCAGGGTGGGATTTTTAGGCACTGGGAGCTCTCCAGGCTGCGGTTTTGGGGCACTGGGAGCACTGGGAGCTGCCCAGGGTGGCACTGGGAGCACTGGGAGCACTGGGAGCTCTCCAGGCTGCGGTTTTGGGGCACCGGGACAGCCCAGGATGAGGTTTGAGGAGGATTGGGAGCGCCCCAGGATGGCAAAAAACGCCCAAAACCCCCAAAAAATCCCCAGCTCCCATTCCCAGTGCCCGCCCAGGTCCGTTTTTCCCTGATCTGCTGCTCCCTGTTCCCAAAGCTCTCCCATTCCCAAAGAAGAGTGGGAATGCTGTCGCCATCCCCTCACGGAGAGAACAGGATTTTCCCTGGATTTTCCACACCTTCCCAATTCCCTGCATCCCGTTATCCATCCCTGATCCACTTTTCCTTTTTCCTTTTTTTTCCAAGGTCTCTTTTTCTTTGTTTTTGGGATGAAAAGCTGGAGCAGGTTCTCGGGAAGGTTTCCCCTCACGCAGTCCCATGAGGTATTTCCATGGATTTTCAGGCTCAGTTTCACCCAGAAAACCTGGAATATTTGTTGTTTTTTAAGGATTGCGGGTTTATTTTCCCCTCCAAATCCCAGCTGGAGGAGGCAGGCAGGGCGGGATTCGTAGCACCTTTCGCGGCAAAGCAGCTTGGAATTTTTTCCCCATTAAAATCCACAGGAATTCCGGGACAGGAGCTCCCGGGGCTCCAGGGAATCCTCAGGTCCAGCAGGATGGGGGCAATTCCTTGGATCCAGAGCACTGGAATGCTGCTCCTTGGCACAAAGAATCCTCCAGAATTCCCAGCTGGAAGTTCCCCCATGGAATTCCTGCAGATCCCAAGGGATGAGGGAGGAAGGGAGGGAGGGAATCTGTGCCCAAAATCAGCGACGGAGCCCAAACTCTCCCGGATTCGCCGTTCCTGACGCGCCAGGGAGAGGAGGGAGCCGCTCCGGGAGGATGCTCCGAAGGGAATCACTCCATTCCCAGCCTCTGGAATCCACGCCAGGTCCGGGATCCCCTGCAGGATTCCAGGGGGAGCTCCAGCAATTCCAGCGGCAGCTCTCCCACCTTCGCTCCACTCCAAGGGAACCTTCCAGCCGCGTTCCCCTTGGATCCACCGCACCCCACGCTCCTCCTTCCGCGGCTCCACGCTTTTCCCAGGATGCTTGGAGGGTTTGGATCCCTTTCCCCCAATCCTGGGAAGTGGGGGGGAGCTGTGGAGCTGCTGGGAATTCCACGTTTTTCTTTATTCCCAGGGGTTCTTCCGTGCCCCCGGCTCCGTTTGCAGCTCTCCGGAGAGGATCAAAGCCTGGGAGCAGATGGATCTTCCCAAAGGATTCCCCCTTTTCTCCTCCCTCTCCCCCCGGCTGGAAATTCCCAAGGTGGGATCCGAAAATCCAGCGGGATCAGAAAATCCAGTTTTTTTCCTCGTGCTGAAAATCCAAAAAAAAATTTTAAAAAAAATTTAAAAAAAAAAAAAATAAAATCCAGAGACATCCAAACCGAAAGCTCCCAGGAAAACTTGGGAATAGTGCCGTGACATTCTGTGTTCCGCGGGGCCCGGCTGGGCTCCCCCAGGATTCCTTTTCCCCAGGAGCCAGGGCTCCGGATCCTGCTCTGCTGGGTTTCCTGGGAATGCTGGGTTTCCTGGGAATGCTGGGTTTCCTGGGAATGCTGGGCCCTCTCCTCCAGGAAAAGGGCAGGAGCAGCAGCAGCAGGAGCTCGGCCTCCTCCCCACCGCCATGGCAGGAGGGCAACAACCAAATTCCTGCCAGGAAAAAACACCGGGAATTGGGATCAGATGGGACTGGGAGGGATGGGGGCGAGTAGGAATGGGAATGGGAGCAAGGGAGGTTTGGGAGCAGGAGGGTTGGGCCCTTCCCAAGGGAAGATGGGAATGGTAAAGGCCAGGAAGCCTCGTTCCCCTTCCCAAGGAAAGCTGGGAACAAGGGTAACAGGCAAGGAAGACTCGCTGCCCTTCCCAAGGAAAACTGGGAATGGGAGAAGGCCAGGAAGCCTTGCTTTCCTCTCCAGAGAAAGTCTGGGAACGGTGAAAGACCCCTGAGGGAGCAGCCACGGCTTCTCGGGGGGTTCTGAGGGAACAGCAGGACCTGCCTTGGATCCTGGGATGAGGCACCAATGAGGCGCCGCTCCCAACCATTCCCAGGGCATTCCCAGACCATGCCTGGACCATTCTGAGGCCATTCCCAGACCATCCCCAAACCATCACCAGATCATCACTGAACCCTTCCCAGCCCATTCCTGACCATCCCAAATCATCCCAGCCCATTCCCGACCATCCCAAATCATCCCAGACCACTCCCAGACCATTCCAAATCATCCCAGACCACTCCCAGACCATTCCTGACCATTCCAAATCACGCCAGACCATTCCTGACCATTCCAAATCATCCCAGACCACTCCCAGACCATTCCTGACCATCCCAAATCATCCCAGACCATTCCTGACCATTCCTGACCATCCCAAATCACCCCAGACCATTCCTGACCATTCCAAATCATCCCAGACCATTCCTGACCATTCCAAATCACCCCAGACCACTCCTGACCATCCCAAATCATCCCAGACCATTTCTGACCATTCCAAATCATCCCAGACCATTCCCAGCCCGTTCCAGACCATTCCTGACCATTCCAAATCATCCCAGACCATTCCTGACCATTCCAAATCATCCCAGACCACTCCTGACCATTCCAAATCATCCCAGACCATTCCCAGCCCGTTCCAGACCATTCCAAATCATCCCAGACCATTCCAGACCATTCCAAATCACCCCAGACCACTCCCAGACCATTCCTGACCATTCCAAATCATCCCAGACCATTCCTGACCATTCCTGACCATCCCAAATCACCCCAGACCATTCCTGACCATCCCAAATCATCCCATACCATTCCTGACCATTCCAAATCACCCCAGACCATTCCCGGACCGTTCCCGGACCGTTCCAAATCACCGTCAGTGCCTCCCAGCTCATTCCCGCATCCCAAAGGATCCCAGACCTCCTGCTTCTGTCGGGAGATGAGCTGCGCCTCCTTGAGGGACAGGTACTGCTCCTCCTGCGGGTCGTAGTAGTAGAACTTGCGGATGTAGGAGATCAGGGGCCTGGAAAAACAGCGGGAACAGGCGGATCCCTGAGCCACAACCCCTCCGAAATTCCCAAAACACAACCAGAGCCTCTTCCCCAGAAAAACACCGGGAACAGCTGTATCTCTGAGCCACAACCCTTCCAATATTCCCAAAACACAACCAAAGGCTCTTCCCTGGAAAAACACCCCAGGAAGAGCAGGATTCCAGAGCCACAGCCCCTCTGAAACATTCCCAAAACACAACCAGAGCCTCTTCCCTGGAAAAACAGCGGGAACAGGCGGATCCCTGAGCCACAACTCCTCCGAAATTCCCAAAACACAACCTGAGCCTCTTCCCTGGAAAAACACTGGGAAGAGCAGGATCCCAGAGCCACAACCCTTCCAATATTCCCAAAACACAACCTGAGCATCTTCTCTGGAAAAACAGCAGGAACAGCCGGATCCCAGAGCCACAATCCTTCCAATATTCCCAAGACACAACCTGAACCTCTTCCCTGGAAAAACACCCCAGGAACAGCCAGATCTCTGAGCCACAGCCCTTCCAATATTCCCAAAACACAGCCAGAGCCTCTTCCCTGGAAAAACAGCGGGAACAGCCGGATCCCTGAGCCACAGCCCTTCGAAATTCCCAAAACACAACCAGAGGCTCTTCCCTGGAAAAACAGCGGGAACAGACAGATCCCTGAGCCACAACTCTTCCAATATTCCCAAGACACAACCTGAGCCTCTTCTCTGGAAAAACACCAGGAACAGCCGGATCCCTGAGCCACAACCCCTCCGAAATTCCCAAAACATTGCTGGAGCCTCTTCCCCAGAAAAACACTGGGAACAGCTGGATCTCTGAGCCACAACTCCTCTGACATTCCCAAAACACAACCTGAACCTCTTCCTGGAAAAACACCAGGAACAGCCGGATCCCTGAGCCACAACCCTTCTGAAATTCCCAAAACATTGCCAGAGCCTCTTCCCCAGAAAAACACCGGGAACAGCTGTATCTCTGAGCCACAACTCTTCCAATATTCCCAAAACACAGCCAGAGCCTCTTCCCTGGAAAAACACCCCAGGAAGAGCAGGATCCCTGAGCCACAACCCCTCTGAAACATTCCCAAAACACAACCAGAGCCTCTTCCCTGGAAAAACAGCAGGAACAGCTGGATCCCTGAGCCACAACCCCTCCAAAATTCCTAAAACATTGCCGGAGCCTCTTCCCAGAAATACACCGGGAACAGGCGGATCCCTGAGCCACAACTCTTCCAATATTCCCAAAACACAACCTGAACCTCTTCCCTGGAAAAACACTGGGAAGAGCAGGATCCCAGACCCACAGCCCCTCTGACATTCCCAAAACACAACCAGAGCCTCTTCCCCAGAAAAACACCGGGAACAGCCGGATCCCTGAGCCACAGCCCTTCCAATATTCCCAAAACACAACCAGAGCCTCTTCCCTGGAAAAACACCAGGAACAGCCGGATCCCTGAGCCACAACCCCTCTGAAATTCCCAAAAGGTTGCCGGAGCCTCTTCCCCGGAAAAACACTGGGAAGAGCAGCATCCCAGAGCCACAACTCCTCTGAAATTCCCAGCCCTCCCAGCACCTCCACAGGAACAGGAGCTGCTTCCCAAAGCTCTGGCACAGCAGGGAATTCCTCGTTCCCGAGCCGCTCAGAATTCCCAGGACATCGATCCCGCTATCCCAAAGCTGCAAAAGCCAACGATTCCCACCCGGATCTGGGCTCACAGATCCTTTCCTGCTGCCCGGGAGGGAGGGAGGGAATTCCAGGGATGATCCACGGGGGAATCCCGGGACTCACTTGGGCAGCGGGAGCTCGGGAATGTGGTCGATCCGGACCAGCTGCCGGATCCGGAAGCGGCAAAGGTGCTGCAGGGATTTGACGTTGCTGAACCTGGAGACGGGATACAGGAGCTGGACGGGCGTCGGAGGGAGACCTTTTGGGGGAAAAAAGGAGATTTTGGAGATTGGGATTAGGTGGGATTAGGTTCCCGGGCTCACCTGGAACATCCCATTCCCAGGCTCAACTGGAACCCTGGAAAATCCCATTCCCGGGCTCACTTGGAACTCTGGACCATCCCAATCCTGGGCTCACCTGGATCCCTGGCCCATCCCATTCCCAGGCTCACCTGAACCATCCCATACCCAGGCTCACCTGGATCAAAGGAAAATCCCATTCCCAAACTCACCTGAAACTCTGGATTGCAGGAAAAACTATTCCTGTGATGAAACCCTGGAAAAATCCATTCCCAGCCCCACCTGGATCCCTGGAAAATCCCATTCCCAGGCTCACCTGAACCATCCCATACCCAGGCTCACCTGGATCAAAGGAAAATCCCATTCCCAGGCTCACCTGGAACTCTGGATTGCAGGAAAAACTATTCCTGCGATGAAACCCTGGAAAAATCCATTCCCAGCCCCACCTGGATCCCTGGCCCATCCCCTTCCCAGGCTCACCTGAACCATCCCATTCCCAAGCTCACCTGGATCCCTGGCCCATCCCATTCCCAAGCCCCACCTGGATCCCTGGACAATCCCATTCCCAGGCTCACCTGGGACCCGGGAGCGCAGGAAGTAGAGGAATTTCCCATTTTTGGAGTGCATGATCGCCCTCTTGATGAACTCCACCACGGACTGGCAGCGGTCCTCGAACTTGGGGTGGCACCACAGGCTGAAGGTCCCTTCCACGAGAGAAAGAATTCCCATTATTCCAGGGGAATTTCAGGAAAGCACAGGGGAATTATTCCTGTTATTCCAGGGGATTTTTGGGAAATCATAGGGGAATTATATTGGTTATTCCAGGGAATTTTTGGGAAATCATAGGGGATTATTCCTGTTATCCCAAGCAATTTTTGGAAAATCATAGGGGAATTATTCCTGTTATTCTAAGGAATTTTTTGGAAAAGCACAGGGGAATTACTCCCGTTATTCCAAGCAATTTTTGGGAAAGCAGCTTCCCCAACACGATCACAGAAACAGCAGGGAAAGGATGCTCAGTGACAAATCTGGCATTCCTAAAATCCTCTGGAATGGGCTCTGCTTTATGGATTTGGGAAGAGCCAAGCTTTTCAATATGCATATATTTGAATATATGTAAATTAATGCTCTTATATTTAATCAATTAAATATTCTTCTATTTAATATTATTAAGATAATTTTATGTATTGTTATAAATATTCTATTCAATTAATTCAATACTCTTCTATTTAATCAATTCAATATTCTTCTATTTACTCTATAAAATATCCTTACATTTAATAAATTCAATATCCTTACATTTAATAAAAATTCTCATATTCTGGAGTGTCCCTTCTCCATCCCAACATTCCCAAGGGAAGGTGACCTCGGAGCACTCCCAGCTCCAGGTGCTGCTGTCCCCATTTCCCAGCCCTGGGATCATTTTCCACGGGAGCAGTTTCATGTTCCTGCTCCTTGATTAACGGGATTGCTAATTAGGCCCTGGCTCACCCTTTGTCCCCGCGCTGTCACCTGACCCGCCAGGTGGCCCAGGATGAAACCGGAGCAGGGGACACCAGAGCTCCCAGTGGGTCACACCGGTCTGGACACGCCCTCCTGCACCAAAATCCGGGAATTCTGCAGGCTGGCAAAGATCCCAGCTGTGCCCCGGACACCGGTGTCACCGTGTCCCCAGGTGCCACATCCACGTGGGGTTTGGACGCTAACAGCGATGGGGACTCTGCGTGCAGCCTGATCCAACGCCTGGCCACACTTCCCAGGAATAAATTCTCCCTAAAATCTCCATTTGTCAGAATTCCCTTTAAATCCAGTTTTCCAGAGCACTGCCAGCTCCATATTCCCACTTTTCCAGGCACTGCCAGCTCTTTATTCCCATTTTTCCAAGGCACTGCCAGCTCTCTATTCCCACTTTTCCAAGGCACTGCCAGCTCCGTATTCCCATTTTTCCAAAACACGGCCAGTTCTCTATTCCCACTTTTCCTGGTCACTGCCAGCTCTCTATTCCCACTTTTCCAAAGCATTGCCAGCTCTCTATTCCCATTTTTCCAAGGCACTGCCAGCTCTCTATTCCCACTTTTCCAGGGCACTGCCAGCTCTCTATTCCCACTTTTCCAGGGCACTGGCAGCTCTTTATTCCCATTTTCCCAAGGCACTGCCAGCTCTTTATTCCCACTTTTCCAAGGCACTGCCAGCTCTTTATTGTCACTTTTCCTGGTCACTGCCAGCTCTCTATTCCCACTTTTCCAGGGCACTGGCAGCTCTTTCTTCCTCGGTAGTGCTCCATGCACGTGTGGTGTGTGGTTATTTATTAACCCCTTGGAGCTGGGAATGGCACCCCAGGGATTTGGGATCCTGGGAATGTCTCACCTCGGTAGTGCTCCATGCATGTGTGGTGTGTGGGTTGTAAATCACCCCCTGGAGCTGGGAATGGCATCCCAAAGGTTCCCAGACCCAGGAATGGCTCACCTCAGTAGTGCTCCATGTGGGTGTGGTGCATGGATTGTTTATAACCCCCTGGAGCAGGGAATGGCATCCCAAAAGTCCCCAGACTCAGGAATGGCTCACCTCAGTAGTGTTCCATGTGGGTGTGGTGCATGGATTGTTTACAACCCCCTGGAGCAGGGAATGGCACCCCAGGGATACCAGGAATGGCTCACCTCGGTAGTGCTCCATGCGTGTGTGGTGTATGGATTGTTTATAACCCCCCGGAGCAGGGAATGGCATCCCAAAGGTCCCCAGACTCAGGAATATCTCACCTCGGTATTGCTCCATGAGTGTGTGGTGCATGGATTGTTTATAACCCCCTGGAGCAGGGAATGGCACCCCAGGGATACCAGGAATGGCTCACCTCGGTAGTGCTCCATGCGTGTGTGGTGTATGGATTGTTTATAATCCCCTGGAGCAGGGAATGGCATCCCAAAGGTCCCCAGACCCAGGAATGGCTCACCTCGGTAGTGTTCCATGTGGGTGTGGTGCATGGATTGTTTATAACCCCTGGAGCTGGGAATGGCACCCCAGGGATACCAGGAATGGCTCACCTCGGTAGTGCTCCATGCGTGTGTGGTGTATGGATTGTTTATAACCCCCTGGAGCAGGGAATGGCATCCCAAAGGTTCCCAGACCCCAGGAATGGCTCACCTCGGTAGTGCTCCATGCGCGTGTGGTGTGTGGGTGATCTATAACCCCCTGGAGCAGGGAATGGCATCCCAAAGGTCCCCAGACCCAGGAATATCTCACCTCGGTAGTGCTCCATGTGTGTGTGGTGTATGGATTGTTTATAACCCCCTGGAGCAGGGAATGGCATCCCAAACGTTCCCAGACCCCAGGAATATCTCACCTCGGTAGTGCTCCATGTGGGTGTAGTATGTGGGTGATTTATAACCCCCTGGAGCAGGGAATGGCATCCCAAATGTTCCCAGACCCCAGGAATATCTCACCTCGGTAGTGCTCCATGCACGTGTGGTGCATGGATGATCTGTAACTCCCTGGAGCAGGGAATGGCTCCCCAGGGATTTGGGATCCTGGGAATATCTCACCTCGGTAGTGCTCCATGCGCGTGTGGTGCGTGATGCCCTGCGAGCGGAAGCTCAGGCTCAGGATGTAGCGGGGGTCGGAGCTGTCCCGCACCAGGAAGGACCCGTCCGGTTTCCCCTTCAGCTTCATCTCGGCGTCCTCCCAGTTCATGGGGCCCCAGTACCACCCGCACTGGGAACAGAGAGCGGCAGCTGCGCAGGGATTCCCTCGGGAAGGCTCCCAGGAGGCCGATCCCCGTGGGGAACTGCACCCGGTGTGGGCAGTTGGGGTTGAGGGATGAGGGGACAGAGGGGATCCAGACCCCCCCTTCCACGCTCAGAAATGGTTTTCCTGGACTCCAAAATCATGGGTTCCCAAACCCCAAACCCTGAGGGGCCGAAATCCCAAACCCTCAGGGGCTGGAATCACAAATCCCAAACCTTGAGTGGCCGGATTGCCAAATCCCAATCCTTGAGGGGTCAGAATCCCAAATCCCACTCTCTGAGTGGGTCAGAATTCCCTAATGCCAAACTCTGAGGGGCCGGATTGCCAAATCCCAATCCTTGAGGGGTTGGACTCGCAAATCCCAATCTCTGAGGGGCAGGAATCCAAATCCCAAGCCCTGAGGAGCCGCATTCCCAAATCCCACTCTCTGAGGGGCCAGAATCCCAAATTCCAAACTCTGAGGGGCCAGATTGCCAAATCCCAATCCTTGAGGGGTTGGACTCCCAAATCCCAAACCCTGAGGGCCGCATTCCCAATCCCAGTCCCTGAGGGGTCAGAATCCAAGATCCCAATCTCTGAGGAGCCGCATTCCCAAATCCCAATCTCTGAGGGGTTGGAATCCCAAATTCCACTCTCAGAGGGGCCGCACTCCCAAACCCCAGTCCCCGAGGGGCCGCATTCCCAATCCCAGTCCCCGAGGGGCCGCATTCCCAAATCCCAATCTCTGAGGGGTTGGAATCCCAAATTCCACTCTCAGAGGGGCCGCATTCCCTATCCCAGTCCCTGAGGGGCAGGAATCCCAGTCCCAGTCCCCGAGGGGCCGCATTCCCACTCCCAGTCCCCGAGGGCTCGGATTGTCCCCTAGTCCCCGAGGGGCCACATTCCCAATCCCAGTCCCTGAAGGGCAGGAATCCCAACCCCTGTCCCTGAGGGGCTGCATTCCCAATCCCAGTCCCCGAGGGGCCGCATTCCCAAATCCCAATCTCTGAGGGGTTGGAATCCCAAATTCCACTCTCAGAGGGGTCGCATTCCCAATCCCCGTCCCCGAGGGGCCGCATTCCCAATCCCCGTCCCCGAGGGGCTGCATTCCCAGTCCCTGTCCCCAAGGGCTCGGACTGTCCCCCAGTCCCTGAGGGGCCGCATTCCCCGTCCCAGTCCCTGAGGTGCCACATTCCCAGTCCCATTGTCACTGTCCCCATCTAGAGACAGCCAGGGTCACTGTCACGGACTGTCCCCCATTGTCCCCAGGGGGCCAGGGTCACTTCCCCCATTGTCCCAGTCCCATCTAGAGGGCCAGGGCTGTCCCCTGTCCCCAAGGTGCCGCATTCCCCGTCCCAGTCCCCGAGGGACTCCAGGGTCTGTCCCCCTCCCCCCAGTCACTGCCATGGTCACTGTCACTGCCATTCCCGTCCCTGTCCCGAGGGCAGCCGGGTCACTGTCCCCCACTGTTACCCACTGTCACCTTCTCCAGCTCCCTCAGGCTGGCGGCGAAGCTGCTGGGGTCGGGCCGGGCCAGGGGACACTGCAGGTGTCACGCCGGCACTGGCCCGGGGACCTCGGGGTCATTGTTACCGCCATTGTCACTGTCACGATCATCTAGAGAAAGGCGTCTGCAGGGACAGACAGACAGACAGACAGGTCACTGTCACCGTCACTGCCATTGTCATTGTCACCGCCATTGTCATCTAGAGACAGCCAGGGTCACTGTCACTGCCATTGTCACCCAGACACAGCCGGGACACTGTTACTGCCACTGTCACTGTCACCGCTATTGTCATCTAGAGACAGCCACAGTCACTGTCACTGCCATTGTCATTGCCATTGTCACTGCCATTGTCACTGCCATTGTCACTGCCACAGCCATTGTCATCTAGAGACAGCCAGGGTCACTGTCACTGCCATTGTCACCCAGACACAGCCGGGTCACTGTCACTGCCACTGTTACTGCCACTGTCACTGCCATTGTCATCTAGAGACAGCCAGGGTCATTGTCATTGTCATTGTCACTGCCACTGTCACTGCCACTGTCACTGTCACACAGAGACAGCCGGGTTACTGTCACTGCCATTGTCACGCGGGGTCACTGTCACCTAGAGACAGCTGGGTCATTGTTACTGCCACTGTCACTGCCATTGTCACACAGAGACAGCCAGGGTCATTGTCACTGCCACTGTCACTGCCACTGTCACTGCCATTGTCACACAGAGACAGCCAGGGTCATTGTCACTGTCATTGTCACCCACAGATAGGCCAGGGTCACTGTCATTGTCACCCAGAGACACCTGGAGACTGCAGGAGGGAAAAAGTGGGGACTCCAGGAGGGGGAAAAATCAGAATTCCAGGAGGGGAAAAATCAGAATTCCAGGAGGGGGAAAAAGAGGAGTTCCAGGAGGGGGAAAAGCAGAATTCCAGGAGGGGGAAAAAATTGAATTGCAGGAATGGGAAAAAGCAGAATTCCAGGAGGGAAAAAACAGAATTCTAGGAAGGGGAAAAGCGGAATTCCAGGAGGGGGGGGAAAAGCGGAATTCCAGGATGGGAAAAAACAGAATTCCAGGATGGGAAAAAGCAGAATTCCAGGAGGGGAAAAAAATCAGAATTCTAGGAGGGGGAAAAAGCAGAAATTCCAGAAGAAGGGAAATGAAATTCAGAAGGGGGAGAAAAAAATGGAATTCCAGGAGGGGGAAAAATTCAGAATTCCAGGAGGGGAAAAAAAATCAGAATTCCAGGAGGGGAAAGAGAGGGGAGTTCCGGGGAAAAAGGAATTCCAGGAGGGGCAGCGTCCCGCTGAAATCAGAATTCAGGATGGGAAAAAGCGGAATTGCAGTAGGGGGAAAAGCGGAATTCCAGAAGGGGGGGGGAATGGAATTGCAGGAATGGGAAAAAGCGGAATTCCAGGAATGGGAAAAGCGGAATTCCAGGATGGGAAAAAGCGGAATTCCAGGGGAAGGCAGGGCTGGCCGAGCGGAGCTGACCTGGGGCGTGGGGCGGAGGCGGCGGGGGCAGAGGGAAGGATTGCAGGGAAGAGCCCATGGGCCCCACGAGCACGGCCGGAGGCAGCGTCCCGCTGATATCATCTAGGAGAGAGCAGAGACGGGTCAGGAGACAGGGAGGGAACGGCCCCAGAGCCCGACAACAGCACGGAAAAGGGAATTTGGGAATTCCCAGTGGAGCTTGAGAGTCTGGGAAAACAGCATGGAAAAGGGAATTTGGGGATTTCCAGTGGAGCCCCAGAAAACAGCATGGAAAAGGGAATTGGGAATTCTCAGCAGAGTCTGGGAAAACAGCACGGAAAAGGGAATTGGGGGATCCCCAGCAGAGTCCTAAATCCTGGGAAAACAGCATGGAAAAGGGAATCTGGGGATTCCCAGCAGCACCTCCTCTCTGCTGGAGGACAGGGATCCCTTTTCCAGCACTGGAATTCCCAGGGCTCCAGGGATGAATCCCAGGTTTCCAAAGACAATTCCCAAGGTCTCCAAGGACCATCCCCAGCTTCCCAAGGACCATCCCAAAGTTCCCAAGGACCATCCCAAGATTCCCAGGGACCATCCCCAGGTTCCCAAGGACCATCCCCAGGTTCCCAAGGACCATCCCCAGGTTCCCAGGGACCATCCCAAGGTTCCCAAGGACCATCCCAAGATTTCCAGGGACAATTCCCAAGGTTCCCAAGGACCATCCCCAGGTCTCCAAGGACCATCCCAAGGTTCCCAAGGACCATCCCCAGGTTCCCAAGGACCATCCCAAGGTTCCCAGGGACCATCCCAAGATTTCCAGGGACCATCCCAAGATTTCCAGGGACAATTCCCAAACTTCCCAGGGACCACCCCAGGGCAGTACCGAGCAGGCTGAGGCTCCCAGGGACCATCCCAAGGTTCCCAAGGACCATCCCCAGGTTCCCAAGGACCATCCCAAGATTTCCAGGGACAATTCCCAAACTTCCCAGGGACCATCCCAGGGCAGTACCGAGCAGGCTGAGGCTCCGGCGGGGCGGCGGCGGAGGGGTCGGAGGGTGAGGGGAGCTGAGCCCTCGCTGGGAAATGTCCACGTCCACCAGTGACACCGTCTCACCTGGAAAAGGACAGGGAAAAGCCCAGCGAGGGCCCAGGATGAGCACAGGGAAAGCAATTCCACACAATTTCCGAGATTTTTCCCATTTGATGCTCCCAAAACAAATTTTTCCGTCTTTGGAGAGGCCTTGAAGGGATTTGCCCCAAGCCCAGCGGCTGGATGGGATGAGGAGGCTCCGAAGGGTTTTTCCCAGCATGGAATTCCCACACCGAGCAGAGCTGATCCGTGTGCGGCACCAGGGACACGGTCATTTTCAAAAAGAATTAAATTTTTTAAAGTAATTTTTAAAATAATCAGATAAACTAATAATTCATGAAATCAACCTCCCAAATGAACGCAAAAATTTGGCATCTCCAGGTTTTCCTCTGCAGATTCCTTTGAGGAGAAGCAGCTCCTCTCCTGGGGGGTCTCAGACCCCTTTCCTTTGGCTTAAACCCTTTCCTGGGGTCTTAGGCCCCGTCCTTGGGCTTCAGACCCTGTTCCTGGTGGTTTAAGTCCTGTCCTGGGCTCAGATCCTCTCTTTGGGGTCTCCCTTTTGGGTCTGAGGGCAGCAGAACCGAGGGACACCACAGAGATCCCAGTTTGGGATCCCACAGAAGCGAAATTCCCCGTTCCCCGCTCGTCCCACAGCAAAGCAAAAACCCCAAACGTGCACAAATCGCCCCCAAATCCTCACCTGTGAAGAGGGGGCTGAACACAACCGGGGAAAAGGCACTTTGGGTTCTTGTCAGTCTGTGTTTCCTGTGGGGGAAAACAGGGGGGAAATGGGGTGAGGAGAGATGAGGAGACTCAGAATGCCAGCAGGAAAATGAACAGGAGAACCTTCTTCAACCGGAGAAACTTCTCCTACCAGGAGAAACTTCTCCATCCTTCTCCACCCTTCCCTCTCCATCCTTCCCTCTCCATCCTTCCCATCCTTCCCTCTCCATCCTTCTCCATCCTTCCCTTCCTTCCCTCTCCATCCTTCCCTCTCCATTCTTCTCCATCCTTCCCTCTCCATCCTTCCCATCCTTCCCTCTCCATCCTTCTCCATCCTTCCCTCTCCATCCTTCCCATCCTTCCCTCTCCATCCTTCTCCATCCTTCCCTCTCCATCCTTCTCCATCCTTCCCTCTCCATCCTTCTCCATCCTTCCCTCTCCATCCTTCCCTCTCCATCCTTCTCCATCCTTCTCCATCCTTCCCTCTCCATCCTTCCCATCCTTCCCTCTCCATCCCTCTCCATCCTTCTCCATCCTTCTCCATCCTTCCCTCTCCATCCTTCTCCATCCTTCTCCATCCTTCTCCATCCTTCCCTCTCCCTCCGTCTCGATCCTTCCCTCTCCATCCTTCTCCATCTTTCCCTCTCCATCCTTCCCTCTCCATCCCTCTCCATCCTTCCCCCTCCATCCTTCTCCATCTTTCCCTCTCCATCCTTCCCCCTCCATCCTTCTCCATCCTTCCACCCACATCCTTCTCCAGCTCCTGCCCAGGGCAGGGGACCAGGAGAAGCTGGCACTCCGTCCTGCTCCAAAGCAAATCCCTGAGCAGGGAATTCATCGAGATTTTGGACAGAAAAGCCCGAGCAGGTGCCAGGGAGCCACGGAGCTGTTTCACAACAGACCTCACCCTGCTCCCCAGCACAGGGAATTGCCAAATTGGGCTAACCTTTGTTAAAAAATCCCTAATTAGTGTGAGGGGCTGCATGAAAAGTGACCACCAAAGTGACCGCCAAACCCCCAGAGCAGAGGAAGACGAGGCAGCGATTCCCAGGTGTTTCCCTGCTCCCAGCCCTGCTGGAATAACCCCAATCCCATGAGCAAAGCTTTCTGCCGTTCCACCTCCTTTGGGGCTGTTTGAGTCACCTGCGGGCAAGGAGCCACGGTCTGAGGCTGCTGCAGCTCCCCACGTGCCCAGGGAGGCTCCTCGGGGCCACAGCAGCTCCAGAGAGGCCCCAGCACCCGCCCAGCTGCAGGGCTGGGAGCCGCCAGCTCCCCACCCAGCCCTGCTTCAAAGGGCAGCTCGTTTCGGGGCAATTTTGGCCTCCTCGGGCTGCCAAAGGGCGCTGTCCCCACACGCCAGGGCTGCAGGTCACGCCTGACCCCGGGTCAGCAGCTCCAGCCCGCAGAAAAGCTTCCTGAAGCTCACCCAGAGCAGGAGGAGGAGGAGGAGGCAACACACCCCAAAATCCCTGCAGAGGGTGAACAAACCCCACAGGGAAGGCACCGAACCCACCCCTGCATTCCCTGCTGCGCAGACCTGGGTCTCCTCCTGGCCTTCTCCAGGAGAAACCTCAGCCCTGCTGCTGGGAATGCCAGGGAAAGTGGTTCCAGGAGCTCTGGGAGCAGGGATGGAGCTGATCTGGGAGCAGGGATGGGATGGAGAAGCCCTGGAAGAGCCCTGGAAACAGGGATGGAGCAGCCCTGGAAAGCTGGGATGGAGCTGCCCTGGAAGAGCTCTGGAAGCATGGATGGAGCTGCCCTGGAAGCAGGGATGGGATGCAGCTGCCATGGGAAGCAGGGATGGAGCAGCCCTGGGAAGCAGGGATGGGACAGAGAAGCCCTGGAAGAGCTCTGGAAGCATGGATGGAGCTGCCATGGAAGCAGGGATGGGGCTGCCATGGGAAGCGGGGATGGAGCTGCCCTGGGAAGCAGGGATGGGACGGAGAAGGCCTGGAAGAGCTCTGGAAGCAGGGATGGAGCTGCCATGGGAAGCGAGGATGGAGCTGCCCTGGGAGCAGGGATGGAGCAGCCCTGGGAGCAGGGATGGAGCTGCCCTGGGAAGCGGGGATGGAGTTGCCATGGGAGCGGGGATGGAGCTGCCATGGGAAGCGGGGATGGAGCTGATCTGGAAGAGCTCTGGAAGCAGGGATGGAGCTGCCATGGGAAGCTGGGATGGGATGGAGCTGCCCTGGAAGCAGGGATGGAGCAGCCCTGGGAAGCGGGGATGGAGCTGCCCTGGAAAGCTGGGATGGAGCTGCCCTGGGAAGCGGGGATGGAGCTGCCCTGGAAGAGCTCTGGAAGCAGGGATGGAGCAGCCCTGGAAGCAGGGATGGGATGGAGCTGCCCTGGGAAGCAGGGATGGAGCTGCCCTGGGAAGCAGGGATGGAGCTGCCCTGGAAGCAGGGATGGAGCAGCCATGGGAAGCAGGGATGGAGCTGCCATGGGAAGCAGGGATGGAGCTGCCCTGGAAGCAGGGATGGAGCTGCCCTGGGAGCAGGGATGGAGCTGCCATGGGAAGCAGGGATGGAGCTGCCCTGGAAGCAGGGATGGAGCTGCCATGGGAAGCAGGGATGGAGCTGCCCTGGAAAGCTGGGATAGAGCTGCCCTAGGAGCAGGGATGGGATGGAGAAGCCCTGGGAGCAGGGATGGAGCTGCCCTGGGAAGTGGGGATGGAGCTGCCCTGGAAGCAGGGATGGAGCTGCCCTGGGAAGCAGGGATGGAGCTGCCCTGGAAGCAGGGATGGAGCTGCCCTGGAAGCAGGGATGGAGCTGCCATGGGAAGCAGGGATGGAGCTGCCATGGGAAGCAGGGATGGAGCTGCCCTGGAAGCAGGGATGGAGCTGCCATGGGAAGCAGGGATGGAGCTGCCATGGGAAGCAGGGATGGAGCTGCCCCGGGAGCGGGGATGGAGCTGCCCTGGGAAGCAGGGATGGAGCTGCCATGGGAAGCAGGGATGGAGCTGCCCTGGAAGCAGGGATGGAGCTGCCCTGGAAGCAGGGATGGAGCTGCCATGGGAAGCGGGGATGGAGCTGCCATGGAAGAGCTCTGGAAGCAGGGATGGAGCTGCCCTGGGAGCAGGGATGGAGCTGCCCTGGGAAGTGGGGATGGAGCTGCCCTGGGAAGCAGGGATGGAGCTGCCATGGGAAGCAGGGATGGAGCTGCCCTGGAAGCAGGGATGGAGCTGCCCCGGGAGCGGGGATGGAGCTGCCCTGGGAGCAGGGATGGAGCTGCCCTGGGAAGCGGGGATGGAGCTGCCCTGGGAAGCGGGGATGGAGCTGCCCTGGGAGCAGGGATGGAGCTGATCTGGAAGAGCTCTGGAAGCAGGGATGGAGCTGCCCTGGGAAGCAGGGATGGAGCTGCCCTGGAAGCAGGGATGGGACGGAGAAGCCCTGGAAGAGCTCTGGAAGCATGGATGGAACTGCCATGGGAAGCAGGGATGGAGCTGCCATGGGAAGCAGGGATGGAGCTGCCCTGGGAGCAGGGATGGAGCTGCCATGGGAAGCAGGGATGGGATGGAGCTGCCCTGGGAAGCAGGGATGGAGCTGCCCTGGACCAGCCACAGCCGGCACCGAGCAGCTCCTGCCCCGCTAGAACAGGGGTGAGGACAGGAGGGACCTGTGGGTTCTCACACCAAGAAATCCCGGGATTTGTGCCCCATCCCAGCCAAGCTGGGGCTGGCAACGATTCCTCCTGCAGGGAGGGCGGGAGAGCTGAGCCTGCACAGCAGCAGAGCCTGGGACCCCCAGCTCCCCCAGCCGCTCCTCACGGGACCGATGCTCCGAGCCCCGCTCCCGGTGCCGCTCCCAGAGGTTTTCCCACCATCCCCATCAGGGATGCAGGCCTGCATCAGCGCGACCCTGCTCGGCCGGCCTCTCCCGGGCTCCAGCGGCCCCGAGGGAGCGACGAGGCCTCGGCAGCCGCTCCGAGAGCTCCGGAACGGCCCCGGAGCCCCGCATCCCGCTCCGGGAGAGCAGCACAGCCCGGCCCCGGGACACGGCCCCCGGCGGCATCCCCCCGTCCCAGCCCGGTGCCCCCGTACCTGCCCGGCTCCTGCTCCCGGCCGCGGGCCCCGCACACATCCGTGAGGCTCCCGGCCGAGGCGGCGGCGCTGGCGGCGTCCCCGGTGGCCGAGCCGCCGCTGCAGCTCTTGGTGCGGAAGAGGCGGCTGAGGCGGATGCGGAGCGAGCCCTTCCTGCCGCCGGGGCCGGTGCCGGTGCCGGTGCCCGCGGGCGGCTGTGCAGGGCCCGGCGCTGCCGCTCTGCCGCCGGCACGGGCGGCCCCGCGCCCGGGGGACCCCGGCTCGTCCTCGGAGCCGCTGCCGCCCTCGTCGGGCTCCAGCGCCTCGAGCACCAGCAGCGCATCGCTGGTCTCCTCGCCGGCGGGCGGCCCGAGGCACGGGCAGGGGGTGCCCGCCGCGCCCGCCGCCCCCTTGGCCCCCAGCCCCGGCGGGCGCAGCCCCAGCGCCGCCAGCTGCAGCTCCAGCCCGCTCTGCGCCGCCGCTCCCCAGCCCGCCGCCGCTTTGGGCTCCAGCGCGCAGCGGTGCCGCGGGCACAGCTCGGCCCCGCCGCCCGCCGGGACCCCCGCCCGCCGCCGCCGCCGCCGCCGCTGCCGCTACCGGGCCGCAGTCCTCGCCGGGCCGGCCCTCGGCCGCCGCGTTGCGGAAAACCATCAGCTGCGGCCGCGGGCTGCGCAGCGCCGGCCCGGCCCCCGGCAGCCGCCCCCGCCGCCGGGCCCCGCGCCCGCCGCGCCGGCACCGGCACCGGCGCCGCCCGCCGCGCCCGCCTCCGGCCCGGTGCCATAGCCCAGCAGCCGGCTGAGCACCCGGTACGAGGCCGCGGCGGCCGCCGCCGCATCCCCGTCGCGCTGCATGGCTACGGCCGCCGCATGGCCCGCGGGGACCGGGACCGCACCGGCACCGGCGGCCGCCGCCGCCGCCCTCGCACGGCCGCCGTGCCCCCCCCCCTCGCCGCCGCCGCCGCCGCCCCCCCCCGCGCTTCCGCCGCTGGCCGCGCCCCCCGGTGCCGGTCCCGCCTCTCCCGGTAGCTGCGGTCCCTCCCCGGTGTGGAGGCCGCGCCCCCGAGCCCCCCGAGCGCACGTGGAGGGGCCGCGGGGACACCCTCGGGACACGCACCGAGCGCACGGAGCCGCTCCGAGCCCCGCGCCCACCGGCGGCACCGGCACCCGCGGAGGGACCAGCTCCGAGCCCCGGGAGCCGCTGCGAGTGCCCCGTACCCACGGGCGGGAGCGGTTCCGAACCTCGGCACCAGCTCGGTCCGGGCACCCGCGGGCACGGGGGGGGCATCGAGGGCTCCCGGACACGCAGCTCCAGCCGTGACCCGTCGGACTCATCTCCCGCTCCGGGACCGGGGGATGCGGCGGGGGAAACTGAGGCACGGGCACGCGGCGCTTCGTACAGCGAGCCCTGCGCGGCTTTTGCCCGGTTCTGGCGGGCAGCGCATCCCAACCGGAGCAGACGGGACGGGGGCCGGCTCTCCCCACACCTTCCCGCGGGCTGGGGCTGGGGAGGGTCATGGTTGCTTGAGGCTGGAGCAAGGAAACGGAGCACCCTCCCGTGCCTCAGTTTCCCCTCTGCACCCCGGGTCCGCTGCGAGCATCCCACTTGGGGGGGGGGGTGGGCTTCAGACCCCGCTCTTGCCCGCACCCAGCACCCCCAGCCCCACAGGGACCCCCCCGTGGGTGCCACCCCCCATTCCCACCCCATGACTCGGGGTGGGGACCGGGCACCGCGGGATTGGATCCCGCCACCGTACGGGGGGGACCCCGCGGGCGCCCCGTTCCCCCCGGCTGCCGAGGGGCCGCGGGGAGGGGGATACGGGCAGGAAAATTCCGGCTGCCGTTGCCATGGCTTCCCATCAGGATGCGCTTGCATCACGGGCAGCCCGAGGGGCCGGGGCGCGGGGTGCCCTCGGTGCGCGCTGCCCACGGGGCTCAGACCGGGGGGCTCCGGGCAGCGCTGCCGCCCGAGCGGGAGCGCGGGGGCGGGCGGGGGTGGGCGGGGGGGCGCTCCGGGCAGCGCCAGCCGCTGAACACGGTTTGGAGCCCGTGACGTCTGCTCCGGCATCGCCGAGGGAGAAGAACGGGCGGCAGAGCGCGGGGCCGGCTCCGGGCAGCTCGGGCTCCCTGCCCGCCATGCGCCCCCCGCGCCGGCCGGGGGGCCCGCCGGGGGCCGGGGGGCTCCGCTGAGCCCCAGCCATGGGGCCGTGCCCGTGGCCGCTGCTCTGGGGCTTGCACGCCGTGCTGGTGCAGGTCTCCGTGCTCACGGCGGGGCAGGAGAGACCCCCGCGGCCGGCGGGGTGGTCCCCGGCCCCCTCATCCTCGTGGGCGCCCACCGCGGAGCCGGGAGCGCCGGGGGACGGCGAGGGCTCGGCGGCGGCGGCGCTGGCGTTCCTGCGCACGGGCGATGCCGAGCGCCTGGCCCGGGCCAACTGCAGCGGGGCCGTGGCGGCGGGGGCCCCCGGGCCCGGGCCGCCCCCGGCGCTGCGGGCAGCCCTGCGAGCCGCCCCCGAGGCGCTGGCCCACGCCGCCAACTTCCTCAACATGCTCTTCCAGACCAACGACATCCGCGAGGCCAGCGTGGCCGAGGACGTGGAGTGGTACCAGGCGCTGGTGCGCAGCCTGGCCGAGGGGCACCCGTGGGTGCGCAGGGCGGTGCTGGCCCTCGACGCGCACCCGCTGGCCCCCAAGCCGCGGCTGATGCTGCAGGCCACCAAGGGCGACGGGCAGATCCTGCTGCAGGACGTGTCCAACGCCGCTCCCAGCCTGGGCAACCTCAGCTGGGACAACGAGTGGTTCAACGCGCTCAAGTCGCAGCGGGCGCCGGCGCTCCGCAAGCGGGTGCTCAGCAATGACCTGCGCAGCCTGGAGACCCCCAAGTGGCAGCGGGGCGACAGCTACGTGGGGGACCCGGGCCAAGTGCGCTGGTCCCCGCCGTTCCTGGAGTGCCGCGAGGGCCGCTTCCTGCCCACCTGGGCCGTCACGCTCTCCTCCGCCTTCTACGGGCTCAAGCCCGACCTCAGCCCCGAGTTCAAGTAAGTGGAGCCGGGAGGGGTTAAAAGGGGCGGGGGGTGCCCCCGTGTGTGTGCTGGGGGTGCAGCTGGGTGCGTCACCCACCCCGCGGTGTCCCCAGCGCCCTGCCCGCGTCCCTCTGCGCGTGCCTGCAGGTGCGCAGGTGTTTGTACACATGCCCAGGCACGGAGGTGTCCCCCTGGCCCCCCTCGGTGTCCCCTGTGCTGCGCTGGGGGTGGGTGAGCCAGGCTGGGACCCCTCCGGGGATTGGGGGGGGTCCCTGCTGCACCCCACTGCACGGGAGCCACAGAGGGAGGCGGTGGAGAGGGAAGGGTCAGCTGGGACCAGCCCCAGAGCGGGGACATTGTCCCATTTCCACGGAGGAAATCCGTGTCCCCTTTGCAGAAACCAGGGAAGAGCATTGGTCCCGCAGGGCCACCCTAGCAGCCCCAGTTTCCCCATCGGTTTCATTAAAATCCCTCTCGAGGGGCAGAATTCACACCCGGGAGATGCTGCCTCTGCCCCTGCCCCAGCTCCAGCCTCCCCAGACACGGCTCCGAGGGGCAGCACCCGGTCCGGGGGTCTGGGGACATCGCTGACCGCTGGCATTGTCCCCCTGGTCCGTGCCCCAGCCCCACCGCGGCTGGGGCTCGGCCACTCTGGGTGGGTGGCACGGCGTGGGCACAGGGACGCCCCACGCCACCCTCTGGGCTGACCCCGTCCCCCACGGCCACAGGGGCGTCGTGCGGGTGGACGTGGAGCTGCGGGACGTGGCCATGGACCAGTGCTCCAGCGGGCCGGGCTGGTTCTCGGACACGCATCGCTGTGACCTCAACAGCACCCAGGTACCGGGCCCGGGCACCCCAGCACCCCCGGAGCCCCGGCCGGGCTGCCCGTGCCCCGCGTCCCTCCCTCCGGGCTGAGCTTTATCCTCTCCCGGGCGATCCATCTGCTTCGCTCAGCTGCTCTCGCACCGCGGTGAGAGGTTTATTGTGCAAATCTTCCCTCCCCACCGCCAGCCGCGCCGTGTGACCCGGCTGCTCCCTGCCCGGGCACCGCGGGGACGGTGGGCGCGGGGCCTGGCAGCACCGCCGCGGTGCCCGCAGCGGAGCCCGAGCGGTGCCCGCGCGTTTCGGGGCTTGGCACAACCAGGCAGGGCGAACCCCGCAGCCCCCCAGCTTTGGGGTCCATCCAGAGCTGTCCCCAAGCGGGAAAGGCGTCGCCGGCTCCTGTTTCCTACCAGCGATGCCTTCCAGAGGGCCGGGCACCCCTCCAGAAAACAACAATGCCCAGGGAGCCGCCGGGGCGGGATGCGGCCGGGGGGGATTAGGGAGCGGGGCCCGGGCCGAGGCTGCCGTCACGGCTGGGCAGGATTAGGGCGCTCGGCTGCATTAGGTGTCCATTTAGGTTTTAGGGAGGGATTTGGGGCCAAGCTTTGCGTTTTAATTCTGAAATGTTTAACCACTGATTCCTCGCGGCTCTGGGGGAGGATGGTGCGGGGTCAGGTATCTGTGAGCTGGGGGCTGCTGGAGCCCCTGGGGTGGGGGATTTGGGGACAGGGGGGACACAGGGGGTGGGGGACGTGTCTCAGGCTGTCTCCTTCAGTGTGTCCCCCAGGAGAGCCATGGCTTCGTCCTCGGGAGGTACCTGTGCAGGTGCAAGCCGGGTTTTTATGGCACCGATGGAGTGGCCAGCGGTGCCCGGGCAGGTGGGTGCCACCAGGCCCCGGGGTCCCTGTTGTCCCCAGTGGCACAGGGGGGTGAAAGGGCTGGGGGGCTTTGGGGACACAGGACACGTGCCCCGGTGTGGGGGGTGCCACCAGGCCCTGGGATGTCCTGATTCCACCTGGGATGTGGTGATCCCACCCAGGTGTGCTGATCCCACCCCAGTGCCACCATCCCACCCCAATGCCACCATCCCACCCCAATGCCACCATCCCACCCCAGTGCCACAATCCCACCCCAGTGCCACCATCCCACCCCAATGCCACAATCCTACCCCAATGCCACAATCCCACCCCAATGCCACCATCCCACCCCAATGCCACAATCCCACCCCAATGCCACCATCCCACCCCAGTGCCACCACCCCACCCAGGTGTGCTGATCCCACCCCAGTGCCACCATCCCACCCCAATGCCACCACCCCACCCAGGTGTGCTGATCCCACCCCAGTGCCACCATCCCACCCCAATGCCACCATCCCACCCCAGTGCCACCATCCCACCCCAGTGCCACAATCCCACCCCAGTGCCACCATCCCACCCCAGTGCCACCATCCCACCCCAATGCCACCATCCCACCCCAGTGCCACCATCCCACCCCAGTGCCACCATCCCACCCCACTGCCACCACCCCACCCCAATGCCACCACCCCACCTGGCCATCGCTCTGTCCCCAGGTGTGGCGGGGACAGACGGGGGGTCCCGGCTGGGGTGCCGGCCGTGCCGCCCGGGCTGTGCCACCTGTGAGGACGACACGCCCTGCCTGATCCAGGAGGACCAGGTGCTGCGGGCAGCGGTGCTGTCGTGCCAGGCCTGCTGCATGCTGGCCATCTTCCTCAGCATGCTCGTGTCCTACCACTTCCGACGGAGCAAGGCAAGCTGTCCCCGTGTCCCCCTGCTCCACTGTCACCCCAAACCCTGCGGGGTCGGGGATCCCCTGGCCCCTCTGAGGCTGCACCCTCACGCTGGTATCCCTGCAGAGGATCCGGACCTCGGGAATCATCCTGCTGGAGACCATCCTCTTCGGCTCCCTCCTCCTCTACTTCCCTGTGAGTACCCAGCTGCTCCCAGGGCTGGAAAGCTCCAGGACGGGGTTTCCAGGATGGAGCTGCCCCAAGCAGGGCACGGCTCCACCTAATTGTTAATTTTGCTGGCACGGTCCCTGGGGGCTGCCGTATAAACCTTCTCAGAAAACCAAATCCCTTTTCTCCCGCTGCCTGCGGGAATTAATCCCTGCCCAAATCCCCTCTCCCCTCCCGCACGAGCGCAGCGGGTGCTGCAGGGTCACGGGGGAGGCTGGCACAGGGCTGGCCTGAAAAGCAGGTGGCTCCCAAGGCTGGGGCAGGTGGGATCCAGCCCGGACCCCTCTCTCCTGCTGCTCCAGGTGTTCATCCTGTACTTCAAGCCGAGCATCTTCCGCTGCATCGTCCTGCGCTGGGTGCGGATGCTCGGCTTCGCCATCGTCTACGGCACCATCACCCTCAAGCTCTACAGGTAGCTGGGACAGGGGGCTGGGGGCTCGGGACCCTCACAGTGGGAAGGGTTTGGGTCTCAGGACCCCCACAGCAGGAAGGGTTTGGGTCTCAGGACCCCCACAGCAGGAAGGGTTTGGGTCTCAGGACCCCCACAGTGGGAAGGGTTTGGGTCTCAGGACTCCCATAGCGGGAAGGGTTTGGGTCTCAGGACCCCCACAGTGGGAAGGGTTTGGGTCTCAGGACTCCCATAGCGGGAAGGGTTTGGGTCTCAGGACCCCCACAGTGGGAAGGGTTTGGGTCTCAGGACCCTCACAACAGGAAGGGTTTGGGTCTCAGGACCCCCACAGTGGGAAGGGTTTGGGTCTCAGGACCCCCACAACAGGAAGGGTTTGGGTCTCAGGACCCCCACAGCAGGAAGGGTTTGGGCCTCAGGACCCCCACAACAGGAAGGGTTTGGGGGCCTGGGGAGGCTGGGGGACTTGGGACCCCACAGTGGGGAGGGCTGGGTGCTCAGGGCCCCCACAGAGGGAAGGGTTTGGGTATTCAGGACCGCCAGAGTGGGGAGAGCTTGAGACCCCCAAAATGGGATGGGCAGGGGTCCCACTGGGGTGGGCAGGGGTCTCACTGGGATGGATTGGGGTCTCACTGGGACAGTCAGGGTTCTCACTGGGATGGACAGGGGTCCCAGCGGGATGAGTGGGGATCCCAGTGGGACAGTCAGGGATCTCACTGGGACAGTCAGGGTCTCACTGGGATCAGCTGGGGTCTCACTGGGACAGTCAGGGATCCCACTGGGACACTCAGGGTCTCACTGGGACACTCAGGGTCTCACTGGGATCAGTTGGGGTCTCACTGGGACAGTCAGGGTCTCACTGGGACACTCAGGGTCTCACTGGGACAGTCAGGGTCTCACTGGGAACAGTTGGGGTCTCACTGGGACAGTCAGGGTCTCACTGGGAACAGTTGGGGTCTCACTGGGACAGTCAGGGTCTCACTGGGATCAGTTGGGGTCTCACTGGGACAGTCAGGGATCTCACTGGGATCAGCTGGGGTCTCACTGGGACACTCAGGGATCCCACTGGGATCAGCTGGGCTCTCGCTGGGACACTCAGGGTCTCACTGGGATCAGCTGGGGTCTCACTGGGACAGTCAGGGTCTCACTGGGATCAGTTGGGCTCTCACTGGGACACTCAGTGTCTCACTGGGATCAGTTGGGGTCTCACTGGGACAGTCAGGAATCTCACTGGGACAGTCAGGGATCCCACTGGGATCAGTTGGGCTCTCACTGGGACACTCAGGGATCCCACTGGGACACTCAGGGTCTCACTGGGGCCAGCTGGGGTCCCAGGGGGCGGGCGGGCTCTCACCCTCCTGCCCCGGCAGGGTGCTGAAGGTGTTCCTGTCGCGCACGGCGCAGCGCGCTCCCTACGTGTCGAGCGGGCGGGTGCTGCGCATGCTGGCACCCATCCTGCTGCTGGTGCTGTGGTTCCTGGCGGCCTGGACCATCGGCATGCTGGAGAACGCCCGCAAGAACATCCCGCTGGTCATCCGCGCCCAGACCAGCCGCGGCCTGCGCTTCTCCATCTGCGGCCACGACTGCTGGGATTACATGATGGTCATCGGTGAGACCGGCCCCCGGCGTGGCCGGGGGTCCCCACGGCCCCCAGACCCCGCCCCAGGAATGTGGGGCTTTCATTCTCTTGTCCATTTAATCGTGCTGAAAGCTGCAGGAACCTGGGGTCCCCATGGACCTCATCCCATAATTGTGGCGCCTTCATTCCCTTGTCTGTTGAATCCTTCTAGGAAGCTGCAAGGACCTGGGGGTTCCCACAGCCCTGGGACCCCATCCCATAATTTGAGGCTTTCATTTCCTTGTCCCTTCCACCTGGAAGCTGCAAGGACCTGGGATCCCCACAGCCCCATGCCACGACTGTGGACCTTTCATTCGTCTATTTAATCCTCCTGGAGGCTGCAAGGACCTGGGGGTTCCCACAGTCCCACAGCCCCATCCCATAATTGTGGGGCTGTAATTCCCTAGTCTGTTTAACCCTCCTGGAAGCTGCAAGGACCTGGGATCCCCACAGCCCCATGCCACGACTGTGGACCTTTCATTCATTTGTCTATTTAATCCTCCTGGAGGCCTGCAAGGACCTGGGGGTTCCCACAGCCCCACAACCCCATCCCATAATTTGAGGCTTTCATTTCCTTGTCCCTTCCACCTGGAAGCTGCAAGGACCTGGGATCCCCACAGCCCCATGCCACCTTTCATTCCTTTGTCTATTTAATCCTCCTGGAGGCTGCAAGGACCTGGGGGTTCCCACAGCCCTGGGACCCCACCCCATAATTTGGGGCTTTCATTTCCTTGTCCCTTTAATCCCGGAGGTTTCAAGGAGGGTTGGGGTCCCCCAGCTGCCTCCCACCCTCCCCTGAGCATGCCCTGGGGCTGAGTCCCAAACTTTGGGAAGGCTGTGCTGGGGGATGCTCCAGACCCAGCTCCAACCCTGCGCATTCCGGGGTGAGGGTGGCGGGCAGCAGCTGAGCGCCCCAAAAGCTGCCGGGGCTGGGTGTGGCCGCTCAGGGTGTGCCGTGCTCTGCCCCACAGCCGAGATGCTGTTCCTGCTGTGGGGCAGCTTCCTGTGCTACGCCACACGCGCCGTGCCCTCGGCCTTCCACGAGCCCCGCTACATGGGCATCGCCCTCCACAACGAGCTCATGGTCTCTGCCACCTTCCACGTGGTCAGGTAGGGCCAGGAACCGAGGTTCCCACCCCTGGGGATGCTCAGGAACCGTGCCAAGGTGGGGAGGGTTTGGGTGCTCCGCATCTCCAAAGGAAAGGGGGGGTTTGGGTGCTCGGGACCCCCACCGTGGGAAGGGTTTGGGTGGGCAGGCAGGGGGGTGTGGGGTCTGGAGGTGGGCAGGGGCTGTGGTGGGAGCTGGCATCGCCCTCCTGGTCCCTTCCAGGTTCCTGATTGTCCCCTCGCTGCACCCGGACTGGACTCTGCTGCTCTTCTTCGCGCACACGCACGGCACCATCACCATGACCCTGGCCCTGCTCTTCATTCCCAAGGTATCCCAAGGGAAGGAACGGAGCTGGGGAAGGGGCCGGAGCACCTCAGGAAGCTCAGGGAGCTGGAGGGGCTCGGTCGGGAGAAGAGGAAGCTCAGAGGGACCTTGTGGCTCTCCACAAGTCCCTGACACGGACAGGAGGGGGCATCTGGGGAGGGTCGGGCTCTGCTCCCAGGGGAACGGGGACAGGAGGAGAGGGAACGGCCTCAGGCTGGGCCAGGGGAGGTTTGGGTTGGATATTGAGGAATTTCTCATGGAGGGGGTGATCAGCACTGGAACAAGTGGGGTCCCCACCCCTGGAAGTCTCGGTAAGGTGTGGATGTGGCGGCTCTGTCAGCGCTGGGGGAGCAGCTGCGCTCGCCGACCTCGGAGAGCTTTTCCAGCCCCCTCGCAATTCCATCGCTGACACTCATCCCAGAGGCTCGGGGAGCCGGGCCGGGACCCCCTGAGTGACTCCCCGTGTCCCCGCGCAGTTCCTGCACACGGGCTCGCCGCTGCGGGAGGAGATCACGGCCGAGGTGTACGAGGACGAGCTGGACATGCGGCGCTCGGGCTCCTGCATGAACAGCAGCATCGCGTCCGCCTGGAGCGAGCACAGTCTCGACCCCGATGACATTCGGGTGGGTGGCACACTCAGGACCTTCTTTTGACGCTAGCTGTGCAGAGTAAGAGGTGCCTTTCGCAATCTTTTCCTGATGCAAAGCAGAGGGAGGGGACGAGGGGGTGCAGGGTGACCCCACCCGGGTGGGCAAACCCGCTGCGTCCTCTGGGCAGCGCGGGGGGCTCTGGGGACACGGGGACCACGCGGGGCTCGGCGGGGCGGTCCCGGCCGCAGCCTCCGCTGTAGGCGCTCTCCTCTCTCCCTTTTCTCTGCCGCCCGCGGCGCAGGAGGAGCTGAAGAAGCTTTACCGACAGCTGGAGGTGCACAAGACGTGGCGGATGGCGACCAACAACCCGCACCTGGCCAAGAAGCGCAGCTCCCGCCGCAGCCTCGCCCGCTCCATCCTGCGCCGCAGCGGCGCCGAGCCGGCCGAGGGCGCGTCCCGCCGCAGCAGCGCCGGGGACCGGCCGGGGACCCCGTCCCGCCGCAGCTCCTCGGCCAAGCGGCTCGTGGATGGCACCGGCGCCGGCCCGAGAGTGCGGGACGAGAGCTCCCGGCGCCGCTCCTCAGCCCTGCGCAAGTCCCGCAGCTCCGAGGGGGAGCCCCGCCGAGGGTCGCGCAGCCCGAGCCCGCCCCAGGAGCCTCCGCCGGCGGCCGTGACCGACTTGGAGCAGCAATCCGACAGCGACTCGCTGGACGCCGCCCCGCTGCTGTGCAAATCGGCCAGCGCCCAAAACCTGGCGGGGCACTGGCAGCGCCCCCCGGGCCGCGCCCCGCCGCTGCAGAAGTCGCACAGCGTTGTCACCGGGGCGCGGGAAGCGGCGCTGCTGGCCGCCCGCAGGGCCAACCGCGAGCAGTGGCACGGCGGCCGCCACCTGTCCGCGCCCACCCCGGGGGTCGCCGGCGGCACCGCGACACCGCCGAGCCCCGCCGAGAGGGGCCCGCAGGCGGACGCGGCCCCGCCGGGCGATGCCAAGGGACACAAACATGTCACCTACGCGCCCATCAAGAGCGTCAGCGTGGACAGCGCCCACCCGGGCAGGAAGGTGCGGGTGACCGTGAGGAAAACGCCCCCTGCGCCCCCCGTCCGCTACCAGAGCCTGCAGCGCTCGGGGACGCTCGGGGACGGCGCGGAGCCACCGCCGGGCCCCCCGGCAGAGGCGGGAGAGGCGCAGGGGACAGCAGGGCACGGCCCGGAGCGCGCAGGGAAGGGCCGGCTGCTGGCCCCGAGCGCCAGCTCGGCACACGTCTGTCCCTGGGAGCTGGTGCAGGACGAGATCCTGGGCAGGAAGCAAAAAGCGGCCGAGGCAGCGGAGTCGGGGACCCCCGGTGACACAGCGGCCGCCACCCCCGGCCCCAAGCCGCCCGCCACCAAGAGTTTCCGGAGCCTGGGGCTCGCCATCAAAGCCCTCAACCGCTCCAGGGGGAAGAGCGTCCTGAAAGGGAAAAGCGAGGGGAGCCTCAGGAAGAGGGGGAGCAGCAGGAGGGAGAGGTCCGGCCCGGCAGAGGCCTCGGCCGGGTCCCTCGGCGGGGTCCGCCCCGAGGGGAGCGGGCAGAGCCTCGAGGTCCCCGCGCTCCAGCACAACAACAACGCCGCCACCCCCGGGGAGGGCGCGGACTGGGGCGACAGCGGGACAGGAGGACAATGGGACGGCCTGGCCGCGGCGACGGGCGGTGGGGACAGAGCGGCGGAGGAGCCCAGCGCTGCCCGAGGGGACGCGGGTGCCGGTGTGGAGCCACCCAGCGCGGGCCACCAAGGAGCTGAACGTCCCCCGGAGGTGGCACGGGTGCAGCCCCAGGAAGGGGACGAGGCTCCGGCAGAGCATCTGAGGGAGGGCGCTGCTGGGGTCACAGCGGAGGAAGGGACACTCGAGGAGCTCGAGGGGACCAGCAGGTCCTTCCAGCCCCGGGAGCACCCGGGAGAGGAGCAGCCGCCTGCGAAGCGCACCCCGAGCAGCGTGCGGGGCGCGGCGGGGGCGAGGCCGCCCGCAGGGCTCGGAACGCCGGCAGGAAGGGCAGCCCTGCTGCGCCAGGCCGCGATCGCTCCCCGGGAGGATGGAGGGACCCCAGAGAGCCCGGAGAAGGCGCTGGAAGAGGGGAGCAGCCAGCCCGAGCCCGAGCGGCGCCCTGGAAGGAGCTGGAGCGGGGCCGGGAGCGCGCAGGGAGAGCTCAGTGCTGGGGGAACGCGGGGAGATCCCAGCTCCAAAGCAGGGACCTGCCCTGGGAAGGGCCGCAGTGACGGGGATTCTCAGCACTCTCTGGGCATGGAAAAACCACCAGGGCTGCCCAAAGTGGCCTCGGAGCAAGCAGAGGGCAGGAGGGCTGAGGTGTGCCCGTGGGAGAGCCGGGAACAGGGAAGGAGCGTCCGAGCAGAAATCTGCCCCCGGGACACAGAGGGGGCTCCGCCGGAGCAGGGATCCCCCAGATCTGGAGAAGGTGCGGAGCAGTCTGGGATGGAGCTCGCAGGGAAACCCACGGCTCTGCCCAGAGCCTCATCCCAGCGGGCTGGAACCACGGAGAGCAAAAAGGCCAACGTCTGTCCCTGGGAGGTGGAGGATGAGGCGCGTCCAAAACCAGAGATCTGCCCCTGGGAAGAGGATGCTGCTCCGTCGGGGAAGGAGAGATTGAGGCAGGACACGCGTGGCACTCCCAAAGGGGAAGAAAAAGTGGGATCCAGAGCACTGGAAAAAGGAAAGCAGCCCCCAGCCAAACCCCTGCCCAAATCTCCTTCAGGCAGATCCCAGAGCTCGGAGAAGGCAGAGATCTGTCCTTGGGAGAGTCAGGACCTCAAATCCACTGACAAAGCTGAGATCTGTCCCTGGGAGGTGGCTGAGCCTCAGGTGGAGAAGGGAAGAGCCCCAAGTAAGGAGAGACTGCCATCAAGAGGAGCCTCTAAAGTTCTGGAGAAGGGGAGCAGAGAGCGAGAGTCCATCTGTCCTTGGGAGAGCCTGGACACGGAGCAGCCCCAGGCCAAACTCCACACTGGGAGCTCAGCACTGCCCAAAACCCCTTCAGGGAAATCCCAGAGCTCAGAGATCTGCCCTTGGGAGAGTCAGGACCTTAAATCCAGTGACAAAGGTGAAATCTGTCCCTGGGAGGTGGCCCCACCTCAGATGGAGAAAGGAACAGCTCCAGGAAAGGAGAAGCTCCCAGGAAAAGAAACAACCAAAGCTCTGGAGAAGGGCAGCAGAGAGCGAGAGTCCATCTGTCCATGGGAGAGCCTGGAGACGGAGCAGCCCCAGGCCAAATCCCAAACTGGGAGCTCAGCACTGCCCAAAGCAGCTCCAGGGAAATCCCAGAGCTCGGAGAAGGCAGAGATCTGTCCCTGGGAGGTTGAATCCAGCAGCAAAGCTGAAATCTGTCCCTGGGAGGTGGCTGAACAAGCCTTGGGTAAAGAGAAACCCAGACAGGACAAAGAGGATCCATCCAGGGTGAGCAAAAGCCCTTCCACAAGTCAAGGACTCCAGAAGGAAGTGGGAGCTTCTTTCACTTCTGGAAAGAAGGACCGAGAGTCCATCTGTCCTTGGGAGAGCCCGGACACAGAGCAGCCCCAGGCCAAACCCCACACTGGGAGCTCAGCACTGCCCAAAGCAGCTCCAGGGAAATCCCAGAGCTCAGAGATCTGTCCTTGGGAGAGTCAGGACCTTAAATCCACTGACAAAGCTGAAATCTGTCCCTGGGAGGTGGCCCCACCTCAGATGGAGAAAGGAACAGCCCCAGGAAAGGAGAAACTCCCAAGAAAAGAGGAGACCAAAGCTCTGGAGAAGGGCAGCAGAGACCGAGAGTCCATCTATCCATGGGAGAGCCTGGAGACGGAGCAGCCCCAGGCCAAACCCCAAACTGGGAGCTCAGCAGTGCCCAAAGCAGCTCCAGGGAAATCCCCGAGCTCAGAGAAGGCAGAGATCTGTCCCTGGGAGGTTGAATCCAGCAGCAAAGCCGAGATCTGTCCCTGGGAGTCTCAGGACATTGAATCCAGCAGCAAAGCCGAGATCTGTCCCTGGGACAGGGCAAAGAGGATCCATCCCAGGGCCAAAGGCAAAGCAGGTCCCTTGGGGGCCCAAGGGGGACAAGGACTCCACGAAGGAGCGGCTGGCCAGCCCAGAGAGATCCCTGGACAGCAGAGACAGAGAGTCCGTCTGTCCTTGGGAGAGCCCGGACACAGAGCAGCCCCCGGCCAAACCCCACACTGGGAGCTCAGCACTGCCCAAAGCAGCCCCAGGGAAATCCCAGAGCTCAGAGAAGGCAGAGATCTGTCCCTGGGAGAGTCAGGACTCTAAATCCAGCGATAAAGCCGAAATCTGCCCCTGGGAGGTGGCTGAGCCTCAGGTGGAGAAAGGAACTGGCCCAGGAAAGGAGAAACTCCCAAAAAGAGAAACAACCAAAGTTCTGGAGAAGGGAAGCAGAGACCGAGAGTCCATCTGTCCATGGGAGAGCCTGGACACGGAGCAGCCTCTGGTCAAACCCCACACTGGGAGCTCAGCACTGCCCAAAGCCCCTTCAGGGAAATCCCCTGGGAGGTTGCTCAGAGAAAAGCAGAGATCTGCCCTTGGGAGAGTCAGGACCTCCTCCCAGTGACAAAGCTGAAATCTGTCCCTGGGAGGTGCCTGAGCCTCAGGTGGAGAAAGGAACAGGCCAGGCAAGGGCCGGAGAAACTCCCAGGAAAAGAAGCCTCCAAAGTTCTGGAGAAGGGCAGCCTCTGGTCAACCCCACACTGGGAGTCCGCACTGCCCAAAGTCCATGGGAGAGCCAGAGATCTGACACGGGAGCAGCCCCCACCAAACCCCAGACTGGGAGCTCAGCACTGCCCAAAGCAGCTCCAGGGAAATCCCAGAGCTCAGAGAAGGCAGAGATCTGTCCCTGGGAGAGTCAGGACCTCAAATCCAGTGATAAAGCTGAAATCTGTCCCTGGGAGGTGCCTGAGCCTCAGGTGGAGAAAGGAACAGGCCCGGGTAAGGGTAAACTCCCAGGAAAAGAAGCCTCTAAAGTTCTGGAGAAGGGGAGCAGAGACCGAGAGTCCGTCTGTCCATGGGAGAGCCCGGACACGGAGCAGCCCCCGGCCAAACCCCACACTGGGAGCTCAGCACTGCCCAAAGCAGCTCCAGGGAAATCCCAGAGCTTGGAGAAGGCAGAGATCTGTCCCTGGGAGTCTCAGGGCTCTAAATCCAGCGATAAAGCCGAAATCTGCCCCTGGGAGGTGGCTGAGCCTCAGGTGGAGAAAGGAACAGCCCCAGGAAAGGAGAAAATCCCAAGAAAAGAGGAGACCAAAGCTCTGGAGAAGGGCAGCAGAGAGAGAGAATCGATCTGTCCCTGGGAGTCTCAGGGCTCTAAATCCAGTGACAAAGCTGAAATCTGTCCCTGGGAGGTGGCTGAGCCTCAGCTGGAGAAAGGAACAGCCTCAAGAAAGGAGAAGCTCCCACCAAGAGAAGCCTCCAAAGCTGTGGAGAAGGGGAGCAGAGACCGAGAGTCCATCTGTCCATGGGAGAGCCTGGAGATGGAGCAGCCCCAGGCCAAACCCCACACTGGGAGCTCAGCACTGCCCAAAGCTGCCCCAGGGAAATCCCAGAGCTCAGAGAGCCTGAAGGCAGAGATCTGTCCCTGGGAGTCTCAGGATGTTGAATCCAGCAACAAAGCTGAAATCTGTTCCTGGGAGGTGGCTGAGCCTCCGCTGGAGAAAGGAACAGCCCCAGGAAAGGAGAAAATCCCAGGAAAAGAAGCAACCAAAGCTCTGGAGAAGGGCAGCAGAGAGAGGGAATCGATCTGTCCTTGGGAGTCTCAGGACTCTAAATCCAGTGACAAAGCTGAAATCTGTCCCTGGGAGGTGCCTGAGCCTCAGGTGGAGAAAGGAACAGCCCCAAGTAAGGAGAGACTCCCATCAAGAGAAGCCTCCAAAGTTCTGGAGAAGGACAGCAGAGACCGAGAGTCCGTCTGTCCATGGGAGAGCCCGGACACAGAGCAGCCTCTGGTCAAACCCCACACTGGGAGCTCAGCCCTGCCCAAAGCAGCCCCAGGGAAATCCCAGAGCTCAGAGAAGGCAGAGATCTGCCCTTGGGAGGTTGAATCCAGCAGCAAAGCCGAGATCTGCCCCTGGGAGGTGGCTGAGCCTCAGCTGGAGAAAGGAACAGCCCCAGGAAAGGAGAAGCTCCCAGGAAAAGAAACAACCAAAGCTCTGGAGAAGGGCAGCAGAGAGAGAGAATCAATCTGTCCCTGGGAGTCTCAGGACTCTAAATCCAGCGACAAAGCTGAAATCTGTCCCTGGGAGGTGGCTGAGCCTCAGCTGGAGAAGGAAACAGGCCCAAGTAAGGAGAAGCTCCCACCAAGAGAAGCCTCCAAAGCTGTGGAGAAGGGGAGCAGAGAGCGAGAGTCCATCTGTCCATGGGAGAGCCTGGACACGGAGGAGCTGTCCCTGAAATCTGCAGTGGGGACGGAGCCATCCAAGAAATCTGACAGCACGGAGAGCAGGAAATCTGAAATTTGCCCCTGGGAAGCAGCAGAGCCCATTGGGCTGGAGGAGGAAATCTCCCAGCCAGGTGTGCAGCCACAGGGAGCCCTAAAGAGGTTCCCCTGCAGGGATGGGACAGCCAGGGGCCAGCACTGCGTCTCCCACGCTTGTGGAAAAATCCAGGGGCAGATCCCGGGGGGAAGCTGAGCACAAGCCCCTGTGCCGGCTCCTGCCCAGCATCCAGCACCCAGGGGCGGGCAGCAGCTCCAGCCCTGGCGCTGGCCTGGCTGAGGTTCGTCCTTGGGAAGCTGGAGAGGCTGCAGCAGCTCCTGCCAAGCCCAGTTCGGGCACGAGGAAAAGCTCTGAGGTGTGTCCGTGGGAGGAGGAGAGCACGGAGCCCCCCCAGAGCCGCCCTGGGCAGGGCAGAGCCCGGGATGGCAGCGGGCTGTGAGCGGACCCCAGCACCAGGGGCTCCATCCCTCCATGGATCCATCACTGTGTCCTTCTCTCCATCCATGGATCCATCACTGTGTCCTTCTCTCCATCCATGGATCCATCACTGTGTCCTTCTCTCCATCCACGGATCCATCCCTGTGTCCTTCCTTCCCTCCATCCATCCACGGATCCATGGATCCATCCATCCATCCTTTCCCTCCATCCATCTATCCATGGATCCATCCCTGTGTCCTTCCCTCCATCCATGGATCCATCCCCGTGTCCTTCCCTCCATCCATGGATCCATCCCTGTGTCCTTCCTTCCCTCCATCCATCCATCCATCCATCCATCCATCCATCCATCCATCCCCTCCATCCATGGATCCATCCCTGTGTCCTTCCCTCCATCCATGGATCCATCCCTGTGTCCTTTCCCTCCATCCATGGATCCATCCCTGTGTCCTTCCTTCCATCCATCCATGGATCCATCCGTCCATCCATGGATCCATCCCTGTGTCCTTCCCTCCATCCATGGATCCATGGATCCATCCATCCATGGATCCATCCCTCTGTCCTTTCTCTCCATCCATGGATCCACCCATCCATCCCTCCCTCCATCCATGGATCCATCCGTCCATCCATGGATGCATCCCTCTGTCCTTCCCTCCATCCATGGATCCATCCCTCTGTCCTTCCCTCCATCCATCCATCCATCCATGCATCCATCCATCCATCCGTCCGTCCTTTCCCTCCATCCAGCTATCCATGGATCCATCCGTCTGTCCTTTCCCTCCCTCCATCCATCCCTCCCTCCCTCCATCCATGGAATCCATCCCTCCATCCCTTCCTCCATCCATCCATCCATCCCCCCTTCCTCCATCCATCCCTCCATCCATCCCTGGAGCTGGAGGCTGCTCCCCCCTGCCCAGTCCCAGAGTTGGACTGGGGGATCTGGGGCTCAAGGTCCTGGGCTGTGTAATTTTGTGTAAATACAGGAAATAAACTGAATTATCTACGGAGTGTGCTGGGAGAGGCTCGCTGTGAGGTGGGGAAGAGCGGGGATAGCCCCAGGGAAGGGGCTGGAGAGGAAATCCAGCACTGGAGGGGTTAAGTGGCAGAGGCTGGCGAGGGGCTGACTGGAAGGAAAGGCCATTCTCCCAAAAATTCCACCCCAAAACCCCCTTTTCATTCCGAGACAGGGCTGGAGAACCCCGGGTTTCAGGGACACCTCCCACTGTCCCAGGCTGCTCCAGCCTGGCCTTGGACACTCCCAGCTCCTCTGGGAATTCCATCCCAGCCCCTTCCCACCCTCTCAGGGAGGAATTCCTTCCCAATATTCCATCTCTCCTGCCCTCGGGCAGAGGGAGCCCATTCCCTGTCTCCTGTCCCCTTATCCCTCTCTCCACCTTCCCTGTAGCTCCTTCAGGGAACCCTCAATGAGGTCACCCCAAAAATCCCCTTTTCCTGAACAATCCCAATCCTCTCCTCCCTCTGGCCTCAGGAATTCCATCCCCTCCTGCCCTGAGATCCACGGAGGGATCTGGAGCTCCCACAATCAGCTCCTGAGCGAGGCAGAGGCTCCAGGGAAAAGATTTTATTTTCTTTTAGGTTTGTGACACCCCTGTGACATCCCAAAGGACATGGCAGGGATTCCGCTGCTGGCTCCTCTCCCAGCACAGCACAAAGAGGAGGTCCTGCCCTCCCCAAAAGGAACACTGAGGAGCAAAAAGGAGGAGCCACGGCTCCTCTTTTCACAGCTCTGCAAAATCCCTCCCAGGGAAGAAATAAAAATTCCCTGAACTCTCCCACGCTCTGGAAGTGGCTGAGTTTAAAAAGCAGGACAAGGAGGAGAAAAGGGTTTGTTCTTGGGCGAGCAGGGAGGATTGATCTCTGTGAGTGAGGAGAACAGGAATGAGAAGGAGCCTCACACAGGGGAAAAAAAATAAAAGTGTTTTCCCAACCCAGGAGAAACAGGGACAGCTGCAAATGTCCCCGTGTCCACAGGATGGTGCCACTCCCTCAGTGACAGCACCAGCTCTGCCACCAACGCCAGCCCCTTGTGAGGAACCAAAACTGAAATTAAATCCAATTATCAGCTGTGCTGCAGCTCCTCTGGGAAACCCCAATGGCAGCACCCCCCTCACCACAGAACTTGAATTAAATTTTCCTGGTTTCTATTAAAAAATAGGAGATTGGGAATCAGCAGAGAAAGACATGGGAGCAAACAGCGCCAACAGCCACTGGTGAAGTTTTAATGACCGAGCAGCAGCTCTGTGACCCCTCCCATGGAGGTGACAAATATTCCAAGGGCTCTCCCTGGAATTCCAGGACAGAGGGTGGCCTGGGGATGCTCCCAAGGCTCCTCATCCTCATGGAAACCCAGCGAGGGTGAGGCTGCAGCACACGGAGTGTGGGGACAGAGCCAAGCTCTGCCCAGAGCTCATCCAGATCCTGCTCCCAGCTCCTTGAAGGACAAATCTGGAGTGGTTGGAGCCCATTCCTGAAGGCACAGCCAGGTCCAGCACATTCCCAATCCTCCCTCCTGGCCTGTTTGTCCCTGTCCACATTCCAGAACTTTCTACTTCACTGCTTCATGCTCCTGTGAGGGATCCGGAGCTGGAATCATCACGGTCTGCAAAAGCAAGGGACAAAAATCAGCAGGAAAAAGGGGAGCAGAAGGTTCTGGAAAGGGAAAAAGGGGGATCAGATGGAGGCAGGAGAAGGGAATGGGATGGGAAGCCTTGAATTACACTGGAATTCTCCCCTCCTTCTTCTCCCAAGATCTATTTGCAGTAACACAGAAAGGCAGACACACTTATGGAGGTCGGGCACAGGGGGAAATAATTCCCAAAATTATCCCAGACTTGCCCTCAGCCATTCCAGCCCCCCAGTCCAGCTCCCAGGTGCTGCAGGGAACAATTCCATGGACATCCCAAACAGCTCTGCCCATGGATGAACCCCACACCTTCCCCTTCCCAGGCAGCTCAGCCTTGTCCAGAATGATCCCTAGGGAGCTGCAATTTCCCCAGGGCATTTCTTTTTCCAGGGATTTTTTCCAGCCTTTTCCCACCTTAATGATGGGATCCTTGGGCGGGGCCCACTGTGGGACGATCTTGCCGTGCATCCTCCAGGTTCCGTAGGGGTTCACCAGGTACCTCTCAAACACAACATATTCCAGAACATCCTTGGGAACGTCCTCCCCGCCGTACATGAGCCGCCCAAAGCGGTCATAGATGGCCAAAATCTGTCAAAAGATCCAAAAAAATTCCCAAGGATGGATGGGGTTTGGAGTGACCTGGGATTGCGGGAGGTGTCCCTGCCCATGGGATGGGATTTAAGGGATTCCAACCCAGAAAAAAATCTGGGATTCTCTGTGCTGGACTGGCAGCAGGTTGGGGTTGGTGAGGGAAGATGGAGGGATGGATTTTCCTAGGAGGAAAGGCTGGGAAAATTTGGATTGTTCATCCTGGAGAAGGCTCCTGGATGATCCAAGTGACCTTCCAGGAAAAGCTGGGAAAATTGGGATTGATCATCCTGGAGAAGGCTCCTGGGTGATCCAACTGTGACCTTCCAGGAAAAGCTGGGAAAATTTGGATTGTTCATCCTGGAGAAGGCTCCTGGGTGATCCAAGTGACCTTTCAGGAAAAGCTGGGAAATTTGGGATTGTTCATCCTGGAGAAGGCTCCTGGGTGATCCAGCTGTGACCTGGGATAGCAGGAGGTATCCCTGCCCATGGCAGGGGTGGAGTGAGATGGGATTCAGGGGCTTTCCAACCCCAAAAAAAGGCTGGGATCTCTGCCTTGGGTGGGCAGCAGTTTGGGGTTGGTATCACCGAGGTGAGGGAAGATGCAGGGAGGGATTTTCCTAGGAGGAAAGGCTGGGAAAATTTGGATTGATCATCCTGGAGAAGGCTCCTGGGTGATCTAAATGACCTCCCAGGAAAAGCTGGGAAAATTTGGACTGCTTATCCTGGAGAAGGCTTCTGGATGACCTAAATGTGACCTTGTAGGAAAGGCTGGGAAAATTGGGACTGTTCATCCTGGAGAAGGCTCCTGGGTGATCCAACTGTGACCTTCCAGGAAAAGCTGGGAAAATGGGGATTGATCATCCTGGAGAAGGCTCCTGGGTGACCTAAGTGTGACCTTCCAGGAAAAGCTGGGAAAATGGGCACTGTTCACCCTGGAGAAAGCTCCTGGGTGATCCAAGTGACCTTTCAGGAAAGGCTGGAAAATTTGGGATTGATCAGCCAGGAGAAGGCTCCTGGATGATCCAACTGTGACCTTCCAGGAAAATCTGGGAAAATTGGGACTGTTCACCCTGGAGAAGGCTCCTGGATGATCCAATTGTGACCTCCCAGGAAAAGCTGGGAAAATTTGGACTGCTTATCCTGGAGAAGTCTCCTGGGTGATCCAAGTGACCTTTCAGGAAAAGCTGGGAAAATTGGGATTGTTCACCCTGGAGAAGGCTCCTGGATGACCTAAGTGTGACCTTCCAGGAAAATCTGGAGAAATTGAGACCGTTCACCCTGGAGAAGGCTCCTGGGTGATCTAAATGACCTTCCAGGAAAGGTTGGGAAAATTTGGACTGCTTATCCTGGAGAAGGCTCCTGGATTATCCAAGTGACCTTTCAGGAAAAGCTGGGAAAATTTGGGATTGTTCACCCTGGAGAAGGCACCTAGATGATCCAACCGTGACCTTCCAGGAAAATCTGGGAAAATGGGGACTGTTCATCCTGGAGAAGGCTCCTGGATGACCTAAGTGTGACCTTGTAGGAAAATCTGGGAAAATGGGCACTGTTCGGCCTGGAGAAAGCTCCTGGATGATCCAACTGTGACCCTCCAGGAAAAGCTGGGAAAATTGGGATTGATCAGCCAGGAGAAGGCACCTGGATGATCCAACCGTGACCTTCCAGGAAAATCTGGGAAATTTGGGATTGTTCACCCTGGAGAAGGCTCCCGGGTGCCCTGGGGCAGCGGGAGGTGTCCCTGCCCGTGGCACTGGCTGGGATTGCTGCAGTCGCTGCCCTCCAGCCCAGGGCTCACCTGGCGGCTGTGCATCCTCACCGTCACCTGCCCGTAGAGGTTGCCCCGGTTCAGGATGCCCTCACAGCGCACGTGCACCACCCTGGGGGGCTCCAGGGACTCCACGAAGCTCCAGCGGATGGTTTTGTACCTGTTGCCACGCACCATGTCCTGCCAGCAGAGATCAGCTCGGAATTAATGAAATTATTAATGATTTGTTCGCTCCTGACAGCAAAAATCAGCTTCGACTCTGCTGGTTCTTGTTGGGGTTTTTTTGTTTTTGTTAAGGTTGGGGTTAAAGGTATTTGAGATGGAATTTAGGTTTAGATTTTTAGGTTTTGTTTATGTTTAGGTTTAGAATGTTATGTTTTATTTATGTTTAGGTTTAGATGGTTATTATGTTCTACTTATGTTTCCATTTATATGTTTATTATGTTTATTTATATTACAAATTGTAAGTTTTGCAGTGTTTTACTAGTAAGTTACAAAACAGCTAACTATCTTTCTATACAAGGTTTTTAAAGGTCAAATTATTTAATTAATAAATGATATTTAAATTATTTTTATTTTTAACTTAATAACTAATTACTTGAAGTCCACAACGTGGACTTTTCTGTCTAATTATAAAATGCCACTTAAACTTGTGAAGAAGAACAATTAGTTACTGTTCTAAAACTTCTATTTTGCCTTATATACGTTGTTATATTTTAAAATTTTAAGTTTTCTACTTAGTGATATTACTAAGTTTTCTACTTAGTGATAATCAATTTTGGAAAGTTTTTTTTATGGTCCTAGGTCAAATACAATCTTTTCTTGTGGGTCTGTGCTTTTCAGCACAGAAAGTTTAAAATTTTCAGCATCTATGGTTCTAACACGACTCAGTTTGGATGTTAATGGGAACAAGGAGAAAACACCACAAACATTTCATTGGTTGTTGATGAATTTTGGGTTTTCCATCCCAGCTCTTTGCTGTGTCTAGAAAAAAAAAAAAGCATCGCCAGGTTTAGAAAGCCTTAAAAAAAAAAAAAAAAAAAAAAAAAAAAAAGGAAAAATTCCATTAAAAATGAGGCAGAGGATGAAATTTATTGAGTTTGAAATGCCATGGAAGTGATCCAGGCACCAACCCCTGCTCTGGGAACCCAGGGAATGGCTGGAGCTGTGCCAGGTTGGGTTTTAGGGAAAAGTTCTTCATCCTGAGAGGTTTTGGGCACTGGAACAGACCCAAACCTGGGAGGGATTGTTGGGATTCTGCTGTGCAGGACCAGGGTTGGATTGCTGAGCCCTGGGGGTCCCTTCCATCCAGCTGAGACACCCCAAAATTCCCCAAAATTCCAGGCACTTACGGGGTAGCAGCGCTCGGTCACCAGGGAGTGAAGCTTCTGCTTGTTAAAGCTGCAGAGGAAACACCCCGGTCACCTCAGCACAGGAAAGGAGGTTCCTCAAAAATTCCTGCTTTCCCCACAAATTCCACCTTTCCCCTCACACAAATTCCCGCAATTCTCCTCACAAATTCTTTTATTTCCCCCCACTTGCCTGCTTTCCCCTCACAAATTCCAACTTTTCCCCAAACAAAATCCCCCATTTCCTCCCCACAAATTCTGCCTTTCCCCCCACAAATTCCTGCAATTCTCCCCCAAAAAAAATTCCTGCATTTTCCCCACAAATTCTGCCTTTCCCCCCTCACAAATTCCCGCTTTTCCCCCACATAAATTCCTCCTTTCTCCCCACACAAATTCCCACTTTTCCCCCACACATTCCACATTTCCCCCACACAAATTCCGCCTTTTCCCCCACACAAATTCTCCCATTTCCCCCTCACAAATTCTCCCATTCCCCCCCACAAATTCCCCACCCCCCCCACCAAATTCCCCCCCCCACAAATTTCTCCCTTTTTCCCCCCCCCCCCCACAAATTCTCCCATTTCCCCCCTCACAAATTCTCCCCCCTCATTTCCCCCCCCCTCAAAATTCTCCCATTTCCCCCCCTCACAAATTCCCCCCCTTTTCTCCCATTTCCCCCCTCACAAATTCCCCATTTCCCCCCTCACAAATTCCCACTTTTCCCCCCACAAATTCCCACTTTTCCCCAAATTCACTTTTCCCCCACACAAATCCCCCCCCCTCACAAATTCTCCCATTTCCCCCTCACAAATTCTCCCATTTCCCCCCCCCATTTCCCCCTCCCACAAATTCTCCCATTTCCCCCCTCACAAATTCCCACTTTTCCTCCCACACAAATTCCCCATTTCCCCCCACAAATTCTCATTTTCCCCCCACAAATTCCTCCTTTACCCCCACACAAATTCCACTTTCCCCCCTCACAAATTCTCCCATTCCCCCCTCACAAATTCTCCCATTCCCCCCCACACAATTCTCCCATTCCCCCCACAAATTCCCCATTTCCCCCACAAAATTCTCCCATTTCCCCCACACAAATTCCCACTTTTCCCCACACAATTCCCCTTTTCCCCCACACAAATTCCGCCTTTCCCCCCCCACAAATTCCCCCATTTCCCCCCCCACAAATTCTGCCTTTTCCCCCTCACAAATTACACCTTTCCCCCCACACAAATTCCTGCTTTCCCCCCACACAAATTCCACATTTTCCCCATAAATTCCAGCTCCCCATGGGTCAGGGAAGGGCCTTACTTTGCCAGGGAGTTGTGGGCCTCAATAAATATCTCCTGGGCTTTCTCAGGGAAGGTTTTGGTGCTGAAATCCGGGTCGTGATCCTTGATCTTCCGCAAGCTGGGAAAAGAAAAATTAAGGAAAGAACAGAATTGGAGCTGTCCTGGATGTCTGGATCTGACAGGATTCAATCCCAGCTTTTACCAACTGAGAATTTGAGATCCTTCACTAAGACAAAAGCTTCAGGTGGTCATAAAAGAGCCAAATCCAAAGAATCCTAAAAAAATTGGAAGAGCACAGCATGGTTGTTCCCAGCAGGAGAGGGGAAGGGGAACAACAACAAAAATGGGAAAAGCAGGGAGGAAAAAACCTAAAAAATCCTAAAAATCACTCAGAGATCCCTCAACCTCTTCACAGAGGAGGTTTGGTGGGGGTTGAGAGGATGTGGGGGGTTTGGGGGGTCCTGGAGGGACACAGGGGGGTCCTGAGGGGGATTTGGGGGAATTTTGAGGGGATCTGGGGGGTCCTGGGTGGCCTGGAAGAAAATGGGGCAGTCAAAGGGGGGTCCTGAGGGGAATTTGGGGGGGACTGGGGGAGTTTTGAGGGGGTTTGTGGGGTTCTGGGTGTCCTGGAGGCAACCTCAGGGGACACAGGGGTGTCTTGGGGGGGATTTGGGGGATGTTGGGGGTCCCAGATGGCCTGGAGGTAACTGGAGGGAACACAAGGGGGGTCCTGGGAAGATTTGGGAGGACCCTGGGGAGTTTTGAAGGGATTTGGAGGGTCCTGGGTGGCCTGGAGAGAACGCAAGGAGGGGTCCCAGGGGGTGCTGGGGAGATGCTGGGGAGTTTGGAGGGGATTTGGAGGGTCCTGGGTGGCCTGGAGGTGACTGGAGAGAACGCAAGGGGGGTCCCAGGGGGTTCTGGGTGGGTTTGTGGGATGTTTTGAGGGTATTTGGGGTCCCTGGGGGGGAACTGGGTGAGGAACTTCTCTCATGGACAGGCCCAGGACAGGCCAAGCAGCAGGTTAATTATGCTAATTAGCTAATTAGGGGTACATACGCCAGCTGGGAAGCCGCTGTTTGCCTCAGCTTCTGCATCTGCTGCTTCACCCCATCCTTGGACAGCGAGGTCAGGCGGGCATCGCCCTCGGGAGGGACGTAGGGATCCATGATCTCAGCTGGGGTGGGGGAAAAGCACCTCAGGACGAGGCTCAGAGCCCAGGGAATGAAGAGAACTTCTCCAATGGGAGAATTTCTGAGAGAGAATTCCTGGGATAAGCTCATCCGCAGGTGCTGCTTTCTGTTGTTCTCTCACAGCGCGTGGAAGAGGGAGAAAATGGCTTCAAAATGAAGTTTAGAGGGGATTTTGGGAAGCAATTCTTCCCTGAGAGGGTGGGAAAGGGCTGGGATGGAATTGCCAGAGAAGCTGTGGCTGCTCCTGGATCCCTGGATGTGTCCAAGGCCAGGCTGGACCTCCTGGGACAGTGGGAGGTGTCCCTGGATGGGATTTAAGGTCCCTTCCCTCCAAACCTGGGGTTCTGTGGGGTTCCCAGCCCTGTCTTGGAATAAAAACTGGGGTTTTTGGGTGGAATGTGGCTTTTTTGGGAGAATGGCCTTCCCTTCCATTTCTTTTCCTTCCTCTCCCGCCATGGCAGGGGTGGCACTGGGTGGGATTTGAGGTCCCTTCCCACCCAAACCATTCCATGGTGCCACTCTCCAGGTCCTTGTAGCATTGCTCCAATTTTACAGGTGGAGAAATGGGCTCGGAAGAGGATTTTGGGAAGAAATTCCTCCCTGTGAGGGTGCTCAGATCCTGGCACAGGTGCCCAGAACAGCTGGGGCTGCCCCTGGAGCCCTGGAAGTGTCCCTGGACAGGGCTTGGAGCAATGTGGGATGGTGGGAAGTGTCCCTGCCCATGGCAGGGGTGGCACTGGAGGGGCTTTCCCAACCCAAACCCCTCTGGGATTCCAGGATTCAAAAAGAAGGCACCAACAGCTTTGGAGATCAGGCAGGGAGGCCTCTCCCCCGGCCAGAAGGAACAGTGGGGAAAGAATTCAGCCTGATTCTCTGTCTCTCACATCACCCGGGCCAGGCTGAGTGCGCCGTGCTGCCGTACCCGTGCAAGCCAGGAAGAAGGTGCGCTCCATGCGCTCGTCCGGGAAGATCGGCGCCGCCGACCGGAGCCGCCTCTCCCTCTCCTCAGGGCTCAGCTCCCGGGCCCACTCGGGCAGCCGCGGGCCCTTCCTCCTGCTCCTCACCGGCACAACCACACAGGGCGGCAGCGCCCCGGGTCGGAGCAGGGACTCGGCGGCCTGAGGGGAGGCAAAGGCAGAGCCCGGCGTGAGCCCAGCACTGCCAGGCCTGAATTGATTCCCCCTCTCGCCCCGCGCGCGCCACGGCGCCCCGCGCTCTCCCACACCCTCAGCGCCCAGCCCGCTCATCCCGCGGCCCCTCAAGCCGCTCCTCCCGGCCGCACCTTCCAGCAGAGCCGCGGGGCCCTGCGGCCCAGCCCCGCCGCCATGGCGGCCGCCATTTTCTCCGCCGCGGGGGATGGCGGGAACGAGGAGGGCGGGGCCGCGCGAGGCGCGCGAAGGGGGAGGGAATTTGTGGGCGGGGCCGCGCGGGGCGCGCGCGCGGGAAGGGGCGTGGCCGGCGGGAGCCCGCGCCGCGCCCGCGAGTGGAAAATTCCATCGGCTGCGGAGGCCGGGGAGGGGCGGGGCCAGCGCGGGAGGCTCCGCCCACCCCCCCCGAGCGCGCGGAGGGGGGACCCCCGTGCGTGGTGCAGTGCGGGGGGCGGGGGGGATGGCACTGCCCCCATCCCCCACCCCCCCACCCGGGTCACGTGCGACACGCGGGACCCCCACCCTGCCCCATGCGGGGGATGCTGCGGGTGTCGGAGCCCCCCCAGACCTGCAGAGACCCCCCCCCGGGTCTCTTGTGACCCCCCCCTGGACCTGCAGTGCCCCCCCCGTAACACGCAGGGCACTCCCGGACACGCAGAGGACCCCCGAACCTGTAGAGCCACCCCCGGACCTCCAGATTTGCCCCCCCCAGACCCGCAGGGCCCCTCTGAGCACGCAGAGGCCCCCAGATCCATATAGCCCCCCCTCCCAGACACGCAGCACCCCCTTCCTGGATTTCCAGAACCCCCCGGACCCGCAGAACCCCCCCAGGTTCCTGCACCCCCAGCACCTCCGTGGGGTTTGTGCGATGGTTTTGGGATTTGCCATCGCAGCAGCTCCTGGGGCTGCCGGTGGAGGGGGGGATATCGAGGGCAGGGGTCCCTCTGGATGTCCCTGGGGAATGCGGCACCCCCGGGATGCTGCCCGCAGCGCAGGGGGGGGGCTCGGGGGTCCCTCCGAATATCCCGGGGACAATCCAGGATGCGGCACCCCCGCCCCAAAACACAAACCGGCTCATCCCAAGCCCTCTTCCCTCGAAACCCCATCCCCGGGAGCCGCCGGGACGCCCTGGGGATGCTCATCACCCGCCCACGCCCGCGGGGCGCGGCCCGCGGAGCCAAAGGCGAGCCCGGCCCGGGGGTGCGAAGCCCGGGGGGGCTCCTCGGGGGCGGGGGGCTCGCCGGGACGCTCCGGCCGCCCTCGCTGCGCCTGGCCCCGCTCCCAGCTTGCTTTGGGGACTGTTGATCTTGGCTCCGAGGCCGCGTTGCTCCATCGGACAGCTGGTTAATGTGTAGTGACGGCTCCGCTGTGCCCGAGACCGTTGATCCCGGCCCGCGCTCTTATCTGAGCCGGGACGAGCCGGGAGCGGCCGTGCGGGGCTGGGCCGGGGGGCGCGGGGGCAGCCGGGCCCCCCTGGCTGGGGGGATCGCTCCCAAAACCCGGCGTGATGCTCGCTGGGGCGTGCGGGGGGCAAAACCAGCGGAGAGCGCTTCCCGCAGCACCCCCGGTGGGAAAAGCGGAGCCGTCTGGAAAACTGGGATGAAGCCCCGGGGCTCTGGAGCCGATCCTGGAGCAGCCGGGGCTGAGTCACCGGCCCCAGAGCCCCGCGGCCCCGGCGCTTTCCCACGGCTCCCGACTCGTGGGGCTGGATTTTCCCAGCCCAGCTGGCTCTCCCGGATGCCATCCCGGCTGGTTTCACCTCCGTGGGCAGCGCTGGGGGGCTCGGGAACCCCTCTGAGGCCACGTCTTTACCCGTGGGGGGGCTCAGCCTGGGAGCATCCCTGAGGAAATTTGGGATGGGGCCGTGGAGACGGCACTGGATGGTGTCCCCAGGCCACCTGTGCCGTTTTCCTTGCAAAAGCACCACGTGGGGATTTGTCCCGTGGGAGAGCGGGATCAGGGCTGGGATCAGGGCTCGGCACCCGCCCCGAACTGTCCCCGCCAGCTCCAGGCAGGGGCTGGGCCACGTTTGCCTCCATCCTTGTGCAACCTGTCCCAGGTGCCCGGCGGGAGGGGACGGGCAGAGCCGCACGCACACGCGGAGAGGGGGAAATCCAGGGAAAATCGCCTCCAACCCCCGGGAATGACCCGCGGAGCAGGAGGCCCCAGAGCTCGGAGCGCTGTTGTCCCCGTGCTCCCGAATACCAGAGATTCCAGCCCTAAGCCGGCGGCCCAGACCTGCGAGGCAGGATTAGCCGGTGCCCTCCGGCTGCTCCCGCTGCCGGCAGCAACGGCGAAAACTCCGGCGAAAGAGAGAGGAAGAAAAGAAAAGCCTCTCTTAGGAATTTCTTTTTTTTTCTTTCTTCCCCTTTTTAAAAAAAAAAAATTCCCCCTTGTTTTTCCTAATTAGAAAGGAGCACTGACAGCGGTTGGTGGCTCTGGGCTAATTACAGCTCCTGGCTTCCACCCCGTCCGTTTGTCCCCGGGCCCTCCGCAGCCTGGCACTACAGGAGAACCCGGTTTGGTCGGGACACGGCGGAGGAGGCGGCTTTCCCCCGGAGCCTCGCTCTTTTCTCTTTTTCTCTCTTTCTTCCTTCTTCTTCTTTTTTTTTCTTTTTTTTTTTTTTTTTCCTCCCTGGATTCTTGCTGACAGCAGCATCTGTCACCTCCCAGCATCTCCCGTGCGGGGCAGCACCCGCGCAAAGCGCCCGGAGCCCTTTGCCAAGCACAAGCCCCGCGGCCACCGAGACCCCCCTTCCCCCCGGCGGGCCAGGAGGGCACCCGGTGACCCCGCGGCCATCGGGGATGGGAATTACAGCTCAGAGGAGACAATCCTCCCCTCCCCTCCCGCAGCCCAGCCGCTCTGCTCCAGGAATAGTTTTATCCTGGCCCCGACCTTCCCGTGGCTCTGCCAGGGACAGTCACCCGCGGCCACACGCGCTGCCAGCACCGAGGCCGGGCGGGAGGGGACGCGACTTTTGCCCTGGCAAAGTCCCCCCAGCACGGCCGGGGCACAGCTGGGCTTCTCCTGCTGCGGGTCCCCAGCGTGGCACGGCCGGGCTGAGCCCAATTCCACCCATCCCGGCTGCAAAGCCCGCACGGAGCCTCCTCGCCCAACCGCGGGGTCCAGCCCTTCCCTCGCCGCAGGGCAGACGGGACTTTCCGCCCAGAACCCCGCCAGGATTCCATAAAATCCCAACACATTCCCTGGCGCGGCTCCCAGCGCCGATGTCCCCCCGTGTCCCCGCGTCCCGCGGGGCTCCGCGCCCGAGCTGGCAGCATGGAGCGGGGCGGCAGCTGCCCGAACCCCCCGCGCGGCTCCAGCTGTTTCCAGCTGTTTCCAGCTGTTCCCTTGTTCTCCCTTTCCCTCCCCGGGGCTCTGCAGCACAATGCGGCCCCGCGGCAGCCCCGGATGAACCCGAGCTCGGCAGCGCTGGGTTTTTGTAACCATGTGCTGAGAGCTGTCTGTACTTTCTCCCTGCCCCAGTTCGCGCCGCCGGCTCCCCCAGGTCTCAGTGAATCCCCTGTTCCCTCCCTGGAATCCTTGTTCCCTCCCTCCAACCCCTCCTCCCCTCTCGAACCCCTTGTCTCTACCTTGAATCCTATTCCCCTCCCCAAATCCCATCTCCCTCTTCTGAATTCCTGCTCCTTCCCTCAAATCCCTGCTCCCCCCTGCCTGGAATCTCCACTCCCCTCCTCGGATCCCTTTTCCCTCCTCAATCCCTTTTCCCTCCTCAAATCCCTTTTCCCTCCTCGAATCCCTTTTCCCTCCTCGAATCCCTTTTCCTTCCTCAAATCCCTTTTCCCTCCTCAAATCCCTTTTCCCTCCTCGAATCCCTTTTCCCTCCTCGAATCCCTTTTCCCTCCTCAAATCCCTTTTCCCTCCTCGAATCCCTTTTCCCTCCTCAAATCCCTTTTCCTTCCTCGAATCCCTTTTCCTTCCTCGAATCCCTTTTCCTTCCTCAAATCCCTTTTCTTTCCTCAAATCCCTTTTCCCTCCTCGAATCCCTTTTCCCTCCTCAAATCCCTTTTCCCTCCTCGAATCCCTTTTCCTTCCCAAATCCCCGTTCCCTCCCCGAATCCAGCTCCCCTCCCCAAATCCCTGCTCACTCTCTCTACTCCCTGCTCGCTCTCTCCCCGGCTCAGCACTAACTTATCTTTTTAAAATAGCAAAGTACCACTTTTAACAAAAATAAACCTCGTTGGGGGAGAAATAGTGAGAAATAAACTAGGAAATGCAGAGAGCAAGGAGGGAAACCCGGGTGTTCCAATATGGGGGCACCACTCCAGCTCTGCCCCTCAGTCTGAGTGCATTGGGAGAGCTGGGAGCTGTCATCCCCCTGAACTGGGAGCACTGGGAGCCCTGCTAACAGTGTCACCCCAAAACCAGGGCCCCTGGGTGCACTGTGCCAATCCCCACCCAGCCAGCCGACCTGAGAGCCCCCAGTTAGCAGGGGTGCCAGCACCCATCCAAACTGGGAGCACTGGGAACCCCAGTTAATGGGGTGCGCTGTGCCAGGCCCACTTGGAGCGGACACACCGGGGTCCCCATTACCAGGTCTCACCGGGATCCCCCATTACCGGGATCCCCATCACCAGGGCTCACCAGGATCCCCCATTACTGGGATCCCCCATTACCAGGTCTCACCGGGATCCCTGTTACCGGACACACCGGGGTCCCCCATTACCGGGATCCCCATTACCGGGGCTCACCGGGATCCCTGTCACCGGACACACCGGGATCCCCCATTACCAGGTCTCACCGGGATCCCTGTCACCGGACACACCGGGATCCCCCATTACCGGGATCCCCATTAGCGGGGCTCACCGGGATCCCTGTTACCGGACACACTGGGATCCTCCAGTACCGGAATCCCCATTACCGGGGCTCACCGGGATCCCCATTGCTGAGATCCCCATTACAGACAGGATCCCCATTACCGGGGCTCACCGGGATCCCTGTTACCGGGATTCCCATTGCTGGGATCCCCATTACAGACACACCGGGATTCCCCATTACTGGGGCTCACCGCGATCCCTGTTACCGGGATCCCCATTACCGGGATCCCCATTACCGGGATCCCCATTCCGGGATCCTGATTCCGGGGTCACCCGGATCCCCATTACCGGGATCCCCATTACTGGGGCTCACCAGGATCCCCATTACCGGGATCCCCATTCCGGGGCTCACCTGGATCCCCGTTACCGGGATCCCCATTACCGGGGCTGCCCCGTCCCGCAGCACCGGGAAGGGGCGTGGCCAGGCGCGCCGGGAAGGGGCGTGCCCTAGAGAAAGGGGTGTGTCGCCGAGGGGCGTGGCTCTGCGCAGGCGCACTCCCCGCCAGCGCTTACGCAACTCCTCCCGCCGCCTTCCCCCCCCGCTCCCCTCCCCGCCCCCCGCGCGCGCTACGTGCGCGGCCGCGTGGCGCCGCCGCGCGCACGCGCACGCGCCGCCCGCGTGCCTCCCTCCCTCTCTCCCTCCCCCCCTCCCGCTCCGCTCCCCGCACTCCCCCACCGGGGCCGCCTCGAGCCGGGAGCGCGCGCGCGCCCCCGCCCCTCCCTCCTCCTCCTCCTCCTCATCTTCCTCCTCCTCCTCCTCCTCCTCCTCCTCCGCTCCCGCCGCTGCTCCCTCTCGGTGCGTCCGTGCGGAGCCGCCTCGTCGCCCTTCCCGCGCCCCCCGCCGCCCCCCCCCCCGCCGCCGCCGCCGCCCCGCCGGGGGGGGCGCAGCCCCGCACCCCCCGCGCTCCCGCCATGCCGGAGAAGCGGCCGTTCGAGCGGCTGCCCGCCGACGTGTCCCCCCTCAACTATGGGCTCTGCCTCAAGCCGGACCTCATCGACTTCACCTTCGAGGGCAAGCTGGAGGCCGCCGTGCAGGTAGGGCCCCCCCTTCTTCCTCCTCATCCTGCCCTTCCTCATCCTCCTCCCCCCGCCCCGCCCCCGCGGGGTCCCGCCGGCCCGCGCCCCCCGAGGGGACCCTGCAGCGCCCCCGGGGGACCCCTCGATCCCCTCCTCGATCCCTCCTCGATCCCCTCCTCACCCCCGGGGGTGTCCCCCCCCCCCCCGCCCTCGGGGACCCCGCTCCCCCCTCCGGGCCCCTCGGCCCCCGAGGGACCCCCGGCCCCGATCGCCCCGTTCCCCTGCACTCCCCCCGGGCCCGGCCGGGCAGGTGCAGGGAGGCCCCTCGGGGCTCCCCCCGCCTCTCCTCCGTGTCTCCATTCACGATGGGCGGACAAACCCCCCAAACCCCCTAAAACCCCTCCGGGACCCCCCGAACCCGGCCCGGCTCGGGGGGAGCCCCGCCCAGCCCCGCTGCGGCCCCCGCGGGTCCCCCCGGGCGGCTCCTCCCGGGCTGGGCCGGCCCGGGCCGGGATGCGGGAGAGCCCCGGGCTGTGCCCGGCCGGGATCCCCGGTGCCCGCAGCCCCCCGGGGACCCCCCCCCCGAGCTGCGCTGCGAGCGGGCCTGGGGATGGATGGGGATTTTGCTGGGAAAGCCAGATAAGCCGTGAAAGGAGAAGTCCCCCCGGTGCGCTCCCGGGCAGGGTAGGCCTCGGTGCCATGGAGCGAGAGCTGCGGGGAGAGCCTGGGGAGGAGAGCCGGGAAAGGTTCGCGGAGCCCGAACGCCGCGTTCTTGTGCAAGGCGAGAAAAATCCTCCTCGCCGTGCTCGTGCTTCAGAGCCGGAACCAGTTCTGTGAAAGCCTTCAAGTCTCTCCCAGTCATTCTCATTGGCTGCTCTGCCAAGATTTCCCGAATTTGCTTTCACGTCTTTTTTTTTTTTTTTTTTTTTTTTTTTCCTTGCGATTTGACATAGGTATTATGAATTATAAAGGGATAACTGGTTTGGGGCTTTTTTTTTTTTTCCTGAAAATTAGATGGTCGCACAGAGAGCTTCAAAAAAATATTTGAGGGAGGTTTTAAAGTCTTGGGATGTGAGCAGATCTAAGCCTTGCTGTGCTGAAGGGGTGGTTAAACCTGGTTTTAAATAGGTAACAAATGCAAGGAGGCAATAAAAGCTGCAGGATGTGAAGCACAGGTAGAGAAGAAGGCGAGCTCTTCCCTGGGGAAGGCCCAAGGCTGAGGATGATGGGGAATCTTGTGACTTTGGGGACCTGCAGGAGCCCGAGCAGACATGAGTAACTTTGTGTCATGTGACAGAAATATTGAAAACCTAAATCTCCTCGCGGATTTGATCCTGGCTCAGGGGGGTTTTGCTTCCAACCTGCTGCTGCCTTTTTGGCGTGTTTCAGTTTAAAAAAAAGGCCTCTTTGAGAAATTCCGATTTTCTTCCGCTCTAATCCCAACCACCTATTCCTGTCCTCACACCCCGGCCCTGTTACAGCTGTGGGGCTGCAAATGGGATCACTGAAATCATCCAGGTTAAAAATAACACTCGGGGGGAGGGGAGCAGTGGCTTTTTAAGCCAGTGCTGAGGTGAGGAGCGGTGAAGAGCAGCCCTGGGAACTTCTGTGGGATGCAGGAATTGCCCGGAGCTTCCTCCTGGCAGGGCTGGCTGCTTTGCAGGTTTTATTCCTGGGGAGAGTTTTGAATATCCTGCTGTGTCCAGGTGGGTTCCTGGAGCAGAGGGTTCCACCTGGAGATGGGGAATGCTGCGCTTCCCTCAGCAGCGCTGACCCCACAGGTTCCAGGCTGTGGAAAAAAAAAAAAATCCTTCTCACATCCTGGAGTTCCCGCAGCAGAGAGGAGGGGGAAAAAACCACCACCAAAGCGCAGAGGGCGAGGTTTTTGAAACAGATCTAAAGAATGTATCTTTATTTTGGATAACTTTTAACACGGTGAACCCAGGAGAGAGGAGGCACCTCCCAGCTGCCTGGGGAGCGAGCGAGGGCAGGGAAGTGGATCAGGGGTGAGTTCACCTGCCCCAGCAGGGCTGGGCATCTGCAGAGGTTCCTGGGGCTGCCGAGGGCCCAAAGCACAGGGAAATCCCAGAAAATCGGAGGGAACTGCTCTGCACCTTGATGGGGAGAGGAACAGCCAGCTCATCCACAGGATGCTCTCTGTACACACCTTGATGAACAAAAATTAATAACTAATTAATAATCAGCGTGGTTTTGTTGAGCTGGTCTTGAAAATGAGACTTTTGGGGTCAAATTACTTCATTTAAGGACCTTTTCTACCCGAACCTGAGCTCGGCAGAGATGTTCTGTTCCCAGCCCCACCTGAGAGCTTTGGAGTCTCTGTAAACTCATAGAGGCAAAAGTGAGTTTATGTTAAAAAACCAAAAGTTTTGGTTTTGGGGCTGGGGAAAATACACGTGCTGCCTCCTCTTGAAGATCCTTAAGTTGTTTCTTTAATCCCAATCAATCATAATTGCCAGCTCCTCCGCTCCATCCTAGTTGGATAACGGCAATAATCCACACCGTGATTCTTTCTGATGCTCTGACACCAAAAATAATCCCCCCAAAAACCAGGAAAAAAAGTTTCCAGAGCCTGCAAAGTGTTTTTTGTGCTTTGTTGTTTGGCATCTTTAAGAGCAGAGCGGGATTAGTGCAGGCTGGGGTGTTTAGTCAAGGTATTACAAGTAAACACTTGATCATTCTTACTCACTCCGGTAATAGGATTTGCAGCCCTCTGTGAAGAATTTGGGGCTTTTAAACCCTAAAAAAAACCAAAAACCCCAATGTCCCAGCCTTGGCTGTGGGGCAGGACACTTGTGTTGGCTTTAGGGCCTATAAATAAACCCAAAGCACTTTTGTGCCACAATAATAAATGTTGCCACTTGCACGGCAACTCCAGATAATCTTCAGGGGATAAAACCTCTGGTGATGCAAAAGAAAAGAGGTGGCAGCAGATTTCAAAGCCTGGAAAGGGGAGTGGGGACCTGCTTGCTTGGTTTGTTCAGGGAATTGTCCCCCCTTGGGTAAAGGAATGATCCTGAAACCTTGACAAGTTGAATTTCACAGCCCTTTTTTTTTTTTGGAGCTGTGCTTCTGAAGGCTCCGGTAACCCAACCATTACCATTTTGACCGGTTAGTCCAGATTTTTAAATAATATAATTTGCGGCCACATGAATACTTTTGAAGTCCTTGCAGTTGTGTAACAATTACATAAACGGACAGTACATAATTCCCATTTATCACAGCTGAAAACCCCCAAAAAATCCTTAAATGAACTGTTTCACAAGGAGCCCTGCTCCCAGCTGGGACAGAGCGTGGCTGTGGGAGAGCCAGAGCTGGAACGGAGTCTCCTGCTCACACTCCTGTGATTGTTCTGCCACTTTTGTCAGCTCCCAGCATTTAAACTTGATTTGTTGAGGGCGTGGGGATGCCTCTCCACGAGCACAATTAAGATTGTGGGGTGGAAATGGTTCATTTTCATTATTCCTCCGTTAGTCGGAGCTTTAATTACGCCAGCCTTGGCTCTCAGGGCCTGGTTATCAGCACGGGGCACTCGCGTTACTCAGTGTCTGGGTCAAACTTTATTTTTTTTTTTTTTTCCCAGTTTTTTTGGCTCTTGGGAGGGTTGGAACAAAGAAGGGATGTGTGGTCCAGCAGCAGAAACAAAGCTGCCTGCAGCTTTTAGGCTTTTAAATGGAATTTTTGAATGCTGAGAGGATCACCTGCGAGGGGCAGGGCTGCCTCCCAACTTCCTGGTGTTTCCCTGCCCCATCCATTCCCTTCCTTGGAGCTGCTTCCCTCCCTTGCCTGGAAACTCCACCGAGGTGTTCCTTGATTGTGGAACGACTTATCTGGGAGGAATTTCCAACCTGGGCTCCCTCAAATCCCCGCTCTGCAGCATTTAATGCATCCCTGGCAGATTTAGCGATGTTTAACTGCTTGTCTGCTGCTTTTTATAGGTTCATGATGCAATATGTGCCGGCCTGAGGAAGGTATAGAGCTGGTTAAAGATTAATGCTGACACTCTGGTGTGGAATCCTGGCCAAATGGAGCTGGCTGGGTGTAGTATTTGTGCTCCCGGGGAGCTGCTCCAGGATAAATCCTCTGCTCTCCAACCTTGGGATTTGCGTTTCCAGCGCGTGAAATCAAACCCGCAGTGGAGGGTTAAAGGGCCTGGCAGCACCTCAGAGCTCTCCTCATGCCATCAGCTCAAAAATTGGGGTTTTTTTAAACTCTTTCTCCCCCTAAAAAGGCTCTTTGAGCCCTTAATTCCCAAGGTTGGGATGGATTTGCAGCCATCACTCACCGCTGTGAATCCCACACCTCTGGAGCTGGATGTGCTTTGGAACCAAGGGAATTTTTCCTGCGGGCCAATTAATCCTGGCGTTGTTAATTTTACTCCTTGGCCACTGGAATTTGCTGGAGACGCAGGTTCCTAAATCCCTTTATCACTTTTCCTCATTGAAGCTTTGAATTCTTACAAAAGACACGCCCTGGAACACAAATCCAGAGTAAATTTAGGTGGCTATTTTTAGAGGAAAATTGCTAAAAACGCGCGCGGTTGTTGTAGTGCTGCTTTTAGGAAAAGGGCTCCGGAGCCGTGTGACAAGATTGGAATTATCTGGAATTAATTTTGGCTCCAGGAGATCCCTTTGCATGCACCTCAGCCCGTATTTCAGGTAGGCTGGAGTTCAAATCCCCCTTCCTGATAGCCTAAAAAATGGGAAAAAAATATTTTCCATCAAATCCTTTCCTGCTTTGACCACCAAAAGCTTTACAGCACCTTCAGGTCTTGTTTGGCAGAGCTAAATAATTGACATTTTAAACTGTTCTTCCATCAAATATTAAACTTTTGGGGAGGATTTCAGCTGTTTTCTGCTGCTGGATGAATTTTCCCTTCCCTGCTCATGGTACCTAAGTCTGACCTCAAAATAATGTTTGAATTCTGATTAATTCAGTATTAATTCATCAAAAGCCAGGAGTTTCCAATCCTGACCCATTCCTACCTGCAGAGATTCCTCTTGGCCCACCTGATTTCTGAGCTGTGCAGAACTGCTCTTAATTAATTCAATTAAATTAATTAATTTTCCTTGCTGAAAAGTGTATTTCTTGGCCATTTCTTGGCCATTTCTTGGCCATTTCTTGGCCATTTCTTGGCCATTTCTTGGCCATTTCTTGGCCATTTCTTGGCCATTTCTTGCCATTTCTTGCCCATTTCTTGCCCATTTCTTGCCCATTTCTTGCCCATTTCTTGCCCATTTCTTGCCCATTTCTTGCCCATTTCCTCTATATTTCTTGGCTATTTCTTGGCTATTTCTTGGCTATTTCCTGTTTATTTCTTGGCTATTTCTTGGCTATTTCTTGGCTATTTCCTATTTACTTCCTGTCTATTTCCTATTTATTTCCTATCTATTTATTGTCCATTTCCTATTTATTTCCTATATATTTCCTATTTATTTCCTATTTACTTCCTGTCTATTTCCTATTTACTTCTTGCCTATTTCCTATTTATTTCCTATATATTTCCTATATATTTCCCATCTATTTCCTATTTATTTCCCATCTATTTCCTATTTATTTCCCATCTATTTCCCATCTATTTCCTCTATATTTCCTCTATATTTCCTCTATATTTCCTCTATATTTCCTCTATATTTCCTCTATATTTCCTCTATATTTCCTCTATATTTCCTCTATATTTTTTTCCTCTATATTTCCTCTATATATTTTTCCCTCTATATTCCCTCTATATTCATTTCCTATATATTCCTTATTTATTCCCTATTTTATCTTTTACATTCCAGAGCAAGGTGAAGCAGGGTCTCAACCCCACACGTTTCTGACCGCTTCTACCTTATGCAGAAATTTGCTTTTTTTGGCCTTTAATACATAAAAATCACTGCTTTAACAGAAATTCTTCCTTCCAGAATGTGGCATTTTAAAAGGATAAAAATTAAATTTTTAAAATGAATTCATTTTTGAGCTGTTCTGCTCCTGTTTTGGTTTTGTTCTCACAGGTGTGGCTGCACCTCGGTGGAGGAGGCTCCACTGTTATAGTGAACAAAATTCATTTTCCCTTCAGAATTAAATTCTCAGAAGGTGCTGAGCTCTACAGGCAGAATTTCTGCTTGTAAAGTGAATTTCAGCCTTTTTAAGGAAAAATCCCCAGCCAGAATTTCTGCCTGTACAGTGAATTTCACCCCCTTTTTTTTTGTTTTTTTTTTGCTAATTAGAAAAATGAACTTTTTTACCCTCCTGGCTCATTTTAGAGCTTTTCTTCTATGCTGCCCTCTCATAAAACTGACTTGATATTGGTAGGAAATGAGGAAAAAAAAATCTAAAAATAAATAATTGCCTGTTTAAGGAACCTCTTCATTTTCTCTGCTTAAACCTAAACTTTCTTATTTTTCACTGAAATTTTGTCCTGGAAAAAATTGGTTTTTTTTAAAGATCAAGCCCCATTGTTAAACTCCCATTGTCTGCAATTTGGAGAGCTCCGAATCCAGAGAGATTTGGATTTCTAGATTGAATAAAAGGCTCCAGACACTCATAAAAAGCTTTTCTCATCCTGGTTTTTCTGTGGTTTAGAAAAACCTTAAAAAAAAAGACCAAAAAACCCTTCAGTATTGTGGTAAAATGAGATTTGATTTTTGGGTTTGGGGAGAGCTTTGTAATTTCTCAGTTTTATGCGCTCAGAATTAAAAAGAAAACACAAAAAAAAAGTGGATTTTGGGTTTTAAATCTTTTCCTGGGAAAATCAAGTTGTTACACCTCGGCTGTCAGACCTGCTCTCAGTGCTTTGCAAAAAATGTTGTTTTTGCAATCAGGTTGGGTTTATTAATTAAAATTAATTTGGTTTTAATTCCATCAAGAGGTGAAAGCAGCCGTGCTGCACCTCTCAGTGTGGGGAGCAGGGAGGAGGCACCGAGAGTCCCTGCTCAAAACACGTAAATAATCATATTTCTTTAATAATATTGATTAATTAAACAATTCCGTGATTGGGGAGGAGGCACCGAGAGTCACCGCTCAAAACGTGTAAATAATCATATTTCTTTAATAATATTGATTAATTAAGCAATTCCGTGATTAAGGAGGAGGCACCGAGAGTCCCTGCTCAAAACGCGTAAATAATCATATTTCTTTAATAATATTGATTAATTAAGCAATTCCGTGATTGGGGAGGAGACACCGAGAGTCCCTGCTCAAAACGCGTAAATAATCATATTTCTTTAATAATATTGATTAATTAAGCAATTCTGTGATTGGGGAGGAGGCACCGAGAGTCACTGCTCAAAACGCGTAAATAATCATATTTCTTTAATAATATTGATTAATTAAGCAATTCCGTGATTAGGGAGGAGGCACCGAGAGTCCCTGCTCAAAACGCGTAAATAATCATATTTCTTTAATAATATTGATTAATTAAACAATTCCGTGATTAGGGAGGAGGCACCGAGAGTCCCTGCTCAAAACACGTAAATAATCATATTTCTTTAATAATATTGATTAATTAAGCAATTCCGTGATTGGGGAGGAGGCACCTAGAGTCACTGCTCAAAACGCGTAAATAATCATATTTCTTTAATAATATTGATTAATTAAGCAATTCCGTGATTAGGGAGGAGGCACCGAGAGTCCCTGCTCAAAACGCGTAAATAATCATATTTCTTTAATAATATTGATTAATTAAGCAATTCCGTGATTAGGGAGGAGGCACCGAGAGTCACTGCTCAAAACACGTAAATAATCATATTTCTTTAATAATATTGATTAATTAAACAATTCCGTGATTAGGGAGGAGGCACTGAGAGTCACCGCTCAAAACGCGTGAATAATCATATTTATTTAATAATATTGATTAATTAAACAATTCCCTAATTGGGGACAAGCCAGGGATTTTTGCCAGGTCGCGGAGGCCGAGGCTGGGTTGGGGTGGGTGGTGTTTGTCCTCCCTGCATGAGGACATCCCACACCTGTGAAATCCCAAATTTAAATTCCTTAAAATCCTCCCTTTTCCATGAAATCACTCAGATTTGGGGTTTCTGTCCCAGATGACCGAATGAGGAACATTCCTGAGGATGTTCCTGGTTTATTCCCAGCTCCTCCTCTCCCCCAGCGAGCACTGGGGGACACCTGAGCCTTTTCTTGTGCTTTTACAAATAAAATCAAAATTATAATTTGTGTGCTGGCTTGGGCACGCACAGGGGCTCAGAATTGTGGAATTGGGGTTGGAAAGGACCCTAAATCCCACCCAGTGCCACCCTGATGTGGCACCCAGGGGTTGGTGGGCAATGTCCCACTGAGGGGCACCTGAGCCTTTTCTTGTGCCTTTACCAACAAAATCAAAATTATAATTTGTGTGTTGGCTTGGGCACGCACAGGGGTTCAGGATTGTGGAATTGGGGTAGGAAAGGACCCTAAATCCCACCCAGTGGCACCCAGGGGTTGGTGGGCACTGCCAGGGCAATGTCCCACTGGGGACACCTGAGCCTTTTCTGGTGCCTTTACAAACAAAATCAAAATTATAATTTGTGTGCTGGCCTGGGCACGCACAGGGGCTCAGAATTGTGAAATTAGGGCTGGAAGGGACCCTAAATCCCACCCAGTGGCACCCAGGGGTTGGTGGGCAATGCCAGGGGTCCAGGGCAGCCAGAGCTTCTCTGGGAAACCCATCCCAGCCCCTGCAGGCAAGGATTCCTTCTTCCATCCCACCCAACCCCGTCCTCTGGCGCTTTAACCCCATTCCCCCTTTTCCCTTGGAAATCCATTAATTTGCCTTCCTGCCTCCTTTCAGGGAGCCTAAACCCAGCTCACCCCTAAACCTGCTCTTCTCCAGGCTTGAACATTCCCACTTTTCCCAGCTTTTCCCAGCTTTTCCTCGCTGCAGAGCTGCTCCATCCCTCTGATCTCTCCTTGTCCAGACCCCAGAGCTTGCGGCAGCTCCAGCTCCTGGTTCCCTGTTCAATGTGGGTACCTGGAATGATGGCTCCAGGCGTTCACAGGGCATTTTATGGTTGTATAATGAGGGAAAACCAAACAGGGATGGAGTTTCTTAGGCTTTAGTGGGCTGATTCTGGGGTAGGAAGCAGTTTCTTCATGCCTGTGTTAAATCTGGTTGTGGTCGTTACAGAAATTTTGACTCAGAGCTGGCGGCAGCTCCAGCGCGTTCCTGGTTCCCAGTTCAATGTGGGTACCTGGAACGATGGCTCCAGGTGTTCACAGGGCATTTTATGGTTGTATAATGAGGGAAGACGAAACAGGGATGGAGTTTTTTAGGCTTTAGTGAGCTGATTGTGGAGTAGGAAGCAGATTCTTGGTGCCTGTGTTAAATCTGGTTGGTCGTTACAGAAATTTTGACTCAGAGCTGGCGGCAGCTCCAGCGGGTTCCTGTTCAATGTGGGTACCTGGAACGGTGGCTCCAGCTGTTCACAGGGCATTTTATGGTTGTATAATGAGGGAAAATGAAACAGGGATGGAGTTTCTTAGGCTTCAGTGAGCTTTTTCTGGGGTAGGAAGCAGTTTCTTCATGCCTGTGTTAAATCTGGTTGTTCTTTACAGAAATTTTGACTCAGGGTGGAGGCAGCTCCAGCGCGTTCCTGGCTCCCAGTTCAATGTGGGTACCTGGAGCGATGGCTCCAGGTGTTCACAGGGCATTTTATGGTTTTATAATGAGAGAAAACGAAACAGGGATGGAGTTTCTTAGGCTTCAGTGAGCTTTTTCTGGGGTGGGAAGCAGTTTCTTGGTGCCTGTGTTAAATCTGGTTGTGGTCGTTACAGAAATTTTTACTCAGGGTGGAGGCAGCTCCCGTGGGTTCCTGGCTCCCTGTTCAGACGTGGATACCTGGAATGATGGCTCCAGGTGTTCACAGGGCATTTTATGGTTGTATAATGGGGGAAAACGAAACAGGGATGGAGTTTCTTAGGCTTTAGTGAGCTGATTGTGGGTTAGGAAGCAGTTTCTTGGTGCCTGTGTTAAATCTGGTTGGTCGTTACAGAAATTTTTAGTCAGAGCTGGCGGCAGCTCCAGCGCGTTCCTGGCTCCCTGTTCAATGTGGGTACCTGGAACGATGGCTCCAGGTGTTCACAGGGCATTTTATGGTTGTAATGATGAGGGAAAACAAAACAGGGATGGAGTTTCTTAGGCTTTAGTGGGCTGATTCTGGGGTAGGAAGCAGTTTCTTTGTGCCTGTGTTAAATCTGGTTGTGGTCGTCACAGAAATTTTGACTCAGAGCTGGCGGCAGCTCCAGCGCGTTCCTGGCTCCCAGTTCAGACATGGATACCTGGAACGATGGCTCCAGGTGTTCACAGGGCATTTTATGGTTGTATAATGAGAGAAAACAAATCAGGGATGGAGTTTCTTAGGCTTTAGTGACCTTTTTCTGGGGTAGGAAGCAGTTTCTTGGTGCCTGTGTTAAATCTGGTTGGTCGTTACAGAAATTTTTACTCAGAGCTGGCGGCAGCTCCGGCGCGTTCCTGGCTCCCTGTTCAATGTGGGTACCTTCAACTCCCACAGGGCATTTTATGGTTGTATAATGGGGGAAAACGAAACAGGGATGGAGTTTCTTAGGCTTTATTGAGCTGATTGTGGGGTAGGAAGCAGATTCTTGGTGCCTGTGTTAAATCTGGTTGGTTGTTACAGAAATTTTTACTCAGGGTGGAGGCAGCTCCAGCGCGTTCCTGGTTCCCAGTTCAATGTGGGTACCTGGAACGATGGCTCCAGGTGTTCACAGGGCATTTTATGGTTATAATGATGAGAGAAAACAACACAGGGATGGAGTTTCTTAGGCTTTAGTGAGCTTTTCCTGGGGTAGGAAGCAGATTCTTGGTGCCTGTGTTAAATCTGGTTGTTCTTTACAGAAATTTTTACTCAGAGCTGGCGGCAGCTCCAGCGCGTTCCTGGCTCCCAGTTCAATGTTGGTACCTGGAACGATGGCTCCAGGTGTTCACAGGGCACTTTATGGTTGTATAATGAGAGAAAACAAATCAAGGATGGAGTTTCTTAGGCTTTATTGAGCTGATTCTGGGGTAGGAAGCAGTTTCTTGGTGCCTGTGTTAAATCTGGTTGTGGTCGTTACAGAAATTTTGACTCAGAGCTGGAGGCAGCTCCAGCGCGTTCCTGGCTCCCTGTTCAATGTGGGTACCTTCAACGATGGCTCCAGGTGTTCACAGGGCATTTTATGGTTATAAAATAAGGGAAAACAAATCAGGGATGGAGTTTCTTAGGCTTCAGTGAGCTTTTTCTGGGGTAGGAAGCAGTTTCTTGGTGCCTGTGTTAAATCTGGTTGGTCATTACAGAAATTTTGACTCAGAGCTGGCGGCAGCTCCAGCGCGTTCCTGGCTCCCTGTTCAATGTGGGTACCTTCAACGATGGCTCCAGGTGTTCACAGGGCATTTTATGGTTGTATAATGGGGGAAAACGAAACAGGGATGGAGTTTCTTAGGCTTTAGTGGGCTGATTGTGGGGTAAGAAGCAGTTTCTTGGTGTCTGTGTTAAATCTGGTTGAGAAATTTTGACTCAGCGCTGGCAGCAGCTCCAGCGCGTTCCTGGCTCCCAGTTCAATGTGGGTACCTGGAACGGTGGCTCCAGGTGTTCACAGGGCATTTTATGGTTATAGAATGAGGGAAAACAAATCAGGGATGGAGTTTCTTAGGCGTTAGTGAGCTTTTTCTGGGGTAGGAAGCAGTTTCTTTGTGCCTGTGTTAAATCTGGTTGTTCTTTACAGAAATTTTTACTCAGCGCTGGAGGCAGCTCCAGCGCGTTTCTGGCTCCCAGTTCAATGTGGGTACCTTCAACGATGGCTCCAGGTGTTCACAGGGCATTTTATGGTTTTATAATGAGGGAAAACGAAACAGGGATAGAGTTTCTTAGGCTTCAGTGAGCTTTTTCTGGGGTAGGAAGCAGTTTCTTGGTGCCTGTGTTAAATCTGGTTGGTCGTTACAGAAATTTTGACTCCTTTCTTTAAGAAACTGCTGGTGCCTCCTGCTCGAAATCCTCTCCTGGACAAGCAGGATTCCCAGCTTGATCCAGCCTGATCATTCTGGTGGTTCCAGCCATAAATGTCTGAATAACTCCCTGGTTTAACTCCCAAATATTTTACCACTTTGTAATTAATTTTTATTTAATTTGAATTCCTCTGCATTCAGGCTCTCGCATTCAAACAGAGAACTGGCACAGCCCCACGGTTTATTCCTACGCTGGGAGCTGGCGCTGGGTAAATAAAGCAGAGAGTGTGGAGCCAAGAGCTGGCACAAGGGGAGCTCCCAGGAAAGGGGAAGGAGAATTTCCTGGCAGATGTTTCTGAGCTGAGGAGCTCTGACAGCCTGGAGCACGCCCAGAGGTTGTGTTGGTGACATCTCCAAGAGAGATTTTCACTCTGGTGTCCCTCAGGCCATCCCCAGAGGAGGCTGATGGGCTCAGGATCTGTTTTTATTGGGTTTGGATTCCCAGGCCTGCACAAGGGCCCCATTGTGAAGTTTCCAGCCCTGTTTTTTACCCAGCATTCAATAATTCCCAGTGGGGATGAGTGGCTGAGCACAGTTCATGCTCTGCAATACCTCCTTCCCCTTCCCCATCCCAAACACCCGACTCTCCTTCAAACACCTGGAGCTGGAGGTGCTTTTTTAGATGGATGAGAGCTGAGAATTCCCATTTCTTCCTGGTGCTGATGGAGTTTCTCTTGCAGGTGAAAAATGCAACCAACCAAATCGTGATGAACTGCGCCGACATCGACATCATCACCGCGTCCTACGCCCCGGAAGGAGACGAAGGTGGGAGCCCTGCCTGCTTTCGTTTCTGCCTCTGCAGCTGCTGCCAACAGCCCAGCAGCTCTGATAACAAAATGATGTCATGCTTTGATAAGCTCAGCCCCGCCCCTGGAAGCGCAGAATTCCTTATCTTGGTTCCATGCTGGCTTTCCTGGCTGCCAGCGGTGTTGTGGTGAAGGAATTCCAGCAGTTGTGTTATGATGAGGAAATTATTTCATTTGTGTTATGGTGAAGGAATTTCACCAATTGTGTTATGGTGAGGAAATTCCACCAATTGTGTTATGATGAGGAAATTATTTCAGTTCTGTTATGGTGAAGGAATTCTTTCATTTGTGTTATGGTGAAGGAATTCTTTCATTTGTGTTATGGTAACAATTCCTTCAGTCTTGTTATGGTAAGAATTCCTTCAGTTTTGTTATAGTGAACAATTCCCTCAGTTTTGTTATGGTGAACAATTCCTTCAGTCTTGTTATGGTAAGAATTCCTTCAGTTTTGTTATGGTGAACAATTCCTTCAGTCTTGTTATGGTGAACAATTCCCTCAGTTTTGTTATGGTAAGAATTCCTTCAGTCTTGTTATGGTAAGAATTCCTTCAGTTTTGTTTTGATGAACAATTCCCTCAGTTTTGTTATGGTGAACAATTCCCTCAGTCGTGTTATGGTGAACAATTCCTTCAGTCTTGTTATAGTGAACAATTCCTTCAGTTTTGTTATGGTAAGAATTCCTTCAGTTTTGTTATGGTGAACAATTCCTTCAGTTTTGTTATGGTGAACAATTCCTTCAGTTTTGTTATGGTGAACAATTCCTTCAGTCTTGTTACAGTGCAGAATTCCTTCATTTGTGTCATGGCAAAGAAATCCTTTCAGTCTCCTGCACCTCTCCTGAGGGGTGTAGGCAGAGGATGCTGGCTTGCTTTGATATTATTTTTATATCTGGATATCATGTAAACTTCTGAGAACTTCTGTACCTGTGAATTTGGGAATATTGACAAAATCCCTGACAGAGAATGCATCAACAACAGCCTGCAGTAGGAAATACTCACAGGAAAGGGTTTGGAGAGCACGGAAAACGCTCAGTTGGCATTCAGCAGGATTTTCTGGGTGTTGGACAATGTGCAAAAGGGTGATTGTGAGCAGGAGACCAGCCTGGGATCCAGCTCAGGGAAAGGCTGGAAGTTGCTGGAGGAATGTGTAACACTCAGCTCGGTCACTGGGTTCCCCCGTTCTGTCTGGGAGGATTAGCAAACACCAAAAGGGCTTTAGGAACTGAGTGGGCAATGGAGGAGCTGTGGAAAACAAACTCCAGGGGCTCACAGTGGGCACAGCCTTCCTGGGGCTCCCTTGGGTCCAGCTGCTCCTGGAGCCCTTCAGGGAACAAAAAACACTGCAGGGCTCCCCTTCCCACCAGGGAAATGCCCCTTTCCACCTGGAAAACTCCACAAAACACTCGGTGAAAGCCATGGTTGGGGTTAATGGGTGATCTTGGTGAGGGATGGCAGGAAGGTTAAAGCCATGGTTAGGGGTTAATGGATGATCTTGGTGAGGGAAATCAGGAAGGTTAAAGCCATGGTTGGGGTTAATGGATGATCTTGGTGAGGGAAATCAGGAAGGTTAAAGCCATGGTTGGGGTTAATGGATGATCTTGGTGAGGGAAATCAGGAAGGTTAAAGCCATGGTTGGGGTTAATGGATGATCTTGGTGAGGGATGGCAGGAAGGTTAAAGCCATGGTTGGGGTTAATGGATGATCTTGGTGAGGGATGGCAGGAAGGTTAAAGCCATGGTTGGGGTTAATGGGTGATCTTGGTGAGGGATGGCAGGAAGGTTAAAGCCATGGTTGGGGTTAATGGATGATCTTGGTGAGGGATGGCAGGAAGGTTAAAGCCATGGTTGGGGGTTAATGGGTGATCTTGGTGAGGGATGGCAGGAAGGTTAAAGCCATGGTTGGGGGTTAATGGGTGATCTTGGTGAGGGATGGCAGGAAGGTTAAAGCCATGGTTGGGGTTAATGGATGATCTTGGTGAGGGATGGCAGGAAGGTTAAAGCCATGGTTGGGGGTTAATGGGTGATCTTGGTGAGGGATGGCAGGAAGGTGTTCTTTGGGGAGATGTAAATTTTTGTTGTTTGTGCAGCAGCTGGAGAGAGGTGGAGGAGAGGGCTGGATAAAGGGGAGGAGAGGGCTGGATAAAGGTGGAAGAAGGGGCTGGACAGAGGTGGGAGAAAGGGCTGGACAGAGGAGGAGAAGAGGGTTGGATAAAAGGGAAGAAAGGGTTGGACAGAGGTGGAGGAGAGGGCTGGATAGAGGGGAGGAAAGGGCTGGACAGAGGGGGAAGAAGGGGCTGGACAGGGGAGGAGGAGAGGGTTGGATAAAAGGGAGGAAAGGGCTGGACAGAGGTGGAGGAGAGGGTTGGACAGGGGAGGGTGGAGGAGAGGGCTGGATAAAAGGAAAGAAAGGGCTGGACAAAGAGGAGGAAAGTGATTGAGGACCTGAGGAAGAGGAGGATTATGACTTTGTGCAGTGGGTTTTGTGGGGCTGATTCCAGCTCTGTTATCCCATGGATCTGTGCAGGGAAGGGCCAGGGCTGGCAGCACCCAGGGCCAGTGGGAGGTGACCCTGCCATGGCAGGGGTGGCACTGGAGGGGATTCCAGGTCCCTTCCCACCCAATGGTGCCACTCTCCAGGTCCCTGTAGCATTGCTCCAATTTTACAGGTGGAGAAATGGGCTCGGGAGGGGATTTGGGGAAAGAATTCCTCCCTGTGAGGGTGCCCAGAGCAGCTGGGACATGGCAGGGGTGGCACTGGGTGACCCTGGTCCACCCAAACCATTCCATGGGGTGGTCCCTGGAGGCTCCATTTAGGGTCCCTCCCACCCCTGAAGGCTCTGCAATTCCAGGATCCCAAGCAGAACATCCCCACCCAGCTTTGCATTCCAGCAGGTTTGGTTTCTTTTTCGATTTTGCAGGATTTTTTGGGTGTGAGGAAGCTGCTTTGGGAGGAGGGCGTGTGTGGAAAAGCAGAGCTGAGCTCAGGAAGGGCCGGGCAGGATCCTGGAACGGGGCCACAAGGGTGGAAAAAATGTCCCCAAGTGCTCAGGGCTGGCCCTGGCACTGTGAGGTGGTTGCTAAGCATTAATTAATTAATTAGGAGTTATTTCTCTTATTGAGAGAGAATGACACTCTGGCACTCACCGACTGCTGCGTCATAAACACTCGAGGTGGAACCTTGTTGTGATTGGTGTTAAAAATAGAATGAATTTCAAATTAAAAGTCAAGTATTTAAAATAGAATGAAAAGAAGAAAAGGAAAAGAATGCAATTAAAAGGATTTAAATGGATCAATTGGAAAGGATCAATTGGAAAGGATCAATTGGAAAGGATCAATTGGAAAGGATCAATTGGAAATAATTGGGAATGATCAATTGGGAATGAACAATTGGGAATGATCAATTGGGAATAAATCAATTGGGAAAGAATCAATTGGAAAGAATCAATTGGAAAGAATCAATTGGAAAGAATCAATTGGAAATAAATCAATTGGAAATAAATCAATTGGAAACAATCAATTGGAAACAAATCAATTGGAAACAAATCAATTGGAAACAAATCAATTGGAAATAAATCAATTGGAAATAAATCAATTGGAAATAATTGGAAAGAATCAATTGGGAATAAATCAATTGGGAAAAATCAATTGGGAAAAATCAATTGGGAAAAATCAATTGGAAACAATCAATTGGAAACAATCAATTGGAAATAAATCAATTGGAAATAAATCAATTGGAAAAATCAATTGGAAATAATTGGGAATAAATCAATTGGGAATAAATCAATTGGGAATAAATCAATTGGGAACAATCAATTGGAAATAAAATTGGAAATCATTGGAAACAATCAATTGGAAATAATAAAATGGAAAGAGTAAAACGAAAAGGCTAAAGTTAATAAGATTAAAATTAATCAAATGAAAAGAAAAAAAGAATAGAATGAAAATCATGAAAAGAATAAAATTAAAATTAATAAAATTAAAATAATTAAAATAGAATTCAAAGTTATAATTAAAATAAATCATTAAAATTACAATTAAAATGGTTTAAAAAATTACAAATATTTTGAGCATGGAACGGAAGAACTTCATGGTGATTCTGAAGAATTGTCACCCTTCCTTCTGTAGGGAGAAATTCATCTCCCCCTCACTAAAAATAAAAAATAATTGGGAATTTATCTCCTTTCCAAGCCTGAAAGCAGCTGTGGGACAGAGATTTTGTTTAACAGATCTCAGATCCTTGTTTAAGGAGCACATCTGGTGATTTTGTGCAGAATAATTTGGTTTTTCACCCCAATCCCTGTCAGTGCCCCCTGTCTCCCTGTGTCTGTAGGGAGAAGTTTGTCTCCCCCTCACTAAAAATAAGAAATAATTAGGAATTTATCTCCTTTCCAAGCCTGAAAGCAGCTGTGGGACAGAGATTTTAACTATCAGATCTCAGATCTTTGATAAGGAGCACATCTGGTGATTTTGTGCACAATAATTTGGTGTGCAGAATAATTTGGTTTTTCACCCCAATCCCCGTCAGTGCCCCCTGCCCTGGGGCTGCCCGGCCGATTTTGGATTTTGGCTGCAGCTCCTGGTGCCCCCGATGGGCACAGCCGAGGGCAGAACTTTGGCATTTCAATGCGGATTTTTGCCCAATATTTGCCAGGAAGCTGAGGGAGGATCCCCGCAGCTTTGAAGTGAATTTGTGCTGTGTAAATCCTCAAAGGAGCAGCCAGGACCGAGGAACAAAACCAGCAGAGATGGAGCAGAAATTCCTCAGATTCATCCCAAAACTGCGATTGTCGGGGAGGGCCCTGGGTTCCCTCCGTGCCAGCAATGCCGTAATGGAACAAAATGCTCAAAAAACCAGAGTTTTCCATGGCTGAATCCAAACTGTTTGGATATTTTTATATTTATTTTCTCTATTTTCTCCCCAGAGCTGTTTTGGTTTTTTTTTCCTTTATTTTTTTTAACATTTCCAGTGGAATTTTTAACACCGAGGTGTGCACGTGTGTCCGGATGGCTCAGGAAGAGCAAGGACGAGTTGGAATTTCACAAAAATATCAATTTTTTTGTGGAAGGGATTGAGTTTCATCCTCGAGCGAGGAGCGTGAAGGAGTTTGGAGCTTCTCTGAGCGGTGAAATTGGGCTGGAATTGAGGAATTTGCTTGGAATCGCCTCAGATCCCAGGGAATCCAGAGGAATTTCTGAAATTTGGGAATTCCTGGAGGGTTGGCAGCGTCCCCTGGCAGTGCCAGCGGCTCCGGGGGTGTTTGTGCCACGGGAGGAGCGCGGGGACATTGGGGTCGTGCTCAAACCGAGGAGGTTTTTGAGGGCAAAATTCGGAATTTTGGGTTTTTTCCTTCTGTGCCTGGTGGGGACTCGGCCTGGTTACACCAGAGATTTGGGATAGAACAAAGAAAAAATCCCAAAAACCAAAAGAAACCAATTTGAAAAAACCTCCAAATCCCAAATCAAATCAACAAAATCTGAGTTACCACCGTGCTGGGCTGCACAGCGCTGAGAGGCTCCAACAACACAGAAAAAGGGAATTATTTTCAAGATGGAATTCTCTCAAAATGGAATTGGAATTCTCTCAAAATGGAAATTTTTTTCAAGGTGGAATTCTCTCAAAATGGAATTTTTTCAAGGTGGAATTCTCTCAAAATGGAATTATTTTTCAAGATGGAATTCTCTCAAAATGGAATTTTTTCAAGGTGGAATTTTCTCAAAATGGAATTATTTTCAATATGGAATTCTCTCGAAATGGAATTATTTTCAATATGGAATTCTCTCGAAATGGAATTGGAATTCTCTCAAAATGGAATTTTTTTTCAAGATGGAATTCTCTCAAAATGGAATTATTTTCAATACGGAATTTTCTCTAAATGGAATTTGTTTTCAAGGTGGAATTCGCTCAAAATGGAATTTTTTGTCAATATAGAATTTTCTCAAAATGGAATTGTTTTCAAGGTGGAATTTTCTCAAAATGGAATTATTTTCAATATGGAATTCTCTCAAAATGGAATTGGAATTCTCTCAAAATGGAATTTTTTTCAATATAGAATTTTCTCAAAATGGAATTGTTTTCAAGATGGAATTCTCTCAAAATGGAATTGTTTTCAATATGGAATTCTCTCAAAATGGAATTTTTTTGTCAAAATGGAATTTTTTTGTCAATATAGAATTTTCTCAAAATGGAATTGTTTTCAAGATGGAATTCTCTCAAAATGGAATTTTTTCAATATGGAATTCTCTCAAAATGTAATTGTTTTTAATATGGAATTCTCTCAAAATAGAATTGTTTTCAAGGTGAAATTCTCTCAAAATGGAATTTTTTCAATACGCATCAGGAGAGCCCAAAATTGAGCCTAACATTGATCCTGTAGAGGTTTTTTATTGTAATTTATTCCAGTTTTGTGGTTTTTGCTGTGCAGCCCAGCACGGTGGCAACTCGGATTAAACCCTGAGCAGAGCTCTGTAAAACCTGTGCTTAAACCGAATTCATTTCAATGAGAAACGAGAAAATACAATGAGAAATGAGAAAATGACAATGAGAAATGAGAAAATGACAATGAGAAATGAGAAAATGACAATGAGAATTGAGAAAATACAATGAGAATTGAGAAAATGACAATGAGAAATGAGAAAATACAATGAGAAATGAGAAAATGACAATGGGAATTGAGAAAATACAATGAGAAATGAGAAAATACAATGAGAATTGAGAAAATGAATGAAAATGAAAATGACAATGAGAATTGAGAAAATGACAAATGAGAAAATGAGAAAATGACAATGAGAATTGAGAAAATACAATGAGAAATGAGAAATGACAATGGGAAATGAGAAATGACAATGAGAAATGAGAAAATACAATGAAATGACAAAATGAATGGAAATGAGAAAATGACAATGAGAAATGAGAAAATGACAATGAGAAATGAGAAAATACAATGAGAAATGAGAAAATACAATGGGAAATGAGAAAATACAATGAGAAATGAGAAAATACAATGGGAAATGAGGAAATACAATGAGAAATGAGAAAATACAATGAGGAAAGAGAAAATACAATGAGAAATGAGAAAATGACAATGAGAAATGAGAAAATACAATGAGGAAAGAGAAAATACAATGAGAAAGGAGAAAATGACAATGAGAAATGAGAAAATACAATGAGAAATGAGAAAATGACAATGAGAAATGAGAAAATGACAATGAGAAATGAGAAAATGACAATGAGAAATGAGAAAATGACAATGAGAATTGAGAAAATACAATGAGAAATGAGAAAATGACAATGAGAAATGAGAAAATGACAATGAGAAATGAGAAAATGACAATGAGGAAAGAGAAAATGGCAATGAGAAATGAGAAAATGACAATGAGAAATGAGAAAATACAATGAGAAAGGAGAAAATACAATGAGAAATGAGAAAATGACAATGAGAAATGAGAAAATACAATGAGAAAAGAGAAAATACAATGAGAAAGGAGAAAATGACAATGAGAAACGAGAAAATGGCAATGAGAAACGAGAAAATACAATGAGGAAAGAGAAAATGACAATGAGAAATGAGAAAATGACAATGAGAAATTAGAAAATGACAATGAGAAATGAGAAAATGACAATGAGAAAGGAGAAAATGACAATGAGAAATGAGAAAATGACAATGAGAAAGGAGAAAATGACAATGGGAAACGAGAAAATTACAATGGGAAATGAGAAAATACAATGAGGAAAGAGAAAATACAATGAAAAATGAGAAAATACAATGAGAAAGGAGAAAATGACAATAAAGGAAGCAGCCAGGAGTATTGAATTGTTTTATTCCACCAGAATAAACCAAGCGCGCTCCCATTTCCCTTTCCAGCCTCCTGCAGGGCGCTGGGGCTGAAACCCAACGCTCAGAGTGACACCTGAGCGGCAAAATGAGACTTTTGTGACCAAAATTGTCATTTCAGCAAAACGAACAGCGGCAAAACGAGACCTTTTGTGACCAAAATTGTCATTTCAGCTCTGCTTGGGTGGCAGGGTTTTGTTTGGGGATGAAAATCGCCTGGGTTGTGTCCGGGCTTGCCGATTTTGGCAGCGGAGATGCCGCTTTGGAGCGGGTTTCAAGTTATAAATAAAGATAATTTCTCCCAGGTTGAGCATGGAGGGAGCAGCGTTGCAGAGTGAGGCTCTGTGAGGTTATTCCTGATTTATTTTTTTGGTTGGATGAGAAGGGATCCACATCCCCTTGGAGGAGGAGGGTGAGATGGATTGGGAAAGGAGAAGCAGCACCAGGCAGGCGCTCCAGGGCATTTCCATCCCCCTGCACATCCTCATCCTTTGGGTTTTTGCATCCACAAATCATTCCTGTGCCGTGAAAATACCAAATTTCCTCATTTTTGGGTGCCTTTGGGATCCTCTGCCCCAAAGCAGGGCCCTTTTATTTCTGAAATAAAATCAACATTTATTTTGTGCTTAAATCCAAGCAAAACCCCCCCTCCTTCCCCATTGCTGTGGAGATTAATGGGATTTTCATAGTGAGAGCCACAAATTAGGTCAATTAATCCAAAGCATCCTGTTTGGGATAATTAATGGGAATCCTGCTGCACGGATGGGAGTGTTTAACAGCAAGGAGGGAAATTGGGGCTGGGTTTCACCATTCCTGGGACACAAATCCCATTTTTCCTGCAGGTTTGGGGTTTTTCAGCCCAACTTTCACTCCTGGGAGCTTTCCCTGCCTTGGAATTCCCACCACGACATTCCCAGGACACACAAATCCCATTTTTCCTGCAGGTTTGGGATTTTTCAGCACAGTTTCTCTCCTGGAATTCCCACTGTGACATTCCCAGGAGACACAAATCCCATTTTTCCTGCAGATTTGGGGTTTTTCAGCCCAACTTTCACTCTGGGTGCTGCAGGAGCTTTCCTTGCCTTGGAATTCCCACTGTGACATTCCTGGGACACAAATCCCATTTTTCCTTCAAGTTTGGGATTTTTCAGCACAGTTTCACTCCTGGAATTCCCAACACAACATTCCCAGGACACACAAATCCCATTTTTCCTGCAGGTTTGGGGCTTTTCAGCACAGTTTCATTCCCGGAATTCCCACCATGACATTCCCAGGACACACAAATCCCATTTTTCCTGCAAGTTTGGGGTTTTTCAGCCCAACTTTCATTCCTGGGAGCTTTCCCTGCCTTGGAATTCCCACTGTGACATTCCCAGGACACAGATCCTGATTTTCCTGCAGATTTGTGGTTTTTCAGCACAGTTTCACTCCTGGAATTCCCACTGTGACATTCCCAGGACACACATCCTGATTTTCCTGCAAGTTTGGGGTTTTTCAGGCCAACTTTAAATCCTGGAATTCTCACCATGACATTCCCAGGACACACAAATCCCATTTTTTTCCTGCAGTTTTGGGGTTTTTCAGCACAGTTTCTCTCCTGGAATTCCCACCACAACATTCCCAGGACACACAAATCCCATTTTTCCTGCAGGTTTGGGGCTTTTCAGTGCAGTTTCACTCCTGGAATTCCCACTGTGACATTCCTGGGACACAAATCCTGATTTTCCTGCAGATTTGGGGTTTTTCAGCACAGTTTCACTCCTGGAATTCCCACCACAACATTCCCAGGAGACAAATTTTTTCCTTTTGGGGTTTTCCATTCCTGGAATTCCCACAACAACATTCCCAGGGTTCAAATCTCAATTTTCCTGCAGGATGAGCCCAACTTTCATTCCTGTTTCCTTTCCCCACAACATTTCCAGGACACTGCCTGCAGGTTTGGGGTTTTCAGCGCAGTTTCATTCCTGGAATTCCCACCACAACATTCCCAGGAGACAAATCCTGATTTTCCTGCGGGTTTGGGGTTTTCAGCCCAACTTTCACTCCTGGGTGCTGCAGGAGCTTTCCCTGCCTTGGAATTCCCACTGTGACATTCCTGGGACACAAATCCCATTTTTCCTTCAAATTTGGGGGTTTTCAGCCCAACTTTCACTCCTGGGAGGTTTCCCTGCCTTGGAATTCCCACCATGACATTCCCAGGACACACAAATCCCATTTTTCCTGCAAGTTTGGGGTTTTTCAGCCCAACTTTAAATCCTGGAATTCCCACCACAACATTTCCAGGACACACAAATCCCATTTTTCCTGCAGATTTGGGGTTTTTCAGCCCAACTTTCCCTCCTGCAACTCCCACCACGAGGGAGAATTCCTGTTCCCTGGGAATCAGGAAAAGCTCTTTTTGGGATGAATTAGGAGTTTTGAGCCCAAACCCCTTTCCTGGATGCTTCTGATCCCGGTGATGTTTTTTTCCCTTTCCAGAGGTTCACGCCACAGGGTTCAACTACCAAAACGAGGATGAGAAAGTCACTCTGTCCTTCCCCAGCACCCTGCAGAAAGGTAAGAGCCCTCCCTGCTGGGCCTTTGGATAAATTCCTTCTCTGCATCTGGAAATCTGCTCTTTTCTGGAATCATTTTGGCATCTGGATTTGCCTCCAATAAGCAAGGATGGTTCCCTGCTGGTGGGAGGCAGCAGCAGTTCCTGCCTCTGCCCTGGCACAGGAGACTTTGGGATTAGGGCAGGATTTTCCTCCCTGCCCACCTCGGGGTTGGTCTGAAGATGCTCCAGCCCTGAGGACGCTTTCCAAAACTCAGCTTTTTTGGACAAAGCTTGAGACACATCTGGGGCAATTAAATTTTAAAATTTTCATTTGGATGAAATTTGATCTGTGTGAACACAGATGGTGGGGATGATGATGATGATGAAGGTGGAATGTTTGATCCTGTGGGATCTTGGCCAGCTCAGATTTCCCTTTTTAACATTGAGACAATGAGGGCAGATCTGGAAATTTATTTCTTTAAATTTGGTCTGGATAAACACAGTAACTGTGGGATGATGATGATGATGGTAAGAGATTGTGAGGTGATGATGATGATGCTGGAATATTTCATCCTGTGGGATCTTGGCCAGCTCAGGTTTCCCTTTTAACATTGAGACACCAAGGGCAGATCTGGAAATTTATTTCTTTAAATTTGATCTGGATAAACACAATAATTGTGGGATGATGATGATGATGATGAAGGTGGAATGTTTGATCCCGTGGGATCTTGGCCAGCTCAGGTTTCCCCAGTTTTGCACAGAATTAATCCTGAGCAGATTCAGGGCCCTGAACGGGGCCAGAGCTCCCTCCTGGCTTTGAAGATTCCCGAATTCATTTCCCACAATTCCTTAAATCCCAGAATTTGCAAACTTTGCTCCGAGTTCCACCAGCAGCTGCAACTCCTGAGGCCTCTCTTGGTCGCTGCTGTGTTCAAAACCCCCAAACAAACCCGGGGGAGCTGGGTTTGATTTTATGGGGGAGCTGGGTTGGTTTTATCGGGGAGCTGGGGTTGGTTTTATGGGGGAGCTGGGGTTGGATTTATCGGGGAGCTGGGGTTGGTTTATCGGGGAGCTGGGGTTGGTTTTCTCGGGGACCTGGGGTTGGTTTTATTGGGGAGCTGGCGTTGGTTTTATGGGGGAGCTGGGGTTGGTTTTATTGAGCTGGGGTGGTTTTATGGGGGAGCTGGGGTTGCTTTTATTGAGCTGGGGGTGGTTTTCTCGGGGAGCGAACCCGAGCGCAGGCGGTGCCAGCTCCGTGTGCTCCCCTTGCAGGGCCGGGGACGCTCAAGATCGACTTTGTGGGGGAGCTCAATGACAAAATGAAAGGGTTCTACCGCAGCAAGTACAGCACGGCCGGCGGCGACACGCGCTACGCCGCCGTCACCCAGTTCGAGGTGCGCTCTCTGCATTGATTTATTTTTATTTTTATTTTTATTTTATTTTATTTTGTATTTTATTTTTATTTTTATTTCTATTTTTATTTTATTTAAATTTTATTTTTATTTTTATTTTTATTTTATTTTTATTTTTAAAAATTTTTATTTTTATTTAATTTTATTTAATTTTATTTTTATTTTAATTTTATTTTTATTTTTATTTTTATTTTTACTTTTAATTTTATTTTATTTATTTATATTTTATTTTTATTTTTATTTTATTTTAATTTGTATTTTATTTTTATTTTTATTTCTATCTCTGTTTTTATTTTATTTTAAATTTATTTTTATTTCTATTTTTATTTTTATTTTATTTTTATTTTTTAATTTTTTATTTTTATTTAATTTTATTTAATTTTATTTAATTTTTATTTTTATTTTATTTTTTATTTTTATTTTAATTTTTATTTCATTTTTATTTTTATTTTTATTTAATTTTATTTATTTTAATTTTTATTTTTATTCTAGTTTTATTTTTCTTTCATTTTATTTTCATTTTCATTTTTTTATTTTATTTTTATTTTTTTTTTTTTTATTTCTATTTTCTATTTTATTTTTATTTTTTTTTATTTTTATTTTAATTTTTAATCATAAATTATTTTTTCTTTTTTTCTTTTATTTGTATTTCGCTTTCAAACTTGAATTTGAATTTATTGAAATTTTAGTTTTTATTTCAATTTCAATTTTCCTTTTCTAATTTTCATTTTCTTCTTTTTTTTTATTTTGTTCTGAATGTTAATTTGGAGTATAATTAATTCAAATTTAAATTTTAATTTTAAAAACTTGTTATCTTAATTTTTATCTATATAAATGAAATAAATGAAATTTTTTGTGTTTTTATTTCTTTTGGGATTTATTGCTTTAATTCTTTTTATTCCAGGCCACCGATGCTCGCAGGGCTTTCCCTTGCTGGGACGAGCCTGCAATTAAAGCAACATTCGATATTTCCTTGGTGGTTCCCAAAGACAGAGTAGCTTTGTCAAATATGGTAAGTTTTTAATAATATTTTAATTAAATATTTTAATTAAATATCAATTTGATAATTAATAATTTTGCCTTGATAACAGCTGGGAATAAAATATATCCCACAACTTCTGAAGTTTCTTGCATTGTAAAAAACAGCGTTTGGGTAAAAAATTCAGGTTTTGGAGCCCCAAAGGTTGGAAATTTCTGGGATTTTGTTTCCTCTGGTTTTGGTTTTTGTGGGGATTTTTCTCTTGGTTTTTGGGATTTTTTTGTTTTGTTTTTATTTTTTCCCTTTGGATTTTTCTTCCTTGTTTCCTTGCTTTTTGTGGGTTTCCTTTTGGGATTTTAGTGCTGAAACCCTCGAATTTTTGCCAAAAACCCGGACTTCCCTTCCCTAACACAACGATCTACTTGAATCCAAACATCCCACAACTCTCCTTGCAAAAAAACTAGCATTTGGGTGCCCCAAAAATTTCCCCTGGACTTTTTTCAGGGGTTTTGTTGTGTTTTTTTTTTTTCTTTGGATTTTTTTCCTTATTTCCTTGCTTTTTGTGGGTTTCCTTTTTGGGAAACCTTTCTCTAAATCTAATTAAAAACCTGACCTTCCCTTCCCTAACACAACGATCTACTCAAATCCAAACATCCCACAACTTCTGCAGTTCCTTGCATTATAAAAAACCAGCGTTTGGGTAAAAATCCCCGGTTTTGGAGCCCCAAATGCCCATTTGTCTTGCAGGTGCTCTCCCTGTGGGTGAGGCAGCAGGGCAAGTGCTGGAGGTAAAGGATGGGTTTGGGGTCCGGTCACTCTCATAAATCTTGGAATTTTGGGGTTTTTTTGTGATTTTTGGGGTTTTTTCTTGGTTTTTGGAGGTTTGTAGAAGTTCTTGGTGCGCGCTCCCGGTCATGTCCAAGGCCGAGCAGGGCAAGTTCTCCTGGAGGTAAATCTGCATCACCTCTGAGGCGTTTGCATCCCGTCGACACAGAAATCTTGGAGTTTTGGGGCTTTTTTCATGATTTTTCGGGTTTTTTTTTCTTGGTGTTTTGCTGGTTTGTAGACGCGTCTACATCTTGGTGCGCGTGGGCAAGGCCGAGCAGGGCAAGTTCGCCCTGGAGGTAAAGCTCAGATGGGTTTGGGGTCCGGTCACTCTCATAAATCTTGGAATTTTGGGGTTTTTTTGTGATTTTTTGGGGTTTTTTTCTTGGTTTTTTGGTTGGTTTGTAGACACGTGCGGGATCTTGGTGCGCGTCTACACGCCCATGGGTAAGGCCGAGCAGGGCAAGTTGGCCCTGGAGGTAAATCTGAGATGGGTTTGGGGTCTGGTCACTCACATAAATCTTGGAGTTTTCGGGTTTTTTTGTGATTTTTTGGGGTTTTTTTCTGGGTTTTGGTGGGTTGTAGACGTACGCAGAGCCCTGGTGCACATCTACACGCCCGTGGGCAAGGCTGAGCAGGGCAAGTTCGCCCTGGAGGTAAATCTGAGACGGGTTTGGGGTCTGGTCACTCATATAAATCTTGGTGGTTTTTGGGGCTTTTGTGGGGTTTTTTTGAGTTTTTTGTGGTTCTTTTGGGGTTTTTTCGTGGTTTTTGGTGGGTTGTAGACGTACGCAGAGCCCTGGCGAGTGTCTGCACGCCCATGGGCAAGGCCGAGCAGGGCAAGTTCGCCCTGGAGGTAAAGCTCAGATGGGTTTGGGGTCCGGTCACTCACATAAATCTTGGAGTTTGGGGTTTTTTTCTTCATTTTTTGGGGTTTTTTTCTTGGTTTTTGGGTTGGTTTGTAGACACGTGCGGGATCTTGGTGCGCGTCTGCACGCCCATGGGCAAGGCCGAGCAGGGCAAGCTCGCCCTGGAGGTAAATCTGAGACGGGTTTGGGGTCTGGTCACTCACTGAAATCAGCGAATTTTGGGGTTTTTTTCATGATTTTTTGGGGTTTTTTTGTGGGTTTTGGTGGGTTGTAGACATGTGCAGAGCCCTGGCGCGCGTCTGCACGCCCATGGGTAAGGCCGAGCAGGGCAAGTTCGCCCTGGAGGTAAAGCTCAGATGGGTTTGGGGTTTGGTCACTCACTGAAATCTCAGAGTTTTGTGGATTTTTTGTGGTTTTTTCCTTGATTTTTTGGTGATTCTTTTGGCATTTTTTCTTTCTTTGGGGCGGGGGTTTTCTTGTTTTTTTGGCGGGTATACACATGCATGGGGTCCTGGTGCACGTCTACACGCCCGTGGGCAAGGCCGAGCAGGGCAAGTTCTCCTTGGAGGTAAATCTGCATCACCTCTGAGGGGTTTGGCATCCCGTCAGACACGGAAATCTCGGAGTTTTGGGGCTTTTTCATGATTTTTTGGGGTTTTTTTTCTTGGTGTTTTGGTTGGTTTGTAGACGCATGCGGGATCTTGGTGCGTGTCTACACGCCCATGGGCAAGGCCGAGCAGGGCAAGTTCGCCCTGGAGGTAAATCTCAGATGTGTTTGGGGTCTGGTCACTCACTGAAATCAGCGAATTTTGGGGTTTTTTTCATGATTTTTTGGGGTTTTTTTGTGGGTTTCGGTGGGTTGTAGACGTACGCAGAACCCTGGCGCGCATCTACACGCCCATGGGCAAGGCCGAGCAGGGCAAGTTCGCCCTGGAGGTAAATCTGAGACGGGTTTGGGGTCCGGTCACTCTCATAAATCTTGGAGTTTGGGGTTTTTTTGGGGTTTTTTTCTTGGTTTTTTGGTGGTTTGTAGACCTATGTGGAGTCCTGGTGCGCGTCTACACGCCCGTGGGCAAGGCCGAGCAGGGCAAGTTCGCCCTGGAGGTAAAGCTCAGATGGGTTTGGGGTCCGGTCATTCACTGAAATCAGCGAATTTTGGGTTTTTTTCGTGATTTTTTGGGGTTTTTTCCTTGGTTTTTGGGTTGGTTTGTAGACGCGTGCGGGATCTTGGTGCGCGTCTGCACGCCCATGGGCAAGGCCGAGCAGGGCAAGCTCGCCCTGGAGGTAAATCTGAGACGGGTTTGGGGTCTGGTCATTCACTGAAATCAGCGAATTTTGGGGTTTTTTTCATGATTTTTTGGGGTTTTTTTGTGGGTTTCTGTGGGTTGTAGACGTACGCAGAGCCCTGGCGCGCGTCTGCACGCCTGTGGGCAAGGCCGAGCAGGGCAAGTTCGCCCTGGAGGTAAAGCTCAGATGGGTTTGGGGTCCGGTCACACACATAAATCTTGGAGTTTGGGGGTTTTTTTGGGGTTTTTTTCTTGGTTTTTGGTGGGTTGTAGACGTACGCAGAGCCCTGGTGCGCGTCTACATGCCTGTGGGCAAGGCCGAGCAGGGCAAGTTCGCCCTGGAGGTAAATCCGAGACAGGTTTGGGGTCTGGTCACACACATAAATCTTGGAGTTTTGGGGCTTTTTTGTGATTTCTTTAGGGTTTTCTTCTTGGTTTTTTGCTCGGTTGTAGACGTACGCAGAGCCCTGGCGCGCGTCTGCACGCCCGTGGGCAAGGCCGAGCAGGGCAAGTTCGCCCTGGAGGTAAATCTCAGATGGGTTTGGGGTCTGGTCACTCACTGAAATCTTGGAATTTTGGGGTTTTTGTGGGGTTTTTTGTGGTTCTTTTGAGGTTTTTTCGTGGTTTTTGGTGGGTTGTAGACGTATGCAGAGCCCTGGTGCGCATCTACACGCCTGTGGGCAAGGCCGAGCAGGGCAAGCTCGCCCTGGAGGTAAATCTGAGATGGGTTTGGAGTCTGGTCACTCACTGAAATCTTGGTGGTTTTTGGTGGTTTTGGTGGGGTTTTTTTGAGTTTTTTGTGGTTCTTTTGGGGTTTTTTCATGGTTTTTGGTGGGTTATAGACCTATGTGGAGCCCTGGTGCACGTCTGCATGCCCGTGGGCAAGGCTGAGCAGGGCAAGTTCGCCCTGGAGGTAAATCTCAGATGGGTTTGGGGTCTGGTCATTCACTGAAATCAGCGAATTTTGGGGTTTTTTTCATGATTTTTTGGGGTTTTTTTGTGGGTTTTGGTGGGTTGTAGACATGTGCAGAGTCCTGGCGCGCGTCTGCACGCCCGTGGGCAAGGCCGAGCAGGGCAAGTTCGCCCTGGAGGTAAATCTCAGATGGGTTTGGGGTCCGGTCACACACATAAATCTTGGTGGTTTTTGGGGTTTTTGTGGGGTTTTTTTGTGGTTCTTTTGGGGTTTTTTCGTGGTTTTTGGTGGTTTGTAGACCTATGTGGAGTCCTGGTGCGTGTCTACACGCCCGTGGGCAAGGCCGAGCAGGGCAAGTTCGCCCTGGAGGTAAATCCGAGACGGGTTTGGGGTCTGGTCAGACACAGAAATCTTGGAGTTTTGGGGTTTTTTTCATGATTTTTTGGGGTTTTTCTTGGTTTTTGGGTTGGTTTGTAGACCTATGTGGAGTCCTGGTGCGTGTCTACACGCCCGTGGGCAAGGCCGAGCAGGGCAAGCTCGCCCTGGAGGTAAATCTGAGATGGGTTTGGGGTCTGGTCACTCACTGAAATCAGTGAATTTTGGGGTTTTTTCATGATTTTTTGGGGTTTTTTTTTGGGTTTTGGTGGGTTGTAGATGTACGCAGAGCCCTGGCGCGCGTCTGCACGCCCGTGGGCAAGGCCGAGCAGGGCAAGTTCGCCCTGGAGGTAAATCTGAGATGGGTTTGGGGTCTGGTCACACACATAAATCTTGGAGTTTTGGGGCTTTTTTGTGATTTCTTTAGGGTTTTCTTCTTGGTTTTTTGCTCGGTTGTAGACGTACGCAGAGCCCTGGCGCGCGTCTGCACGCCCGTGGGCAAGGCCGAGCAGGGCAAGTTCGCCCTGGAGGTAAATCTGCATCACCTCTGAGGGGTTTGGCATCCAGTCAGACACAGAAATCTCGGAGTTTTGGGGTTTTTTCATGATTTTTGGGTTTTTTTTCTTGGTTTTTGGGTTGGCTTGTAGACGCGTGCGGGATCTTGGTGCGTGTCTACATGCCCGTGGGCAAGGCCGAGCAGGGCAAGTTGGCCCTGGAGGTAAATCTGAGATGGGTTTGGGGTTTGGTCACTCATATAAATCTCTGAGTTTTGTGGGTTTTTGGGTTTTTTTCATGATTTTTGGAGGTTTTTTCTTCATTTTTTGTGGGTTGCACGTGGTGTCCTGGTGCACATCTACACAGCAACTTCGCCCTGGAGGTAAATCTGAGATGGGTTTGGAGTCTTGTCACACACACAAATCTTGGACTTTTGGGGTTTTTTTCCTTTCTTTTTTTTTTTATTCCTGGTTTTTGAGATGGGTTTGGAGTCTTGTCACACACACAAATCTTGGAGTTTTGGGGTTTTTTTCCTTTCTTTTTTTTTTTATTCCTGGTTTTTGGATTTTTTTTTGCCAAGCAGGGCAAGTTCGCTCTGGAGGTAAATCTGGGTCGGGTTTGGGGTCTGATCATTCACTGAAATCTGGGAGTTTGGGGGTTTTTTCCTACTTTCAGTCATAATTTCTTCATTTCATTCTTAATTTCCTAATTTTAGCCATAATTTCTTCGTTTCAGTCATAATTTTTTATTTTCAATCTTAATTTCTTAGTTGCAGTCACAATTTCTTAGTTTCAGTCAGGAATTATTAGTTCTGGTCATAAATTTATAGTTTCAATCTAATTTCCTATTTTCAGTCATAAATCCCCTAATTTCAGCCACGATTTCTTAATTTCAGTCATAATTCCTTACTTTCAATCCTAATTTCTTCGTTTCAGTCACAATTTCCCAAATGTTGCCCAGTTTTAGGTTAACAGAACATTTCTCCTCTTGTTTTTTACAGGTTGCTGCTAAAACTCTGCCTTTTTATAAGGACTACTTCAATGTTCCTTACCCTCTTCCTAAAATTGATCTCATAGCTATTGCAGACTTTGCTGCTGGTAAAGTAACTCACTTTATTGCTGAAATTGTATTTTATTTGATTTTTTTTTGTGATTAAAAAACCTTTAGGAAGAGGTGTGGATCAATATCAATAAACCTTTGTATTTATTTTATAAAGGTGCCATGGAGAACTGGGGCCTTGTTACTTATAGGTATGATGTTAAAATACTGTCTTTCCCCCTCTCTGTTCGTTAATTCTTGGAGTTAATTGGATTCATTTGAGGCAGCTCTAATTGCTGGGTGTCATCACAAATCAGACTGAACCAATCCTTTCAGGTTTTCATTTGGTTTGGATGGTTTTGGTGGTGTTGTTGCAGTCAGGAAGGCAAAAATCAGCTTTTTTTAAGTTGAAAAAACCTTCTTGGCCCCTTTTTTCCCCCATAAAATCTCCTGACGCAGCTGGGAGAGTTTCTTTTGCCTTGTAGGTAAATTGGGCAGCCACAGAGTAAAGGTGTGGAGGTGGGAAAATCAAAATTATTAACTCGCCTTCCTTTGCAGTTTGATTTTTTTCCTTCTTCTGATCAAGCTTTTGCACTTTTGCTTGATAATAATTTGTTTTCTGTGCTGAATTTTGAACAATTTGTAAGCTTTGGGCTTTAAACCCTGAAATAATTTGGGATTTCTTCTGCTCAGCTTTGAATTTGGCCTTAAAAAAAAACCAAACCAAATTTGAGCTCAGGTTTTAATTTTTTTTTTTCTTTGCTTATTACAATTCTGAGAAAATCTGATATTTTATTCCTTGTGGGGAAAAAAAATTATAAATATTATTAAAATTATCCTGGATGAGGAGAATTTTTGGGATGGAGCTGTGAATTTTTGCCCCTTTGTGCTTGAGTTGGCTCTGCCCCTTTTGGGCATTTGCAGGCCCCATCCTTGGGGAGGTTTTTCCCTGGAATTTCAGCATTCCAGAGGTCCTGGGAGGTGCCACAGAGGAGAAATTGCTGTTGGCACCTCTTGGAAGAGCCAGAATTCCTTTGGGAACACCGAGGGGAGCCAGGATCTGAGCGCAGAGGGAGCTGAGCTTCCAAAAATTACTTAGGGAAGCATTTTAATAAATAAAAACTAAATTTTCCTTCTTCTGCCTGGAATTTTGGGTTTTTTCCTTCCACTTCTTGCATGCCATAAAATAATTCCTGCTCCAAAGCCTTGCAGCAGCTGTGGAACTCACCCTGACAATTCCATGGCTACATTGAGATAAATTTTGGGTTGGTTTTGGGGGATTTTTTCCTCTCTTAGGTAATTTCACCTCCTTTGGGTTGTGGTTTTTATTCCCCTGGGGTTGTGCCCACCCTGCTGAGCTCTGGTTTGCTGTGCCCTGCAGGGAGACCGCTCTGCTCATCGACCCCAAGAACTCCTGCTCCTCGTCCCGCCAGTGGGTGGCTCTGGTGGTGGGACACGAACTGGCTCACCAGTGGTTTGGGAACCTCGTCACCATGGTACCTGAGCCTCCAAATCCCTGCTTTTCTGCCAGTCTGCCTCCTGTCCTGCCCAAAATCTGGGTTTGCATGCCCCTAAACAGGCAGCACATTGTCATAAAATAATTAATTTAATATTTGAATAGTGATTTATGGTAGCTAACCCTTCAAAATTTCATTTTTTATTTGAATCTGTTTCCTATCCTGCCCAAAATCTGGGTTTGCATGCCCCTAAACAGAAGCACATTGTGTTAAAATAATTAATTTAATATTTAAATGGTGATTTATGGTAGCTAACCCTTCAAAATTTCATTTTTTATTTAAATCTGCCTCCTATCCTGCCCAAAATCTGGGTCTGCACGCCTCTAAACAGCAGCACGTTGTGTGAAAATAATTAATTTAATATTTGAATAGTGGTTGATGGTACCTAGACCCTCCAAAATCCCTTTTTAATATTCAAATTTGCTTCGTATCCTGCCCAAAATCTGTGTTTGGATATATCTAAACAGCAGCATGCTGTGATAACATAATTTAATGTTTAAATGGTGCTTTATCAAAATTCCCTTTTTTAATTTAAATTTGCTTGGTATCCTGGCCAAAATCTGGGTTTGCACGCCCCTAAACAGCAGCACGTTGTGTGAAAATAATTAATTTAATATTTGAATAGTGATTTGTGGTAGCTAACCCTTCAAAATTTCATTTTTTATTTTAATCTGCCTCCTATCCTGCCCAAAATCTGGGTTTGCACGCCCCTAAACGGCAGCACGCTGTGATAACATAATTAATTTAATATTTGAATGGTGGTATATGGTAATTGACTCTTCAAAATGTCATTTTTTATTTAAATCTGCTTCCTATTTTGCCCAAAATCTGTGTTTGGATACATCTAAACAGCAGCACGTTGTGATAACATAATTTAATATTTAAATGGTGCTTTATGGTACCTCCAAAATTCCCTTTTTAAATTTAAATTTGCTTTGTATCCTGCCCAAAATATGTGTTTGGGTGCCCCTAAACAGCAGCACACTCTGATGACATCATTTAATATTTAAATGGTGGTTTATGGTACCTCCAAAATCCTCTTTTTTAATTTAAATCTGCCTCCTATCCTGCCCAAAATCTGGGTTTGCATGCCCCTAAACAGCAGCACATTGTGTTAAAATAATTAATTTAATATTTAAATGGTGCTTTATGGTACCTCCAAAATTCCCTTTTTTAACTTAAATTTGCTTCGTATCCTGCCCAAAACCTGTGTTTGGGTGCCCCTAAACGGCAGCACATTGTGTTAAAATAATTAATTTAATATCTAAATGGTGCTTTATGGTACCTCCAAAATTCCCTTTTTTAATTTAAATTTGCTTGGTATCCTGGCCAAAATCTGGGTTTGCACGCCCCTAAACAGCAGCACATTGTCATAACATAATTTAATATTTGAATAGTGATTTATGGTAGCTAACTCTTCAGAATGTCATTTTTTATTTAAATCTGCTTCCTGTTTTGCCCAAAATCTGTGTTTGCACGCCCCTAAACAGCAGCACATTGTGTTAAAATAATTAATTTAATATTTGAATAGTGATTTGTGGTAGCTAACCCTTCAAAATTTCATTTTTTATTTTAATCTGCCTCCTATCCTGCCCAAAATCTGGGTCTGCACGCCCCTAAACAGCAGCACATTGTCATAACATAATTTAATATTTGAATAGTGATTTATGGTAGCTAACCCTTCAAAATGTCATTTTTATTTAAATCTGCCTCCTATCCTTAAATTCTGGGTTTGCACGCCCCTTCAGCAATGTGATAACATAAATTAATTTAATATTTGAATAGTGGTAATGGTAATTGACTCTTCAAAATGTCATTTTTTATTTAAATCTGCTTCCTATCCCCCAAAATCTGTGTTTGGATACATCTAAACAGCCCTGGATTTAATAACATAATTTAATATTTAAATGGTTTTGATGGTACCTCAAAAATTCCCTTTTTAATTTAAATTTGATCCCCAAATTTATGTTTGGATGCTGCTAAACAGCAAAATAACATAATTTAATATTTAAATTTTATGGTACTTCCAAAATTCCCTTTTAAAATTTCAATTTGCCCTATTCTGAAAACCTTGTTTGATTCCCCAAACAATCCAGCAGTGGAGAAAAGAACAAAAATATTCCCTCAGATTTTCCCCCCCGGTTTTTGCGCTAAAACTGATTTTCCCCTCAAATTTTGCATATAAAACTGATTTTCCTTCAGATTTTCACTCTAAAATTGACATTTTCCCTCAGATTTTCACTCTAAAATTGACATTTTCCCTCACATTTTCCAGCCTCTGAAATTGATTTTCCTCAGATTTTTTACCTCTAAAACTGACATTTTCTCTGAGAATTTCACCTCTAGAAATGACATTTTTCCCCTCAAGATTTTCTTCCTAAAATTGACATTTTGTTTCAGATTTTTTAAATAAACTTTGGGAATTGACATTTTCTCTGAGAATTTCATGGATTCTAAAACTGATTTTGCCCGCTATCCCTGATTTTCAATTCTCTAAAATTGACCCCATTTATCTGATCCAGCATTTTAAAACCATGTTTAACTAAAATTGACCAGCCCTCAGATTTTCAGACTATAAAAATGACATTTTCTCTGAGAAAGAATTTTTTCACCTCTAAAATTTACATTTTCCCTCAAAACTTTTTCCTCCAAAATTGACCAAAACTTTTTCCTTCAGATTTTCACTCTAAAATTGACATTTTCCCTCACATTTTCACTCTAAAATTGACATTTTCCCTCACATTTTCACCTCTGAAATTGATTTTCCCTCAGATTTTTTTACCTCTAAAACTGACATTTTCTCTGAGAATTTCACCTCTAAAATTGACATTTTCCCTCAGATTTTCACTCTAAAATTGACATTTTCCCTCACATTTTCACCTCTAAAATTGACCATTTCCCTCAGATTTTCACTCTAAAATTGACATTTTCCCTCACATTTTCACTCTAAAATTGACATTTTCCCTCAGATTTTCACTCTAAAATTGACATTTTCTCTGAGAATTTCACCTCTAGAACTGACATTTCCCCTCAGATTTTCATCTCTAAAATTGATTTTCCCTCAGATTTTCACTTTAAAATTGACATTTTCCCTCACATTTTGACCTCTGAAATTGATTTTCCCTCAAATTTTTTTACCTCTAAAATTGACATTTTCTCTGAGAATTTCACCTCTAGAACTGACATTTTCTCTCATGTTTTCACCTCTAAAATTGACCATTTCCCTCAGATTTTCACTCTAAAATTGACATTTTCTCTGAGAATTTCACCTCTAGAACTGACATTTCCCCTCAGATTTTCACCTCTAAAATTGATTTTCTCTCACATTTTCACCTCTAAAACTGACATTTTCCCTCAGATTTTCACTCTAGAATTGACATTTTGCCTCACATTTTCACTCTAGAACTGACATTTTCCCTCAGATTTTCACCTCTAAAATTGATTTTCCCTCACATTTTCACTCTAAAACTGACATTTCCCCTCAGATTTTCACTCTAAAACGATGCCACGAGCAAAATGCAATTTTTTGGCAGCCCAAATCCTTCTCACGGGGGTTGTGGTGCTTCCCACAGGTCAGCGTGGGCCATCCCTCCGAGGTGGATGAAATCTTTGATGCCATTTCCTACAGCAAGGGAGCCTCTGTGATCCGCATGCTGCACGACTACATTGGGGATGAGGTAAAGGGATGAGAATTGGAGATTTTTCGGGGCATTTTTTGACACTTAAAATTACTCAGGTGCAGATTTTCAGGGCATTTTTAACAGCTAAAATTATTGGGATTTAAAAAAAAAAAAATTAAGTTGTTCTGTGTTTTGAAAATTTCTCCGCTTCGTGCTCTCTTTGAACTTATCTGGGAAAAATAATAATGAGAAATATAGAAGGAATTAGTGATTTTAAAGATTTCTTTGCCTGATTCCTGGGGATAAAAGCAGAATAGGAGGAGGATGGGAAATTCCTATGACGTCTCCGCTTGTGTATTCCCAGGATTTCCGGAAAGGAATGAACCTGTACCTGACCAAGTTCCAGCAGAGAAATGCTGCCACAGGTAACTGGGTCACTGGGATGGGCACAAAAGTTATTTTTGGACTCAAAACTGCTGGGTTTGCACCTGAAATAATTGAAATTCCTGGAAATTCCTGGCTCGTTCCCAGTTTTATGCCCTGCATGGGAAGGATTCAGCGTGCCTGGGGATTTTCTGTCCCTGGAGCGTGTGGATGAGGTGATGTCCAAGGGCTGAAAAATATTTTACAAATATTTGGTTTGCCAAGAGAGCTTTCTGCAGTATTGATCCTGTGATTAAGCAGGTCAAAATCTGATATTTTTGCTTTTAAACCTTCAATTTTTGATGGGTCAGGCACCGATGTGGAAGTGGAGACATCAAAGCTCCATCAGCCAAATCCAATCCGTGGTGTTTGGTCAGCGATTTTTGTCATAATACATAAAAACCTAAAGGAAATATTGTTCCCTTTTAATATTTAATGTTAATTTTTGTATCACCATGTGTATTGATTGGGTTTTTTTAGCATTAAAGAAGCTGCTTTTCCCTTCTCTCCTTCCTGAGGAGGTTTAAACTATTTCCATTTTTTTTTTTTGCCTGTTGTCTGTTAAATTTCAACAAAAACAAAAAGATTAAAAGGTGAGGTAAGAACCAAACTTTCCTTATGCTGTCCCTAAGAAAACCTGATTCCAATCCTTTTCTCCTGCAGAGGATCTCTGGGAAAGCCTGGAAAAAGCCAGTGGCAAACCCATTGCTGCTGTGATGAACACGTGGACCAAACAAATGGGATTTCCACTCATTTATGTGGAGGCTGAACAGGTAAAAATGGAATTGTGCCTTAATTTTGGATTAAATTTTAACAATATTCCCTGATTTGGAGTATTCCCTTCATTCAGGGGTGGTAAAATTGGAATTGTGCCTTAATTTTGGATCAAATTTTAAAATATTCCCTGATTTGGAGTATTCCTTTGGAATCAAGGGTGGGAAAAATTTTGGAAAATTTTAAAAATATTCCTTTTGGAATTTTTGGATCAGGGGTGGATCAAATTAAATTGAACAATATTCCCTGATTTGGAGCATTCCCTTGGATCAGGGGTGGTGAAATTGGAATTGTGCCTTAATTTTGGATCAAATGGAATAATATTCACAAATTTTGGGCATTCCTGTGGGTCAGGAGTGGTAAAATTAGAATTGTGCCTTCATTTTGGATCAGATTTTTTAAAATATTCCCTGACTTAGAGCACTTCCTTGCATTAGGGGTGGTAAACCAAATTATTCCATGAAACAGAGGGCAGGGACACGCAGGGACTGAAATTAAACGTGCTAATCATCCCCTTTTCTCATTTTCTCACCTTTTTTTTTCTTTTTTTGAATTATTTTTCCCTCAGCAAGAAGATGACAAAGTGTTGAAGTTGGTCCAGAAGAAATTCTGTGCCAGTGGACCATATACTGGTAAGAGGAGGAGCAGGAACGGACTGGGCACAAAACTTCAAAATATCCCAATTTTGAAGGGATATTGTTGTTTTTTTGTTGTTTTTCACCCCAAAACAGCAATTTTGGGAGCTGAAACAGCCCCAAGCCGCTGCTCTGCCTGCATCCAGGTGGGGAAATCTGAGGAAATCCAAGTTTGGGCCTTTCCCACTTGTGGTTTCCATGTCCTGGCATGGAGAGCAGCATTCCTTGGGTCAAAATTCTTCCAGAAATGTCAATTTTGGGGCTGGGGAGCAGCTGGTTTGTGGTGCTGCTGAAATAAATGAAATAAAAACACCTCAGGTGGGCACAACCGCCAATTCCAGCACTGATTCCACTCCCCTGCTGTGCTTATCTAAATTAAAATATTTGGCTTAAGAGTTGATTTAAAGATTTTGGGGCTTTTAGCTCTAAAACTGTCATTTTCCTCAGATTTTTACTCTAAAACTGACATTTTTCCTCAGATTTTTACTCTAAAACTGATATTTTCCCTCAAATTTTTGACTCTAAAACTGACATTTTCCCACAAATTTTTGACTATAAAACCGACATTTTTCCACGAATTTTTGACTCTAAAACTGACATTTTTCCACGAATTTTTGACTCTAAAACTGACATTTTCCCTCAGATTTTTACTCTAAAACTCTTTTTCCCTCAGATTTTTGACTTGAAAACTGACATTTCCCCTCAGATTTTTACTCTAAAACTGTCATTTTCCTCAGATTTTAACTCTAAAACTGACATTTTCCCACAGATTTTTGACTCTAAAACTGACATTATCCCTCAGATTCTTACTCTAAAACTGATATTTTCCCTCAAATTTTTAACTCTAAAACTGACATTTTCCCTCAGATTTTTACTCTAAAACTGACATTTTCCCTCAGGTTTTTAATTCTAAAACTCTTTTTCCCACAAATTTTTGACTCTAAAACGGATACTTTTCCACAAATTTTTGACTCTAAAATGGACATTTTCCCTCAGATTTTTAACTCTAAAACTCTTTTTTCCTCAGATTTTTACTCTAAAACCGACATTTTCCCACAGATTTTTGACTCAAAAACTGCCATTTTCCCACAAAATTTTGACTCTAAAATGGACATTTTCCCTCAAATTTTTACTCTAAAACTGATATTTTCCCTCAAATTTTTGACTCTAAAACTGACATTTTCTCTCAGATTTTTACTCTAAAACTGACATTTTCCCTCAGGTTTTTAATTCTAAAACTCTTTTTCCGTCAGACTTTTGACTTGAAAACTGACATTTTCCCACACATTTTTGACTCTAAAACTGATTTTTGACTTTTTTTCCAGATTTTTAACAAAAACTTTTTTTCCTCACTTTTTAATGGAAAACATTTTCCCACAAAATTTTGACTCTAAAATGGACATTTTCCCTCAGATTTTTAACTCTAAAACTCTTTTTTCCTCAGATTTTTACTCTAAAACTGACATTTTCCTTCAAATTTTTGACTATAAAACTGACATTTTCCATCAGATTTTGACTTGAAAACTGACATTTTCCCACTAATTTTTGACTCTAAAACTGACATTTTCCCTCAGGTTTTTAACTCTAAAACTGACATTTTCCCTCAGATTTTTTACTCTAAAACTGACATTATCCCACACATTTTTGACTCTAAAACCAACATTTTCCCACAAATTTTTGACTCTAAAACCAACATTTTCCCACAAATTTTTGACTCAAAACCTGAAAATTTTCCCACAAATTTTTGACTCCAAACCTGACATTTTCCATCACACTTCTACCTCAAAAATCGGACATTTCAGATTTGGACTTTTTGTCCCCAATTTCATTTCCGATGCTGAACCCTGGCTGTTTTGAGCCGTTTCTCTGTGTTTTGCACCCATTTTTTCCCTCGTTCCCTCCGTTCCAGGCGAGGATTTCCCCATGTGGATGGTGCCCATCAGCATTTGCACGAGCGAGGACCCCACGTGTGCCAAAATGCAGATTTTGATGGACAAACCCGAGCTCACCGTGGTGCTCAAGGACACCAAACCAGAGCACTGGGTCAAGGTCTGAAATTTTCATTTTCCTCCTTCTTTTATTTCCTTTTCCCCTTGGGATTTTTGTTTTCCTCTGGGAAACTTTTATTTTCTTCCCCTGTGCTGCTGTGGAGTTTTGGTTCCTGTTCCTCCCCTTTCTTTCCCATTTTCCTACGATGTCAACTGGAATTTTTTGGGAATTCAAACCTGGAAAAAGCTGTGAAATTACAGGAAGGATTTGAGATGTGTGGCTTTTTTTTTAGTAATTGTTATCATTATTTTATTATCTTTATTATCTCATTACCATTCTAATAATTATACTTATTACAATTATTATATTCTTTATACCATTAATTAAATATATTCTCTTACTGTATTTCTATTTAAATTCTTATCTCTCTATATATGTTATAAGTCCATACATTATTTTAATTAATACAAATAAATACTATATATTTATGGTTTTAAAACTATAATTTGTATATTTATATAATATATTAATATATAATTTAATACATTATTCTATATATTGTTTCCCTACATGTTATATATATATATAAAATATATATATATAAAAATATATATATAGTGAGATGTATTTTAGATAAATATGAAGATATATTTTAGATAAACATGAAGATTTATTTTAGATAAATATGAAGATTTATTTTAGTTAAATATTAATAGATACAAAGGCATATTTCAAATATATATATTTTTGAAATATATATATATTTTATATATAACAATATAAAAATATCTTTTTGATAAATATATATAGATACAAAGGTATTTTAGATAAATGCCTATAAATATAAAATTTATATATAAAATAAATATTATAGATACAAAGTGAAATAGAAATACTTATTTTAGATAAATATTAATAGATACAAAGACATATTTTATATAAATATGAACTATATATGAATATAAATAGATTTTCTATAATTACATAAACAATAAATGAAGAAATATATTTTAGATTGAAACCTAAATGATAAATGTCTATAGATATGTTTTTTAGATAAATGTCTATAAAGTTTAGATATATTTTACAAATTAAATAAATATTAATAGATACAAAGACATATTTTAGAATATATATGCAACTATTATGAATATAAATATATTTTATATAATTATATACAACAATAAATGACATTTTAAAATATACTTTTTTTTTTTTTAAATACACAAACATGATAAATGTCTATAGATACAAAGGTATTTTAAATAAATGCCTATAAATATAAAGTTTAGATACCTAAGTATAAATACAAAAACTTATTTTAGATAAATATTAATAGACACAAAGACATATTTTAGACACATATATGCAACTATATATGAATATAAATCAGATTTTATATAATTACATACAATAATAAATGACATGTTATGGAAATATACAGACATGAACCAAATTTTCTTTAAATCTACACAAACATGGCAAATATCTATAGATACAAAAGTATTTTAAATAAATGCCTATGAAGTTTAGATAAATAAGTATAAATACAAATACTTATTTTAGATAAATATTAATAGATACAAAGACATATTTTATACACATTTATGCAACTATATATGAATATAAATCAGATTTTATATAATTACATATAACAATAAATGACATTTTATGGAAATATACGGACACGAACCAAATTTTCTTTAAATCTACACAAACATGATAAATGTCTATAGATACAGAGGTATTTTAGATAAATGCCTATAAAGTTTAGATATATAAGTATAAATAGAAATACTTATTTTAGATAAATATTAATAGACACAAAGACATATTTTAGACACATATATGCAACTGTATATGAATATAAATCAGATTTTCTATAATTACATACAACAATAAATGACATTTTATTGAAATATACGGACACAAACCAAATTTTCTTTAAATCTACACAAACATGATAAATGTCTATAGATACAAAGGTATTTTAAATAAATGCCTATAAAGTTTAGATAAATAAGTATAAATACAAATACTTATTTTAGATAAATATTAATAGATACAAAGTAGAAATACAAATACTTATTTTAGATAAACATTAATAAACACAAAGACACATTTTAGACACATATATGCAACTGTATATGAATATAAATCATATTTTATACAATTACATACAACAATAAATGACATTTTATTGAAATATATGGACATGAACCAAATTTTCTTTAAATCTACAGAAACATGATAAAGACATATAGATACAGAGGTATTTTAGATAAATGCCTATAAAGTTTAGATATATAAGTATAAATACAAATACTTATTTTAGATAAATATTAATAGTTACAAAGTATAAATACAAATACTTATTTTAGATAAATATTAATAGACACAAAGACATATTTTAGACACATATATAACTATATATGAATATAAATCAAATTTTATATAATTACATATAACAATAAATGACATTTTATGGAAATATACGGACACGAACCAAGGTTTATTGACACCTAGACAAGCACAGGCTCTATTTTAGACTCAGACAGGTATAAAATGTGGGATTCTGTGCTGCTGACACCGTTTGGGTGTTTGTGCAGCTGAACCTGGGCACCGTGGGCTTCTACCGCACCCAGTACAGCCCGGCCATGCTGGAGAGCCTCATCCCGGCCATCAGGGACCTGTCCCTGCCGCCCGTGGACAGGCTGGGGCTGCAGAACGACCTCTTCTCCCTGGTGAGGCCGGGAACGGGGGAAAACAGATGGGAACGGGGGGAAAATCAGCTGGGAATGGGGGAAATCAGATGGGAATGGGGGAAATTATCTGGGAACGGGGAAATTAGCTGGGAGTGGGGGAGAATTATCTGGGAATGGGGGAAAAGCAACTGGGAGTGGGGGAAATTATCTGGGAATGGGGGGAATTAGATGGGAATGGGGGAAATCAGCTGGGAATGGGGGAAAAGCAGCTGGGGATGGGGGGAAAGCAGCTGGGGATGGGGGGGAAATTATCTGGGAATGGGGAAAATCAGATGGGGATGGGGAAAAAATCAGATGGGAATGGGGAAAGCAGCTGGGAATGGGGGAGAATTATCTGGGAATGGGGGGAAATTATCTGGGGATGGGGGAGAATTATCTGGGGATGGGGGGAAATTATCTGGGGATGGGGGAAATTATCTGGGGATGGGGGAAAGCAGCTGGGAATGGGGGGAAATCAGATGGGAGTGGGGGAGAATTATCTGGGAACAGGGAAGAATCATCTGGGAATGGGGAGATCCTCTGGGAATGGGGGAAATCAGCTGGGAGTGGGGGAAAATCATCAGATGGGAATGGGGGAAAATTATCTGGGAATGGGGAAAAGCAGCTGGGAGTGGGGGAAAATGAGCTGGGAATGGGGGAAATCAGCTGGGAATGGGGGGAAAATCAGCTGGGGATGGGGGAAAATTATCTGGGAACGGGGGAAAATTAGCTGGGAATGGGGGGAATCAGATGGGAATGGGGGAAAAGCAGCTGGGAATGGGGGAAATCAGCTGGGAATGGGGGAAAATCAGCTGGGAATGGGGGGAAATTATCTGGGAGTGGGGGAAATCAGCTGGGAATGGGGAAATCAGCTGGGAATGCGGGGAAATCAGCTGGGAACAGGGAAGAATAATCTGGGAAGTGGGGGAAATTATCTGGGGATGAGGGAAATCCTATGGGAATGGGAGAAATCCTCTGGGAATGGGGGGAAAATCATCTGAGAAGGGGGAAAATCATCTGGGAACAGGAGAAAATAATCTGGGAGTGGGGGGGGAATAATCTGGGAATGGGGGAAAGAATCCTCTGGGAATGGGGGAAAAAATCCTCTGGGAATGGGGAAAAAATCCTCTAACAATGGGGGAAAAAATCCTCTGGGAATGGGGAAAAAATCCTCTGGGAATGGGGGGAATCCTCTGGGAACAGGGGGAAATTATCTGGGAATGAGGGAAATCCTATGGGAACAGGAGAAATCATCTGGGAATGGGGGAAAATCATCAGGGAATGGGGGAAAAATCATCTGAAAATGGGGTAAAATCATCAGGGAATGGGGCAAAGTCATCTGGAATGGGGGCAAAATCATCTGGGAATGGGGGAAAATAATCTAAGAATGGGGTAAAATTATCTGAGATTGGGGGAAATCCTCTGGGATAGAGGAAAATCCCTTGGGACTGGGGCCAAATCCTCTGGGATTGGGGCAGAATCCTCTAGGATAGAGAAAATCCTTTAGAATTGAGAAAATCCTCAGGGAATGGGGCAAAATAAATTGATGAGCAAATAAAAAAATCAGATTAATCCCTTTCTTTCCTTAACAATCAATAAAATAAATGGATGAGCTATGAAAAAAAATGGGATGAAAATCCTCGTGTTTTCCTAAATGCTGGAAATCAATTTGGGGTAACGCTACCCTCAGGGGTTTGAAAAAAATGGAATTAATCTGATTTTTTTTGAAAATCCCCAGGGGTTTGAGATGGAATCATCAAAGCACCGTTGAGGTGCTGAAAATGATCAGGGGTTTGGGAGAAAATTGCCCAAAATTCAGGTTTGGGGCGGGTGAAAATCATCAACCTTGGGAGAAATCCTGGGAAATTCAGTTTGGGGTCGGTGAAAATCATCAGGGTTTGGAGAGAAATGATGGGAAATCCAGGTGTTGAGAATCTTCTCCCCATCAGGGGTTTGGGGAAATGATGGGCTTCAGGGACCCCAAAAATCTGGAGGGGTTGGGGAGAAATTATGGGAAATTCAGGTTGGGGTGAGTGAAAGTCATCAGGGGTTTGGGGAGATAAATGATGGGAAATTCAGGTTTGGGGTGGGTGAAAATCATCAGGGGTTTGGGGGAAAATGATGGGAAATTCAGGTTTGGGGTGGGTGAAAATCATCAGGGTTTTGAGGGGAAATTGTGGGAAATTCAATTGTGGGGTCAGGTAAGAATCATCAGGGGTTTGGGGGGGACATGTTGGGAAATTCAGTTTTGGGTTGGGTGAAAATCATCAGGGGTTTGGGGAAAAATGATGGGAAATTCAGTTTTGGGGTGGGTGAAAATCATCAGGGGTTTGGGGAAAAAATGGTGGGAAATTCAGTTTTGGGTTTGGGAAAATCATCAGGGTTGGGGGAAAATGCTGGGAAATTCAGTTTTGGGATTGAGTGAAAATCATCAGGGGTTTGGGGAAAAATGATGGGAAATTCAGTTTGGGGTGGGTGAAAATCATCAGGGTTTTGGGGGAAAATGATGGGAAATTCAGGTTTGGGGTTGGGTGAAAATCATCAGGGGTTTGGGGGAAAAATTCAGGTTTGGGGTGGGTGAAAATCATCAGGGGTTTGGGGAGAAATTGTGGGAAATTCAGTTTGAGATTGAGTAAAAATCGTCAGGGGTTTGGGAGAAAAATGATGGGAAATTCAGTTTGGGGTTGGGTAAAAATTGTCAGGGGTTTGGGGGGAAATGATGGGAAATTCAGGTTGGGGTTGAGTGAAAATCAGGGGTTTGGGAGAAAATTCAAATTCAGGTTTGATTCAAATCCTCTGGGTTTTGAGGGATTGTCACAGAGCTCAGATAAAATTCAGGTGTTTGGGAGAAAAATTGGCTCCCAATTTTCCCATTTTCCTCTTCTTCCTCAAAATCCCAGACCCTCCTGGGGGCTGGGGGGGAAATGGGAAAAGGTTGGGAAAAGCTCCCAAATTTGGGGGGAATGATGGGATTTTTGGGATTATTCCTCACTCCTAGACCCTCCTGAGGGGGCTGGTCTTGGGAAAACTGGAAAAAGCTCCCAAATAATTCGATTTTTCCATTATTCCTCACTCCTAGACCCTCCTGAGGGGGCTGGTCTTGGGCAAACTGGGAAAATCTCCCAAATTGGGGAAATGATGGGAAATTCAATTTTTCCATTATTCCTCAGGTTTGGGGTTGGAAAATCCTGAGGGGGCTGGTTTTGGGCAAACTGGGAAAATCTCCCAAATAATCCCAGTTTTGTGTTTTTAATCTCTCCTAGGCCATCTAGATCCCATCCTGAGGGGGCTGGCCTTAGAAAACTGGGAAAAGCTCCCAAATATTTAGGTTTTTCTGTTTTTTACTCACTCCTAGGGCACCTAATGCCCTCCTGAGGGGTCTGGCCTTGGGAAAGAGCTCAGATAAAGATTCAGCGCTGAGCTTTGGCTCCCAATAATCCCATTTTCCTCTTCTTCCTCACTCCCAGACCCTCCTGAGGCGGCTGGTCTTGGGAAAACTGGATGCCCTTCAATTTTCCGTGAGGGGGCTGGCCTTAGGAAAACTGGGAAAAACTCCCAAATAATTTGATTTTTCTGGTTTTTACTCTTTTCTAAGGCACCTAGATGCCCTGCTCAGGGGGCAGGTTTTGGGCAAACTGGGAAAATCTCCCAAATAATCCCATTTTTTGTTTTTTTTCTGTCTCCTAGGCCACCTAGATCCCATCCTGAGGGGTCTGGCCTTAGGAAAACTGGGAAAAGCTCCTGAATAATCCAATATTCTTGTTTTTTTCTCTCTCCTAGGCCACCTAATGCCCTCCTGAGGGGTCTGGCCTTAGGAAAAGTGGGAAAAGCTCTTGAATAATTCGATTTTTTCTGTTTTTTCTCTCTCCTAGGGCACCTGGATGCCCTGCTGAGGGGTCTGGCTTTAGGAAAACTGGAAAAAGCTCCCGAATAATTTGATTTTTTCTGTTTTTCTGTCTCCTAGGGCACCTGGATGCCCTGCTGAGGGGGCTGGTTCTGGGCAAGCTGGGCAAGGCCGGGCACAAGGCGACGCTGGAGGAGGCGCGGCGCCGCTTCAAGGAGCACGTGGAGGGCAAGCACGTCCTGTCCGCGGACCTGAGGAGCCCTGTAGGTCCTGGGGGGCTCCGGGCTGCACCCCCTGCATCCCAAAGGGCGGGCAGTGCCGGGGAAGCGGGCTGTCTGTCTGTCCGTCTGTCTGTCTGTCCCTGGTGGGCACGCACGGGGATGGTTTTAGTTCCGTTTGCCTTTTTCCCAGGTCTATGTGACTGTTTTATTTCTGATGGTTTTAGTTCTGTTTTCCTTTTTCCCAGGTCTATGTGATGGTTTTACTGTTTTATTTCTGATGGTTTTGGTTCTGTTTGCTTTTTTCCAGGTCTGTGTCACTGTTTTACTGTTTCATTTCTGGTGGTTTTAGTTCTGTTTTCCTTTTTTCCCAGGTCTATGTGCCTGTTTTACTGTTTTATTTCTGATGGTTTTAGTTCTATGTGACAGTTTCATTTCTGATGGTTTTAGTTCCATTTGCTTTTTTCCAGGTCTGTGTGACTGTTTTATTTCTGGTGGTTTTATTTCTGTTTCCTTTTTCCAGGTCTGTGTGACTGTTTCACTGTTTTATTTCTGATGGTTTTAGTTCTGTTTGCCTTTTTTCCAGGTCTATGTGATGGTTTTGTTTGTGACTGTTTCATTTCTGATGGTTTTAGTTCTATGTGACTGTTTTATTTCTGGTGGTTTTAGTTCTGTTTGCTTTTTTCCCAGGTCTATGTGATGGTTTTGTTTCTGGTGGTTTTATTTCTGATGGTTTTAGTTCCATTTTCCTTTTTTCCAGGTCTGTGTGACTGTTTTACTGTTTTATTTCTGATGGTTTTAGTTCTGATGGTTTTAGTTCCATTTGCTTTTTCCCCAGGTCTGTGTGACGATTTTATTTCTGGTGGTTTTAGTTCTGTTTGCTTTTTTCCAGGTCTATGTGACTGTTTTATTTCTGATGGTTTTAGTTCTGATGGTTTTAGTTCCATTTGCTTTTTCCCAGGTCTATGTGACTGTTTTACTGTTTTATTTCTGGTGGTTTTAGTTCATTTGCCTTTTTTCCCCAGCTCTATGTGACTGTTTTATTTCTGATGGTTTTAGTTCTGTTTGCCTTTTTTCCAGGTCTATGTGACTGTTTTACTGTTTTATTTCTGATGGTTTTAGTTCTGTTTGCTTTTTTCCCAGGTCTATGTGATGGTTTTGTTTCTGGTGATTTCATTTCTGATGGTTTTAGTTCCATTTGCTTTTTTCCAGGTCTATGTCACTGTTTTATTTCTGATGGTTTTGGTTCTGTTTGCTTTTTCCCAGGTCTATGTGACTGTTTTACTGTTTTATTTCTGGTGGTTTTATTTCTGTTTGCCTTTTTCCAGGTCTATGTGATGGTTTTGTTTCTGATGGTTTTAGTTCTGATGGTTTTAGTTCCATTTGCTTTTTCCCCAGGTCTGTGTGACGATTTTATTTCTGGTGGTTTCAGTTCTGTTTGCCTTTTTTTCCCAGGTCTATGTGCCTGTTTTACTGTTTTATTTCTGATGGTTTTAGTTCTGTTTGCCTTTTTTCCAGGTCTATGTGATGGTTTTGTTTGTGACTGTTTTATTTCTGATGGTTTTAGTTCTATGTGACTGTTTTATTTCTGGTGGTTTTAGTTCTGTTTGCTTTTTTCCCAGGTCTATGTGATGGTTTTGTTTCAAACCATTTCTGATGGTTTTAGTTCCATTTTCCTTTTTTCCAGGTCTGTGTGACTGTTTTACTGTTTTATTTCTGATGGTTTTAGTTCTGATGGTTTTAGTTCCATTTGCTTTTTCCCCAGGTCTGTGTGACGATTTTATTTCTGGTGGTTTTAGTTCTGTTTGCTTTTTTCCAGGTCTATGTGACTGTTTTATTTCTGATGGTTTTAGTTCTGATGGTTTTAGTTCCATTTGCTTTTTCCCAGGTCTATGTGACTGTTTTACTGTTTTATTTCTGGTGGTTTTAGTTCTGTTTGCTTTTCCCAGGTCTATGTCATGGTTTTGTTTGTGACTGTTTTATTTCTGATGGTTTCAGTTCTGTTTGCTTTTTTCCAGGTCTGTGTCACTGTTTTACTGTTTCATTTCTGGTGGTTTTAGTTCTGTTTTCCTTTTTTCCCAGGTCTATGTGCCTGTTTTACTGTTTTATTTCTGATGGTTTTAGTTCTATGTGACAGTTTCATTTCTGATGGTTTTAGTTCCATTTGCTTTTTTCCAGGTCTGTGTGACTGTTTTATTTCTGGTGGTTTTAGTTCTGTTTGCCTTTTTCCAGGTCTATGTCATGGTTTTGTTTGTGACTGTTTTATTTCCGATGGTTTTAGTTCTATGTGACTGTTTTATTTCTGGTGCTTTTAAAATTTTCCTGGTCTATGTGCCTGTTTTACTGTTTTATTTCTGATGGTTTTAATTCCATTTGAAATTTTCCAGGTCTATGTCACTGGGTTAAAATTTGGTTTTATTTCTGAATTTTCCCAGGTCCAAATTAATGGTTTTTGACTGTTTTATTTCCAAAATTTTTATTTCCGGGTCCAAATTAACTAAAATTTGACTGTTTTGGGTCCAAAATTTATTTCCGTTTTGGGTCCAAATTATGAGAAATTTACTGTTTTAAATTCTGCTGGTTTTAAATAAGAATTTTCCCAGGTCTATGTGCCTGTTTTAAAAATTTTATTTCTGCTGGTTTTAAAATTTGGCTGAATTTCCCAAATCTAGAGAAATGGTTTTAAATTGTTTTAATTAAGAAGAATTTTGAGTTGGGTCCAAATTAACAAAATTTGCCTGAACCTGCAGCATTTTGGGGAAAAATGCAAATTTAGAAAAATCTCAGCGAGCTCGGTCCAAATTCAGAAAAAAATTGGCTGAGTTGGGCCCAAATTAACAAAAATTTGACTGAAATGGGTCCAAAATTTGGCTGAATTGGGTCCAAATTAAGAGAAATTTGACTGAAATTGGTCGAAATTAAGAAGAATTTGGTGAGTTGGGTCCAAATTAACAAAAAATTTGGCCCAATTGGGTCCAAATTAACAAAAATTTGACTGAAATTGGTTGAAAATAAGAATTTGGTGACTTGGGTCCAAATTAACAAAAATTTGACTGAAATGGGTCCAAAATTTGGCTGAATTGGGTCCAAATTAACAAAAGTTTGACTGAAATTGGTCGAAATTAAGAAGAATTTGGTGAGTTGGGTCCAAATTAACAAAAAATTTGCCTGAACCTGCAGCATTTTGGGGAAAAATGCAAATTTAGAAAAATCTCAGCGAGCTCGGTCCAAATTCAGAAAAAAATGAGCTGATTAACAAAAATTTGACTGAAATGGGTCCAAAATTTGGCTGAGTTGGGTCCAAATTAACAAAAATTTGACTGAAATGGGTCCAAAATTTGGCTGAATTGGGTCCAAATTAAGAGAAATTTAGAAAAATTGGGTCAGCGAGAAATTTGACTGAAAATTTGAAAAAAAGAATTTGGTGAGTTGGGTCCAAATTAAGAGAAATTTGACTGAAATTGGTCGAAATTAAGAAGAATTTGGTGAGTTGGGTCCAAATTAACAAAAAATTTGGCTGAATTGGGTCCAAATTAAGAGAAATTTGACTGAAATTGGTTGAAAATAAGAATTTGGTGGGTTGGGTCCAAATTAACAAAAATTTGGGAGAGCTGGGTCCAAAATTTGGCCCAATTGGGTCCAAATTAAGAGAAATTTGACTGAAATTGGTCGAAATTAAGAAGAATTTGGTGAGTTGGGTCCAAATTAACAAAAAATTTGGCTGAGTTGTGTTCAAATGAAGAAAACTCTTGAGTGAGCTGGGTCCAGATTTATAAAAATCTGAGCAAATTGGTTCCAAATTAACAAAAATCTGATTGAGGTGGATCCAAATTAAAAAACATCTCTGCATGAGCTGATTTCAAATTAAGGGAATTCTGATTGCTCGGGTTGGAGGCGGCTGGGTTGATTCAAATTAATCCCAATTTGGAAATTTGGTTTCCAATTTGGGTCCAAATTTCCCAAATTTCCAATTTGGGGATTTGCTTCTCCTTCAATGAGTTGTTTCCAAAACCTCAACCCAAAGTGGTGAAATTTTGGAAAAATGTGGAATATTGATGAGATTTGGTCCAATTTTCCAATTTGAAATTATAAAATTTTCCCAAATTTCCAATTTGGTTAATCCCAATTTCCCCAAATTTCAAAAATTAATCCTATTTCCCTAAATTTCCAATTTGGAAATCCAAATTTCCCAAAACCCAGTTTTCCCAACTCAGGGATTTGCTTCTCCTTCAACCTTTTTGAGCTGTCCATGAAATTTTGGGGTAAAAAATTTTGCTTTACTCGATGGATTGGGTACAGAAATACCTAAAACCTCAACCCAAAGTGGTGGAAATTTTGGAAAAATGTGGAATATTGATGAGATTTGGAAATTAATCCCAATTTTCCAATTTGGAAATGAATCCAAATTTTCCCAAATTTCCAATTTGGAAATTAATCCCAATTTCCCCAAATTTCCAATTTGGAAATTAATCCTAATTTCCCTAAATTTCCAATTTGGAAATTAATCCCAATTTTCCCAAATTTCCAATTTGGAAATTAATCCAAATTTCCCTAAATTTCCAGTTTGTAAATTAATCCAAATTTTCCCAATTTCCCCAACTCAGGGATTTGCTTCTCCTTCAATCTTTTTGAGCTGTCCATGAAATTTTGGGGTAAAAAATTTTGCTTTACTCGATGGATTGGGTGCAGAAATACCGAAAACCTCAACCCAAAGTGGTGGAATTTTTGGGAAAACGTGGAATATTGCTGAGATTTCCCTCCCAGGAAGAGGTACGGCCCCAGGACACGGTGTCGGTGATCGGAGGAGTGGCCGGGGCAGCAAACAGGGCAGGAAAGCCGCTTGGAAATTCCTGCGGGACAATTGGGAGGAGCTTTATAATCGATACCAAGGCGGATTTTTAATATCCAGATTAATTAAGGTACGCGGGGCCCCGAGGAAAAGCCCTTCCCTCCCATCTGTGGAACTGGAAATGTTGAATTTCTCCTTTAATATTGGTTTTTTCCCTTTCAGCTCACAGTGGATGGATTTGCGAATGATAAAATGGCTGCAGAAGTGAAGGTGAGAAGCGTTAATTAAAGAATTGATTAATTAGTCATTGATAAATTGGGGCTGCTCTGGCTGGAAGAGTCGAATCCTGGTGGGTTTGGTTGTTCTGTGCCCAGAGTGCCCCGCTTTAGGTTGGATAAAATTGGATTGAAATGCCCGAAATTGGCATTTTTTGGGCACAATCCGGAATTCCCCCGGATTTATTCCTCATTGATTTCAGCTTGGATAAAATCCAGCGGGTTTGGCAGCAGCTTTGGGCCTCCCAAAAAGAGAAAACTTTGAAATTTTCCGAATTATCCCAGCCTCCCTCACGGCAGAGCCCTGAGCGCGCCTGGGCCTTTCGTTGTTTCTTCTTTCCCCACGTTGTTCCCCAGAAAATCTTGGAAAAAGGAACTTTAGAATGGGGCTGTTAATTGGTTAATTAGCGTGTTCTCGTTAGGAAAACACTCAGGAGGAATTGTTGTTCCAAAGATCAGCCGAGCCCTGAGCTGGCTCTGTCCTTTTTATCATTGCATGGCTTTTCTTAGTAAAGCTTTAATGGCAGAAATGATTTTCACGGAAAAAATTTTTGCGTTAGAATTTATTTTATTTTATTTTATTTTATTTTATTTTATTTATTTTTATTTTTATTTTATTTTATTTTTATTTTATTTTATTTTTTATTTTATTTTATTTTATTATTTTATTTTATTTTTATTTTATTTTTATATTTTATTTTATTTTATTTTTTTAATTTTTATTTTATTTTATTTTATTTTATCTTATTTTATTTTATTTTTTATTTTATTTTATTCTATTTTTATTTTTTTTTTTATTTTATTTTTATTTTTATTTTATTATTTTATTTTATTTTATATTTTATATTATTTTTTTTTTAAATTTTATTTTATTTTGTATTTTATTTTATTTTTTATTTTATTTTTATTTTATTTTTTTTATTTTATTTTATTTTTTTATTTTATTTTATTTTATTTTATTTTATTTTATTTTATTTTTTATTTTATTTTATTTTATTTTTTTTTTTATTTTTTTTATTTTATATTTTAATTTATTTTTTTATTATTTTATTTTATTTTATTTTATTCTATTTTATTTTATTTTATTTTATTATTTTATTTTATTTTATTCCCATTTTATTTTATTTTATTTCACCTTGCAGGGCACTGGGCACTGCCAGGGGGGCAAGCTGCCCTGCTGCAGGCAGGGCCAGCTGCGGGCACTGGGAAACGCTGACCTTTGACTGAACTGGGCACACTGTCACCTGGGAAACACAGGGGCACTGCCAGGGCAAACTGAGGGCACTGGGAAATGGAGGCAGGGGCACACTGGGGCACTGGGAAACGCAGAGTCACTGAACTGGGCAAACTGGGGGCACTGGGAAGTGCAGAGTCACTGAACTGGGCACACTGGGGGCACTGGGAAATGCAGAGTCACTGAAGCTGGGCACACTGGGGGCACTGGGGGCACTGGGAAATGCAGAGTCATGGAGCTGGGCAAACTGGGGAAATGCAGAGTCACTGAACTGGGCAAACTGGGGGCACTGGGAAATGCAGAGTCACGGAGCTGGGCAAACTGGGGCACTGAGCTGGGCACAATGGGGGCACTGGGGGCACTGGACTGGGCAAACTGGGGGCACTGAATTGGGCACAATGGGGCCACTGGGAAATGCAGAGTCACAGCAGCCCTGGGAGCTGGTCCTGCAGGGGAACGGGCACTGGACTGGGCAAACTGGGGCACTGGACTGGGCAAACTGGGGGCACTGGACTGGGCAAACTGGGGCTGGGGTGTTCCCCCACCCCTGCAGGTGTTTCCCCACTCCTGGAAGTGTTTCCTGATGCCTGAAATGTTTCCCTATCCCTGGAAGAGTTTCCCCACACTCTGCGGGTGTTTCCCCACCCCTGAAAGAGTTTCCTGATCCCTGGAAGTGTTTCCCCAATCCTGGAAGCATTTCCCCATCCCTGGAAGCGTTTCCCCACCTCTGGAAGCGTTTCCCCACCCCTGAAAGAGTTTCCCCATCCCTGGAAGTGTTTCCCTATCCCTGGAAGCGTTTCCCCACCTCTGGAAGCATTTCCCCACCCCTGCAGATGTTCCCCCACCCCTGCAGATGTTCCCCCCCCTGCAGATGTTCCCCATCCCTGCAGATGTTCCCCATCCCTGCAGATGTTCCCCCATCCCTGCAGATGTTCCCCCATCCCTGCAGATGTTCCCCATCCCTGCAGATGTTCCCCCACCCCTGCAGGTGTTCCCCCACCCCTGCAGGTGTTTCCCCATCCCTGCAGATGTTCCCCCACCGCTGCAGGTGCCCGTGTCTCCACCCGAGTCCTGGCTCTCCCACCGCTCTCATTTTCCATCTCCCCCACCGCGCTCCGCTCTTTTCCCGTCTCTCCCCACCCAATCCCCCGCGCCCCGGGCCGCGTCCCCGGCTGCCCCCGCAGCTGTCGCTGTCCCCGCAGGCGTTCTTCGAGAGCCACCCGGCGCCGTCGGCGGAGCGCACGGTGCAGCAGTGCTGCGAGAACATCCTGCTCAACGCGGCGTGGCTGCGGCGCGACGCCGACAGCATCCAGCACTTCCTGCAGCAGCGCCGGGCACCGGCGGCGCCCGTGTGAGCGCCCCGCGCCCGCAGCGGCCCCAGCGCAGCCCCGGGCACCGGGAGGAGCCCCCACCGCTGACCCACACGCCGAGAATTTGGGAGTTTTTGGGTTTGGTTTGTTTTTCCCCCTTTTCCTTTTCCCTTTTTTTTTTTTTTTTTTTTTTTTTTGGTTTTGTTTTCTTTATTTTCCTCCTCCTCCTCCTGAAGCCCGTGGGGATTTGGACCATGAATGTAGAGTTTAATAATCGGTTCCTGCTCACACACTCCAAGAATTTGGGAAAATTCTGTTCAGGAAAAAAAAACAACCAACAACAGCAACAACAACAACAAAAATCTATCAGCGATTCTGCAGAGAGAAAAGAGAGAGAGAGAGAAAAAAAAAAAAATACAAAAAAAAAAAAAAAAAAAAAAAGAGAGAGAAAAATCTGTAAATATGATAGTAATAAAATAGAGCATAACAAAACTGTGAAACTTCCTCAAGCCTTGTCAGTGGTGAAAATATTTAACACCCCCCTCCCCTCTCCTGACACTTATTGACAGATGTTCTGGTTTTTACACCCTCCCGCCCCCCAAAAAGAGGAAACCTGGGGGTTTGAGGTCAGTGCAGAGCCTGAGGCACGAGCGGGGCCTCAGCCTTGCGTGGAACAGCTCCCGGGGCCAGGCAGGTGTGGTTGGACAGAACCCGGGCAAGGTTTTGGGGAGACGGCCCTGAACCCCTCCCCGCCCCAAGGATAGTAGGGTTCCCCCTTTCCCTTTTGTGTTACCTCTCAGCAACAACAAAAAACCCCCCAAAAAACCCCAAAAAAACCCCAAAATCCCCCTGTTCTGTTTCTCCTGGGTTCCCCCACCCCCTGTCGCTGATGTCCTTCGAGGAGAGCTCGGGATTGTAAAGGAAACTCCTCTCAGAGCCACATTAAAGCAGAAAGGTTCGTGCAGTTTGGTTTTATTTCCATTTCCTCCCGGCCCCTTCTCCCCGCGGGAGCTGCTGCTGCTGCTGGGGCAGGGCTGCCCGGCCTCCTCCCGCTCCTTCCTCTCCATCTTTGCCATGGAAAATGCGATTCTGAGGCCTTAAATCAGTGATGATGATGATGATGATGATGATGATGATGATGATGATGATGATGATGATGAAGAAGAAGCTATGCCATCATCCCCTCCCAAAGCAGCGTGGTCCTACTAACCATCCACCCTTCTATAATACACAAAGGTTGGAGTTTCAACTTTTTATTTTTTGAGGGTTTTTTTTTTCCCCTCCTTTTTTTTTTTTCCTTATTTTCTTTAACAGGAATTCGTATTTGGTGTGGCTTAACTGGGAATTTTTTTTCGGGAGGTCATCAGGTTTAACTTGTCAGACTGCTTCCCCTCGAGACATTTTTGTGCTATTGTTTAAAAAAACAAAAAGGTTACAAAAAAAAACCCCCAAAAAAAAAAAAAAAAAAAAAACCCAAAAAAAAAAAAGTACAAAATAAACAAACAAACAAAAAAAAAGATTTAAAACAGTTGGCGTTAATAAAAATGTCAATGTGAAATTCACGTCCTCACCTTGTGTTCTGTTTGAAGGCTGAAAGGACCCAAAACTGAGTTTATTTGGAGCCTGAAAGGACCCAAAGCTGGGTTTATTTGAGGCTGAAAGGACCCAAAATTTAGTTTATTTGGAAGCTGAAAGGACCCAAAACTTAGTTTATTTGGAAGGCTAAAAGGACCCAAAGCTGGGTTTAATTTGAGGCTGAAAGGACCCAAAACTGGGTTTAATTGGAGGCTGAAAGGACCCAAAGCTGGGTTTATTTGGAGGCTGAAAGGACCCAAAACTGAATTTATTCACAGGCTGAAAGGACCCAAAGCTGGGTTTATTTGGAGCCTGAAAGGACCCAAAGCTGGGTTTATTCACAGGCTGAAAGGACCCAAAGCTGGGTTTATTTGGAAGCTGAAAGGACCCAAAGCTGGGTTTATTTGGAAGCTGAAAGGACCCAAAACTGAGTTTACTTGGAGGCTGAAAGGACCCAAAACTGAGTTTATTTGGAGCCTGAATAGACCCAAAACTGGGTTTATTTGGAGGCTGAAAGGACCCAAAACTCTGTTTATTTGGAGGCTGAAAGGACCCAAAGCTGGGTTTACTTGGAAGCTGAAAGGACCCAAAACTGGGTTTAATTTGAGACTGATAGGACCCAAAGCTGTGAGGGCACAGCAGAGGCCAAGGTGTCGCTTACAGGACCCCTCCTGTGCCCAGGACTGAATTTAGCAGAGAAAGGAAATAAAAACCCAATTGTGAATAAAGAAATTTCTATTAAACAGCACAGAGTGGATGGAATAACACCAGGGAGGCACTTGCAGGGTGGGGAACGCCCCAGAAATGGGAATTTGGGGGCTCTGAGCTCTCGGCCGCCTGCACCCAGAGCCTGGTTCGGGAATTTCCCTGCCGGCAGCAGCAGCCCCAGCCCGAGCCGCTTTCCCTTCCGCTCCCTGCACGGGGACAAAGCGAAAACCACGGCCCGGGAGCGGGAACGGGGCTCGGAAACAGCAACGGGGGCAGCGCGGAGCCAGGCGGGGCTGCGAGCGCCCAAATCCCCGAGAGAGGAACTTCGGGATTTGTCCTTTCCATGGGAAACCTGCGGTTCTATCGTGGCTGAGCAAGGGATGCTGGGCAGACGGGCAGGACAAGGACAGGGGAGTTTGGGGTGATTAATGAGGGAGTTGTGGTGATTAATGAGGGAATTGTGGTAATTAATGAGGGAATGGTGGCCCTGGAGCAGCGGGGACATTGGGACATTGGGACCTGGCCCCGCTCGTGGCTGGATGAGTTTCAATCTCCTTGCCACCCAAACGGTTCCGTGATTCTGCCCGTGGGATTTGGGAGCGTTCCCTGGCACCTGAGGGATCCAGCGAGGGATCCATGGATCCATGGACTCCTGGAGATGCCCGGCTCTGCCCCTGCGCCGCTCCCGGGCAGTTCCTGGGGAATGATGGATATTCCTCCCTGAACTTTCAGGAACACATTCCCTGTAACCCGGATATTTTTAGGGAATGCTGGATATTCCAATGAAACCTCCTGAACTATTGATGGATATTCCATGAAACTGGATTTTATTCCTCTGGATTTCTTTGGGGTAATGATGAATATTCCCTGAAACCTGGAATTTTCAGGGAATGCTGGATATTCCCCATAATGTGGATTTTTTTGGGGTAATGATGGATATTCCCCGAAACCTGGAATTTTTAGGGAATGCTGGACATTCCCTGTAACCTGGAATTTTTAGGGAATGCTGGATATTCCCTGTAACCCGGATTTTTGCAGGGAACGCCGGATATCCCCCGGGGCCCTGGGCACACGCATTTCCCCGCTCGGGCCCGGCTCGGGCTCTGCTCCGAGCGATCCCCGCAGGGAGCGGCTGCGTCCGGGCTCTGGGAGCCCCGCAGGCAGCCCCGACCTCTCGGGCAGGGAATTGGGCAGGGAATTCTCCTGGATTGGGCAGGGAATTCTCTGGGAGCTGCTCCTGGGCTCGGGATCGCCTCACAGCCCCGGGATGGAGGCAGCTGTTTGCAGCTGGAATGGGAATGTGGGGCTCAGCGGCTGCCGGGGGTTTCTCACTCCAGGGTTTTGCCTGGATCACGGAATCCTGGAATGGTTTGGGTGGGGAGGGACCTTAAATCCCAGCCAGGGCCACGGGCAGGAACGTTTCCCACTGTCCCAGGGGCTCCAAGCCCTGCCCAGCCTGGCCTGGGGCACTTCCAGGGATCCGGGGGCAGCCCCGGCTGCTCTGGGCAATCCCTGCGGCGTTTTTAGAGCTTCACTGTAAAAACTCCTTCCCCTCAGCTCGTCTAAAGCAGCACCTTCCAGTCTGAAACCGCCCTCCCCTGTCCCACCACCACCTTCCACAAACCCCAAACATCCTGGGCTGCCAGGGACCCACGGGGATCACCCAGCCCAGCTCCCATCCCTGCAGGACGCCCCAAAATCCACCCTGAGCGCCCCTGGCAGCGCTGCCCAAACACTCCTGGAGCTCTGAGAGCTTTGGGGTCAGAACCGTTCCACGGGGAACTGGCCCAGTGCTCAGGGGGAAACCCCAAAATCCAACTCAAAATCCATCCCAAACACTCCTGGAGCTCTGAGAGCTTTGGGGTCAGAACCGCCCATTTGGATCCAGTGCTCAGGGGACCCCAAAATTCCCATCCCAAACACTCCTGGAGCTCTGCGAGGTTTGGGATCAGAACGGTTCCATGGGGAATTGGCCCAGTGCTCAGGGGCCCCAAAATCCAACTCAAAATCCATCCCAAACACTCCTGGAACTCTGAGAGGTTTGGGATCAGAACCGTTCCATGGGGAACTGGCCCAGTGCTCTGGGGGAAACCCCAAAATCCAACCCAAGAAATCCAACCCAAAACTCCTGGAGCTCTGAGAGGTTTGGGATCAGAACCGTTCCATGGAGAACTGTTCCAGTGCTGAGGGGGAAACCTCAAAATCCAACCCAAGAAATCCATCCCAAACATTCCTGGAGCTCTGCGAGGTTTGGGATCAGAACCATTCCATGGGGAACTGGCCCAGTGCTCAGGGGCCCCAAAATCCAGCTCAAAACCCATCCCAAAACTCCTGGAGCTCTGAGAGGTTTGGGATCACCATCCCTCCTTGGGGAGTTGTCCCAGTGCCCAAAAACCCTCTGGAGGAAACCCCGAAACCCAACCAAACAAACCCAACCCCAAACTCCGGGAGCTCTGCGAGGTCTGGGATCAGAACCGTGCCCCGGGCCGCTGTCCCGGTGCCCGAGCGCTCCCATCCAAGCAGGGATTCCTCCCCCGGACCCGTCCGGCCCTGCGCTCCCCGGCCGGGCCCGGCCTTTCCCCGCATTCCCCCGGACCCCGTCCCTTTCCCGGGATCCCGGGACGGCGCCAGGGCCGAGCGCGGCGCTCCCCCGCCCGGGGCGGCGCTCGCCTCTCGCGGCCCTTCCCGGTGCCTCCCGGCCGCGGGAGGGGCCGGGGCTGTGCCCGGTAATTGTCGCCTGTCCCCGCGGTGTTTGCGGTTCGTGTGTCACTAATTGCCACCCGCCGTTACGGCCCGTTAATTAATTATCACCCGCCCTTCTCCACCGGTCCCGTTTTCCCTCTTTTCCTTCCCGTTCCCGCAGCCCTCGGCTGTGCCCGGTGTCACCCGGTTTGGGGTCACACCGGGATGCGGAGGGACCGCGGTGCCCATCCCGGGGGCACTCGGGGGACACCGGGGCCGGTGCGGGCGGGTTCTGTCTCCGCGGGGAGCGCTTCCATCCCAGCCCAAGGGACATCGCGGTTCCTGCGGGATCCCGCAGCGACTCTGCAGGGCCGGGCAGGACACACGGACACACCCGGACACACCCCCGGCCCCGGGAAACCCGCGCCGGCTCCGCTTCCCGCTGCGCGCCGAGCACGTGGCTCCTCCCAAGCCGGTTCCGGTGTCGCTGCCGCCGCTTTCCGCGCCCTCCGCGGGCGGAGCTGCGCGGGCCGTGGCCGGAACCAGCAGCGGTGCCGGTGCCCCAGCAGCGGTGCCGGTGCCCCGGCTCTCCGTCCCGCCGGTCCCGGTGCCGCCCCCTCCCGCGGCCCACCGTGGTCGCGCCCCCCTCCCCCCCCCCCCGCCCGCGGCAATGGTCCCGGCCCGGCCCCGCCCAATCCCCGCGCGCGCCGCCGGAAGCCCCGCCCCTTCTCTTTCCTCCCCTGCCCCCTTTGCCCCCCCCCCTCGCCAATGTCCTCGCGCCGCCGGCCCAGCCAATAGAAAGGCGCGCGCGCCGGCCCGGGGGGGCCCCGCCGGCCAATCAGCGCGGCGGGCGCGGGGCGCGCGCGCGGGGCCTCCTGGCGTATCCCTCCGCCGCCCGGTGCGCGCGCGCGCCGCCGCCTCCCCGCTCGCGCGGCCCCTTCTTTTTTTTTTTTTTTTTTTTCTTCTTCCTTTTTTTTTTTTTTTTTTTTTGAAAATAATCTCCCGCCACCGCCCCGCAGCCGCACCGGGAGCCGCTCCCGCCCCGCTCCGGCCTCCGCCCGCCGCCTCCGCGGGGCAGGCCCCGGCTTTCCGCCCTTCCCCTCCCTCCCCTCCTCCGGCCCGCCCCGCTTCCCCCCCCCCTCCCCCCTCCCCTCCTCCTCCTCCTCCTCCCGCCGGCGCCGGAGCCGCCACGCCGCCGCCATGGAGCTCATCACCATCCTAGAGAAGACGGTCTCGCCGGGTAGGGCGCGGGCTGAGGGCTGAGTGCGGCGGGGCGGGCAGGCCCGGCGGGGCCGGGCGGGGCGGGGGCCGCGCAACCCGCGGGGCGGCCGAGGCGGCGCCCGCAGCCCCGGGGAGGGCGTGGGCGGCGGCGGAGGCCGTGGGGCAGGCGGGAACCGTGGCGGCGGGGTGGCTCCCGGGCACGCTGAGGAGCGCGCTCGGAGCCTGAGGGCCCGGGCGGTTGGGCCGCGGCTGACGCCGGTTTCCCCTCCGCAGACTGCTCGGAGCTCGAGGCGGCGCAGAAGTTCCTGGAGCAGGCGGCCATCGAGAACCTGGTGAGCGCTCGGGGCGGCCCCGGGGGGTGGCGGGGCCGGTGGCGGGGCCGGCGCTGCCCCGAGCGCTCCGCGGCCCCCCGCCCCGCCCGGCTCGGCCCGGCCCGGCCCGGCCGCCATGGCCGCTGCCGCCCCTGCCCGCGCCCGGCGGCCGCGCGGGCCAATCACAGCGCGCCTTGCGGGCCCGGCAGCCAATCAGCGCGCGGCGCCGGGCCGGGGGCGGGGCCGGTGCGGGAGCGGCCGCGGGCCATGTGCGGCCACCGCGGCCATCGCGGCCCCGGGCGCCGCCCGGTCCTAAAGCCCGGCCGCCCGCGGGGACCCCTCGCCCGGCCCTGCCCGCCGCTTCCAGCGCCCGCCGGACCCCTGTTCGCTCCCACTGCCCGCCTCACCCCCGCCCAATCCCACTGCCCGCTCCTCCCGCCCGGCCCTAGCGTCCGCGGGACCCCCGGCCGGTTCTAGCGCCCGCTCCTGCGGGACCCTCTCCCGGCCTTGCTGTCCGCGGGATCCCTGCCCAGCCCTGCTGCCCGGTTCCAGTGTCCGGTTTTACTGCCTGTGGGACCCCCGCCCGGCCCTGCTGCCCGGTTCCAGTGCCCTCGGCAGCCCTGTCCGGTCCCGCCGCATCCCCTGGAGCCCCCCGGCCGGGCGGGACCGGAGCTTCGGGAGTCTGGGGAGGAGCTCGGGGGCGGCTGGTGGAGGAGGGAGGTGCGGCTGGGCAGGGGGAGTTGCACCCCCGGTGACCTTAGATTTGAGGAAGAAAAGAAGCCTGAAAAAAAAAAGAAAAAGAAAGGGGGAACAAAAAGCCCAAAGGCCCGGGTGTAGTCGCTGTGCTGGAGCGGGGGATTTGAGGCTGGTGCTGCTCCAGAAGGGATTTTGCTTAGTCAAGGTGTGGGGCTGCAGCTCTGGCTGCTCCCTGCAGCCATGGGGAGCGCTGGGGGGTGCTGGGTCCCGGTGTCCCGGTGCTGTCCGTGTCACAGCCCCGTTATCACCCCCAGAAGTGGCACCTGGCACCCCAGGGCACTTCCCCTGCTGTGGGCTGGGGCAGCCTCGGGGGTTCCGTGTTTGTGGGGCTCCTGGGAGGGAGGGTGAGCTCCCCTCGGGTCAGGATTCGTGCAGCCTCTGTGCTGAGCCTCAGTTTTGAGGGAAAATCCTTGGAGTTGGTGCTGGGGGCGTCTCAGGACCCCAGAGCTGAGCCTGGAGCTCCAGGGCTCTGTGGTGTGAGGGATTTTGGGGTGATGGGCAGGAGCTGCTCATGGTCCTGATTTCCAGGTGTTGGGAGGAGCTGGGGAAATGTGAATTTCCCAGGTTTCATTTTTCCTCTCTGCCTGGTGGGATTTTTCCCAAGCTTTCATTTTTACTTTGCTTTTTGAGAGGCAGGGCTGGGTGAGAGCAGAGCTTGGGCTGGCACCAAGGATTTGTGTGGGATGGGGAGGGGGCTGAGCCCTGGAGGAGGATGAGGGTGAGGATGAAGCCAAGGGGATGAGGATGAAGCAGGAGGATGAGGATGAAGCAGGAGGATGAGGATGAGGAATTCAGGCCTGTCCCCACCGCAGGATGTGGTCCCTGGGTGGGAAAAGCCTTTCCCAGGAGTGGGAAAGGGGCAGGAGAGCCGCAGGGGTTTGGGAGCATCTCCCAGTTCCCTGCTGGAGCCTCCTGCTCTTCCTCACCCCTCTTCCTCCTCCTCTGCACCCCTAATTCATCCCCTTTTAGCTAATTTATCCCTTTTTACCTAATTCATCCCACCTCTGCAGGTGGGAGCCAGCTCAGGCCCATCCACCTTCACTTTATCTCCCAAATTTCATTTTTTTTTAGCCAAATTTACCCCAAAAACCTCACGAAAAGACAAATTTTCCTGCTAATTTATGGGTGAGAAAACCAAGGATGCTTCTCCACCTGTGAATTTCAGGAGTTTTCTTGTCCAAGGTGGCAGCAACACTTCTGGGTCATCCTGTGAATTAATTCTGGCTGGTTCCTCACACAAAATAAAATCAGAGTTTAAGATTTGGTTTGAAGTGGTTTAGTGGGGTCAGTTTGTAGGGTTTATTCTATTGCATGAAGTTTAGAATATTTCTAATACCTTACACCCATCCCTTTAAGTTTTCTTCCATTTTTTTGACCCCAAATTCTTCAGTTTGAAGCGTTTGAGATGGAACAACTAAAATCAATTTATCAATTTATTTATTTTAAAATCAATTTAAAATCTCAAGAGCTGGGTTTGGGTATTGCAAACCTGGAGTCCAAGGCGCTGGAGTTGTTTGTTCAACTTTTGAATTTTGAATTAGTTTTAAAAATGTGGGGTTTTTTAAAAGATGTATTTTAAGATTTCTTAAGAGATTTTAGAAATGGGTTTATTGTAAAAAATAGAAGATTTTTAGGAAAATCACTTGGAAAGCAATGCATCTGCTCCCACTATTTTCTAGGAAGGCTTTTCTGAGCAGGCAAAAAGCTTTTGAGGAAAAATATTCAGGAAAAAAAAATAAAACTTCTCTGCTGCCACTTGCCTTTGGGCAAACCTCTGAAACGTGAAGAAATTTTGAAAAGGTTTGAAAGAAGAAAAAGTTTAAAAATCGAAGGTTTTAGCAAAGGAAGTGGCACCGATGCCGGGGGGGGTTTGTGTGCAGTCTGGTGTTTCTTGGGGGTTAATTCTCGTTTTGAGGGGTTTAATCATAATTTTGAGGGGTTAATTAAAATTTTGAGGGGTTAATTAAAATTTTGAGGGGTTAATTATAATTTTGAGGGGTTAATTATAATTTTAGGGGGTTAATTATAGTTTTGAGGGGTTAATCATCGTGGTGATCAGCAGAGAGTTTGGACTGTCACAGATCAGATTTTACATTTTACCCATCCCAATTCGGGTGTGGAATCACCCAAACAACGAGCAGGGAATTCCTCCCTAATTCCCACCTAGAAAATCCCATTTTTTGACCCAGAAATCCACTTTATTGCAAGGAATTCTCAGGGCAGGGAAGGTAACCGGGCTCCGGTGTCAGCTCTAAAAAAATCCCGAGGCCGGCGGAGCCAGCGGAGCTTGCGGCCGTGGCCGTGAGGAGCTTAGCGCGTAATCTGGGCTCTGGGGGGGCTGACCCCGCTCTCTCCCCAGCCCACCTTCCTGGTGGAACTGTCCAAAGTGCTGGCCAACCCCGGGAACAGCCAGGTGGCACGCGTGGCCGCGGGGCTGCAGATCAAGAACTCGCTGACCTCCAAGGATCCCGACATCAAGGCCCAGTACCAGCAGAGATGGCTGGCCATCGACGCCAACGCCCGCAGGGAGGTCAAGAACTTCGTAAGTCATGGCCTTCCTCATCCTCTTCCCCTCGTTTCCAGCTCGGGAGGGGTCGGTGAGGGTGGTCAGCCGTGGTTTTCCACCTAAAATGTCTTCTCCTGGTCTCTGGAGCAGCAGCAGCTGCTCGGTTCTGGGAGTTGATCTCATCCAGATGAGTTTAGGGTTGGAATTTGGACAAAGATCGTCCCCCAAAGGGTTGGTTGAGTGCTGGGACAGCTCTCTGTGGAATGATTGTGATCCCAAAGCTGCCAGAGCTTCAGGAGTTTGGGTTGGATTTGTTTGGTTGGGTTTCGGGGTTTCCTCCAGAGGGTTTTTGAGCACTGGGACAGCTCCCCAAGGAGGGGTGGTGATCCCAAACCTCTCAGAGCTCCAGGAGTTTTGGGTTGGGTTTTGAGTTGGATTTTGGGGTTCCCCCTGAGCACTGGGCCAGTTCCCCATGGAATGGTTCTGATCCCAAATCTTCCAGAGCTTCAGGAATGTTTGGGGATGGATTTTGAGTTGGATTTTGGGGTTTCTCCAGAGCACTGGGCCAGTTCCCCATGAAATGGTTGCGATCCAAAACCTCTGAGCTCCAGGGGTTTTGGGATTGATGTTTTGGGTTGGATTTTGAACCCCTGAGCACTCCAGGGGGAATGGTTCTGATCCCAAATCTTCCAGAGCTTCAGGAATGTTTGGGATGAGTTTTGAGTTGGATTTTGGGGTTTCCCCCAGAGCACTGGACCAGTTCCCCATGGAATGATTCTGATCCCAAACCTCGCAGAGCTCCAGGAATGTTTGGGATCCCAAACAGTTCCCCATGGAATGATTCTGATCCCAAACCTCGCAGAGCTCCAGGAATGTTTGGGATGGATTTCTTGGGTTGGATTTTGGGGTTTCCCCCAGAGCACTGGACCAGTTCCCCATGGAACGGTTCTGATCCCAAAGCTCTCAGAGCTCCAGGAGTTTTGGGATGGATTTTGAGTTGGATTTTGGGGTTTCCCCCAGAGCACTGGAACAGTTCCCCATGGAATGGTTCTGATCCCAAATCTTCCAGAGCTCCAGGATTTTGGGGTGTCCTGCAGGGTGGATTTTGGGGCTGGGCTGGGAGCTGGGCTGGTGATCCCTGTGGGTCCCTGGCAGCCCAGGATGTTTGGGGTTTGTGGAAGGTGGTGGTGGGACAGGGGAGGGCGGTTTCAGACTGGAAGGTGCTGCTTTAGACGAGCTGAGGGGAAGGAGTTTTTACAGTGACGCTCTAAAAACGCCGCAGGGATTGCCCAGAGCAGCCGGGGCTGCCCCCGGATCCCTGGAAGTGCCCCAGGCCAGGCTGGGCAGGGCTTGGAGCCCCTGGGACAGTGGGAAACGTTCCTGCCCGTGGCCCTGGCTGGGATTTAAGGTCCCTCCCCACCCAAAGCATTCCAGGATTCCGTGGTTTCCCCTGCAGCTGGGCTGGGCGTTGATTTTTCTGCAGGAAATGCTTTTTGAGGAAGATTTTTCTTCCCTTTCTGAGGAACTGCTTCCCTTAGTGTTCACATGAGGCCCGGGAAGTTTGAAGAGTGAAAAATGGGAAAAAAATTATAAATTCCAGATAGAAAATAACTAAAAATTCGTGTGTTTTCCCGAGGATGCTTTTTGCCCAGTTGGAGTTCAGAGCCTGCAGGGACAGAAGTGGTGGCTCAGTGATTTGTTGTTTCTTTTTGGCTGATGGGAGCAAAAACTGGTGCTGGGATTTGTGCAGCGCTCTGTGACTGATTCAGCTCGGCCCTGAGCTTTATGTTTATTTTTTTTGTGTGCATTAGTAGAATCTCTGTCTATAATCCCAGAATTATTTGGGTGGGGAGAACCTTAAATTCCAAAAATTCCCACTTTTCCTTCTCCCAGAGTGCTCCAAGCCCAGCTTGGCCTTGGACGTTGCAGGGATCAGGGGCAGCCACATCAGAGGGTGGCGAACCTTTTGTCCTTTATTTCCATGGAATTTTACTGGGATCAGGAGCTGTCCTTGTGCACCGGAATTGAACGATTTGTCGCTGTTTTCAACCTCCAAAATCCAACATTCAGGTGCTGCAGACGCTGGGCACGGAGACGTACCGGCCCAGCTCGGCGTCGCAGTGCGTGGCGGGCATCGCCTGCGCCGAGATCCCCATGAACCAGTGGCCCGAGCTGATCCCGCAGCTGGTGGCCAACGTCACCAACCAGCACAGCACGGAGCACATGAAGGAGTCCACGCTCGAGGCCATCGGCTACATCTGCCAGGACATCGTGAGTGGGGCACGGCTCGGGGGGCTCCGATCCGCCCATGGGAGGGGGGCGGGCAGCCGCTGGGTTGGGGCTTGGATTCTTTGGGTTGGAGTTTCTTGGGTTCTTGGGCTGGGCTGGGTTGGATTGGTTCTTTGGGTTGAGTTTTTTGGACCTTTGGGTTGGAGTTTGGGTTGGATTTCTTGGTTCTTGGGTTGGAGATTTTTTGGATTCTTTGGGTTGGATTTTGGGTTGGAGTTTCTTGGATTGTTTGGGTTGGAGTTTTTTGGATTCTTGGAGTTGGATTTTGGGTTGGAGTTCTTCGGATTCTTTGGGTTGGAGTTCTTCGGATTCTTTGGGTTGGAGTTTTTGGGTTCTTTGGGTTGGAGTTTTTTGGGTTCTTTGGGTTGGAGTTTTTTGGGTTCTTTGGGTTGGAGTTTCTTGGATCTTTGGGTTGGAGTTTCTTGGATCTTTGGGTTGGAGTTTCTTGGATTCTTTGAGTAGGATTTTGGGTTGGAGTTTTTTGGATTCTTTGAGTTGGATTCTTGGGTTGGAGTTTCTTGGATCTTGTGTTGGAGTTTTTTGGATCCTTTGGGTCGCAGTTTTTTTGATTGTTTGGGTTGGAGTTTTTTGGATTCTTGGAGTTGGATTTTGGGTTGGAGTTTTTTGGATTCTTTGGGGTCTGTGGGGTGTTGGGCTTGGATTCTTTGGGTTGGAGTTTTTTGGATTCTTTGGGTTGGAATTTCTTGGATTTTTGGGTTGGAGTTTTTTGGATTCTTTGGGTTGGAATTTCTTGGATCTTTGGGTTGGAGTTTTTTGGATTCTTTGGGTTGGATTCTTTGGGTTGCAGTTTTTTGGATTCTTTGGGTTGCAGTTTTTTGGTTTGGTTCTTGGGCTGAATTTCTTTTGGTTTTTGGGGTTGGATTTAGGGTTGGGCTTTAGGTTGGATTCTGTGGATTGGATTTTGGGTTGAAGTTTCTGGGTCGGAGATTTTTGGATTCTTTGGATCGGATTTTGGGTTGGGGCTTTGTGGATTCTTTGGGCTGAAGTTTTTGGGTTGAAGTTTTTTGGATTTTTTTTGGCTTTGGTGTTTTTGGATCTTTGAGTTGGATTTTGAGTTGGATTGGTTCTTGGGTTGAAGTTTTTTGGGTTCTTTGGGTTGGATTCTTTGGGTTTGAGTTTCTTGGATCTTTGCGTTGGATTTTGGGTTCGACTGGTTCTTGGTTTGGAGATTTTTGGATTCTTTGGGTTGAGTTCAGGCTTGAGTTTTGGCTTGGATTCTTTGGATTGGATTCTTTGGGTTGAAGTTTTTTGGATTCTTTGGGTTGAATTTTGAGTTGGAGTTTTTTGGATTCTTTGGGTTGGATCGGTTCTTGGGTTGAAGTTTTTGTGGTTTTTCGGTTGAGGTTTTGGGGTTGAAGCTTTTTGGATTTGTTGGGCTGGGTTTGGGATTGAGTTCTTTAGGTTGGACTTTTCTGGTTGCATTTTAGATTGGGGCTTTTCAAGTCGGATTTTTTGGTTTTTAAGGATTCCCAGGAGACTTTTACGATCCTGGAGGGCTTTCCTGACCTCAGTCCCTGATTTCCAGGAGACTTTTGAATGATCTTGGAGGGCTTTCCTAACTTTAAGGAGTCCCAGAAAACTTTTACGATCTTGGGCTTTCCCAACCTTCAGGAATTCCTGATTTCCAGCAGATTTTTCCAGCTCTGGAGGGGATTCCAGTTTCCGGGAGACTTTTCCCCGCTGCTGGTCAGGTTCCTGGAAGGCCTCACCTCCTTTCCCACCCCAAATCCAGGTCACCATTCCTGAAGGGAATTCGGAGGGAAAACCTCAGCTCAGCACCCACATCCCAGGGAAAACCAGGACCAGCCTGGGGGATCCACCCTGGGCTGGAAAATCCTGAATTTCCTCTCTGCCCCTTCTGGGGCAACAGGAAATGCCCGGAACATTTTTTTGAGGGAACATTCCCTTTAACAATATTCTGGAAAAATATTTTGATTTTGAGGGAACATTTTTTTTTGAGGAATATTTCACTCTTTTGAGGAACATTCCCTTTATATGGGAATATTCCATTTTTGAGTAAAATATTTTGGTTTTTCCCTTTATATTTATTCCACTTTTGAGGGAATATTTTGCTTTTTGAGGGAACATTCCCCTTTTGAGGGAAAAATATTTTATATGGGAATATTCCACTTTTTTTGAGGGAAATATTTTGGTTTTTGAGGAACATTCCCCTTATTTATGGGAATATTCTGAGGGAACATTTTTGACTATTCCAGTTTTTGAAAATATTTTGGTTTTTGAGGAACATTTTGCTTTTTTAGGAACATTTATTCTTTTTATTTTTGAGGAACATTCCCTTTTTAAGGAAACATTTCATTTTGGGAATATTCTGCTTTTTGAGTAAAATATTTTGGTTTTTGAGGAAACATTTCCCTTTTTATGGGAATATTCTGATTTTTGAGGAACATTCCCCTTTTTGATATAGGGAATATTCCGTATTTTGGTTTTGAGGGAAAATATTTTGTGAATTTTCTGAGGGAACATTCCCTTTTTATGGGAATATTCCAGTTTTGAGGGAATATTTTTTTTTGAGGAACATTCCCTTTATTATTCCGCTTTTTGGGAATATTCTGCTTTTTGAGGAAAATATTTTGGTTTTTTTTTTGAGGGAAATATTTTGCTTTTTATGGAATATTCTGATTTTTATGGGAATATTCTGATTTTTGAGGGAACATTCCCCTTTATATGGGAATATTCCGTTTTTTGAGTAAAATATTTTGGTTTTTGAGGGAACATTCCCCTTATTTATGGGAATACTCTGCTTTTTGAGGGAACATTCCCCTTTATATGGGAATATTCTGCTTTTTGAGTAAAATATTTTGGTTTTTGAGGGAACATTTCCCTTATTTATGGGAATATTCTGATTTTTGCGGGAACATTCCCCTTTATAATGGGAATATTCCAGTTTTTGAGGGAATATTTTGCTTTTTGAGGGAACATTCCCCTTTATATGGGAATATTCCAGTTTTTGAGTAAAATATTTTGCTTTTTGAGGGAACATTCCCCTTATTAATGGGAATATTCTGCTTTTTGAGGGAACATTCCCCTTTATATGGGAATATTCCAGTTTTTGAGGGAATATTTTGCTTTTTGAGGGAATATTCCCCTTATTTATGGGAATATTCTGCTTTTTGAGTAAAATATTTTGGTTTTTGAGGGAACATTTCCCTTATTTATGGGAGTATTCTGATTTTTGAGGGAACATTCCCCTTTATATGGGAATATTTTGCTTTTTGAGTAAAATATTTTGCTTTTTGAGGGAACATTCCCCTTATTTATGGGACTATTTCACTTTTTGGGGGAATATTTCACTTTTTGGGGGAATATTTCACTTTTTGGGGGAATATTTCACTCTTATGAGGGAACATTCACCTTTTTAATGGGAATATTCTGCTTTTTGAGGAACATTTTGCTTTTTGAGTAAAATTTCCCTCTTTAGTAAAATTTTGTTTGAGGAACATTCCCTTATTTATGGGAATATTCTGCTTTTTGAGGGAACATTTCCCTTATTTATGGGAATATTCTGCTTTTTGAGGAAACATTCCCCTTATTTATGGGAATATTCTGCTTTTTTTGGGAACATTTCACTTTTTTTTGATGTAAAACATTTTCCTCTTTGAGGGAAAAATCCCTTTTATCCGTAGATTTTGCTACTTGAAAACACAGAAAAATCTATTTAAATAATAAATTTTGACTTGGCTTTTTGAGAGGCAGGGCTGGGTGAGGCAGAGCTTGGGCTGGCACCAAGGATTTGTGGGGGGGGGGGCTGAGCCCTGGAGGAGGATGAGGGAGGAGGATGAAGCCAGGGGATGGGATGGGGATGAAGCAGGAGGATGAGGATGAAGCAGGAGGATGAGGATGAAGAATTGAGGATGGCCTGTCCCCACCGCAGGATGTGGTCCTGGGTGGGAAAAATAGCTTTCCCAGGAGTGGGAAAGGGCAGGAGAGCCAATGTGGGGTTTGGGAGCATCTCCCAGTTCCTGCTGGAACCTCCTGCTCTTCCTCACCCCTTCCTCCTCCTCTGCAACCCCTAATTCATCCCTTTTAGCTAATTTATCCTTTTTACCTAATTCATCCCACCTCTGCAGGTGGGAGCCAGCTCAGGCCCATCTGCCTTCACTTTATCTCCCAAATTTCATTTTTTTTTTAGTTTACCCCAAAAAACCTCACGAAAAGACAAATTTTCCTGCTAATTTATGGGTGAGAAACCAAGGATGCTTCTCCACCTGTGAATTTCAGGAGTTTTCTTTCCAAGGTGGCAGCAACACTTCTGGGTCATCCTGTGAATTAATTCTGGCTGGTTCCTCACACAAAATAAAATCAGAGTTTAAGATTTGGTTTGAAGTGGTTTAGTGGGGTCAGTTTGTAGGGTTTATTCTATTGCATGAAGTTTAGAATATTTCTAATACCTTTTACCCCTTCCTTTAAGTTTTCTTCCATTTTTTGACCCCAAATTCTTCAGTTTGAAGCGTTTGAGATGGAACAACTAAAATCAATTTATCAATTTATTTATTTTAAAATCAATTTAAAATCTCAAGAGCTGGGTTTGGGTATTGCAAACCTGGAGTCCAAGGCGCTGGAGTTGTTTGTTCAACTTTTGAATTTTGAATTAGTTTTAAAATGTGGGGTTTTAAAAGATGTATTTTAAGATTTCTTAAGAGATTTTAGAAATGGGTTTATTGTAAAAATAGAAGATTTTAGGAAAATCACTTGGAAAGCAATGCATCTGCTCCCACTATTTTCTAGGAAGGCTTTTCTGAGCAGGCAAAAAAGCTTTTGAGGAAAAATATTCAGGAAAAAAAAAAAAAACTTCTCTGCTGCCACTTGCCTTTGGGCAAACCTCTGAAACGTGAAGAAATTTTGAAAAGGTTTGAAAGAAGAAAAAGTTTAAAAATCGAAGGTTTTAGCAAAGGAAGTGGCACCGATGCCGGGGGGGGTTTGTGTGCAGTCTGGTGTTTCTTGGGGGGGGTTAATCCTCGTTTTGAGGGGTTTAATCATAATTTTGGGGGGTTAATTAAAATTTTGCGGGGTTAATTAAAATTTTGAGGGGTTAATTAAAATTTTAAGGGGTTAATTATAGTTTTGAGGGGTTAATTATAATTTTAGGGGGTTAATTATAGTTTTGAGGGGTTAATCATCGTGGTGATCAGCAGAGAGTTTGGAATGTCACAAATCAGAGATTCCACATTTTACCCATCCCAATTCAGGTGTGGAATCACCAAAACAACGAGTGGGGAATTCCTCCCTAATTCCCACCTAGAAAATCTCATTTTTTGACCCAGAAATCCACTTTATTGCAAGGAATTCTCAGGGCAGGGAAGGTAACCGGGCTCCGGTGTCAGCTCTAAAAAAATCCCGAGGCCGGCGGAGCCAGCGGAGCTTGCGGCCGTGGCCGTGAGGAGCTTAGCGTAATCTGGGCTCTGGGGGGCTGACCCCGCTCTCCCCCAGCCCACCTTCCTGGTGGAACTGTCAAAGTGCTGGCCAACCCCGGAACAGCCAGGTGGCACGCGTGGCCGCGGGGCTGCAGATCAAGAACTCGCTGACCTCCAAGGATCCCGACATCAAGGCCCAGTACCAGCAGAGATGGCTGGCCATCGACGCCAACGCCCGCAGGGAGGTCAAGAACTTCGTAAGTCATGGCGTTCCTCATCCTCTTCTCCTCGTTTCCAGCTCGGGAGGGGTCGGTGAGCGTGGTCAGCCGTGGTTTTCCACCTAAAATGTCTTCTCCTGGTCTCTGGAGCAGCAGCAGCTGCGCAGTTCTGGGAGTTGATTTCATCCAAATAAGTTTTGGGTTGGAATTTGGACAAAGATCGTCCCCCAAGGGTTGGTTGAGTGCTGGGACAGCTCTCTGTGGAATGATTGTGATCCCAAAGCTGCCAGAGCTTCAGGAGTTTGGGTTGGATTTGTTTGGTTGGGTTTCGGGGTTTCCTCCAGAGGGTTTTTGAGCACTGGGACAGCTCCCCAAGGGGGGGTGGTGATCCCAAACCTCTCAGAGCTCCAGGAGTTTTGGGTTGCGTTTTGAGTTGTATTTTGGGGTTTCCCCCGGAGGCTGTTTGAGCACTGGGCCAGTTCCCCATGGAATGGTTCTGATCCCAAACCTCGCAGAGCTCCAGGAGTTTTGGGTTGGGTTTTGAGTTGGATTTTGGGGTTTCTCCCAGAGCACTGGGACAGTTCCCCATGAAATGGTTTGTCTCCTCCCATGAAATTGATGTTTTGGGTTGGATTTTGAGTTGGATTTTGGGGTTTCCCCCTGAGCACTGGGCCAGTTCCCTGTGGAATGGTTCTGATCCCAAATCTTCCAGAGCTTCAGGAATGTTTGGGATGAGTTTTGAGTTGGATTTTGGGGTTTCCCCCAGAGCACTGGACCAGTTCCCATGGAATGTTCCCCAAACCTGTGGAATGTTTTGGGATGGATTTCTTGGGTTGGATTTTGATTTCCCCTCAACCTGGAACAGTTCCCCATGGAATGATTCTGATCCCAAACCTTGTTTGGGATGGATTTCTTGGGTTGGATTTTTGGGGTTTCCCCAGAGCACTGGACCAGTTCCCCATGGAACGGTTCTGATCCCAAAGCTCTCAGAGCTCCAGGAGTTTTGGGATGGATTTTGAGTTGGATTTTGGGGTTTCCCCCAGAGCACTGGAACAGTTCCCCATGGAATGGTTCTGATCCCAAATTTCCAGAGCTCCAGGGTGTTTGGGCAGCCAGGGGGTGGATTTTGGGAGGGATGGGAGCTGGGCTGGGTGATCCCCTGGGGTCCCTGGCAGCCCAGGATGTTTGGGGTTTGTGGAAGGTGGTGGTGGGACAGGGGAGGGCGGTTTCAGACTGGAAGGTGCTGCTTTAGACGAGCTGAGGGGAAGGAGTTTTTACAGTGAAGCTCTAAAAACGCCGCAGGGATTGCCCAGAGCAGCCGGGGCTGCCCCCGGATCCCTGAAGTGCCCCAGGCCAGGCTGGGCAGGGCTTGGAGCCCCTGGGACAGTGGGAAACGTTCCTGCCCGTGGCCCTGGCTGGGATTTAAGGTCCCTCCCCACCCAAACCATTCCAGGATTCCGTGGTTTCCCCTGCAGCTGGGCTGGGCGTTGATTTTTCTGCAGGAAATGCTTTTTGAGGAAGATTTTTCTTCCCTTTCTGAGGAAGTGCTTCCCTTAGTGTTCACATGAGGCCCGGGAAGTTTGAAGAGTGAAAAATGGGAAAAAAATTATAAATTCCAGATAGAAAATAACTAAAAATTTGTGTGTTTTCCCGAGGATGCTTTTTGCCCAGTTGGAGTTCAGAGCCTGCAGGGACAGAAGTGGTGGCTCAGTGATTTGTTGTTTCTTTTTGGCTGATGGGAGCAAAAACTGGTGCTGGGATTTGTGCAGCGCTCTGTGACTGATTCAGCTCGGCCCTGAGCTTTATGTTTATTTTTTTTGTGTGCGTTAGTAGAATCTCTGTCTATAATCCCAGAATTATTTGGGTGGGGAGAACTTTAAATTCCAAAAATTCCCACTTTTCCTTCTCCCAGAGTGCTCCAAGCCCAGCCTGGCCTTGGACGTGTCAGGGATCAGGGGCAGCCACCTCAGAGGGTGGAGAACCTTTGGTCCTTTATTTCCATGGAATTTTACTGGGATCGGGAGCTGTCCTTGTGCACCGGAATTGAACGATTTGTCGCTGTTTTCAACCTCCAAAATCCAACATTCAGGTGCTGCAGACGCTGGGCACGGAGACGTACCGGCCCAGCTCGGCGTCGCAGTGCGTGGCGGGCATCGCCTGCGCCGAGATCCCCATGAACCAGTGGCCCGAGCTGATCCCGCAGCTGGTGGCCAACGTCACCAACCAGCACAGCACGGAGCACATGAAGGAGTCCACGCTCGAGGCCATCGGCTACATCTGCCAGGACATCGTGAGTGGGGCACGGCTCGGGGGGCTCCGATCCGCCCGCGCGGCGGCGGAGGGGGCGGAGGCCGGGCCGCGCTTGGGCTGGGTTGGGGCTTGGATTCTTTGGGTTGGAGTTTCTTGGGTTCTTGGGTTGGAGTTTGGGTTGGATTGGTTCTTGGGTCTGAGATTTTTGGATTCGTTGGGTTGGATTTTGGGTTGGGAGTTTCTTGGATTGTTTGGGTTGGAGTTTTTTGGATTCTTTGGGTTGGATTCTGGGTTGGAGTTTTTTGGATTCTTTGGGTTGAGTTCTTGGGTTCTTTTTTTGGAGCTTTTGGGTTCTTTTGGGTTGGAGTTTTTTGGGTTCTTTGGGTTTGGTTTTTTGGATCCTTTGGGTTGGAGTTTTTGGATCCTTTGGGTTGGAGTTTTTTGGTTCTTTGGGTTGGAGTTTTTTGGTTCTTTGGGTTGGAGTTTCTTGGATTCTTTGGGGATTTTTGGGTTGGAGTTTTTTGGATTCTTTGAGTTGGATTTTGGGTTGGATTTTTTTGGATCTTGGGTTGGAGTTTTTGGATCCTTTGGGTTGGATTGTTTGGGTTGGAGTTTTTGGATTCTTGGAGTTGGATTTTGGGTTTTTTTGGATTCTTTGGGGTCTGTGGGGTGTTGGGCTTGGATTCTTTGGGTTGGAGTTTTTTGGATTCTTTGAGTTGGATTCTTTGGGTTGGAGTTTTTTGGATTCTTTGGGTTGGAGTTTTTTGGATTCTTTGGGTTGGAATTTCTTGGATCTTTGGGTTGGAGTTTTTTGGATTCTTTGGGTTGGATTCTTTGGGTTGGAGTTTTTTGGATTGTTTGGGTTGCAGTTTTTTGGATTCTTTGGGTTGCAGTTTTTTGGTTTGGTTCTTGGGCTGAATTTCTTTTGGTTTTTGGGGTTGGATTTAGGGTTGGGCTTTAGGTTGGATTCTGTGGATTGGATTTTGGGTTGAAGTTTCTGGGTCGGAGATTTTTGGATTCTTTGGATCGGATTTTGGGTTGGGGCTTTGTGGATTCTTTGGGCTGAAGTTTTTGGGTTGAAGTTTTTTGGATTTTTTGGCTCGGTGTTTTTTGGATCTTTGAGTTGGATTTTGAGTTGGATTGGTTCTTGGGTTGAAGTTTTTTGGGTTCTTTGGGTTGGATTCTTTGGGTTTGAGTTTCTTGGATCTTTGCGTTGGATTTTGGGTTCGACTGGTTCTTGGTTTGGAGATTTTTGGATTCTTTGGGTTGAGTTCAGGCTTGAGTTTTGGCTTGGATTCTTTGGATTGGATTCTTTGGGTTGAAGTTTTTTGGATTCTTTGGGTTGAATTTTGAGTTGGAGTTTTTTGGATTCTTTGGGTTGGATCGGTTCTTGGGTTGGAGTTTTTGTGGTTTTTGGGTTGGGGTTTTGGGGTTGAAGCTTTTTGGATTTGTTGGGCTGGGTTTGGGATTGAGTTCTTTAGGTTGGACTTTTCTGGTTGCATTTTAGATTGGGGCTTTTCAAGTCGGATTTTTGGTTTTAAGTTCCCAGGAGACTTTTACGATCCTGGAGGGCTTTCCTGACCTCAGTCCCTGATTTCCAGGAGACTTTTGAATTATCTTGGAGGGCTTTCCTAACTTTAAGGAGTCCCAGGAAGTTTTTACGATCTTGGGCTTTCCCAACCTTCAGGAATTCCTGATTTCCAGCAGATTTTTCCAGCTCTGGAGGGGATTCCAGTTTCCAGGAGACTTTTCCCCGCTGCTGGTCAGGTTCCTGGAAGGCCTCACCTCCTTTCCCACCCCAAATCCAGGTCACCATTCCTGAAGGGAATTCGGAGGGAAAACCTCAGCTCAGCATCCCACATCCCAGGGAAAACCAGGACCAGCCTGGGGATCCACCCTGGGCTGGAAAATCCTGAATTTCCTCTGCCCGGGGCAGCCCTTCTGGGGCTGAACAGGAAATGTGGATGCGGGAACATTTTTTGAGGGAACATTCCCCTTTATATGGGAATATTCTGCTTTTTGAGTAAAATATTTTGGTTTTTGAGGGAATATTTTGCTTTTTGAGGGAATATTTCACTCTTTTGAGGGAACATTCCCCTTTATATGGGAATATTCCATTTTTTGAGTAAAATATTTTGGTTTTTTTTTGAAACATTCCCTTTTTTGGGAATATTCCACTTTTGAGGAATATTTTGAGGGAACATTCCCTTTATATGGGAATATTCCAGTTTTTTATGAGGAAAATATTTTGCTTTTGAGGAACATTCCCTTTAAAATATTTTTTTTGAGTTTTTTGGTTTTTGAGGGAACATTCCCCTTATTTATGGGAATATTCTGCTTTTTGAGGGAACATTCCCCTTTATATGGGACTATTCCAGTTTTTGAGTAAAATATTTTGCTTTTTGAGGGAATATTTTGCTTTTTGAGGGAACATTTCCCTTATTTATGGGACTATTCCACTTTTTAAGGGAACATTTCACTTTTTGGGGGAATATTTTGCTTTTTGGGGGAACATTTCACTTTTTGAGGGAATATTTCACTCTTATGAGGGAACATTCACCTTTTTTATGGGAATATTTCACTTTTTGAGGGAACATTTCCCTTTATATGGGAATATTTCACTTTTTGAGGGAACATTCCCCTTTATATGGGAATATTCTGCTTTTTGAGTAAAATATTTTGGTTTTTGAGGGAACATTCCCCTTATTTATGTGAATATTCTGCTTTTTGAGGGAACATTCCCCTTTATAATGGGAATATTCCAGTTTTTGAGGGAATATTTTGCTTTTTGAGGGAACATTCCCCTTTATATGGGAATATTCCGCTTTTTGAGGGAATATTTTGCTTTTTGAGGGAACATTTCCCTTATTTATGGGAATATTCTGCTTTTTGAGTAAAATATTTTGGTTTTTGAGGGAACATTTCCCTTATTTATGGGAATATTCTGATTTTTGAGGGAACATTCCCCTTTATATGGGAATATTCCGTTTTTTGAGTAAAATATTTTGGTTTTTGAGGGAACATTCCCCTTATTTATGGGAATACTCTGCTTTTTGAGGGAACATTCCCCTTTATATGGGAATATTCCAGTTTTTGAGTAAAATATTTTGCTTTTTGAGGGAACATTCCCCTTATTAATGGGAATATTCTGCTTTTTGAGGGAACATTCCCTTTATATGGGAATATTCCAGTTTTTTGAGGGAATATTTTGCTTTTTTGAGGAATATTCCCCTTATTTATGGGAATATTCCAGTTTTTGAGTAAAATATTTTGCTTTTTGAGGGAACATTCCCCTTATTAATGGGAATATTCTGCTTTTTGAGGGAACATTCCCCTTTATATGGGAATATTCCAGTTTTTGAGGGAATATTTTGCTTTTTGAGGGAATATTCCCCTTATTTATGGGAATATTCTGCTTTTTGAGTAAAATATTTTGGTTTTTGAGGGAACATTTCCCTTATTTATGGGAGTATTCTGATTTTTGAGGGAACATTCCCCTTTATATGGGAATATTTTGCTTTTTGAGTAAAATATTTTGCTTTTTGAGGGAACATTCCCCTTATTTATGGGACTATTTCACTTTTTGGGGGAATATTTCACTTTTTGGGGGAATATTTCACTTTTTGGGGGAATATTTCACTTTTTGGGGGAATATTTCACTCTTATGAGGGAACATTCACCTTTTTAATGGGAATATTCTGCTTTTTGAGGGAACATTTCGCTTTTGAGTAAAATGTTCCCTCTAAGAGCAAAACATTTTGCTTTTTGAGGGAACATTCCCCTTATTTATGGGAATATTCTGCTTTTTGAGGGAACATTCCCCTTATTTATGGGAATATTCTGCTTTTTGAGGGAACATTTCACTTTTTGAGTAAAACATTTTCCTCTTTGAGGGAAAAATCCCTTTTATCCGTAGATTTTGCTACTTGAAAACACAGAAAAATCTATTTAAATAATAAATTTTGAAAAATCTATTTAAATCATAAATAAAAATTTTAAAATCTATTTAAATCATAAATAATTTTATGCAAATTTTTTAATTTTTTTTTTTTCAGGATCCAGAGCAGCTCCAGGACAAATCCAATGAAATCCTGACTGCCATAATCCAGGGAATGAGAAAGGAGGAGCCCAGCAACAATGTGAAGCTTGCAGCTACCAACGCACTCCTGAACTCTTTGGAATTCACCAAAGCAAACTTTGACAAAGAGGTGAGGGAAAAAAAAAAACCCCAAAAAATCCAAAATTTTGGGAAGGGATTGCAGGGGGAGCTGCTGGTCCATGGTCAGTGATGAGGTTCATGCACCACGCTGAGTTTTGATGGATAAATCCTGTGCAAACTGAGACTTGGATGCGGCTCAGGGCAGGCGGGAGCGATGGGGGCTGCAGGGAGGGGAGCAGGGGGCTTCTTTCCTATTTTGGGGGAAAAAATCTTCAATTTGGGGAAAAAAACCCTTCAGTTTTGGGAAAAAATATTCCCATTTTGGGGGAAAAAACCCTTCAGTTTTGGGAAAAAACCCTTCAGTTTTGGGAAATAAAAATTCCATTTGGGTGCAAAAAATACTCCAGTTTTGGAGGGAAAAATCCTCCCATTTTGTGGAGGAAATATTCCTATTTTGGGGAAAAAATCTTCAGTTTTGGGAAAAAAAACCATTCAGTTTTGGGAAAAAATATTCCCATTTTGGGAAAAAATATTCCCATTTTTGGGGAAAAAAAATTACCAGTTTTGGGAAAAATATTCAGTTTTGGGGGGAAAACCCCTACAGTTTTGGGAAAAAATATTCCCATTTTGGGGGAAAAACCCCTTCAGTTTTGGGAAAAAATATTCCCATTTTGGGGGAAAAACCCTTCAATTTTGGGAAAAAAAAACCCTTCAGTTTTGGGGGGGAAAAAACCCTCAGTTTTGAGAAAAAATATTTCCATTTTGGGGAAAAACCCTTCAGTTTTGGAAAAAAAAAATCCCATTTGGGGAGGAAAATACTCAAATTTGGGGAAAAATTGTTCCTATTTGGGTGCAAAAAATACTCCAGTTTTGGAGGGAAAAATCCTCCCATTTTGGGGAGGAAATATTCCAGTTTTTGGGGGAAAATATTCCCCTTTTGGGGAATAAAATATTCTCGTTTTGGGGGAAAAGTGGTTTAAAATAGAGCAGGGAGTGGTGCCCTGTGCCTGTGCTGGTCCAGCCCTAAATTCCCCCTCTGTGAGAAGCCTTTAAAAACTTAAATTCCTCTTTAAATCCCTTTTAATGTTGTTTTATTTCTCTTTATTTCAGTCCGAAAGGCACTTTATTATGCAAGTAGTCTGTGAAGCCACACAGTGTCCAGACACAAGGGTGAGGAAATGAAAAATTCCTTTTCTGGGGAATCTCTGCCTGCCAAAAAATAGATTAAAATTAAGAAAATGGTGTGAAATTGGGTAATTATTTCTGCCCCAGGTACGAGTGGCTGCCTTACAGAACCTGGTGAAGATAATGTCCCTTTATTATCAATATATGGAGACCTACATGGGGCCTGCCCTCTTTGCTGTGAGTGCTTTATATTTTATTTTTTTAAAATTTCATAATTATTTATAAAGTAATTTTATTTATAATAAATACATAATATTTAATTATGACATGAATAAGTATATATTGTTATATCATAATATAATAAAATTAATATATTGGTATATTAATATATTATTTGTTAATATTGTGTAATAATATATTAAATTAATCTATAATTATTTTAAAGGAATAAATAAATTTTATTTCTAGTTCTCATATTTATTCTTCTGATTTTCCTCTGCTTGTGTTTTCCCCCATTTGTATTTTTATTTCTCAGGTTTAGTTCTCTGATTTCTCTGCATTTGAATTTATATTTCTCACCTTTTTTTGGCTGATCTCCCTGTGTTCATATTGATATTTATTTTTTTATTTTCCTCTATTTATATTTCTGTGATTTCCCCCATTTCTCATATTTATTTCTCTTCTCTGTACTTGTATTGGTATTTCTCACGTCTGTTTCTCTGATTTTTCTTTGTTTGTATTTATATTTCTCATGTTTATGTCTCTGATTTTACTTTGTTTGTATTTATATTTCTCATGTTTATATATCTGATTTTACTTTGTTTGTATTTATATTTTCCATGTTTATGTATATGATTTTACTTTGTTTGTATTTATATTTCTCATGTTTAATTCTCTGATTTTCCCTATATTTATATTTATATTTATATTTCTCATGTTTATTTCCCAAATCTCCCTCAATTTCTATTTATATTTTCCATTTTTATTTCTCTGATTGCCATCTCTTTAAAAACTTCCATTCCTGATTTTCCTTTGTATCTCTGGGAATCCCAGTCCCTAAAAAAAATCCCTATAAACCCCATCCTTGAAATTCCAAATGGGACAAACCCCTCAGTTTGAGGTGATAAAATGAGTTTATTTATAATTTTAAACCTCAATAACCTGAATTTCCAGCAATCCCCAATCTCCTGCTGCTCTCCCACAGAGCAGGATGAATTCAGGCGGGATCAATCCCTAAAATCTCCATTTTGTGCCCTGGCAGATCACGATCGAGGCGATGAAAAGCGACATAGACGAGGTGGCTCTGCAGGGCATCGAGTTCTGGTCCAACGTGTGTGACGAGGAGATGGACCTGGCCATCGAGGCCTCCGAGGTGGGGCTGGCATCCCTCGTCCCACCCCTGGGAATCCCCTTGGGATGCCCTCATCCCCCTGGGAATCCCCTTGGAATGCCCTCATCCTGGGAATCCCCTTGGAATGCCCTCGTCCCACCCCTGGGAATCCCCTTGGAATGCCCTCATCCATCCCCTGGGAATCCCCTTGGAATGCCCTCATCCTGGGAATCCCCTTGGAATGCCCTCATCCTGGGAATCCCCTTGGAATGCCCTCATCCATCCCCTGGGAATCCCCTTGGAATGCCCTCATCCCACCCCTGGGAATCCCCTTGGAATGCCCTCATCCATCCCCTGGGAATCCCCTTGGAATGCCCTCATCCTGGGAATCCCCTTGGAATGCCCTCATCCATCCCCTGGGAATCCCCTTGGAATGCCCTCATCCTGGGAATCCCCTTGGAATGCCCTCATCCTGGGAATCCCCTTGGAATGCCCTCATCCCACCCCTGGGATTCCCCTCATCAACCCCCTCATCAATCTCCTGGGGTTCCCCTCATCAATCCCCTTAGATTCCCTGTGAATTCCCTCATCGGTCCCCTGGGAATCCCCTTGGAATGCCCTCATCCATCCCCTGGCATTCCCTGAGATTCCCCTCATCCATCCCCTGGCATTCCCTGGGATTCCTCTCATCAATCCCCTGGGATTCCCCTCATAAATCCCCTGGGGTTCCCTTCATCAGTTCCCTGGGATTCCCCTCATCAATTCCCTGGGGTTCCCCTCATAAATCCCTTGGGGTTCCCCTCATAAATCCCTTGGGGTTCCCCTCATCAATTCCCTGAGATTCCCCTCATCAGTTCCCTGGGATTCCCCTCATCAATCCCCTCATCAATTCCCTGGGGTTCCCCTCATAAACTCCTTGGGGTTCCCCTCATAAATCCCTTGGGATTCCCCTCATCAATTCCCTGGGATTCCCTTCATCAGTTCCCTGGGATTCCCCTCATCAATCCCCTGAGATTCCATTCCCCTCATCAATCCCCTGGGAATGATATCCCCTCATCAATCCCTTGGGAATGATATCCCCTCATCTATCTCCTGGGATTCCCCTCATCAATCCCCTGGGATTCCCCTCATCAATCCCCTGGAAATCCCCTCATCAATCCCCTGGGAATGATATCCCCTCATCAATTCCCTGGGATTCCCCTCATCAATCCCCTCATCAATTCCCTGGGAATCCCCTCATCAATCCCTTGGGAATGATATCCCCTCATCAATCCCCTGGGATTCCATTCCCCTCATCAATCCCCTGGGATTCCCCTCATGGATCCCCTGGCATTCCCCGCTGTTGCCCAGGCAAGGCTGCCATCCCTGTATTGTATTTTTGGGGTGGCCCGTGGCAGGAGGGGATGATGAATCTGACTCCATCTTCTCAGAAGGCTAATTTATTATTTTATGATACTATACTATATTAAAGAGTGCTAAACTAAATTTATAGTAAATGAGAATGTTATCAAATGAAATGCTGTAAATGAGGATGCTATAAAATTATATTAAATAGTAGAATTCTGTACTAAAGAATGAAGAAAGGATACTTACAGAAGGCTAAAAAAATAATAAAATCTCATGACTCTTTGCAGAGTCCTGACACATCTTGGCCCTGATTGGCCAATAAGTCAAAATAATTCACATTAAACCAATGTCCAACCTCACATGTGAGCACAACACAGGAGAAGCAAATGAAACAAAAATTTGTTTTCCTTTTTCTCTGAGGCTTCTCAGCTTCCCAGGAGAGGAAATCCTGGGCAAAGGGGATTTTTCACAAAATGTGAATGTGAAATTCCTGGCTTTGGCCACCCCTGGAATGCTGCAGCTCCTGGCTGTGGCCACCCCGGGAGCTCCTCCTGCTGTTCCCGGGGGAAATGGGGAAATTCCTGCCTGGTTTTGGGGTCACAGCACCACGTGAAAAGTCCTGAGAGAGATTTTGGCTCCTGTTTTTGGGGAGCTTTAAATTCTTCATTTGGGAGTTTTGAGCTCCTCCTTTGGGAGTTTTTGGCTCCTCTTTTGGGACTTTTTAGCTCATTTGGGAGTTCAGTTTTTGGCTCCTCCTTTGGGATTTTTAGCTCATTTGGGAGTTCAAGTTTTGGCTCCTCCTTTGGGATTTTTTGGCTCCTCCCTTGGTAGTTTTCAGCTCCTCCTTTGTGACTTTTTAGCTCATTTGGGAGTTGAGTTTTTAGGCTCCTCTTTTGTGACTTTTTAGCTCATTTGGGAGTTGAGTTTTTGGCTCCTCTTTTGGGACTTTTTAGCTCATTTGGGAGTTTTTAGTTCCTCATTTGGGACTCTCTTTGGCTCCTCCTTTGGGAGGAGTTTTCAGCTCCACACTTGGTTCTGGCCCAGGTAAATTGGGGGTTTTTAGCTGACTCTGCATTTGGAATTCCTGTTAATCCCAAAATCCTGGGATGGTTTGGGTTGGAAGGACCTTAAATCCCAGCCGTGGGCAGGGACACCTCCCACCATCCCAGCTTCCCCAGCCCTCTCCATCCTGGTGGTTTTTGTTCAAATAATCCAATTTTACCATTCTTTTTCCCCATTTCCACCTAAATCCATGTGCCCCTCCTATCACAGGGCACTCCCGTGCTTTTCCTGGAAATAATCCATGAGATTAATAAAATAATGTCCAGAATTTTAGGGTCTGTCACAACCACGAGGGGCTTTATGCCAGAAGATGGTTCTCATTCCATAAAATCCATGATTTATGAGTCAAACCTGGAATTCTGGATGAAATAAAAGTAATTATCCTGTGGAATGGCTGGGGCTGGAGAGGAATTTGGAGAATTTGTTCTGCATGCAGATGCTGTTTGCAGAAATTATCTGTGGAGATCAATAACAGCTGAAACTTTGAAGGGCTCTGCATGAATCACATCCATTTTTTTAAAAGCAGCTAAATCTATATTTGTGCTTGCATTCCCAAAAAATAAAAAATCAAGGATAAAAGGACAGGCAGCAGCAGTGGGGTGGGGTTTATTTGCTCCAAACCTTTTGCTCCTTCACCTCGGGTCACTTGATAATTACACCTGACAGCCAAGTGGAAATGGGGATAATTGTGCCCTGTGAGGAGGGATGAGGAATTAAAGTGGATTTTGGAATATTTAAAGTGGATTTTGGAATATTTAACTCTGTGCAAAGTGCCCTTGAGGTAACTCAGAATTTGTGCTGAGGGGGAGATGGGGGGAAAAAAAGGGAATTTGTGCCTCCTGGAGTCGATCATTTGAACCTCTTAATGATGAAAAAATAGAAAATGATATAAAACCAGATAAAAATATTGATGAAAATAAACTTTTCACCTGTTTTTCTTCTCTGCAGGCAGCAGAACAAGGACGGCCCCCAGAGCACACCAGCAAGTTCTATGCCAAGGGGGCACTGCAATATTTGGTCCCTATTCTAACCCAGACCTTAACAAAACAGGTGAGTGCCACATTCCCTGCGGGAATTGCGGCTCAGGAGCTCCTCCTGCCCCCTGGCTCCTTTGGGAATGGGGTTTGGGATTCCTCTGGTCCCATTTGGATCCCAAAAATGCCTCTGGGGTGGCAGTCCCTGGTCTGTGATGAGCTTTCATGCACCACTCTGAGCCGGTGATGCAGCAGTTTTTGGACTGAGACTGGGACTTGCCTCCTTTTTCCCTGATCACATCCCAGCATTTGTGGTTTCCAGAGGGGTTTGGTGATTCCCTGAAAGAATATTTGGGATATTAAACCAAATATTGCAGAGCCCCTGTCTCATGTGGGCTCCAGTTCCTGGGATTGTTGTGGCCTGGGTTTCTTTAGTGATTCCCTCTATTTGGGATTAAACATTTCCATGGATTTATGGGTCCTGAAATTTTTCCTGGGTTTTGTGGTTTCCAGAGGAGTTTGGTGATTCCCTGTATTCCTGAAAGAATGTTTGGGATATTAAACCAAATATTGCACAGCCCCTGTCTCATGTGGGATTTTTGTGGCCTGGGTTTCTTTACTCCCTGTTAAACACTTTCATGGATTTATGGGAGCTGTGTTTCCCAGCATTTGTGGTTTCCAGAGAGGTTTGGTGATCCCTCTATTCCTGACAGAATGTGCTCTTGGGCCTGTAACTTGTATGATTGTCCTTGGTCCCAAGCTGTAAAAGGAATTATTTTATCTCCTTGCTCTGTGAAGAGACCTTACCAACCCTTAATACGAATCTCAAACCCACGCACTAAAGCAGCACTAAAATCCAAAAAAATTCAAGTTCAAACTTCAGGCATCACCTGGTGTCACCTTGAATTTTTAAGATTTTCTAAGCCTTTTGATGTTTACATTCTCGTAATGAACTTTCTTACATACCTGCTGTAAATAAGTTGCTGTTTTGCGTTTTATAGAGAAAAAGAAATTTGATAAACTGTTAGTTTGCCCAGTGTTATTGGAGAGGTGGCGCTTCCACCCTCCAATATCCACTGCCACTTTTGGAAATCTATAAATCAGAAAACAAACTCCCCTTTTTACCTTAAGAACAACAGCGCGTGCATGTCGTGATATTTCATGTCCCGTAGCGACAACCCGGTGATGTTTTTTGGTTGTTTTTGGCAGGATGAGAACGACGACGACGACGACTGGAACCCCTGCAAGGCGGCGGGGGTGTGCCTGATGCTGCTGGCCACGTGCTGCGAGGACGACATCGTCCCCCACGTGCTGCCCTTCATCAAGGAGCATCACGACTGGAGGTACCCCCGTGTGCCATCCTGGAGGGGCCCAGCCAAGGAGCACATCAAGTTTGGCACCCTGCGGCTCGAAATCTCGCGGTTCTTCGTGGGAAGGTGTTCGGTTTGCGTGAGGATTTTGTTTAAGGAAAATCAGGAGGGTGTCATCTGGTTTTGGAGGTAAAAATCCCTTGTTTAGGGGCTGCTAGAGGGTAAAAATCTCGTGGTTATTTGGAGGAGAATGTATGATTTCTACATGCTCTTATTTTAAAAAAATTTAAATTCTACATGCTCTTATTTAAAAAAAAATCAGAAGGATGCCACCAAGGATGTCACCTGTTTTGGACATTTCTGGAGCCTGATTCTTGTAGGGTTTTAGAGCCCAAAATCACTGGGTTAATTGGGAGAGAATGTCTGGTTTCTACATGCTCTTATTTTAAGGAAGATCAGAAGGATGTCGTCTGTTTTGGAGGCTTCTGGAGCCTGAGTTTTGTGGGGTTTTGGAGGGTTTCATTTGAGGAAAATCAGGAGGGTGTAATCTGGTTTTAGAGGTAAAAATCCCTTGTTTAGGGGCTGCTAGAGGTAAAAGTCTCATGGTTATTTGGAGGAGAATGTATGATTTCTACATGCTCTTATTAAAAAAAAAATTTAAATTCTACATGTTCTTATTTAAAAAAAAATCAGAAGGATGTCACCTGTTTTGGATGTTTCTGGAGCCTGAGTCTTGTAGTTTTGGACCCAAAATCGTTTAATTGGGAGAGAGAATGTCTGGTTTGATTCTGTCATCTGTTTTGGAGGCTTCTGGAACCTGAGTCTTGTAGAGTTTTAGAGCCCAAAATCACTGGGTTAATTGGGAGAGAATATCTGGTTTCTACATGCTCTTTATTTAAAAAAAAATCAGAAGGATGTCATCTGTTTTGGAGGCTTCTGGAGCCTGTTTTGGAGGGTCTTTCAGGAGGGTGTAATCTGGTTTTGGGGGTAAAATCCCAGGGTTAGATAAAAGCCTCGGGAGGAGAATGTATAATTTCTACATGCTCATATTTTTTAAAAAATCAGAAAACCTGTTTTGGATGTTTCTGGAGCCTGATTCTTGTAGGGTTTTAGAGCCCAAAATCGCTGGGTTAATTGGGAGAGAATATCTGGTTTCTACATGCTCTTTATTTAAAAAAAAAAATCAGAAGAATGTCACCTGTTTTGGAGGCTTTTAGAGCCCAAAATCCCGGGGTTAATTGGAGGAGAACATCTCAAATCCAAGTCCTGCATTTGATCCATAAACTGGTACTCGTGTTAAGTTACCTTAAATCTGCTTTGGGACTCTGGTAGGAAAGAATATGGGAAGAAATGCAATTGAAAAAGTGAAAATTATAATACTTACTAAATGTAGAAGCTGCCTTCATTTTGGGCGTGCTGAGTAAAACTGTCCTTGGTGAAGGTATTTGGAAAAGGGGTTACATTAGGGAACAGAACCATTAATGCAAAATAAAACAAAATGCATCTTAAACAAATGACAGGACTGGGATAAATGCAGGATTTTTTTCCTCATGTGGTTTCTCCTGGCTCCTTCCAGGCCATGCCAACGTTGATAGAGCTGATGAAGGATCCCAGCGTGGTGGTCAGGGACACGACAGCCTGGACCGTGGGCAGGATCTGCGAGATGCTGCCTGAGGCCGCCATCAACGACATCTACCTGGCCCCGCTGCTGCAGTGCCTGATGGAGGGGCTGAGCGCCGAGCCCAGGGTGGCCACCAATGTCTGCTGGGTGAGGAACCCCCCAAACCCCGCAGGAATCCAGATCCATTGGGAAAAGCAGCTCCTGGTGGGGTCTGGAAGGGTTTTGGTGTCACCAAGTCTGAGCGTTCTGCCAGCAGCAGTGCTGAATTGTGCTGGCTCTTCTGTGCTCATCTGTGAATTCAGTAGGCAATTCCAGGGGTTGGGAGTTCAGCCCTGCTCCAGGCAGCTTGTGTAAATGCCTGGGACTTTTTCCATGAGGGAATTTTCCTTAATATCCAGCCTGGACATCCCTTAAGGCTGTTTGCTCTTGGCTGTCCACATCTTGTCATTTCCCCTCACGAAGCTCTCCTGTTTTTCCCTCCCATTTCCCCCTCATGGATCTCCCCCCTTTTCCCCCTCACAGATCTCTCCCATTTCCCCCTCATGGATCTCCCCCTGTTTTCCCCTCACGAATCTCCCACCATTTTCCCCTCACATCACCCCCATTTTCCCCTCACGGATCTCCCCCCATTTCCCCTCACAGATCTCCCCCGTTTTCCCCCTAATGGATCACCCCGTTTCCCCCTCACGGATCTCTCCCATTTCCCCCTCACGGATCTCCCCCATTTTCCCCCTCACAAATTATCCCCCGTTTTCCCCTCACGGATCTCCCCATTTCCCCCTCACTCCCCCGTTATCCCCCCCATTTCCCTCACGGATCTCCCCCATTTTCCCCTCACAAATCTCCCCCATTTTCCCCTCACGGATCACCCCCATTTTCCCCTCACATCACCCCCATTTTCCCCTCACAGATCTCCCCTGTTTCTCCTCACGGATCTCCTCCGTTTCCCCCTCACAGATCTCCCCCATTTCCCCCTCACATCACCGCCATTTTCCCCTCACTGATCTCCCCGTTTTCCCTCAAGTTGAATATTTTGATGTTTTGTGTTCCAGGCCTTCTCCAGCCTTGCTGAAGCTGCCTATGAAGCTGCAGATGTGGCTGATGATCAGGAGGAACCAGCAACGTACTGCTTATCCTCCTCCTTTGAGCTGATAGTGCAGAAACTGCTGGAGACTGCAGACAGGTAAAACAACCTCTCCAAAAAGCCTTTTCTCATTTATTTCTCACTCCACGCTTTTGGGCTCTTCTTGGCAACTGAGAGCTGGTGTTGGATTAAAACGTGGCTTTAGTTGGTATAAAAAAAACCCCAGAGGAATAGAAGATGCAAATCCCAGGAAAACAGCTCTTCCCACTAAGTAATTTCTCATAATTTTGTCCATATCTGGTTTTAGGAAGTCCAGAGTGTCCCTTCTCCCTTTTCCTTCAAATTTCTCCTGTTTCCCCTCACATCTCTCCCATTTTCCCCTCACACCTCCCCTGTTTTCCCTCATGTTTTCCCCTCACATTTCCCCCATTTTTCTCCCTCACGCCTCCCCCATTTTCCCTCATGTTTTCCCCTCACAGTTCCCCCATTTTCCTCACATTTTTCCCCTCATGTTTCCCCCATGTTCTCCTCACATCTCCCCCATTTCCCCTCAAATCTCCAAGTTTAGCTCCACACTTTTAGCTCTGCCCTTTTGTGCAGTCACAGCCTCAGCCCCATTGGCTGCAGGGCCCTGGATAATCAGGAATTGCAGCAGGATGTAATCAGGGATCCCTGTTTGTTCCTTTTCCTGATGGTTTTTGTGTGGGTTCCATCCCTCCCAGGTGCTCCCTGAAGAGCCAGGCACCCACTTAATCTCCCATTCTTATCCTAGCTGAAACAGAAAATAGATGAAGCAAAATATTTTGCTCTAAAATGCAGGGGAAAAAAAAATGCTAAAACTCAAATTTTATGGTGGCTTGAAGGTCACATAAATCTGACAGCTCCAGGTTCAATCCCTGGATCAGCTCCGTGGACTGATGGAGCTTTTTTTGCTGCTGATTCTCCTTAAAAACCTTGTCCCAGTTCAAAATTTAAACTCTTTCCCTGTCTTCATTTACATCCAGCCAGGAGTGGAGTGTGTGGCTCGAGGCTCTGGGGCCCATCAATCATCTCAGGTGCCTTAATTCCAAATTTCACACCCTCAGGGGTGTCTGGGGAGGGGCTCTGAAGTGCTGCTCACCTGACACCAACTCCAAGGCTCCTTCTGTCCCACTCCTTGTTGTGAGAGCTACTGAAAATCATTTCAAAAACTGAAAATTGTTAAAAACAAAACTGCCAGAAGCGGCTTCACAAATTCCCTTTATTTCAAGGCTTTTCAAGTGGCTCCTGCTTGTCACAGCACTCAAATGGAGCCGTTGCTGGTTTACTAAAATTAAAAAAAAATCTGTTTCCAAGCGCTTGGAGCTGCAAATCTTCCTCCTTCTGTTGCAGACCTGATGGACACCAGAATAACTTGAGGAGTTCTGCCTATGAATCCCTGATGGAAATAGTGAAAAACAGTGCCAAGGACTGTTATCCTGCTGTCCAAAAAACCACTCTGGTCATCATGGAGAGGCTCCAGCAAGTGCTGCAGATGGAGGTGGGTAAATCCTGATTTAAAATTAAAAATTTAAATTTAAAACTCTATCCCAGAGAGTGTCCAAATCCAGTGATGGTGGGAGGTGTCCCTGCCCATTTGGGATTTAAGGTCCCAAACCACTCAGGGATTCTATATTCAGCTTCTTCACAGCCCCTGTGCTCTGAAATCTGAAAAGAACAAATATTTAAAGTACAACCTGGCTCTCCCTGGAGCTGCCAGGATCCCAGGCAGCCTCTTCACACGTGGGATTTTGTTCTTGTTTCAGTCTCACATCCAGAGCACCTCTGACAGAATCCAGTTCAATGACCTCCAGTCCCTTCTCTGTGCTACTCTCCAGGTAAGTTCCTCTCTCCTGGGTTTGCTGTGGGAATAAAGTGATTTTTGGGGTGGTTTTGTCCCCCTGAAGCTCCAACCTCAGTTCCTGGTGCTGAGAATTGAATGAAAAAGTGGATTTTGGGTCCCAGCTGACACGTGGGAGGTGATGCAAGGTTCAGAAGTCTCTAAGTTGTGCTCTAGTGACAAAATTCAGGGCAATATGACTCAAAGAACGCTGCTGGGGATTTTATAGATTGTCTGTGCTGTCAGATTGCTTCTTGGGTTGGCTACAGCCTCAACAATCCCACAGACAACAACAACAAAAAAATTCCATCAAGGTTTTGATTCCCTCATCTGCCTCTCGTGCTTGGTGCTCCCCATCCAAATGGCATCAATTAAAATGTTCTGAGTGTCCTCAGAATTCCCAATTAAACATCTGCTGATGAGCAGGAGCCACCAGGGCAGTGCTTACTGCTGCAAACACCACTCAAAAAAGGGTTTTTTTCCCCCAAAAATCAGCTCAGAGCAACCCAGGTGGTCTCCAGGTTGATTTGAGAAATCCTTAATTTCATCCTCAAAAGCTTTGTGGTTGTTTTCACTCTCCAATTTTAGGGTATTTTTTCAAAATAATGGGAAATGGGAATAATCTGTCCTTAGAAAGAGTTTTAATGGAGAATTTTCACCCTGGAATCTCACAGGATGGGCACTGATCTCTGCCTGGAGAGTGTAATCCAGGTGGAATTAGAATGCCAATTTTAATTTCTAAATGTGGTTTTTTACTATCCCAGAACCTGAACCTGAGGTTTTTACCCAGTTGCAGCAAATGCTTAAAAACCACTGAGTTAAACTCAGCAGATGGGCTTTTTTCAGTATTAAAAAATCAAATATATCAGTCTTTTACCTTAATTTTTTGTTGTTTTGCTGGAAATGCAATTACAAACATCCAGAAGAAGAACAAACATTTGTTAATATTTAAAATTAAGGAGAAATTCTCATCCCTGGAAGGAATAACTTGGTTTAGTGGGATGTCCATGGAATTTGGGGATTTTTAAGCTCCCTTCCCACCCAAACCATCAAGTCTTAATTATATAAACAGCCAAAATCCATCTTTGTGGAGTGCAAAATTAAACTTTAAATAATTACTTTCTTCTGGAAATAAAGGATTTTTTTTTCTTTTCCTGGGAACTGTTGTATTTTAACCACTTCAAGCATTTCTAAACTTTTAATTCAGAAAGATTCAACCCCTACAAGCTCAGCTGCGAAAAAAAAAAAAAAGTATTTCATTATTATGTTTTTTTTAATAGGCTAAATTTGGTCTGGTCACATTTAATTCCAGCTTACACATGGCAAAGCTTTGAGAACAGCCCATGCAGCAGGAAAGGGAAATTCAGCTGGAAAATCTGAATGCAGCCAAATGAACGGGACTTTGCAGCCACAAAAGCAGATTTTTTTTGGCTGCAAAAGGGTTCAAACAGCAGCTCTTTCATCCATATCAAAGCTCTCAGGGCTGTGGGAATGCTTTATCTGTAGGATAAGCAGCGATTTTTGCCTGTTTTTCATTATTTTTCCCTCAGAATGTGCTGCAGAAGGTGCAGCACCCATTGGTGTGGGAATGCTGGGATGAATGGTGATTTTTGCCCATTTTCCATGATTTTTCCCTCAGAAGGAGCAGGCCCATGGCTGTGGGATGCTTTACCTGTGGGATGAATGGTGATTTTTTGCCCATTTTCCAAGATTTTTCCCTCAGAAGGAGCAGGCCGGGGCTGTGGGAGTGCTTTACCTGTAGGATAAGCAGTGATTTTTGCCCATTTTCCACGATTTTTCCCTCAGAACATACTGGGAAAGGTGCAGCACCCATGGCTGTGGGATGCTTTACCTGTGGGATGAGTGGTGATTTTTTTTCCCATTTTCCACGATTTTTCCCTCAGAAGGAGCAGGCCCAGGGCTGTGGGAGTGCTTTACCTGTAGGATAAGCAGTGATTTTTGCCTGTTTTCCATGATTTTTCCCTCAGAACATTCTGAGGAAGGTGCATCTGTCAAAGGTGTGGGAGTGCTTTACCTGTAGGATGAGCAGTGATTTTTGCCCTTTTTCTGCAATTTTTCCCTCAGAACGTGCTGCAGAAGGTGCAGCACCCATTGGTGTGGGAATGCTGGGATGAGTGGTGATTTTTTCCCCATTTCCCATGATTTTTCCCTCAGAAGGAGCGAACCCAGGGCTGTGGGAGTGCTTTACCTGTAGGATAAGCAGTGATTTTTGCCCATTTTCCACGATTTTTCCCTCAGAACATTCTGAGGAAGGTGCATCTGTCAAAGGTGTGGGAGTGCTTTACCTGTAGGATGAACAGTGATTTTTGCCCGTTTTCCACGATTTTTCCCTCAGAACGTGCTGCAGAAGGTGCAGCACCCATGGCTGTGGGATGCTTTACCTGTGGGATGAATGGTGATTTTTTTCCCATTTTCCAAGATTTTTCCCTCAGAAGGAGCAGGCCGGGGCTGTGGGAGTGCTTTACCTGTAGGATAAGCAGTGATTTTTGCCCATTTTCCATGATTTTTCCCTCAAAACATGCTGCAGAAGGTGCAGCACCCATGGCTGTGGGATGCTTTACCTGTGGAATGAATGGTGATTTTTTTCCCATTTCCCATAATTTTTCCCTCAGAAGGAGCGGACCCAGGGCTGTGGGAGTGCTTTACCTGTGGGATGAATGGTGATTTTTGCCTGTTTTCCATGATTTTTCCCTCAGAAGGAGCAGGCCCAGGGCTGTGGGAGTGCTTTACCTGTAGGATGAATGGTGATTTTTGCCTGTTTTCCATGATTTTTCCCTCAGAACGTTCTGAGGAAGGTGCATCTGTCAAAGGTGTGGGAGTGCTTTACCTGTAGGATAAGCAGTGATTTTTGCCATTTTCTGCAATTTTTCCCTCAGAACGTGCTGCAGAATGTGCAACACCCATGGCTGTGGGATGCTTTACTTGTGGGATGAATGGTGATTTTTTCCCTATTTTCCATGATTTTTCCCTCAGAAGGAGCAGGCCCAGGGCTGTGGGAGTGCTTTACCTGTAGAATAAGCAGTGATTTTTGCCCGTTTTCCACGATTTTTCCCTCAGAACGTGCTGCGGAAGGTGCAGCACCAGGACGCGCTGCAGATCTCGGACGTGGTGATGGCGTCGCTGCTCAGAATGTTCCAGAGCACGGCCGGCTCCGGGGGGGTGCAGGAGGACGCCCTGATGGCCGTCAGCACCCTGGTGGAAGGTCAGGGATGGGGTTGGATCCTGGAATTTTGGGCAAAGTGGTGAAAAATGTAATTTGTGGTGCAGGGAAGGTGGCGGGAGGGGCTCTGTCCATGGAAGTGTCCAAGGCTGGAGCAAATGCGATAGTGGAAGGTGTCACTTTAAGGTCCCCTTCAACCCAAGAAATCCTGGGATTCTGAAATCCAAACCACTTTAGAGCATGGAATTTTGGTTTCTTGTATTTTCCTATTATTTCCAAGGAAAAATGTGGATAAGGCAGTAAAGGAGAGCTGGGGGTGTTCACATGGCTGAAGTGTCCAAGGCCAGACTGGACAGGGCTTAGAGCAGCTTGGGACAGTAGAAGGTGTCACTTTAAGGTCCCTTTTATCCCAGGAAATCCTGGGATTCTGAAATCTAAACCACCTTGGAGCATGGAATTGTGGTCTGATGTATTTTCTTATTACTTCTAATAAGAATTTGGGAATTTGTCCAGTCCAGAAGAACCTGGATAATTTCACTGTTCTCAGTTGTCAAGTGGAAAGTTGGTTTTCACTGGGTGTGGGTGGAATTTGAGGGATTTCTGATTTATTGTTTATGGCAAATGCCAGGAATTGGGATTTTCCTTCTCACTGGAATGTTTTCCCTGCACAGTCCTGGGTGGAGAATTCCTGAAGTACATGGATGCCTTCAAACCTTTCCTTGGGATTGGGCTGAAAAACTACGCTGAGTACCAGGTGTGGATCAGTTTTCTCTCTCTTCCAGGGAAATTGTGGCTGTCCCATCCCTGGAATTTTCCAGGGCCAGGTTGGATGAGTTTTGGGATAGTGAAAGTTGTCCCTGCCCATCCAGTGGGGTGACTTCCAACCCAAACAATGCCAGGATTCTCAAATCCAAACCACCTTGGAGCTTGGAATTTTGGTTTCTTCCATTTTCTTGGTTACTTCCAAGGAAAAGTGTGGATAAGGCAGCAAATTCCCCTTGGAATGTCAAATCCTGGGGCCCACAAGGGGAATTTGGGTTTTTTTCCCAGCTCATATCCTGGCTGGGATTTCCCCTTGGATTATCAAATCCTGGTGCCCTCCATGGGGTGAAACTGGGGGATTTGGAGGTGATTTTTTCCCAAATGCTACCTGGGATTTTGCCTTGGAATATCAAATCCTGGCTGGGATTTCCCCTTGGAATATCAATCCTGATGGCCTCCATGGGAATTTTGGAGGGTTTTTCCAGCCCAAATCCTGGCTGGGATTTTCCCTTGGAATATCAATCCTGATGGCCTCCATGGGAATTTTGGAGTAGTTTTTCCAGCCCAAATCCTGCCTGGGATTTCCCCTTTTGAAACTGGAATTTGGAGGTGTTTTTCCAACCTGAATCCAGCTCCGTGCTGTCAGCCAGCTCATTACTCTGAGAATTTAATCACCCTCCCATCCCTCTGGAGCACCTGGATGACCCCAAATTCCTGGGGGGACGACCCCAAATCCCCAGGGGACGACCCCAAATCCCCAGGGGACGACCCCAAATCCCCAGGGGACGACCCCACATCCCTGGGGGATGACCCCAAATCCCCGGGGGATGATCCCAAATCCCCAAGGGACGACCCCAAATTTCTGGGGGATGACCCCAAATTCCTGGGGGGATGACCCCAAATTCCTGGGGGATGATCCCAGATCCCCAAGGGACGACCCCAAATTTCTGGGGGATGATCCCAAATCCCCAGGGGATGACCCCAAATTCCCAGGGGATGACCCCAGATTCCTGGGGGATGATCCCAAATCCCCGGGGGATGATCCCAAATCCCAGAGCCGATCCCTGCTCCGTTGCAGGTCTGCCTGTCAGCAGTGGGGCTGGTGGGGGACCTGTGCCGAGCCCTGCAGTCCAACATCCTCCCCTTCTGCGACGAGGTGATGCAGCTGCTCCTGGAGAACCTGGGGGTGAGTGGGAGATTCCCGAGTAACAGTTGGATGCTCACTCTTCCCAGGGGAGTGGGAGGTGGGAGAAGCCTGGGAAAAGTGGGAGGAATTCTCCGGGAATGTCTCGTTCGTGTTTGGCGACGCCGCGCGGTTTGAACGGCGGCCAGGAGGTGCTAGGGGCAAGGGCTTTGGCTTCTGGGGGAATGTCTCATTTATCAGCTTGCTGAATTCCTAAATAAATTCCTTCTTGAATTCCTGAGTTCCTCCCAAATTCCTTCCTCTCTCCAATTCTGCATCGCTCCCACTCTCCCTGAATTTTTTTGGAATCCCTTCCTGAGTTCTTCAATTCATTCCTTCCAGAATTCCTTCCTTCCTTCCTGGATTCCTTAAAAATTCCTTCCTTCCTTCCTTCCAAATTCCTCCCTTCCTGTTGAATTCCTTCCTTCCAAATTCCTCCCTTCCTGTTGAATTCCTTCCTTCCAAATTCCTTTCTTCCTTCTGAATTCCTTCCTCCCTTTGCCTCCCTCTCCCACATTCCTGGGACATTTCCAGGCATTTTCCAACCCCTGGCTGTGCTTGCTCCAACACTTTACACCCTTCCACTGGAGAAACATTCTGAAACACCCCACACAAACCTCCTGGTGCAGCTTGAGGCCGTTCCCTCCTTTCCTTTGCCCCTTCCCACACTGATCCAGGACCTTTTTGGGATGGTTTTTTTCCCAGAACGAGAACGTGCACAGGTCGGTGAAGCCGCAGATCCTCTCGGTGTTCGGGGACATCGCCCTGGCCATCGGCGGCGAGTTCAAGAAGTACCTGGACGTGGTGCTCAACACCCTCCAGCAGGCATCCCAGGCCCAGGTGGACAAGGTGAGCTGTCCCCAGTCCCAGGGGACATTGCCAGGGCCTCACCTTGATGCCTGAAGAGGCTGGGCTGAGTTCAAGGAATAAAGCAGGGATTTATTAAAAGGCTTCAAGGATGAACCTTGAGCAGTACAAGAGCCTGGCTAAGGTTACACCCAAGATGGGCTCAGAGTCAGGAGTTTTCTCACTTTTTTAAGTTTTGGTTCATTTCCATCTTGGGGTTAATTGTCCAATTCCAGCTCCAGGTTATGCAGTCCCACCCTCGCACATTGCTCCCCTCAATTTGCTTTGTTCACACTTTTTGGGCCTTTTTGTTGTCTGCACTTTTTGGGCCTGAAGCTGCAGCGGTGTCCTTGGCTGTGGGGCTGGAAAAGGATTGTTTTGTGTGACTGAGCTGTGAGGAGAACCTGCTCAGGCTCTGTGTGAGCTCAGAGTCACACTCTGTGTGCAGGATCTGGAAAACACGAGAGCTGAACTGAGGGTGTCACTCACGCTGTCCCTGTGTCTGTCCCCAGTCCGACTACGACATGGTGGATTACCTGAACGAGCTGCGGGAGGGCTGCCTGGAGGCCTACACGGGCATCATCCAGGGGCTCAAGGGAGACCAGGAGAACGTGCACCGTGAGTGGGATCCACCCTGGGAACCATCCTGAAAATCGGCCACCTCCCGGAATCCTGGATATCCCCAAATACCCGATACAAACCTTCCTAGGCCTCCTTTTGGGGTCGTCACGTCCCTGCTCCTTCCCTTCCTTTAAAATCATCCAGTGTCACCTCCAAAGCACATCCCCCAGTGTCACACCCACCTGGTTTTGGGCATTTCTAACCCTTCCAGGGGAGAAATATTCCCAAATATCCCATACAGACCTGAGCCTCCTTTTGGCCTTGTCACATCCTTGTCACATCCCTTCCTTTAAAATCATCCAGTGTCACCTCCAAGCCACATCTCCCAGTGTCACATCCACACATTTCTAGGGCATTTCCTGGCATGGGGACTGCTCTGGGAGGTTGTTCCAATGTTTTGTAACTCTTCCAGTGGAGAAATATTCCCAATTACCCCATACAGATCTCCCTGAGCCTCCTTCTGGGGTTGTCACATCCCTTCCTTTAAAATCATCCAGTGTCACCTCCAAGCCACATCCTCCAGTGTCACACCCACCTGGTTTTGGGCATTTCTAACCCTTCCAGTGGAGAAATATTCCCAAATATCCCATACAGATCTCCCTGAGCTTCCTTTTGGGGTTGTCACATCCCTTCCTTTAAAATCATCCGGTGTCACTCCAAGCCACATCCCTCAGTGTCACAGCCACACATTTCTAGGGCATTTCCTGGCACGGGGACTGCTCTGGGAGGTTGTTCCAATGTTTTGTAACTTTCTGTGGAGAATTATTCCCAAATATCCCATACAGATCTCCCTGAGCCTCCTTTTGGGGTTGTCACATCCCTTCCTTTAAAATCATCTGGTGTCACCTCCAAACCCCATCTCCTCTTTTGCCCTTCCTCCCCCGAATCCCTTTTCCCCCATGAATTCCCTTTTTTCCTTTTCCCCTTAATCCCATGAACTCCCTTTTCTCCTGTTGATTCCCCGAATTCCCTTTTTTCCCTGAATTCCCAGTGCCACATCCCCACATTCCTGGGACATTTCCAGGCATCCAGGACTCCCCCTGATCCTCCTTTTGGGGTTCTCACATCCCTGCCCCATCCCTCCAAACCCTCAGCGCGGGAAAACACCAAAAACCCCAAACAATCCAGGATCACTTCCCCTCCCAGAGGGAGGATCCAGGTGGGACCCAGGCTGGTTTTTGGGAGCATCCCAAACATTCCCAAAGTTCTGACCAGGCCTTTCCCCTGCAGCTGACGTGATGCTGGTGCAGCCCAGGGTGGAATTCATCCTGTCCTACATCGACCACATCGCGGGGGACGAGGATCACACGGACGGGGTGGTGGCCTGCGCCGCCGGGCTCATAGGGTGAGGCCTCCCCACCCCGTTCCTGCCAGGAAAAACCCTGGCATCTGCCCTTTTTCCTGCCTCTCTGAGGGTTTTAGGGTCAGTTTTGGGGTTGGAGTTTGGCTCCAGGTGTGAAGGGATTCGCAGGTGAGAGAATCATCCCAAAAATGCCAGATTTAGGATTTTCCCAGGAGTTCAGAACAGAGAAAATCCCTCATCCTTAGGGATCAGAGAAAGCCAGGTTAAAATCCTGGGATCTGCCCTTTTTCCTGCCTGTCTGATGTTTTTAGGGTCAATTTTGGGGTTGAGCTTTGGGTGTTAGGCTCAAGGTGTGAAGGGATTCACAGGTTAGAGAATGTTCACAAAAATGCCAGATTTAGGATTTTCACAGGAGTTCATAACCCAAAAAAACCTCTTATCCTTAGGGAGCAGAGAAAGCCAGGTTAAAATCCTGGGATCTGCCCTTTTTCCTGCCTCTCTGAGGGTTTTAGGGTCAGTTTTGGGGTTGGAGTTCAGTTGCAGGTGTGAAGGGATTCACAGGTGACAAAATCATCACAAAAATCCCAGATTTAGGATTTTTCCAGGAGTTCAGAACCCCAAAACCCCCATCCTTAGGGAACAGAGAAATCCAGGTTAAAATCCTGGGATCTTCCCTTTTTCCTGCCTCTCTGAAGGTTTTAGGGTCAATTTTGGGGTTGGAATTTGGGTGTTAGGCTCAAGGTGGGAAGGGATTTCGCAGGTGAGAGAATCATCCCAAAAATGCCAGATTTAGGATTTTTCCAGGAGTTCAGAACCCAAAACCCCCATCCTTAGGGAGCAGAGGAAGCCAGGTTAAAATCCTGGGATCTGCCCTTTTTCCTGCCTCTCTGAGGGTTTTCGGGTCAGTTTTGGGGTTGGAGTTTGGCTCCAGGTGTGAAGGGATTCACAGGTGAGAGAATCATCCCAAAAATGCCAGATTCAGGATTTTCCAGGATTTTAGAACCCAAAACTCTCTCATCTTTAGGGAACAGAGAAATCCAGGTTAAAATCCTGGGATCTGCCCTTTTTCCTGCCTCTCTGGGGGTTTTAGGGTCAGTTTTGGGGTTGGAGTTTGGCTCCAGGTGTGAAGGGATTCACAGGTGAGAGAATGTTCACAAAAATGCCAGATTTAGGATTTTCACAGGAGTTCAGAACACAAAAAATCCCTCATCCTTAGGGAGCAGAGAAATCCAGGTTAAAATCCTGGAATCTGCCCTTTTTTCCTGCCTGTCTGATGTTTTTAGGGTCAATTTTGGGGTTGAGCTTTGGGTGTTAGGCTCAAGGTGGGAAGGGATTTCGCAGGTGAGAGAATCATCCCAAAATGCCAGATTTAGGATTTTCACAGGAGTTCAGAACACAAAACTCCCTCAGCCTTAGGGAACAGAGAAAGCCAGGTTAAAATCGTGGAATCTTCCCTTTTTCCTGCCTCTCTGAGGGTTTTAGGGTCAGTTTTGGGGTTGGAGTTTGGCTCCAGGTGTGAAGGGATTCACAGGTGAGAGAATCATCACAAAAATCCCAGAATTAGGATTTTTCCACAACTTTAGAACCCAAAAAACCTCTTAACCTTAGGGATCAGAGAAATCCAGCTTAAAATCCTGGGATCTGCCCTTTTTCCTGCCTGTCTGATGTTTTTAGGGTCAATTTTGGGGTTGAGCTTTGGGTGTTAGGCTCAAGGTGTGAAGGGATTCACAGGTTAGAGAATGTTCACAAAAATGCCAGATTTAGGATTTTTCCACGACTTTAGAACCCCAAAACCCCCATCCTTAGGGAACAGAGGAATCCAGGTTAAAATCCTGGCATCTGCCCTTTTTCCTGCCTCTCTGAGGGTTTTAGGGTCAGTTTTGGGGTTGCAGTTTGGCTCCAGGTGTGAAGGGATTCACAGGTGAGAGAATGTTCACAAAAATCCCAGATTTAGGATTTTCACAGGAGTTCAGAACCCAAAAAATCTCTTATCCTGAGGGAACAGAGGAAGCCAGCTTAAAATCCTGGGATCTGCCCTTTTTCCTGCCTCTCTGAGGTTTTTAGGGTCAGTTTTGGGGTTGGAGTTTGGCTCCAGGTGTGAAAGGATTCACAGGTGAGAGAATCATCCCAAAAATGCCAGATTTAGGATTTTCCCAGGAGTTTAGAACCCAAAACCCCCCATCCTTAGGGAACAGAGGAAGCCAGGCTGAGCTTTTTTCATTTCTCCTGCTGAATTTAAGGAAAATTATGGAAAAATCAACATTTGGCCGAGAATTGGATCATTTTAAATCCAAAATTCCCCAAAATCAGCCCCCTTGACCGGCATTTTTTGGTTTTTTTCCCAATTTTCCTCTGCCTCCAGGGATTTGTGTACAGCTTTTGGGAAGGATGTCCTGAAATTAGTAGAAGCCAGACCCATGATCCACGAACTGCTAACGGAAGGGAGGAGATCCAAGACGAACAAAACGAAAACCCTCGCCACCTGGGCCACGAAAGAGCTGAGGAAACTCAAGAACCAAGCTTGGTGAGGGCTCATCCCCATTTTTTTCCCACCTCAAAAAATCCTGGAATTAGCTCAGCTTGGCCTTGCAAGAGCCACAATCCCAAATTTGTTTTGCATGGGGTTGTTTTCTTGGGTTTTGTGGGAAAAAAAATCGAGTTTTTCCCCATTTTTTTTCTTCTGGGATTTGGGCTGTTGAGGTTTTTTTTTTGTGTAATCCTGGAATTGTTAAAGTTGGGAAAGTCTCCAAGATTGAATCCAGCCCCGGAGCCACATCCTCACATTTTTAAACACTTCCAGGGCTGTAATTCCCTAAATTCCCTTTTTTCCTCTAAATTCCCTTTTCCTGCTGAATTCCCTTTTTTCCTCTTGATTATCTGAATTCCCTTTCATCCCCTTTTTCCCTTTCATGCCCTTTTTCCCTTTCATCCCCTTTTCCCCCCCTGATTCCCCTTTTTTTTCCTGAATCCCATTTTCCCCCTTAATTCCCTGAATTCTCTTTTTTCTCTGAATTCCCTTTCCCCCCTTTTTTCCCCCAAATCCCTGGAATCTCCTTTTTCCCCTGATTTCCTTTTTCCCCCCATTTCCCCCTGAATTCCCTTTTTTCATCTTGATTATCTGAATTCCCTTTCATCCCCTTTTTCCCTTTCATGCCCTTTTTCCCCCCTGATTTTCCTTTTTTCCTGAATTCCCTTTTTTCCTCTTAATTCCCTGAATCCCATTTTCCCCTTAATTCCCTGAATTCCCTTTTTCCTCCTGACTCCACTTTTTTCTCTGAGTTCCTTTTTTCCCCTTAATCCCTGGAATCCCTTTTCCCCCCATTTTCCCCTCAATTCCCTTTCCCCCTTCCTTTTCCCCTTCCCATTTTTTCCCTCAAATCCCCCTTTTTTTCCCTCAAATCCCATTTTTTCCCCTCCAAATCCCATTTTTTCCCCTCCAAATCCCATTTTTTCCCTTCCAAATCCCATTTTTTCCCCTTAATTCTCTTTTTTCTCTGAGTTCCCTTCCCCCCTTTTTTCCCCCATTCTCCCCTCAATTCCTTTTCCCCTTGAATTCCCCAAATCCATTTTTCCCCTCCAAATCCCATTTTTCCCCTTAATTCTCTTTTTTCTCTGAGTTCCCTTTCCCCCTTTTTTCCCCTTAATCCCTGCAATCTCCTTTTCCCCCATTTCCTTTTTCCCCCTCAATTCCTTTTCCCCCTTTAATTCCCCAAATCCATTTCCCCCCTCAAAATCCCATTTTCCCCCATAAATCCCATTTTTCCCCCCTTTTTTTCCAGATCTGTTACCATTGGGACGACACCTGAGGACCCCCACTGGATTAAAAAAAAAACCAACAACAACAACACCAAGAAAAAACAAAAAAAAGGAAAAATCTCCAATTTCCTACAAAACCCCCCAAAACCCCCGGGAGTGAGGACGTGTGCGGAATGTTTGGGAATGAGAGGATGCTGAGGATGAGTGAGTGAGGCTCGGAACAAAAATCCCAACTTTTGGTGACCCCCGGCGTCCAGGAGGGGAATTCTGTGCCCCAAAAATTCCAATGAAAATAAAAAAGGGGAGAAAAAAGCAAAATTCCCAACAGCCCGAGAGTGGCTGAGCTCGGAGGAGAAAACGAGGGAAAAACGGGGAAAATTGGGATTCAGGTGGTGCTCGGTGAGGGTTTGGCTGCTGGAGAGAGAGAGAGAGAGAAAGAAAGTGGAAAATTGGGAATTTCCATGGATTTGGGATTTTCCATTAATTTGGGATTTTCCATGCAATTGGGATTTTCCATGAATTTGGGATTTTCCATGAATTTGGGATTTCCCAGGGATTTTCCCATGAATTTGGGATTTCCCAGGCAATTGGGATTTCTCCATGAATTTGGGATTTTCCATGCAATTGGGATTTCCCAGGCATTTGGGATTTCCCATGGATTTGGGATTTTCCATTAATTTGGGATTTCCCAAGCAATTGGGATTTCCCAGGCAATTGGGATTTTCCAAGAATTCAGGATTTCCCAGGCAATTGGGATTTTCCATGAATTTGGGATTTCCCAGGGATTTTCCCATGAATTTGGGATTTCCCAGGCATTTGGGATTTTCCTTGGATTTGGAATTTCCCCATGAATTTGGGATTTTCCAAGAATTTGGGATTTCCCCGGCAATTGGGATTTTCCAAGAATTTGGGATTTCCCATGGATTTGGGATTTCCCAGGCATTTGGGATTTTCCAGGAATTTGGGAATCTTCGGGATGAGGCAAATCCCAAAGGAGACAGAAGGAATTTCAAGAGGAGTGAGTGTGTGTGAGTGAGTTCAAATCCACATTCTCAACTTCCCAAAAAAAACAACAACAACAACAAAAAAATTTCAATTTCATCGCAGTTTCTCTTTTTTTTCCCCCCAAAACCACAAAAAAAAAATTAAAATTCTGGGGGAAAAACAACAAAAAAAGACAAAAAAAATCTAAAATACACAAAATTCCAAAATTTAAGGGTTCAGCTGTTGCATTTCATAACTGAGGTTCAGGCGGTAAGAGATGGGGAATAAAAAAGTAGAAAAAGAGGGGAAAAAATAATAAAAAAAAGACAAAAAAAATTTAAGGAAAGTCGCTTTTTTTTAGGGATTTTATTTTTAGGGAATGCTGAATGTTTGGAGCTCTTGGCTTGTCCTGCTCAGCAACAAAAGCGCCTTTCCTTCCTTAAATATTCAACTGTGAATGTAAAAATGGGGGGAAAAAAACCACAATTTTGCAGGGAATAAAAAAATCCATTTGTCCAGCTTCAAAAATTCCAAAAAAAATCCAAAAAGTCAGAAAAAAAACCCGGAAAAAATCAGATTTTTTTTGGAAAAAATGCTGCAAATTGGGAAAAGAGATCTCCTGACTCGGACTGTAGCAGAATCAAAATTGTGCCAAAGAGTTGGAAAAAAAGAAATAAATAAAAATATGCACGAAAAGAAGGAAAAATTCACAAATTTAGGTGATGTTTGGACAAAATTTGGGGATTTGAAGCCGTTTATTTGGAATTATTTGGGATTTTTGTTTTGCTTTCTCGGGGCTCCGTTCGGATCAGGCTCGATGTGGTTTTCCTGCACTTGAAAAACCCAAAAAAACCCCACAAAAACCACAAAAACGCACGAAGGAAAAAAGGAAAAAACAGGAAAAAAAAAAGGAAAAAAAAAGAAATTTATAGAAAATATATAAATATATAACTTGAGTTGAGCTGACAACGCCGGCGCTTGTAAAAGGTTTCTATTTTTCCACTGCAGTTGAAGATGAATAAAATGGTGTCAAACATTCCCCAATATTTTCCTTTTTTTTTCTTTTTTTTTTTGGGATATTCTTGGCTCTTTTCCAGGGGGGTAAAAAAAAAAAAAAAAATTGGGATTTTTCCTGGATTTTTGGGGGATTTTTCCTGGATTTTGGGGGATTTTTCCTGGATTTTTCCTGGATTTTGGGAGGTTTTTTCCCCCGTGAATCCCCAAGGAATTCTTCTTTGTCGGGAGCGGAATTTTTCCTCTGGGAAAAGGAAAAAAAAGGGGGGGAAAAAATAAAAAAAATAATTAAAAAATGAAGATTTTGTTTTGTTTAGGATGTTCAGGGTTTGCAGATTTGGAATTTTCGCTTCGGTTGCAGCTCCCAGGAGGTGGCGGGGAAGCTCCTGGGAGGGGGAGCAGGAAAACCGGGCAGGATTTGCTTCTGCAAGGTGGAATTGGAATTTTAGTTCCATTTTTCCCTTTTATTTTATTTTTTAGTTCCATTTTTCCCTTTCATTTTTCATTTTTCCCTTTATTTTATTTTTTAGTTCCATTTTTCCCTTTCATTTTTCATTTTTCCCCTTGATTTTTGCCTTTCTTCTTTAATTTTTCTTCTTTCTTTCCTTTCGTTTTTCCCTTTCATTTTTCATTTTTCCCTTTTATTTTTCATTTTTCCCTTTATTTTATTTTTTAGTTCCATTTTTTCCCTTTCATTTTTCATTTTTCCCTTGATTTTTGCCTTTTTTCTTTAATTTTTCTTATTTTTTTCCTTTCATTTTTCCCTTTCATTTTTCCCCTTTATTTTATATTTTAGTTTCATTTTCCCCTTGATTTTATTTTTTAGTTTCAGTTTTCCCTTTCATTTTTTTATTTTTATTTTTTTTCAAATTTTATTTTCATTTTTTTCCCCTCCATTTTTCCCTTTTTCTTTAATTTTTTTTTTTTTCCTTTCATTTTTTCCCTTTTCCCTTTCATTTCTTTTTTTTTTTTTGGGCTTCCTTCTTTTTTTTTTTTCTTTTTTCTCTTTCATTTTCCCTTTCATTTTTCCCCTTTATTTTATTTTTTAGTTCCATTTTTCCCTTTCATTTTTCCCTTTATTTTATTTTTTAGTTTCATTTTTTCCCTTTCATTTCTCATTTTTCCTCTTGATTTTTGCCTTTTTTCTTTCATTCTTCTTTTTTTCCTTTCATTTTTCCCTTTCATTTTTCATTTTCCCTTAATTTTATTTTTTAGTTTCATTTTTCCCTTTCATTTTTCATTTTTCCCTTTTTTTATTTATTTTAATTTTTTCCTCCATTTTTCTTCCTTTTTTTTCCATTCTTTTCCTCCCTATTTTTCTTCTTTTTTTTTCCCCATTCCTTCTAATTTTTTCCTTTTTCTCTTCATTTATTTCAATTTTTTCTCCATTTTCCTTCTTTTTTTCCATTCTTTTCCTCCCTATTTTTCTTCTTATTTTTCCCTTTTTCTCTTCATTTATTTCAAATTTTTTTCTCCATTTTTCTTCCTTTTTTCCATTCTTTTCCTCCCTATTTTTCTCCTCATTTTTCCCATTTCTTCTCATTTTTTCCTCTTTTTTTTCTTTTATTTCCATTTTTCCCCATTTTTCTTTTTCTCCCTATTTTCCCTCTTAATTTTTCCCCATCCTTTCTAATTTTTCCCTTTTATTTTTCATTTATTTCAATTTTTTCCATTTTTTTTTCCATTCTTCTTTTCCCTATTTTTCATCTTATTTTTTCCCATTCCTTCTAGTTTTTCCCTTTTTCTTTTCATTTATTTCAAATTTTTTCTCCATTTTCCTTCTTTTTTTCCATTCTTTTCCTCCCTATTTTCCTCCTCATTTTCCCCATCCCTTCTAATTTCCCCTCATTTTTTTTCATTTATTTCAATTTTTTTCCTCATTTCCTTCATTTTTCCATCTCCCCTTCCCATTTTTCCCATTCTTTTTGTTTTCCCCACCATTTTTTTCCATTTTTGGTTGATTTTCCCCCATTTTTCCCATTCTTTTTGTTTTCCCCCCCATTTTTTTCCATTTTTTCGTTGATTTTCCCCCATTTTTCCATCTCCCCTTCCCATTTTTCCCATTCTTTTTGTTTTCCCCCCCATTTTTTTCCATTTTTTCGTTGATTTTCCCCCATTTTTCCCATTCTTTTTGTTTTCCCCATTTTTTTCCATTTTTGGTTGATTTTCCCCCATTTTTCCCATTCTTTTTGTTTTCCCCCCATTTTTTCCCATTTTTGGGTGATTTTCCCCCATTTTTCCTCCTCCCTTCCCTTTGGTTTCCCGTTTCTGGCGCTCCCGGCTCGTACAGGGTATCAGACATGAATGTGCCTTCAGTGCTCTGCCCATGGCGCAGAACCGACAAAACCGACCCAAAAAACCCCAAAAAAACCCCAAAAAATCCCAAATCCGAGTGAAAAACCCGCTGGGATCCCTCCCTGCGACGCCTTTTGCTTTTCCTGCGGGCCGGGGGCGGCGATTCCCAGAGGTGGAACAGAAACGAGAGAAAAGTGGAGGAAAAAATACAAAAAAACTCTGGAAAAATGGAATTTAAACGAGTGAAAACGTGGAATTGAACGACGGAAAAAATGGGATTAAATGACTGAAAAAATGGAATTAAATGAAAAAATGGAATTAAATGACTGAAAAATATGGAATTAAATGACTGGAAAAATGGAATTTAACAATGGAAAAATGGAATTGAATGACTGAAAAATGGAATTGAACAATGGAAAAATTGAATTTAATGATGGAAAAATGGAATTGAACAATGGAAAAAATGGAATTGAATGAAAAAATGGAATTTGAACAATGGAAAAAATGGAATTAAACAACGGAAAAATGGAATTAAACAATGAAAAAATGGAATTTAACAACGGAATAAATGGAATGAAATGGAATTGAATTATGGAAAAAATGGAATTTAACGATGGAAAAATGGAATTAAACAACGGGAAAAATGGAATTAAACAACGGAAAAAATGGAATTGAATGATGGAAAAAATGGAATTGAACAATGGAAAAAATGGAATTGAATGATGGAAAAAATGGAATTAAACAACTGAGAAAATGGAATTAAACAACTGAGAAAATGGAATTGAACGATGGAAAAATGGAATTGAATGAGAAAATGGAATTGAATGACTGAAAAATGGAATTAAAACAACGGAAAAAATGGAATTGAACGACGGAAAAAATGGAATTGAACGACGGAAAAAATGGAATTGAATGACTGAGAAAATTGAATTGAACAATGGAAAAAAGAATTTGAACGAGTGAAAAATGGAATTGAACGATGGAAAAATGGAATCGAACAACGGAAAAAATGGAATTGAACGACGGAAAAAATGGACTTGAATGACGGAAAAAATGGACTTGAATGAGAAAACGGAATTAAAACAACTGAAAAAATGGAATTTGAATGACGGAAAAATGGAATTGAACGATGGAAAAATGGAATTAAACGACTGAAAAAACGGAATTAAGCAACTGAGAAAATGGAATTTAACGACTGAAAAATGGACTTGAACAATGGAAAAATGGAATTGAACGACTGAAAAAACAGAATTAACTGGAAAAATGGAATTGATGGAAAAATGGACTTGAAGGAGTGAGAAATGGGATTCCAGAGGCAGGAGCCGTTCCCGGGCGGGAGGAGCCGAGCGGCGCCGGGGCCGGGGCCGGTTCGGGCTCCGGCCGAGGCAGCGCAGAATAAACCGAGAGTGGTGCAACGGCGCGGCTCTGCCTCCTCTCTGGGCTTTGGGGCTTTAGTGGGGTTTTAGTGGGGTTTTAGTGGGGTTTGGGGCTTTTTTTGGGGTTTTTTGGGGTTTTTTGGGGTTTTTAGTGGGGCTTTTTTGGGGGCTTTCAGGGGTTTGGGTTTTGAAAGGTTTTTTAGGGGGTTTGAGGGGCTTTTGGGGTATTTTTTTTGGTTTTTGGGGTTTTTAGAAGGGTTTTTAGTGGGGCTTTGAGGGCTTCTTTTGGGGTTTTTGGAATTTTTGAGAGGGTTTTTTTGTTATTTTTGCTTTTGAAGGGTTTTGGGGTTTGGAGCTTCTTTTTTTTACTTTTGAAAAGGTTTTAGTGGGGGTTTTTTTTTGGGGTTTTTGGTGATTTTTTGCTTTCTGAAGGGTTTTTAGTGGGGGTTTGAGGGCTTTTTTTGGGGCTTTTTTGGGGTTTTTGAAGGGTTTTAGTTTTTCAGGGCTTTTTTTAGGGGTTTTGGGTTTTGACAAGCGTTTTGGGGGTTTTGGTTCTTTTTTCTTTTTGGGTTTTAGTGGAGGTTTGAGGGCTTTTTTGGGGTTTTTAGAAGGGTTTTTAGTGGGGGTTTCAGGGCTTTTGGGGTGGAGGTTATTTTTTTGCTTTTTGAAGGGTTTTTAGTGGGGTTTTGAGGGGTTTTTTTGGGGGTTTTTTTGGTTATTTTTTTGCCTTTTGAAGGGTTTTTAGTTGGGGGTATTGAGGGCTTTTTTGGGGGGTTTTTTTGGGTTTTTTTTTGCTTTCTCAAGGGTTTTTAGTGGGGGTTTCAGGGCTTTTTTTGGGGTTCTTTCTGGCTTTATAAAGGGTGTTTGGGGGCCATTTTAGGTCCTTTTTGGGGGATTTTGAGGGCTTGTTTGGTTTGGTTTTTTTTGCTGAAGAGTTTTTAAGGGCAGTCTGGGGGGTTTCTGGGGGCCTTTTTTGGGGGTTTTGAAGACTTTTTGGGGGTTTGTTTTGGCTTTTTGAAGAGTATTTTGAGGCCTTTTTAAGGCCATTTTTGGGGGCTTTGGGGGCCTTTTTCAGGGGTTTTGAGGGCTTTTTTTGGTTTTTTGGGGGGTTTTGTTCTTCTTGGGTTTGTTCTTTTTTGGTGGGTTTTTTGGGGCCTTTTTGGACGTTTCAGAGATTATTTTGTGGGCGATTGGGCTTTTGGGAGGAATTTTTGGGACCTTTTTTGAGGGTGGGCTGGGGGTTTTGTGTTTCTTTTTCCGGGGGCTTTTTGGGGGGGGTTTTTTGGGGGGATTTTTGGAGAGATTTTTGGGGTGGTTCCAGGCTGCATCTCGAGGAATTTCCTCCTCAAATCCAACCCTCGTCGATCCCGGGTGGGTATGGATCGAACTCTTCCAGCATTTTTGGGGATTTCTGGGTGCCTTTTTTGGGCTGCATCGCCAGGAATTTGGCGGTGCTGGAGATGCTGGATTCTGGGGTTCCCACATTCCCAAAGATTCCTGGAGATGAAAATTCCCAAATTCCTGAAAATTCAGCTCCATCAGCAGCTCGAGGCCCCCAAATCCTTTTCCCTCGGGATGAATCCCTCATCCCCCACAACCCCAAAACTCCAGCTCTGCCTTAATTAATTAACCTTTAATTAATTAATTAATTAATTTTAAAAATAATTAAAATGATAATTCATTAATTAATTAATTAATCAAATTATCAATTAGCAAAGAAACCATCCCAGGGCTCTCCTCCAGCTCCACAAAACCCCAAGAAAACCCCGGGCAGGATCCATTTATTCCCCTCCCAAACCAGACACGAAAAACCCCACTTTTATTTTCATTTCCCCAAATTTTTTTTTTTTTTTTAAATTTTTTTTTTTTAATTTTATTTTCATTTTTTCCCTGCTGCCTCATTTCCCGGGAGCCTCTGCCAGGCTCCTGCCCCCGCTCGGAGACGCCGTGGGAGGCGAGCGCCGAGCTCGCGTTTCCTCTCCGGGGGAGCCTCGGAGGCAGCACTGGTGCCATCTGTGCCTGTGTCACCGGTGCCATCTGGATCATTCCACCCCGATTCATCCAGGAGCCCTGGGGTCTCACACCGAAAGATCATTCATTTTCTTTGGAAAAGTCATTTCCCTCAGGGATCAGCAGCTCCCAGGATTATTCCCAGGAGCAGCTCCCAGGTTTATCCAGGAGTGGTTTGATGCTCTCTACCCCCTAACAGAGAAGGAAAGCTGATTTTCTTTGGAAAAAGTGGAGAAAAGGATCCATGAATGGATTTTGGAGCCTCAGAGGTGGCAGCGCTGTGTCACCGGTGCCATCTGTGCCACCACCCCGGCCCGGGGACACGATTATTCTCATTCCTGGATCATTCCTGGGATCATTCCCAGGATCAGCGGCTCCCAACGCTGGATTCATCCAGGAGCAGCCTGGTGGTCTCAGCTGCCATTGAAAGAAAAGGAAAATCTCATTTTCTTTGGAAAAAGCCTGGTGGTCTCAGCTGCCATTGAAAGAGGAGGAAAATCTCCTGGGATTTTCCCGGGTTTTGGAAAATCCCTAAAAGAGGAGAAAAAAGCTGGGAAAAATGAGCCATGAGTAGATTTTGGAGCCTCGAGGTGACAGGTGTGTCACTGTGCCATCAGTGGGACACGCTCATTCCTGGATCATTCCCGGATCCATTTATCCAGGACCACCCCAAAGCCCGGGGACACCAAGATTCATTCCTGGGACACGATTCCCGGGATTATTCCCAGGATCAGCGGCTCCCAGCGCTGGATTCATCCAGGAGCAGCCTGGTGGTCTCAGCTGCCAAATGAAAGAAAGGAAAATCTCATTTTCTTGGGAAAAAGTGGAAAAAATGAGCCAGGAGTGGATTTTGGAGCCTCTGAGGTGGCAGCGCTGTGTCACCGGTGCCATCCATGCCACCACCCCAGCCTGGGGACACTGAGATTATTCCCGGGATTATTCCCAGGATTTCCCGGGATCATTCCCAGGATCAGCAACTCCCGACGCTGATGCGCTGAGCTCCCACCTAAAAGAGGAGGAAAAGCTGATTTTCTTTGGAAAAGTGGCAGAAATGAGCCAGGAGTGGCTTTTGGAGCCTTGGAGGTGACATCAGCCACCCGTGCCACCACCCTGGCCTGGGGACACCGTGATTATTCCCGGGATTTTTATTCCTGGGATTATTCAGCAGCTCCCGACGTGGATTTATCCAGGAGCAGGCTGATGGTCTCAGCTACTCCCTAGAAGAGAAGGAAAAGCGGATTTTCCTTGGAAAAGGAGGGAAAACAAGCCACGAGTGGATTTTGGAGCCTCAGAGGTGACACCAACCATCAGTGCCACCACCCTGGCCTGGGGACACCGTGATTATTCCCAGGATCAGGAAATTCCCACATGGATTTATCCAGGAGCCTTTTCTGTGTCCAGGCCGATGCTCTGAGCTCCCACCCCAGGGAAAAGCGGATTTTCCTTGGAAAAGGAAGGAAAAACAAGCCACGAGTGGATTTTGGAGCCTCGGATGTCCCACCACCCTGGCCTGGGGACGTGATTATCCCAGGGAAATTCCTTTTATCCAGGCTTTTTCTGTCACCCGGAGGGGAAAAGGAAGGAAAAACAAGACACCTGGATGTCCCAGGCGGTCTCGCCACCCACCTCTGCAATGTGATTTTCCAGTGGAGAAAAACGTTGGGAAGAGGGGAAAACAAGGAGCGAGGGGGGTTCCTGGTGCTCCCCTTTTCTCCTCGATGGAGCTCCACGGAAAACCCTTGGGAGGAGCAGGAGGATGCCCAGGTTGGGTCCACAGAGGCTCTGGGGACCCCAAATCCCCCAAATCCCAGTGGGGAGAGCCAATTCCAGCAGCTCGGAGCTGTCCTGCCTCCCCCTGCTCCTCCTCCTCCCACCGCGACCCTGGCACGGCTCCGGTTTGTCCCCAGCTCCCGGAGTCCATCCTGCATCCATCGGGGCGCTCCGGGATGTTTTTCCTCCCGAATTCACTCCCGACCCGACGGAAATCCTTCATCTGTGCTTCAAAGCCGGTCCTCGGCTGGAGCGGCCGCTCGGGGCTGGTTCGGGGCCCGGTTTGGGGCAGATCCCGTCCCTGTGGACCTCTCCAGACCCCTCCGGATCCCCCCGGACCCCTCCGGATCCCCTGGATCCCCCCGGACCCCTCTGGATCCCCCCGGATCCCTCCGGACCCCGGATCCCCCCGGATCCCTCTGGATCCCCCCGGATCCTTCCAGATCTCCCCGGATCCCCGGACCCCTCCGGATCCCCCCGGATCCCCTGGATCCCCCGGATCCCCCGACCCCCTCGGATCCCCCGGATCCCCTGGATCCCCCGGATCCCCTCCGATCCCCCGGATCCCCCAGACCCTCCGGATCCCCCGGACCCCCTGGACCCCTCTGGATCCCCCCGATCCCCCCGGATCCCTCCGGACCCCCCGGATCCCCTGGATCCCCCCGGACCCCTCCGGATCCCCCTGGATCCCCCCGGATCCCTCCGGATCCCCCCGGATCCCTCTGGATCCCCCTGGATCCCCCCGGATCCCCCCGGACCCCTCCGGACCCTCCGGATCCCCCTGGATCCCTCCAGATCCCTCCGGATCCCCGGATCCCCCAGACCCTTCTGGATCCCCCCGGATCCCCCGGATCCCCGGACCCCTCCCCTGGATCCCCTGGATCCCCCAGATCTCCCGGATCCCCGGACACCCCCGATCCCCAGATCCCCCCGACCCCCCGGATCCCCCGGATCCCTCCGGATCCCCCCGGATCCCCCCGATCCCCCGGATCCCCCCGGATCCCCCAGATCCCCCCGGACCCCTCCGGATCCCCCCGGATCCCTCTGGATCCCTCCAGACCCCTCTGGATCCCTCCAGATCCCCCCGGATCCCCCTGGTCCCCCTGGATCCCTGGATCCCCGGACCCCTCTCTGGATCCCCCCCCCTCTGGATCCCCCCGGATCCCTCTGGATCCCACCCCCTCGGCTGACGTTCCAGGCCCTCTCTGCCTTCCCCAGGGCCCAGGGCCATTCCCTGCTGGAAATCCCAACCAGGCGTCGGTGCCCCCCTGGCATTGCCCCCCTCCCCAAAATATTCCCGGCCTCGCGATGCGGTTTGAGCTCCCACGGGAAATCTCCTGGGATCCCGACATCCCTGGGCGGTGCCCCCCAATGCCAGGGGTCTGTCCAGGGCCTGGATTCCCCTCCAGGATGCCCAGTCTGGGTTGGGAATCCCAGTTTGAAGCTCCCAGTTTGAGGCTTTGCTCCCTTTGATTCTCCTGCTGGGACCCCAAACCCCGAGCCGCATTTTCCAGCGGTTCCTTTGCCACACTCAGCACCAGGATTTCTCCGTGCTGCCATCCCCCAGCTCAGCTTTGGGAGCCAGATCCCCTCCAGGATGCCCAGTCTGGATTGGGAATCCCAGTTTGAAGCTCCCAGTTTGAGGCTTTGCTCCGTTCAGTTGTCCTGCTGGGACCCCAAACCCCGAGCCGCATTCTCCAGCGGTTGCTTTGCGCCCCAGTGCCAGAGCCACACTCAGCACCAGGATTTCTCTGCACTGCCATCCCCCAGCTCAGCTTTGGGGCCGGATCCCCCAGGATGCCCAGTCTGGGTTGGGAATCCCAGTTTGAAGCTCCCAGTTTGAGGTTTTGCTCCCTTTGATTCTCCTGCTGGGACCCCAAGCCCCGAGCTGCGTTTTCCAGCGGTTCCTTTGCCACACTCAGCACCAGGATTTCTCCTCGCTGCCATCCCCCAGCTCAGCTTTGGGGCCGGATCCCCCTGGTGCCCATCCCTGGGGCTGGGAATCTTTGAAGCTCCTCAGTTTGAGGCCTTGCGGCAGGGATTTTGGAATGTTGGGACCCCCACAGATCCCCTTTTCCCCATCCCTTTGCGGCTCAGCACCCGTTTCTCAGGCCCCAGCTCAGAAATCCTCTCAGGATGCCCACTGGGGGTTGGGAATCCCAGCTTGTGGGTCTGTTTGCCCTTCAGTTGTCCTGCTGGGTCTGTCCCTGAGCTGCGTTTCCAGCGGTTCCTTCCGTGCTCAGCACCAGGTTTGTCCGTGCCATCCCCTGTCCAGCTGGGGGTCTGTCTGTGCAGGATGGTCTGTCGGATTGGGAATCCCAGGCTCTGTCCTGGGGGTCTGTGGGCACTGTGGTGGCAGTGACCCTCACCCAGGGGTCTGTCCATGCCGTGGGTCTGTCCATGCACGGGTCTGTCTGTGCCGTGGGTCTGTCCGTGCCAAGGGTCATTCCAGGCTCTGTCCTGGGGATCTGTGGTGGCAGTGACCCTCACCCGGGGGTCTCTCCATGCTGTGGGTCTGTCCGTGCCATTCCAGGGTCTGTCCTGGGGATCTGTGGGCACTGTGGTGGCAGTGCCCCCTCTGGGGGGCTGCAGGGGTCTGTCTGTGCCATGCGGTCATTCCAGGCTCTGTCCTCAGCCACCAGGCTGGCAGTGACCCCATCACCAGGATTTCTGCAGGGGCCATGTCCCCAGCTCAGTTTGGTCTGTCCCCCTCAGTGCCATTCCAGGCTCTATCCTGGGGATTTGCAGGCACTGGGATGGCAGTGACCCCTCCCGGGGGTCTCTCCGTGCCATGGGTCTGTTGGTGCCATTCCAGGCTCTGTCCTGGGGGTCTGTGGTGGCAGTGACCCCCATCCCGGGGGTCTGTCCGTGCCAGGAGTCTGTCCGTGCCATTCCAGGCTCTGTCCTGGGGATTTGCAGGCACTGGGATGGCAGTGACCCCCATCCCGGGGGTCTGTCCGTGCTGTGGTTTTGTCCGTGCCATTCCAGGCTCTGTCCTCAGGCACAAGGGTGGCAGTGACCCCTCTGGGGGGCTGCAGGGGTCTGTCTGTGCCATGCGGTCATTCCAGGGTCTGTTCTCGGCCACCAGGCTGGCAGTGACCCTCACCCGGGGGTCTGTCCGTGCCGTGGGTCTGTCGGTGCCATTCCAGGGTCTGTCCTGGGGATCTGTGGTGGCAGTGACCCCCATCCCGGGGGTCTGTCCATGCCATTCCAGGGTCTGTGGGCACTGTGGTGGCAGTGACCCTGTCAGGGGTCTGTCTGTGTGTGGGTCTGTCCGTGCCAAGGGTCATTCCAGGCTCTGTCCTGGGGATCTGTGGTGGCAGTGACCCCCACCCGGGGGTCTGTCCATGCTGTGGTTTTGTCCGTGCCATTCCAGGCTCTGTCCTCGGTCCCCAGGCTGGCAGTGCCCCCTCTGGGGGCTGGGGGCCTTCCGTGCCCATTCCAGGCAGTCCTGGGCATCTGAGAGCACTGGGATGGCAACCCTCCCGGGGTCTGTCTGGGGAAAAGATGTAATTCCATCATGGAAGCGGCTCCGGGAACAATTCAGGGAATAAAATGTTCGGGGAGGGCGGGAGGGGGGGGGCGGGGGCAGGGGGGGAGCCCAGCCCCCACCGCGCGGGGCCGCGGTCCGCGATGCCGGAGACCCCCGGGATGAACGGAGAGACCCCGGGATGAACGGGGAGCCCTGGGATGAACGGGGAGCCCTGGGATGAACGGAGAGACCCCAGGATGAACGGGGAGACCCCGGGATGAACGGGGAGCCCTGGGATGGAGGGGGAGCCCCGGGATGAACGGGGAGCCCTGGGATGGAGGGGGAGCCCCGGGATGAACGGGGAGCCCTGGGATGGAGGGGGAGCCCCGGGATGAACGGGGAGCCCCGGGATGAACGGGGAGCCCTGGGATGAACGGGGAGCCCCCGGGATGAATGGGGAGCCCTGGGATGAACGGGGAGCCCCCCGGCCACCCTGGGGGGGTCGGGCGGGCACGGGAGGGGCCCGGGGGTCGATGGTGCCCCCCCGCCCCCCCCGGTCAGGCCATGCCGGGGGTGTCGGGTCCGGTCCCAGCAGCGCCCGTGTCCCCCCCCCCCGGAGCATCCCCGGGACCGGCCGTGCCCCGGGGGGTCACAGCCCCGGGGGCGGCCCCGGCGCGTGGCGGGGGAGGGGCTGGCGGCCGCCCGGTGCCCACGTGGTTTGTCGGTGTCTCCGGAGCGGAAGAAACGGCGGCGGGGCCGGGGCTGCGGCGGGGACCGGGAACGGGAGCGGCGGCAGCGGCGGCGGCGGCGGCGGCGGCGGGACCCGGCGGGGCGGGGACGGAGCCGCATCCCGGCGGGCGCCGCCGCAGCGCAGCAGCAGCGCCGGTGAGTGCGGGGCCTGGGCCGGGGGGCACCGGGAGCGGCCGGGGGGGGCACAGCGGGCAGCCCCCGCCCCACCGGGCCTGTCCTCTCCCGCCACGGCGCGACCCCAGCCCCGCCCCGGCCCCATCTGCCGCCGCCGCCTTCAGCATCCCCGCTGCATCCTCACCCCCCATCCTCATCCTCACCCCCACTCCATCCCCGGCTGGATTCGCGTCTTCATCCCCACCCTCATCCCCGTCCGCGCTTCCGTGCCCATCTCCACCCGTGCTTCCACCCCGCTTCCGTCCCCATCTCCTGCTCCATCCTCATCCCCTTCCCCGGCTCCATCCTCATCCTCATCCCGTCCCGGCTCCGCCCCGGACCCCTCCTGCGTTTCCGTCCCCGTCCCCCGCCCGGCGACCCCCGGCGCGCTGCGGCCCCGGCCCGGGGCCGTTCGGGGACGCTTTCCCGGAGGCTGCGGGGCCGCCGCAGGCCGGACCCCCCCCGCTCACCCCACTGCGACCCCCGGCCGCGCTCACCCGCGCTCCGGGCCTGCCTCCGGGGCTCGGGGGCGCGCTCGACCCGTCCCCGTTTCCCCGCCGGTCCCGCGCCGGTCCCACGCCCGCTGCCCTCGCTCGTGGCCGTGGCGGTGCCCCCAGCCCCCCCCGGGCCCGCCCCCAGCCCCTCAGAACCGGGGGGGTCCCAGCAATGGGGGGCTCGTGCCGGCCGCGGCCGCCGAGGGTCGGGGCAGGGGGGGCTGCCCTGGGCCGGGTCCTGCCGAGCGCGTCCTCCCGACCCCAAAAAGGGTTTGGGGTGGGGGGGCAAGGCCTGTCCCCAGCCCAGCCGGGTGCCAGAGGCCCGGCAGCAGCCACAGCCTGGCACATCCCATCCCCGTCCCCATTTCCAGTCCCAGTCCCATCCCCCCCATTTCCAGTCCCAGTCCCATCCCCATTTCCCATTCCCAGTCCCATTCCCATCCCCATTTCCAGTCCCATTTCCATCCCCATTTCCAGTCCCATTCCCATCCCCATCCCCATTTCCAGTCCCAGTCCCATCCCCATCCCCATTTCCAGTCCCATCCCCATCCCCATTTCCAGTCCCATTCCCATCCCTATTCTTGTTCCCATTCCTATTCTCATCCCCATTCTCATTCTCAGTCCTGTCCCCATCCCCATCCCCATTCCCGTTCCCATTCCCGTTCTTATCCTCATCCCCATCCCTGTTCCCATTCCCGTTCTTATCCCCATCCCTGTTCCCGTTCCCATTCCCACCGGAGCCCTGAGCCGGCCGAGCCCTCCAGCAGTGTCCCAGTCCCGAGGAGCTGCAGCCGCATTTTTGCTCATTTTCCAAGCCCCATTTTTACATTTTTCCATGAACTCCATTTCTGCTTTTTCCCAAACCCCATTTCTGCTCATTTCCCAAACCCCATTTTCGGTTTTTCCCCCCAGGCATTTTCAGGCCTCGAGGAGGGGCCGGGAGCGCGGAGGGACCCGATGAGAGCAGCTCCGGCTCCCGCCGATCCTTTCGCGGCCGATGTCCGGAGCTCCCGCGCCTGAGACACACCCGTGCCAGCCCCTGACACGCCTGTGACACACCTGTGACACGCCTGTGACACGCCTGTGCCCGCGCCGCAGCCCTGCCCAGCCCGCGCTGCTTCGCCCCGCGCCTGGGGCCCTCTGCAAGGCAGGTGTCCGGGGAAACTGAGGCACGGCAAGCCGGGGAGCAGCAGGGACAGCCAGGGGGACACACAGCCACCTCCAGGCCCTGTGTGTTGGGGACAACGAGGGTCCTGTCACCGCGGCGGTTCTGCTGCCAGGGCCGGGGACACCCCCAGGGCTCCGGGGATCCTCATTTGGGGGGGTGGGTCCCCAGAGCTTGGGGAGTCTCATCCTGGCTTTGGGGGTGCCTCAGTTTCCCCAGGGGGTGGTGGCAGTGCCCTCCGTGCCCGAGCAGAGGTGAGTCCCCTGTGTCACCACCCCGGGGCTGGATGCGTTCCTCCCGGTGTCCCCAGTGTCCCCAGGCCCCACCAGCGGCTCCAGGGGGCCGCGCTGTCCCCCCCGTGCCCCTGCAGGTCTCTCCTCCCTCCGCCAGCTCTGTGCGTGAATTATTCGTGCCAGGGCTCTGCCAGGGCTGCGCCTGCCCGCGGGGTCCCCGCCCGGGACAGGGCACAGCGCCACCGGCTCCGGGCGCTTCTCCCACCGGGAAACATCCCGGGAATGACCGGGGATAATCCCGAGAACCACCGGGGATCATCCCGGGAACCACCGGGGATCATCCTGGGAACCACCGGGGATCATCCTGGGAACCACCGGGGATTATCCCAGGAACCACCGGGGATCATCCCGGGAACCACCAGGGATCATCCCGGGAACCACCGGGGATCATCCTGGGAATGACCGGGGATCATCCTGGGAACCACCGGGGATTATCTTGGGAACCACCGGGGATTATCCCGGGAACCATCGGGGATAATCCCAGGAACCATCGGGGATCATCCTGGGATCATCCGGGGATTATCCCAGGAACCACCAAGGATAATCCCGGGAACAACCGGGAATGACCGGCGATTATCCCGGGAACCACTGAGGATAATCCCGGGAACAACCGGGGGTCATCCCGGGAACCACCGGGGATCATCCCGGGAGCCACCGGGGAAAATCCTGGGAACCACCGGAGGCGGCGGCCCCGGGAGCCCCGGGCGCGGCGGGGCCTCGTGCGGGGTCAGCGCCGCGGCAGAGCGGGACGGGCGGGGTGGGGACCCCCGGCAGGGGCCGGGGACAGCGACAGGAGCCAGGTGGCTGCCGGGGGGCGAGCGCAGTGCCGGTATTTAGGGCACGGCTGCGAGGCGTGGGAGGCCGGGAGCAGCTCGCGTGCGGCGCGGGGCGGCAGCGGCGGCACCGGCCGCTATTTCTGGTGCTCGTTCCCCCGAGGGGACGGCAGGAATGTCACCGTGTCCCCCCCGGGGCGCTCTGCCGGGGGTGCTCTCTGCTCCCACCCTGGTGCTGATGGAGCCTGGGCGGTGTCAGGACCTCTGTCCCCTCTGTCCCCTCTGTCCCCAGTGGGTGGTGGCATGGCATGGCCGGTGTCCCCTTGTCACCCCCGGGGACAGCGTGGGGTTGCAGCCGCTGCTGGTGGCAGCTCCTGGGGCTGTCACCCGCTGCCACTGAGCTCCCACAGACGCCACCCTGGCCGGGTCCCCACCCCAGTGTCCCCAGAGCCCGAGCGCTGCCCTGCCCCGTGTCACCCGCGTGTCCCCGCAGGCAGGACATGGACTCCATGTTCGAGGACGACATCAGCATCCTGACGCAGGAGGTGCTGGGGCCGGACGAGGACTGGCTGGACAGCCCCAACACCGACCTGTCGGGCGAGATGTGCTCGGCCTCGCACTTCGCCCTCATCACCGCCTACGACGACATCAAGAACCGCCTGACGGGGCTGGAGAGGGAGAACTCCACGCTCAAGCGCCGCCTCAAGATGTACGAGGTCAAGGTGAGGGGTCGGGGGGGGCCCAGGGGGGCGCGTGGGGCCTGGGGGACCCCGCTGAGCGCCTGTCCCGCGGCCGCAGTACCCCCTGATCGGCGAGTTCGGTGAGGAGCACATCTTCTCCCTCTACGAGGCCAAGGAGAACTCGCTGCTCAAGAGTGAGAAGGCGTCGCTGCAGCAGCAGCTCAACCAGTTCCAGCACGAGGTGAGGGGGGACAGGGGGCCCGGGGGGGCTCTGGGGGGTCCCCGAGCCGGGCAGCCACCCCCAAACCCGCCCCACCTTCCCCCGGCAGCTGCAGAAGAGCAAAGAGCGGGAGGAGCAGCTGGAGGAGATGATCCAGGCCTACGAGAAGCTCTGCGTGGAGAAGGCGGACCTGGAGACCGAGCTGGGGGAGATGGTGGGTGACAGCCACCAGCAGGGGACCAGAAGGGACCCCGTCCCTTCTCCACCACAGCACCCGGGCCCGTGGTGCCCCCGTCCTTGGGGATGCAGGGCTGGGGGTGCCGTGGCCATGCTGGGGTTTTAGGGGTGCTCGGGTTTATCCATCTCCCCGACTCCCCTTTCCCCGCCACGCCGCTGTCCCCAAATCGATCCCACTCCAAAAAGCGACCCCAAAATCCGCGTGCGCCGGGCTGGGGTGGGCAGGAGAGCCCCGGGGATGGGCCGAGGCTCAGCGCTGTCCCCTGTGTCCCCTCCCCGTGCAGCGGGCGCTGGTGGAGACGCACCTGAGCCGCATCCGGAGCCTGGAGCAGCAGCTGCGGCAGCGCGACGGCGGCGCCTTCCCCGGGCTGGGCGCGCAGGACGTGCCTTTCATGGCGCTGCACCCCAACCCCGGCCTGAGCCACGGTGAGCCGCCCCCTCCCCGCCCCACCGGGCTGTGCCGGGCTGAGCCAAGCCGTGCCAGGCTGAGCCGTGCCGTGCCGGGCCGTGCCGGGCTGAGCCGAGCCGTGCCCGCAGTGCTGGAGCGCGCCGGGGGCTGGCCGAGCCGCGGGCTGGAGGCCGAGCTGGAGGCGGCGCGCCAGGAGAACCAGCGCGCCCAGCACCGCGAGGAGCACCTCAAGGCCGAGTGCGAGAGGCTGCAGGCCGAGCTGAAACACCTGCAGGACACCCGCGAGCAGGTGCGGGGCAGGGCCGACCCTGGGACCAGCCCTGTCCGGGGTGGTGGGGGTTTGGGAGAGGGAATGGGGCAGGTCTGACCCCCAAAAACGCCCCTATCCCCCTTCCTGCTGGGAAGTGTCTGGGAGAAGGAATGGGGCAGGGTCTGACCCCAAAAATGGCCCTTTACCCCTGCGTGCTGGGAAGTGTCTGGGAGCAGATAATGGGGCAGGGTCTGACCCCACAGGACCCCTCATTCCTGATATGTGGGGTTTGGGTGCCAAGCGGTGTCTGGGAGGAGGTGCAGGGCAGGGTCTGACCCCAAAAACCCCCCTCTCCCCCCTTCCTGCTGGGAAGTGTCTGGGAAAAGGAATGGGGCAGGGTCTGACCCCACAGGAGCCCTGATTCCCGATATGTGGGGTTGGGGTGCTGGGAACTGTCTAGGAGCAGGTAATGGGGCAGGATCTGACCCCACAGGACCCCTGATTCCTGGTATATGGGGTTGGGGTGCTGGGAAGTGTCTGGGAGCAGGAACGGGGCAGGTCTGGCCCTAAAAACTCCCCTATCCCCCCTTTCCTGCTGGGAAGTGTCTGGGAGAAGGAATGGGGCAGGGTCTGACCCCAAAAAATGGCTCTATTCCCCCTTCCTGCTGGAAAATGTCTGGGAGCAGATAATGGGGTAGGGTCTGACCCCACAGGACCCCCAATTCCCAATATGTGGGTTTTGGGCACTGGGAAGTGTCTGGGAGCAGGAACGGGGCAGGCTCTGACCCCACAGGACCCCCCATGCCCGGTCCCGGTGCTGAGGGGGCTCTGCTGTCCCCAGGAGCAGTCGGAGCGGGACATGGCCTGGGTGAAGAAGGTGGGCGACGACCAGTAAGTGCCGAACGTTGTCCCGGTGCTCAGTGCCCGGTTCCGGTGTCCGTGAATTTTCCCCGTGCCCGGTTCCCGTGTCCGTGCCGTGCCCGGTTCCGGTGTCCGTGCCTTGTCCCGGTTCCCAGTGTCCGTGCCTTGTCCCCGTGCCCGGTTCCCGGTGTCCATGCCTTGTCCCGGTGCCCGGTGTCCGTGCCTTGTCCCGGTTCCGGTGTCCGTGCCTTGTCCCGGTTCCCAGTGTCCGTGCGTTGTCCCGGTGCCCGGTTCCCGGTGTCCGTGCCTTGTCCCGGTGCCCGGTGTGGGCTCGGCGCTGCCTCCAGAGGGCACTGACGGCTCGCGGCTGCCGAGAGAGCGGCACCGAGTGGCGCCGAGGCGGTGACGGTGACCCCAGACCCCCTTAAACCTCTCCAAACTCTGCCGGTGACATGGAGATGGTGACGGTGTCCCCGGACCCCCCCAAACCCCCCAAGGTGTCCCGGTGACACTGAGGTGGTGACAGCGTCCCCAGACCCCCTAAACCCCCAAAGTCTCACAGTGACACCGAGGTGGTGACTGTGTCCCCAAACCCCAAGGTGTCCCGGTGACGCCGAGGTGGTGACAGTGTCCCCAGACCCCCCTAAGCCCCCCCCAAAGTCTCACAGTGACACTGAGGCGGTCACGGTGTCCCCAGACCCCCCAAACCCCCCAAGGCCTCTCAGTGACACCAAGGTGGTCATGGTGTCCTCAGACCCCCCCAAACCCCCCAAACTCTCCCGGTGACACCGAGGTGGTCACAGTGTCCCCCAGACCCCCCCAAACCCCCCGAGGGCTCCCGGTGGCACCGGGGCGGGGGCGCTGTCCCCGCTGTCACTCGGCCCCGCTGTCCCCACGGCGGGCTGTGACAGCGGGGCCGAGCTGCGGACAGATGGGAGGTGACACGCGGGCCCGGGAAGGTGCTCGGGTGTTGATTCGGGGGCCGGCTCCGTCCCCGCCTGCTCCGGAGGTGTCGGGCGCTGTCGCCGTTTCTGTCGTCCTGGTGCAGATCAGAGCCAGAGCATCCGGGAGGGGCTGGGGCTGGGTCCTTCCCGGGGGCGCTCCCGCCTCTCCCTTCTCCTCCTTCATCCCCTCGATTTCCACCCATCCCCTCGATTTCCATCAGTTCCCTCGATTTCCATCCATCCCCTCGATTTCCGTCAGTCCCCTCGATTTCCATCCATCCCCTCGATTTCCATCAATCCCCTCGATTTCCATCCATCCCCTCGATTTCCGTCAGTCCCCTCGATTTCTGTCAGTCGCCTCGATTTCCATCAGTTCCCTCGATTTCCATCCATCCCCTCGATTTCCATCAATCCCCTCGATTTCCATCCATCCACTCGATTTCCGTCAATCCCCTCGATTTCCATCCATCCCTGGTTCCGATTTCCATCCATCCATGTCAGTTCCTCGATTTCCGTCAATCCCCTCGATTTCCATCCATCCCCTCGATTTCCATCAGTCCCCTTGATTTCCATCCATCCCCTCGATTTCCATCCATCCACTCGATTTCCATCCATCCCTCGATTTCCGTCAATCCCCCCTCAATTTCCCCTCGATCCCCTCGATTTCCGTCAATTCCCTCGATTTCCATCCATCCCCTCGATTTCCATTGATCCCCTCGATTTCCGTCAATCCCCTCGATTTCCTTCCATCCCCTCGATTTCCATCCATCCCCTCGATTTCCATCAATCCCCTCGATTTCCTTCCATCCCCTCGATTTCCGTCAATCCCCTCGATTTCCATCCATCCCCTCGATTTCCCTCAATCCCCTCGATTTCCATCAATCCCCTCGATTTCCCTCAATCCCCTCGATTTCCATCCAGTCCCTCGATTTCCATCAATCCCCTCGATTTCCATCAGTTCCCTCGATTTCCATCCTTCCCCTCGATTTCCGTCAATCCCCTTGATTTCCATCCATCCCCTCGATTTCCATCCATCCACTCGATTTCCATCCATCCCCTCAACTTCCATCCATCCCCTCAATTTCCGTCAATTCCCTCGATTTCCATCCATCCCCTCGATTTCCATTGATCCCCTCGATTTCCGTCAATCCCCTCGATTTCCTTCCATCCCCTCGATTTCCATCAGTTCCCTCCATTTCCATCAATCCCCTCGATTTCCGTCAATCCCCTCGATTTCCGTCAATTCCCTCGATTTCCATCAGTTCCCTCGATTTCCATCAATCCCCTAAAACCCTCCCCCAAATATCTCCAACATCCACGCAAATTAAAACTCCCAAATATCTCCGTTAACACGTTCCTCGATCCCCCAAATCTTTATTTTTTTTTTGAAGCCCAAATTCACCACGCTGGCCTGGGGAAACTGAGGCAGGGCTGGCTCCTCACCCCCTCCGCGGGCACAGCTTTTCCCTGCGCGCTCTTTTCTTGCCGATTCAGCTCCTTTTTTTGTCACCTGCTTCTCTCCGCCACTGTTCTTTTGGGTGTGAAAAGCGCCTTATCGGCGTTTTCCATCTCCGCTGATTTTCTGGTGCTTCTGCCGCGCTGTGTTTGGGGCGGGGGTCCCCCCGTCCCGATCTTCCTTTTTTGGGTTTTTTTTTCAGAGGTTTTGACTTTTTTTGGCTTTACGAGCTCGCAGTTATTCCCTCTTGTGCTCCCCTCCCGAGAAAAACCAGGAGCCAGATCTTGAGGAAAGCCCTGGCAAGAGCAGGGTGGGGATTTGGGGGTGTCAGACCACCCCTCCCGCTTCCCCGCCCCGCGTTTTTGGGGGGATTTTGTGGGTTTTAGTGACTCCTGCGCCCATGGCTGCCAATGCCGGGCATGCCCCCACCCCTGGCTCCTCCAGCTCTGCAGCAAAAAGGGGCCTGGGGGACACAAAGGTGACATCCTGTGGGTGTCCCCTGAGCTTTGTTTTTCTTTTCCTCCTTTTCCTCCTTTTCCTCCTTTTCCTCCTTTTTCTCCTTTTCCTCCTTTTCCTTCTTTTCCTTTTCCTCCTCCTCTCTTTTCCTTCTTTTCCTCCTTTTCCTCCTTTTCCTTCTTTTTCTCCTTTTTCTCCTTTTCCTCCCTTTCCTCCTTTTCCTCCTTTTCCTCCTTTTCATCCTTTTCCTCCTTTTCCTCCTTTTCCTCCTTTTCCTTCATTTTCTCCTTTTCCTCCTTTTCCTACTTTTCCTCCTTTTCCTTCTTTTCCTCCTTTTCCTCCTTTTCCTCCCTTTCCTCCCTTTCCTCCTTTTCCTTCTTTTCCTTTTCCTCCTCCTCTCTTTTCCTTCTTTTCCTCCTTTTCCTCCTTTTCCTCCTTTTCCTCCTTTTCCTCCTTTTCCTCCTTTTCCTCCTTTTCCTCCTTTTCCTCCTTTTCCTCCTTTTCCTTCCTTTTCCTCCTTTTCCTTTTCCTCCTCCTCTCTTTTCCTCCTTTTCTTTCCCCTCCTTTTCTTCTCTTCTTCCCCTCTCTATTTTATACATATATATTTTTTCCTCTCTATTCTTTTCCTCCTTTCTCCCCTCACTCTTTCCCCTCCTTTCCCTCATCCTTCTCCTCACTTTCCCCTTCCGCTCCCCCTTTCCCACCTCTCCGGGCCGCTGTGCCCGGGGGCGCGGCGCTGTCAGCCGCGGTTACGAGCGGCGGCTCCGGTGCCCGCGGTGTCACAACGGCTCAGCGGGACCGCGCCGGGACGCGCCGAGCTCGGGCCCCGCGGCTCCTTTCCCCCCGCCGAGAATCCCGGCTCGGAAAGCGACACCAACTTTGGGGCAGAATTGATGATCTTGGCAGCGCTTCCGAGCGGGGGGAGCCGCACCCGCCGCGTCCTGGGTGCCATCCGCGGCCACAGCTTCGCCCTTTGGAGGGAAAAAACAAAGATTTTGGGTTGGTTTTGAGTTGGTTCTGGGGGTCCAGCGGGGCTGTGTCACCCGCAGAGCCACCGTGTCCCCTTTGGGGATTGTCCTCTGGATCGGGACAATTGTCCTCGGAATTGGCCGGGGTGGAGAGAGGGAACTTCAGACACCCTGAGGTGGCTTTTATTCATCCTGAGCCGTTATTTCCTTAGGATTTTCCTGAAGCACCATCCAGGCAGCATCCCCAAACCTTTTTTAGTTGTATTTATTAAAAAAAACCAAACCAAAACCAAACCAAAAACCAAACCAAAAACCAAACCAACTGGAATTCCGGGCGAGAGGCCGAGCCCTGGCGGAGGATTCCACCCCTACTGGAGGCTTTAACCCCCGCTGAAGGATTTAACCCCTCCCGAGGGGTTTGGTGGGAGTCAATCCCCGCTGAAGGATTTAACCCCTCCCGAGGGGTTTGGTGGGATTCAATCCCCACTGAAGGGTTTAACCCCTGCGGAAGGGAAGGATTTAACCCCTTCCGAGGGGTTTGGTGGGATTCAATCCCCGCTGAAGGGTTTAACCCCTCCCGAGGGGTTTGGTGGGAGTCAATCCCTGCTGAAGGATTTAACCCCCGTGGAAGGGAAGGATTTAACCCCTTCCGAGGGGTTTGATGGGATTTAACCCCCGCGGAAGGATTTAACCCCTCCCGAGGGGTTTGGTGGGATTCAATCCCCGCTGAAGGATTTAACCCCTCCCGAGGGGTTTGGTGGGAGTCAATCCCCGCTGAAGGATTTAACCCCTCCCGAGGGGTTTGGTGGGAGTCAATCCCCGCTGAAGGATTTAACCCCTGTGGAAGGGAAGGATTTAACCCCTCCCGGAGGGTTTGGTGGGATTCAATCCCCGCTGAAGGGTTTAACCCCTCCCGAGGGGTTTGGTGGGAGTCAATCCCCGCGGAAGGATTTAACCCCTGCGGAAGGGAAGGATTTAACCCCTTCCGAGGGGTTTGATGGGATTCAATCCCCTTGGAAGGATTTAACCCCTCCCGAGAGGTTTGATGGGAGTCAATCCCTGCTGAAGGATTTAACCCCCACGGAAGGATTTAACCCCTTCCGAGGGGTTTGTTGGGATTCAATCCCCGCTGAAGGGTTTCTCCTGTGACTCCCACGGGCCCCTTTGCAGGGTGAACCTGGCGCTGGCCTACACGGAGCTGACGGAGGAGCTGTGCCGCCTGCGCAACCTCAGCTCGCTGCAGAGCCAGATCCTGCGGGCGCTGCTGCAGGACAAGAGCCTCAACGGGGGTAAGGGGGACCCCGGGGCCCGCCGGGCAGGGGTGGGGGGCACAAACACCGGGAAAAGGGGGTGGGTGGGCTCCTCCTAGGGGTGGGGGTGAGCTCCGGTGGGTGTTGGTCCCTAGCTGGGTGTGTCTGGGAGTGTCCATCCCAAAATATCCATCTATGGGAATGTCCCATCCCAAAAACAACCATAATTGGGAGCATCCATGCCTGGGAGTGTCCCACCCCGAAATATCCATAGCTGGGAGCATCCCATCCCAAAATATCCATACCTGGGAGTGTCCTATCCCAAAATATCCATACCTGGGAGTGTCCTACCCTGAAATATCCATACCTGGGAGTATCCATGCCAAAACCATCTATTATTGGGAGCATCCATACCTGGGAGTATCCCATCCCAAAATATCCATCCCTGGGACCATCCATCCCTGGCTGCATCCCCCCCCAAAATCTCCTGGGGGTCCCCACAGTTTCATCTCCACCCCCCTCTCCCTCTGGGATCCCCATGGATGCTGAGGCACATTTCCCACATTTCTCACATTTATTTCCCACACTTCCCACATTTATTTCCCACAATTCCCACATTTTCCACATTTCCCCATTTTCCACATTTACCACATTTCCCACATTTATTTTCCACATTTCCCCATTTTCCACATTCCCCACATTTCCCACATTTCCCACATTTCCCATGTTTTCCACATTTTCCACATTTCCCCATTTTCCACATTTCCCACATTTATTTCCCACATTTATTTCCCACATTTCCCACATTTATTTCCCACATTTCCCACATTTCCCACATTTATTTCCCACATTTCCCACATTTCCCACGTTTCCCCATTTCCCACATTTCCCACATTTATTTCCCACATTTCCCACATTTTCCACATTTCCCCATTTTCCACATTTCCCACATTTTCCACGTTTCCCACATTTCCCACATTTCCCACATTTATTTCCCACATTTCCCACATTTCCCACGTTTCCCACATTTCCCACATTTCCCACATTTATTTCCCACATTTCCCACATTTCCCACATTTCCCACATTTTCCACATTTCCCACATTTATTTCCCACATTTCCCACATTTCCCACATTTATTCCCCACACTCCCCAAGCCACGGCGCTAACTCGGAGCACTTCCCGCGCGTCCCCCTTGTCCCGTGCCAGGCCAGCGCCACTCGCCGCTGTCCCAGTGCCACTCCCCGGCCCAGCAGCGCCGCTCGCCCGCCCCGCAGTGCCCCTCGCCCGTTCCTCCGGGCCGCCCGCAGTGCCAATCGCCCGCCCTCCAACGCCGCTCGCCGGGACCCCCCAGCCAATCCCCGGCCCAGCAGCGCCGCTCGCCCGCGCCCGGCCCGTGCCAGTCCCCGGCCCAGCAGCGCCGCTCCCCGGTGCCGCCGCCCAGCCAGTCCCCGGCCCAGCAGCGCCGCTCGCCCGCCCCGATGCCGCCGCCGCCGTGCCCCTCGCCGAGCTCGGCGTCCCCGCACCGCCTGCCCGGCGAGAGGATGGAGCTGGCCTACGCCAAACCCTCGAGCCGCCACATCAAGGCCGGCTTCCAGGGCCGCCGCAGCTACTCGGAGGTGACCAACGTGGCCCTGTACCAGCAGAGCCGCTCGCTCTGGCTGCAGCCCGAGGCCTCCACGCTGCCCAAGCACCGCCCCTGCGCGAGGTTCCATTTGGGGGGCGCAGGGGCCCGCTTGAGCCCGCGAGGCCCCCGAGGAGCACGTGCGCCCGGTAGCAGTCGCCGGGGCGAGGAGGAGTGGCTGCCCCAGCCCGCCCAGCCCCGAGGCCGGCGCCATCCGCTGCGCCTCCTTCTGCGCCGGCTTCCCCGCGCCCGACGCCGACGCCGCGCACCGGACGGCGGCCGCCTACGCCCGCGCCGAGCACGCCCAGTCCTGGCCTTCCATCAACGTAAGGAGGAGCCCCCCCCCGCCCCTAAATCTCCCCGAGGGATTTTGGGGTGGGTTTGATCGAGGGATCCCCAGCTGGCGAGGCGGCGTGCCTCAGTTTCCCCGTTTGTCACCCCCCCCCCGGGGGTGTGACAGAGGGGACGGGGTCACGGCGGGGGTCTCAGCGTCGCCCTGTGCCCCCCCCCGCAGCTGCTGCTGGAGACGGTGGACTCGGAGGTGCGGAGCTGCCCGCTGTGCCAGCTGGCCTTCCCCATCGGCTACCCGGACGATGCCCTGGTCAAACACATCGACTCGCACCTGGAGAACAGCAAGATCTGAGCCTCGCCCCCTTCCCCACCTTTGGATGCTGCATGGAAACACACCGGGAGCGCCCGGCTCCCGAAATACCTCCAAGTCTTCAGTAGCTACGGAAAGACTGAGCCCCACCCCGGCCCCCAGCCAGAGCCCCCCGGAGCCCCCGGCCCGCTCGGAGCGGGTTCACCCCCTGTGCCAGGGGTGCCAGGATCACCCCCGAGCCCCCAGAGCCCCTGTGCCAGGGGTGCCAGGATCACCCCGGGAGCCCGGGTTCCACCCCCTGTGCCAGGGGTACCAGGATCACCCCCGAGCCCCCCGCCCGCTCCGAGCGGGTCCAGCCCCTGTGCCAGGGGTACCAGGATCATCCCCGAGCCTCCCAGAGCCCCCAGCCCGCTCCGAGTGGGTCCATCCCCACCCTCACCCCCCCCGTGCCAGGCTCGGGTGCTCCGGCCGGGGTACCAGGATGGCGCCGTGCCAGGCGGTGGCCGGAGGGGCCCTGGGTGTCCTCTGTCCCCTCGAGTGTCGCTGCTCGATCTCAGGGAGGATCCGAGGGGCCGAGTGCCCAGGAAGCAGGAGAGGGGAGGGGGCCGCCCCTTCCCCAGCCCGAGGGGTCCCAGCTGGGGCCGGGGGGTGGCAGCTGCTCCTTCTCGGTGCCCTTTGCCTCGCCCCGCCGGTTCAAGCACCTTTCCTCTCTTTTACATTAAAAGCACCCCCAAACCCCCAAATTCCCCCCCCCCCATAACGATGCTGCTGAAAAACGAACCCGGAGGAGCAGCATGGCCCCCCCCACCCACCACCCCCCCAACATTGCACTGGGCTCCTTGGGGCTCCCCCTGACCCCCCCTGACCCACCCCGTGCGGCGTGGGGCCAGCGCAGCCCCCCGGCAGCCCCCCCTCCCCACAAACCGCGCTTTAACCGGGGGCTGCAGGCGGCTGCTCACCCCGGGCCCCCCCAAACCCCCTCCCCACCTCGTCACCCCCACGTTCGATCTACCTCAAGGCCGCCGGGAGGGGGGGCGCAGCGCTGTCCCCCCTCCCCGGCCGCTCGCGCTGCATGTCCCCCCCGTGTCACAGCGCACACCCCCCCCCCCCCCCCCCCCACCCCGGGGGATTCTCCCCCGCCCCACGCCGGGACCCCCGGAACGAGGGACCCGCCCTCGCTGCGACCACCGACTCCAATAAAACCCGCCCGAAACGCCTCGGAGGGGGCGGCGGCGCCTCCTCTCTGGGGGTCCCTGGGGGAGAGAGGAGGGGGGGTCCGGCTGGATTGCCCCCCGGAGATGGGGCTGGGGTCGGGGGGACCCTGGGGGTGACAGGTTTGGGGTGTCCTGCAGCTCCCGGCCCGTTTGGGGCTGGCCGGGCAGCTGGATGTGGCCCCCTGACCAGGACAATCAGGGGTCCCCGGGGAGCTCGGGGGGTCCACAAGGACGCGGCCCCACCGGGGATGGGGCCGGGTTTTCTGGGGGTCCCTGGGGAGGGGAGAGGGGAGTCCGGCCCTTTGTGCTCCGGAGATGGGGGTCCCACAGGGTCCCCTCCTGGGGAGGGGGGGGTCCAGCTGCTGCGGACCCCCAGGGATGGGGCTGGAGTCCCTGGGGCCCTGGGTGGAGGGGGGGTCCCAGCCCGGTCCCCGGCCCGGGGCCCGGGGTCGGGGTCCATGGGGCGAGGGGGGAGTCGGCTCCGATTTGCCGCCAGGCCGATGGGGCTGCGGTCAGGGGGGTCCATGGGGAGGAGAGGGCGGTCCCGCTGGATTTGCCCCCCGCCCCATCGCCGCGGGTCCGGGCACGGGGGGAAGAGGGAGTCCCCACCATTTGCCCCCCAGGGATGGGGCTGGGGTCGGGGGGACCCTGGGGGTGACAGGTTTGGGGTCTCCTGCAGCTCCCGGCCCGTTTGGGGCTGGCCGGGCAGGCGGGTGACACAAACCGGGACAATCAGTGCCCCGGTGTGCGGGGCTGTGACACAAGGGCTGTCCCACCGGGGACCCCGGGCGCTGGGGGGGCGGGCAGGGGGAGCTCTGTCCGTCCCTCCCTGCTCTGTTATTTTTTTTTTTGGAAATCCCAGCCCCTCCTGCAAACTGGGCTGCCGTTACTCATCCCTGGACCCCCCGGGCACGGAGCCCCGGGATGCTGCGGGGGGGTCCCAGCCCTGCCGGGCCGGCCCCGAGCACCGCGCGAAGGCCCTGGCCCCCCACCCCGCAGGCCCAATGGTGCCGGGAGATAAGGAGGAGATCACCGCGGCAGCCGCAGTCCCCGCGCCGCCCAAGTCGCCGCTGTGCCCGGGCACCAGGAAGAGCACCCCCGCCATCCGCCCCCCTCGGGCTGTCCCTGGAGGGCGCGGGGTCCCGGGGGGGGGACTCCATGTTCCCCCTCCTGGGGGTCCCCAAAGGCCGTCCGGGTGTCGGGGCTGTCCCTGGCTTCCCAGGGGTCCCGGGAGCTGGGACGGGGCCTGCTCCAGGGGTCCCCCCAGATTTTTCTCCCTCCTTTTTTTTAAATCACGGGGTCCAAACGGGGCTGCCGTTATTCATCCCAGGGGTCCTGGCACCGCTCCCCGGTGCTCCTGGGGCTCCCCCCACCGCCTGACCCCCCGAGCCCCCCACCCCACCCCAAACCGCCGGCCCCTCAGGAGGTGTCACCGGCTGCAGCAGCGTCCCACGATGCCAAGTGAGTCTGGGGTACCAGCAGGGTCCCCGGGGCTGTTCCTGCTCCCTGGGTCCCGGGGCTGTCCCTGTTCCCGGGGGTCTCGGGGCTGTTCTTGCCCGGGGTCCCTATTCCCGGGGGTCCCGGTGCTGCCCCTATTCCCGGGGGTCCCAGGGCTGTCCCTGCTCCTGGGGTCCCGGGGCTGTTCTTGTTCCCGGGGGTCCCGGTGCTGTTCCTGCTCCGGGGGTCCCGGGGCTGTTCCTGTTCCCGGGGGTCCCGATGCTGCCCCTATTCCCGGGGGTCCCGGGGTGCTCCCTCCTCCCGGGGCTGTTCCTGCTCCGGGGGCTCTCCCTGCTCCCGGGGGTCCCGGGGCTGTCCGTGGTCCCGGGGGCTGTTCCTATTCCTGGGGGTCCCGGGGCTGTTCCTGCTCCGGGGGTCCCGGGGCTGTGCCCGTTCCTGGGGGTCCCAGGGTGCTCTCCGTGGCTCGGGGCCGTGCTGGCCATTTTGTCACCTCCCTCCATCGGGTTGGGGGCGCAGCCCCCTCTGTCCCCGTGGGGACCCTCCCCGGCCCCGTGGGGAGGTTCTGACCCCCCTCACCCCCCCAGTGCGAGAGGGAGGGAGCGGCTCCCACGGCTGCCCCCCGTGCCTCAGTTTCCCTTTCCCACCCGCCGGCTCCCGCTGCCCACTGCGGAGGGAAGCGGGGGTGTCCGGGGAGGGCGTTGGTGGCCCCGTTTCCTGTGACCCCCCCCGAGCTGCCAACCGCAGCGCTGGGCTGTGCCTGTGGTGGCAGCACTGTCCCACGGGGTGTCCTCGCCCTGCCACCCCCGCAGTGTCCCCAAGGCCGCCCTGAGCCCCCCTCGGCCGCGCTGCCCCCGGGGGCTCCGGGGGATCTGGCGCCGCTGTCCCCGGGCGCGGGACAGGGGACAAGGTGGCGTTTGGTGGCTCCTGGTGGCGTCCCGAGTCCCCCGTGTGGCCTGGCCGTGCCAGCTGCGGTGACAAGGGACAAGCCAGGCCTGCCTCGGCCGTGATCGGGGGTGGGCTGTGGGGGCTTCGTGCGGTGACAGGGGCTGGCCTTTGTCACCTGCCGCCTGTGCCGAGGGCAGTGGGAGCACCGCTGGGGGAATTGTCCCCTCCAAACGCCGGGAGTGTCACAGCAGCGCCGCAGCGCACTGTCCCCAGGGCCACCCAGGGTGGTGCAGCATCCTCCCACCCCGGCTGTGTCCCCTGCCCCTGGTGGGACACACCTGGCTCCGTGTCCCCAGTGTCCCCTGTGTCCCAATGTCCCAATATCCCAATGTCCCAATGTCTCCATGTCCCCGTGTCCCAATGTCCTCATGTCCCCTGTGTCCCAATGTCCCCATGTCCCCGTGTTCCAGTGTCCCCATATCCCAATGTCCCAATGTCCCCATGTCTCCATATCCCAATGTCCCCCATGCCCCCATATCCCTCATGCCCCAATATCCCAATGTCCCAATGTCTCCATGTCCCCGTGTCCCCATGTCCCAATGTCCCCATGTCCCCCATGTCCCCATGTCCCCATGTCCCAATGTCCCATGTCCCCATGTCCCCATGTCCCCATGTCTCCATGTCCCCCATGCCCCCATATCCCTCATGCCCCAATATCCCAATGTCCCAATGTCTCCATGTCCCCGTTTGTCCCCATGTCCCCCATGTCCCCAGGGTCCCCATGTCCCCATGTCCCCATGTCCCCATGTCCCCAGGTCCCCATATCCCAATGTCCCCCATGTCCCCATGTCCCCATGTCTCCATGTCCCAATGTCCCAATGTCCCAGTGTCCCCATGTCCCCATGTCCCCATGCCACCACACCATTTCCTAGGCAACAATTTCACTTCACTATTTTCCCCAGCAAAACCCCCTCTTATTTTGGGCACCTTTAAGGTTTCTTTTTCCAGCTTTCAGTTGGGTTGGGTTTTTTTTTTCCCCTTTTCTCAGTGTTTTTATCATTTAGGGGAAAAACAAAACAATTCTCCCTGCTCGGGCCCCGCTTCCCCCTGCAGGGAGGACGGAGGGACACGGGCAGCACCGGGGACGCTTTGGAGGGACGGGACCGTCCCGGTCCCCGTGGCTGCAGGGGCCCCTCGGGGATGCTCTGGGATCTCATCCCGGCCGTTCCTTTGTCCTTTCCTGACCGGGATTGAATTCCGGCATTTCCCGAGGGATCCCTGCGGGCACCAAACCCGGGGGGCGCCGCTCCCCGGGCCCGGCTCGGGGGTCGCGCTGCCGTCCCCGCGTCCCCTCGGCGGCGTTTATAGGAAACGGCTCTGCGAGGAAGCGCCCGGCCTGGCTGCCCCGCTGAGGGTTTTTTTCCTGCCGTGGGCGCCCCGGGGCTGCGGGGGATCCGGTGTGAGTCAAAGCCGGAGCCCCGGGGTTTAACCGCGAGCCCGGAGCTGCCGTGTCACGGCAGAGCCGCGCCAGAGGCGTTTATAAGAAATGGAGGGGCTGCCCTGAGGGGGAGGAGGGAGGGACCCTGCTGGCACCGCCACCCCTCGGGGACAGCTGCCCTGCCTCCGGGGCTCGCATCCGTAACCCGGGTTTGCTGCCAAGGGCCCGGAGCCGCCGCGCCTCAGCCTTGCGGCTCAGCCCCTGCCCGGGGTGCCTGCATACCCCCAGAGTGCCCAAAGCACCCAAGGGTGCCCTATCACACTGAGGTGACCCCAGGTACCTCATCCAGCTGGGGGCCTGGTGCCAGCATCACCCCTGGGTGCCCGTATCCAGCTGTGTTCCAGGTGCCAGCATCACCCCTGGGTGCCCGTATCCAGCTGCGTTCAAGGTGCCAGCATCACCCCTGGGTGGCCGTGTCCAGGCTGGAAACCCAGTGCCAGCATCACCCTGGTGCCAGCATCACCCTGGTGCCAGCATCACTCTGGGATCCTGGTACCCACATCACCCCTGGGTGGCCGTGTCCAGGCTGGAAATGCAGTGCCACCCCTGGGTCCCGTATCCATCTAACTGCCAGGGTCCCCCTGGGTGCCCACATCACCCCTGGGTGGCCGTGTCCAGGCCAGGGACCTGGTGCCACCATCAACCCGGTGCCCATCACTCTGGGGTACTCGGGTCCCCCCTGGATCCCTCTAACTGTCCTGGTGCCCACCCCCTGGGTGGCCGTGTCCAGGCACCTGGTCCAGCATCAACCCGCAGCCCCTGGCTGCAGAGGCTATCTCTGTGTCCAGCTGTGCTCCAGGTGCCAGCATCCCTCCAGGGCGCCCACATCACTCCCAGGTGCCCCAATCCTGTCCCCGCCTCACCCACACCCCGAGCGGGGCTGCTCCTCGTGTCCCCCCGGTTCTCCTGCCCCTCCTGTCCCCGCTGCCCGCTGGCGCTGTCCCACAGCGGCGCCAGCACCTCCTGGCCTCTCACAGAGGTTTCCTGGAGGTTTCCACACCTGGGGACAGCGCTGGTGGCACTCACAGTGCGCGGGGACCTCCTGCCCTCCACACCCAGGGGAAGGCCGCTCCTGGCCGAGCCACCGCGGTGTCCCCGATGGCTGTGACGGGATCGGCTCTTCGCTGTCACCCCCTCCCCGTCCCCAGCCATGGCGGGGGCCGCGGCCTCACACGACAGCGCGGGGCGGGGAGGGGGGCACAGAGCAGCACACAAACAACACGGCCGCGGCCCCGGCTGCCATGTGCCCAGCGCCATCACGGCTGCCGCGGAGCGACAAGCGCCACCGGGCCGCTCGGGAGCCCCGGAGCCGCCCCGGAGCCGCCGCCGCGCTGCGGGGAGGTGACGGAGCCAACGCGCCGTGACACGGGGCTCGCGGGCCCCCCCGCGCCACGGCCAGCGCCCGCCGGGGGGGACTCTGGGCTGTCACAACCCATCTGCGCTGGGGACAGCGTCTGCCGGCGCCGTAAGTGGGGTTAAACTCGGGGTCACCCCCAGCGAGCATCCAAGGGGGGGGATGTTGGAAAGGATCCCCCCGTCCGTGCCTCCCCAAATCGCTCCGTGTCGCGGCGCCCCCCGCCCCTGCTGTCGCCAGGGTGGGACGCTCTGGGGAGGGGGACAGTGGATGTGTCCCCCGGTCCCCGCGTGGCTCTCGGGGACAGCGGCGCTGGTGGCCGGGCATGGCCGTGTCCCCAGGGGCCGCTCCTCGGCGCTCGCCGCGGGTCACGGCGGCCACGGGGACGCGCGGGGGCCGTGGGGGACACGACCCGCGGCTGGCCCCGAATCCGGCACCCGCCTGAACTGCCGGTGACCCGCCGGGAGCGCGGCCACCGCGGGGCCACCGCAGCACCGGGGCCACAGCCCAGCGCCGCCGGTGGGTCCGGCCCCCCGAGAGCCACCGGGCTGTCCCAGAGCCCCCAAGGCTGTGACAGCCGCGATTTGGGGACAGTCCGGCCCCGATCCCCATTGGGGCTGTCCCAGAGCCCCCCAGGGCTGTGACAGCCGCGATTTGGGGACAATCCGGCCCCGATCCCCACCGGGGCTGTCCCAGAGCCCCCCAGGGCTGTGACAGCCGCGATTTGGGGACAGCCCGGCCCCGATCCCCATTGGGGCTGTCCCAGAGCCCCCCAGGGTTGTGACAGCCGCGATTTGGGGACAGCCCGGCCCCACCTGGCCGCAGGAGCCGGGTGCCAGCCAGGCGCGGTTTGGGGCTGGGGTCCCACGGCCCCGGCAGGGACTCATGGCGTGGGTGCCGTGTCCCCTTCCCCTCAGTTCCATCTCCCGCCCGTCCTTTTCGTCCCCCCCCCGTCACCGTCCGGGCTCTCGCGGTGCCGCCGGGACCCGCGGGCGGCTCCTTTTAACCCGCGGCCGAAATGAAACCGGCTCCGGCTCCTCGCCCGTGACCTATTTTTAACATTTGATTGGAATCTGTTTGTTTCCTTTTCATTTTCTCCCCTCGCCTCCTGCCCGCTCCCGCGCGCCGGCCCCGGCTGCGAGCGCGGTGTCAGCCCCGCGTCACATCAATTAGCGCGCGCCGGGCGTCATTTGTCACTTCGCATTTCCCCAAGGCCACCTCGCCGCGGCCGCCGCGGTGGCGGGGGGCGCACGCCGGGCCGGGGGTGACCCTCCCCGGGGTGAGGGGGACGAGGATTCTCCTCCTGCCCTGCCCCGTGGTTTTGGGGTGGCGGAGCGGCGGGAGGGAGGCACCGGGACGCGGCCGCCCACCCTCGGTGGGGTCCCGGTGCTGGGTGCGAGGGTCGCTGGCGGGGGCCGGGACACCCGAGTGCGGCCCCGAGCAGCCGGTGCCGCCACCTCCGCTTCCGTCGGCAGGGCCCCCTCGGGTATTTTTAACCGCTTGGCACGCTCCGAGCGTCCGAGCCGGCCTCCGGCTGCCTCCCCCGGGCCGCGCCGCCCCCCGGGGCAGCACCGGAGCCGCACCGGGACCTCCGGGACTGCACGGGACAGGATTGGGGCTGTGGGGCAGGAATGGACCCAGTGGGGATGGTCCGAGCGGGGCGGGACCCGGCAGAGTGGGATGGGGCTCCCGTGGGGCAGGAGGGACCCAGTGGGGATGGTCCCGTGGGGCAGGAAGGGATCCTGTGGGGGTAGGACCCGGCAGGAAGGGATGGGATGGGATCCAGGGTGGGGTCCCGTGGGGCAGGAAGGGATCCCATGGGGCAGGAAGGGGGTCCCGTGGGGCAGAAGAGGGTCCTGTGGGGCAGGAAGGGATCCTGTGGGGCAGGATGGGACCTGACAGGTGGAACCGTCCCCTGTGGGACAGGACTGGTCCCAGTGGGTCCGGATTGGTCCCAGTGGGTCTGGATTGGTCCCAGTGGGTCCGGATTGATCCCAAAGGGTCCGGATTGGTCCCAGCGGGTCAGGATTGGTCCCAAACGGTCCGGATTGGTCCCAGTGGGTCCGGATTGGTCCCAAAGGGTCCGGATTGGTCCCAGTGGGTCCGGATTGGTCCCAAAGTGTCCGGACTGGTCCCAGTGGGTCCGGACTGGTCCCAGTGGGTCCGGATTGCTCGCAGTGGGGCAGGACCCACAGCTCCACCCCTTCCGCCGGGCAGCACCATCCTCATCCCCACCCCAGAGGTGTCCCCCCCATGTCCCCGCGTCACCCCCGTTCCCCATCGCGCGGGACCCCTCCCCTGGCCGGATCCCGGGCCGGGGGGGGCCTGGCGAGGGCGGGGGCGGCGATCCCGCTGCCCGCGGGCCCCGCGCGTTGTCAGAAGCTGTAGCCCGTGTCTCGCCCGCCGTCCCCCCGCCCGGGCAGCGCGCATCACTCCCCGGCCTTCGCCTCCCGCTGACGAAGAGGAAGGGCCGGGGGCGCCAGCCCGGAGCCCCCCGCGCCCCCGTCACGCTAAGCCGGCCGGACAGGGGCTGCAGCCCCGCGGCGCTCCCCAGGGAGCCGAGCATGCGGCTCCGGCTGAAGAAAATCGCCTCGTACAGGAGCGGGGCGAGGGGCCGGGCGCGGCGGCGGCGGGGGTGAAACCCCGGTGCCCCGGACCCCCCGGCCCCCCCCTGGCCTCTCCCTCGGCATGGATGCCCCCACAGACCCCCGGCCTGGCGCACACCCACAGGGGCCAGCCTGCCACCCACAGCCGTGATGGATGCGCGCACACCCACAGCCGGGCCCTTGCACAGCTGCGCCCTCGCACACCCACAGCCGTGATGCCCTTGCACACCCACAGCGGTGCTGCCCTTGCACACCCACAGCCGTGCCAGCCTTGCACACCCACAGCGGTGCCGCCCCTGCACACCCACAGCGGTGCCAGCCTGGCACACCCACAGCCGTGCCGCCCTTGCACACCCCCCCCCCCCGGCCCGGCACACACCTTTGCACACCCACGGGCACCCCACACCCACAGCCGCGCCCTTGCACACCCCACACCCCCCCGACACACTCCCCGCCCCACGTGCACACCCCCCCCCCGGCCCGGCACACACCTTTGCACACCCCCGCCCCCTTGCAGCCCACGGCCCCTGGGGTCACCCAGCCGGGACACGCGCGGGGCTGCCACGGCCGGGGTGAGGAAGAGGAGGAGGAGGAGGAGGAGGAGGAGGAGGGACCGGAGCCCGAGCGCGGGTCGGTCCCCGCGGGAGTGGGGACAGGAGGGACCCGGCAGCCGCCACCGCTGAGTCCCGGCAGCGGGACCACCCCAGGGAGGGGTTTTTGGGGGGGATCTCCCCGATGCCACCCAATGCAGCGCTGCCCGGGGGCACGGGGGGCACGGGGGGCACGGGGGGCACGGGGACAGCGGCGGGGCTCAGCACCGGCCGGGTTTTGGGTGGCAGCGGCTGGAACGATGTTAATGACTTTTCTTCCTGTCGCTCTCCTTTTACACCGAGGGCAGCTCCGTAACCAGAGCCGCTTCCTTCCCCGAGATTAAGGAGCCGCCTGCTCGCCCTGCCCGGGCCGCTGATCCAGCCCTCCCCCATCCCACACGCGGGGCTGTCACCGAATTGTCACCCCCGGCCGGCCCAGGCCTGGCCCTGCTGGGGACACCCACCCCTGTCACCCTTGGGTGCCCCTGAGCATCCTTCCAGCGCTGCCCAGGGCTCGGGGGTCCTCAACGGGAACCGGGAGCGCCACGACCTCGCCCGCTCCCCTCCATCCCGGCACTGGGACCCTCCGGGGGGGAGCTGAGCCCCCCCAAACCCCCCCCAACCCACCCACCCACCCACCACCGGCTCTGCCCGCTGCCCACTCGGTGCCACCCGTGACTCCATTTCCCCGCTGGGACTCAGGGCCGGGGGTCCCGGGGGGGTTCCAGGTGTCCGGGCCGGGCCGGGGGTCCCCGGGTGGATGGCGGATGCGGGTCCGGGCCGGGGGTCCCATGGGGGGCGGCGGTTGCAGCCCCGGGCCGGGGGTCCCAGGGGGTTCCAGGTGTCCGGGCCGGGCCGGGGTGCCCGGGGGGTTCCAGGTGTCCGGGCCGGGGGTCCCGGGGGGGTTTCAGGTGTCGGGGCCGGGCCGGGGGTCCCAGGGGTTCAGGTGTCCGGGCCGGGCCCCTGGGGTCCCAGGGAGTTCAGGTGTCCAGGGGTTCCAGGGGTCCCAGGGGGGGTCAGGTGTCCAGGTGTCCGGGCCGGGGGTGCCTGGGGTTCAGGTGTCCGGGGGGTCCGGGGTCCCGGAGGTTCAGGTGTCCGGGCCGGGGGTCCCGGGGGTTCCAGGTGTCTGGGCCGGGGGGGGTCCTGGGGGGTTCCAGGTGTCCGGGCCGGGATCCCAGGGGTTCAGGTGTCCGAGCCCGGGGTTCCAGGGGTCCCGGGGGGTTCCAGGTGTCGGGGCCGGGGGTCCCAGGGGGTTCAGGTGTCCAGGCCAGGGGTCCCGGGGGTTCAGGTGTCCGGGCCGGGGGTCTCCGGGGGGGTTCCAGGTGTCCAGGCCGGGGGTCCCGGGGGGTTCCAGGTGTCCGGGCCGGGCCGGGGGTGCCCGGGGGTTCCAGGTGTCCGGGCCGGGGGTCCCGGAGGGTTCCAGGTGTCCGGGCCGGGGGTGCCCGGAGGGTTCCAGGTGTCTGGGCCGGGGGTCCTGGGGGGTTCCAGGTGTCCGGGCCGGGCCGGGGGTCCCGGGGGGGTTCCAGGTGTCCCGAGCCGGGGGTCCCGGGGGGTTCCAGGTGTCCGAGCCGGGGTCCCGGGGTTCCAGGGTGGGGCCCCCAGGGGTTTTTTGCAATCGGCCGCCTCCATGGGTGTCGCTCGTCCCCTGGGGTGCCCTGCAGCAGCGGCGAGATGCAAATCGCTCCGGGGTGGGGGCAGTGGTTTTTTTTGTATTTTTGGTTCTCCCTGAGGCCAAATTTAGCCCCCGCCGGTGCCCGGTGCCCTCGTGGCTCATTTTAATAATGAAAACAGGAACGGTGCCCCCGGGTAAGAAAATTACCCGCGAGTTTCCCAATCGTTCCTCCATGGAGCCGAATCCCCGGGCCCTGGGGGCAGAACCTGCCTGGGGGGGGGCTGGGCGGTTCTCCCTGGGCCCAGGCGTGGGGACACCCTCGGGACACTTTGAAAACAGGACACTTCAAGGGACACTTACCCGGGACACTTCACTTTGGGGACACTTCGGGGGCATTTCGGGGACACTTTGGGGACACTTTGGGGGCACTTCGGGGACACTTTGGGGACACTTTGGGGACACTTGGGGACACTTCGGGGGCACTTCGGGGACACTTTGGGGACACTTTGGGGACACTTCGGGGACACTTTGGGGGCACTTTGGGGACACTTCGGGGACACTTTGGGGACACTTTGGGGACACTTCAGGGACACTTTGGGGACTACAGAATTGCCCCCCCCCCGGCTGGGTGCCACCCTCTGCGGGGTTTTGGTCCGGGATGATGCCCGGGTTTGGGGACATGCGGGATGGTGGCACTCCCGGGAGGTGACACGGGACAGGGGACAGGGGACAGGTGACAGGGGACAGGGGAGATCCGGGATAATCCCCCCACCAAGGCTCCAACCCCCACCCCGCGCTGGGCTGGGGACCCCAGCGATGGGGGAAACTGAGGCACGGGGTTGGCTCAGGGGTGTTTGGGATGCCGGGCGTGGCGCCGCCGCTTGGCAAGGGAGGTGGCCCTTGGTGACAAACGTGTCCCCAGCCCCGGGCGCATCCTCTGAGAGGGCGCTCGGCTGGGAGGGCGGCCGGGAGGGACCGGGCACGGCCCCGGCCACCGCGGGGTGACATCAGCCACCCACAGCGGGGAAACTGAGGCACGGGGCTGCCGAAGGAGGGGCTCGAGGGCCCGGGAGGTGCCGCAGCTCCTGCGGGGGAGGGTGCCCGGCCGTGGGGAGCGCTGGAGCCCAAATCCCCGCGGTTCCTTCCCTGTGGAGGGCCCAGCTCGGGCTCAGAGTGTCCCAAACCGAGGGACGCCGTGTCCCAGGGGGTTCGGGATGTCCCAGAGGGGTTCGGGATGTCCCAAGGGGGGTTCGGGATGTCCCAGAGGGGGCCGGGATGTCCCAGAGGGTTCGGGATGTCCCAAGGGGGGTTCGGGATGTCCCAGAGGGGGTCCGGGATGTCCCAGAGGGTTCGGGATGTCCCAGAGGGGTCCGGGATGTCCCTCTGTCCCTCCTGTCCCTCTGTCCCTCCTGTCCCTCCTGTTCCTCCTGTCCCTCTGTCCCTCCTGTCCCCCTGTCCCTCCTGTCCCCTCCTGTCCCCCTCCTGTCCCCTCCTGTCCCTCTGTCCCTCTGTCCCTCTGTCCCTCCCTGCACGGCGACACCTGTGACAACATCTCCCCAGGAGTCCCGCCGCGCCTCCCCGTGTCCCTGGTGTCACTTTACGGTGCCAGGGGGACACTCAAGGGCGTGCGGGACACCCTGAGCGCGGGGCCCTGTCCCCCCCCGCCCCCGGAGCGGGCCCGGGACCCCCGGGGGTGGCGGTGGTGGCGGGTGCCCAGCTGTGGGGACACTGTGGGGACACTGTGGGTGGGGACACTGTGGGGACGCTGTGGGGAGACTGAATGCAGAGGCCCCTCTGAACAATGGCAGGGGGCAAAGCCGGCCCGAGTGGCTGCTGAGGTGTGTCTGTGGGGCGGTGCACACCCCGGGACAGCCCGGGATAGCCCGGGACAGCCCGGGGACAGCCCCGGGACAGCCCCGAGCCTGGGGGGGCCGGGGGTCCCGTCCTCCCGTCCATCCACCCCCCCCACGGCCGCCCTGCGCATCCTGAGCTCGGCATTTCCTCCTGCTGTCCCCTTCCTCATCCTCATCCTCATCCTCATCCTCATCCCTGTCCCCATCCCTGTCCCCATCCCAGGTCACATCCTCATCCCTGTCCCCATCCTTATCTGTGTCCCCATCTCCACCTCTGCCATCCTCATCCGTGTCCCCATCTCCAATCCTGTCCCCATCCCCAGTCCCATCCCTTGTCCCCATCTCTATCCCTGCCCCTATTCCTGTCCCCATCCTTGTCCTCATCCCCATTTCTGTCCCCATCCCTATCCCTGTCTGTACCCTTGTCCTCATTCCATTCCCGTCCCTGTCCCCATCCCTGTCCCCATTCCCGTCCCTTTTCCCCTGTCCCCATCCCCATCCCTGTCCCCATTCCCATCCCTTGTCCCTTGTCCCCGTCCCCCTGTCCCCTGTCTCCATCCCTGTCCCCATCCCTGTTCTCATTCCTGTTCCCTGTCCCCATTCCTGTCCCTGTCCCTTGTCCCCGTCCCCCTGTCCCCTGTCCCCATCCCTGTCCCCATTCCCGTCCCCCTGTCCCCAGGGGTCACACCCCTGACCCTGACCCCCGGGGGTCCCGGTGTGGGTCCGGTACTGACCCCCGTGTCCCCCTGTCCGTCCGTCCCCACGCCAGCTCCAGCGGGGTCCCCCAGCTGCCGGGAGGGGGGGACAGTGGCAGTGCCAGGAGGGGGGACAGCGGCAGTGCCGGAGGGGGGACAGTGGCAGTGCCACCGTCCCTGTGCACTCTGGGGGTGGCACCGCCACGCTGGGAATGGAAAATATTGACGGGACCGGGCTGGGCTCGTGCCAGGGGCCGCGGCCACCGCGGGGACACCGGGACTTCCCCGGGCACCGCGGGGTCAAGGACAGGGCCGGGATGGCCCGGCCTGGGGTGGGCACGGGGGTGGGCACAGGAAAGGGCACGGGGGTGGCACTGGGGTGGCACGGGGGTGGCACGGGGGTGGCACGGGGGTGGCACAGGGGTGGGCATGGGGTGGCACAGGACAGGGCACGGGGGTGGCACGGGGGTGGCACAGGGGTGGGCACAGGACAGGGCACAGAGGTGGCACGGAGGTGTTCACAGGGGGTGGCACAGGGGGTGGCACGGCTGGGCTGGCCTGAGCCTCCCGGGCATCTCAGAGCACCCCAAAAACCGAGAAGGGGAGGGGGCACCAGAAGGGGCCGAGCCCTCAGCGCCACCCCCAGGCGTGTCACCCCCCCCAGCGAGCGCAGTGCCACCAGAGCGGGGCAGGACCCGAACTGTCCCTTCCCTGTGTCCCCCGGACCCCAGACCCCGACAGCAGCGCGGCCCCCGCGTCCCTCTGTGCCCGCACTGTCCCTGTCCCCTCCACGTGTCCCCCGTGCCGCGCCCGGCTCCCCGCGTGTCGCGGTCCCCGTTCCGCCCCCGGCCCGCCCCGCTCGGGCGGAGCTCGCAGCGGAGCCGCTTCTTTGGATAAGAGGCGCGGGGCCGGGGCAGGTGCAGCGTGTGCGGCACCGGCACCGGCACCGGCAGCGCCCGCGGAACCCCCGCGGCACTTTCGGCGTTTTCCGGCTGTTTTTGGGTGTTTTTGCGGGGTTGGTTTTTTTTTTGGCCCCCGCTCCCGCGGCCGCCGCCGCTCGGGGCTGTGCCCCGGTAGCACCGGGCATGGAGGGGGCGGCGGGAGCGCGGCCGGGCGGGCAGCGCTGAGCGGCGCCGCGGCCCGGGCACCCCCATGAGCGGCTGAGCGGGGCCCGCGCCCCCCGCCCGTCCATGGGCGCGCTGGAGCCGGGCACCGGAGCGCCCCGGCCCGCCGCCCCCATGCTCAGCGCCGCCGCCGCCTTCGCCAAGGAGCCGCCGGGCCCGCGGGACGCCGCCGCCGCCGCTTTCTTCGGCGATGGAGGGGCACCGGAACCGGGAGCCCCCCCGCTCCCGTACGGCGCTGCCGGCGGTTTTGGCGGCCGGTTCCTGGGGCCGTGCCCGCCCTACCGGGCGCCGCCGCCTCCCGCCCCGCCGGTGGAAGGTTACGGGGGCGCCGAGGGCGGATTCGGCGGCGGGGGCGGCCCGCTGTGCCCCCCGCTCTGCGCCCTGCCCGGCTACCGGGCGGCCGGGAAGGTGCAGGTGATGCTCAACAATTACCCGCTCTGGGCCAAGTTCCACAAGCACCAGACCGAGATGATCATCACCAAGCAGGGCAGGTGAGCGCCGGGGACACCGGGGAGCACCGGGGAGCACCGGGGAGCACCGGGGGGAAGCGCGGCTGGGCGCAGCGGGGGCACTGGGAGGGACTGGGGGGGACTGGGGTGGGCTGGGACAGGGAAGTGTCGCAGGACGCGTGGGGACGAGGTGGGGACACCGAGGGGAACCTGAGAGCACCGGGGGAACGGGGGCAGCGCCACGGAGATGGGCAGCGCCACCGGACAACACCGGGGGCGGCGGGGGTCCCGTGTGGGCACTGGATTGCGGCGGGGGACACAGCATTGAAAGGGCTGGGACAGACCCCGGTGAGGGGCTGGGGGGTCCTGCCTCATCTCCCCAAGGGCTGGAGGGGTGGGAGGTGTTTGTGGAGCTGGGGGTGTCAGAGGTGAGGCCCCCCCCGTCCCCTCGTGGGTTCCAAGAAAAGCCTGGGAGGGGGAGGCAGAGCGCCCCAGACACCCCCCGGCGTTGTTTCCTTGCGGAGCTGAGGCGTGCGGGAAGGAGAAAAGGGTCTGGGGGTGTCCCCAGCCGTACCGGGGAGGGACAGGGGGACCGGGCCCTCGGTGCCAGGGTGGCGGCAGAGGCGGTGGCGCTGCCAGGGGCCCGCGGGCAGCGTTGATCCGGCCCCAGCCCACGGGCCGGATCCGGAGCTGGGCGCTGCAACAAGTGCAGAGGAGCTGCTGCCGCCCCCGAGCGCCGTGCGAGGGTGGCCCTGTCCCTCCCTGTCCCTCCCTGTCCCCTCTCCAGGGTGGAAACCACCCCGAGCTCTGGGACCAGGGGCGGGGGAGCGTTCTGGGCACGTCCTGGCTGCCAAAGCGCCCTTGGTGCCGCTGCCGCCGGGCACTCGCTGCCCCCTCCGTGCTGGGTGCGGGTTCCTGGGCCTGGCAGAGCATTGGGGGATTTGGGGGCTCTGCCAAACCCCAGTTCGGGGGGTCTGGGTGCCGCACACGGGCCCATGGAGTGGCCACGATGTGGAGCAAGGGGAGCCCAGAATGTAACGCCGCCCTTCAGCCCCGCACTGGGGCGGTGAGGATGAGGAGAACCCACCCCGGGCTGCACTTTGGGGTGTCCCTGGCAATGGGACCATGGCAGGGATGGCACACACAGCGCTGCCGCCCCAGATCACCCCGAGGGACCCCAAAACCCCGTGCCAAGGGGGAACAGGGCTGCACCCCCATGCACCTCCACTCTGTGCCACCCCCAGATCACCCAAAGGGGCTCCCAAACCCCGAACCAAGGGCAAACAGGGCTGCACCCCCACTCTGTGCCACCCCCAGATCATCCCGAGGGGCCCCAAAACCCCCGACCAGATCACCCCCCTCTCAAAGGCCCCCAAAACCCAAACCAAGGGCAAACAGGGCTGCACCCCCATGCACCCCCACTCTGTGCCACCCCCAGATCATCCAAAGGGGCCCCCAAACCCCAAACCAAGGGCGAACAGGGCTGCACCCCCATGCACCCCCTCTCTGTGCCACCCCCAGAGGCCCCCAAACCCCGAACCAAGGGCAAACAGGGCTGCACCCCCTCTCTGTGCCACCCCCAGATCATCCCGAGGGGCCCCAAAACGCCAACCAAGGGCGAACAGGGCTGCACCCCCTCTCTGTGCCACCCCCAGATCACCCCGAGGGACCCCAAAACCCCGAGCCAAGGGCGAACAGGGCTGCACTCCCTCTCTGTGCCACCCCCAGAGGCCCCCAAACCCCAAACCCCAAACCAAGGGCAAACAGGGCTGCACCCCCATGCACCCCCACTCTGTGCCACCCCAGATCCCCCCCAAACCAAGGGGGCTCCCCCTCTCTGTGCCAAACCCCAAACCCCAAACCCCGAACCAAGGGCAAACAGGGCTGCACCCCCACTCTGTGCCACCCCCAGAGGCCCCAAAACCCGAACCAAGGGCAACAGGGCTGCACCCCCTCTCGGTGCCCTCAGCAGCTGGCACAGACCCCCCCCAGCCCCTGTGCCCCCCCTGCCCAGCCCAGGGGTCGCTCCGTGCCCCTCGGCCGGGGGACACGCGGTGTCACTTCGATGCTGAGCCCGACCTGCTGGATGTGGTGGAAGTCTAAACACGTTAGGGCCGCTTGGTTTGGCACGGCCGAGCCCGGGGATGCTCGGAGCCCGGCACGGAGCGGGGGGACGCGTGCCCAGAGGGGTGGCAGGGGAGGGAGGGCACCCCCAGTTTGGTGTTTGTCACCCGCCACCCCTCAGGCGCTGCAGGAATGCGCTGGAATTCCGCTTTTCCCCCCCCATTTTCTGCTCTCTTTCCCAGCTGGGCGCTGGGGACGCGCCCTCCCTGTCAGGTGCTGAGGGTCTGGAAATTGGGGTGGCCCCGCAGATCCCCCCCTTATTCCTGGAAATTGGGGTGGCCCCGCAGATCCCCCCCCTTATCCCTGGAAATTGGGGTGGCCCCACAGATCCCCCTCACTGTGCCTGGAAATTGGGGTGGCCCCGCAGATCCCCCCCCCTTATCTCTGGAAATTGGGGTGGCCCCGCAGATCCCCCCCTTATCCCTGGAAATTGGGGTGGTCTCGCAGATCCCCCCCTTATCCCTGGGAATTGGGGTGGCCCCGCAGATCCCCCCCCTGCTCCTGGAAATTGGGGTGGCCCCGCAGATCCCCCCCTTATCCCTGGAAATTGGGGTGGCCCCGCAGATCCCCCCCCTCCCTGGAAATTGGGGTGGCCCCACAGATCCCCCCCTGTGCCTGGAAATTGGGGTGGCCCCATCCCTATAAATTGGGGTGGCCAATGGAAATTGGGGTGGCCCCGCAGATCCCCCCCCCTTACTCCTGGAAATTGGGGTGGCCCCAGAGATCCCCCCACCCCTCCCTTACCCCTGGAAATTGGGGTGGCCCCGCAGATCCCCCCCCCTTATCCCTGGAAATTGGGGTGGCCCCGCAGACCCCACTCCCCCTGCCCCGCTGCTCCTCTGCTTTCCTCCCCCAGCCCTGAAACCTCCGATTTTGGGTTTTTTTCCCCATCTCCATCCCCCAGCACGGAGGGGCGGCGGGCTCGGGGGGGTTTGCTCGGCGCAGGGGGGGCTCGCCAAGCCCAGCCCGCCGAGAGCGTCAAAGCCCGAGCCACAGAACATCCGCTTCCCCCGGCCCCGAGCCGCTTCTGCCGGGCTGAGACAGGAAAGAAACCCCGGCGGGGCTCCAGGGGGCCGTGAGCCCCAAACGGGCACCCCAGACACGGGGCGGCTGTGGGGGGCTCTGGGGCACGGAGGGGCTCGGTGCCACCCCGCCCGTTCCTCAGCACTGATGGGGTGCAGCCCCCCCGCCCCCGGGGGGATTGAGGCTGGGGGCACACGCGGTGGCACGGGGGTGAGGCGGGCCGGGCACGGGATTGGCCCTGCTGGCGCCGTTCCTGCTGGGCCGTGCCAGCCTGGGCCACCCCACCGCAACCGTCCCCGTGCAGACAGCCCCCGGCCGGCTTCCCGCGCCGGTCCCTGTACCTGTCCCTGTCCCTGTCCCTGTCCCTGTCCCTGTCCCTGTCCCTGTCCCTGTCCCTGTCCCTGTCCCTGTCCCTGTCCCCATCCCTGTCCCTGTCCCCATCCCTGTCCCCATCCCTGTCCCCATCCCTGTCCCTGTCCCTGTCCCCATCCCTGTCCCTGTCCCTGTCCCATCCCTGTCCTTGTCCCTGTCCTTGTCCCCATCCCTGTCCCCGTCCCGTCCCTGTCCCTGTCCCTCCCTGTCCCCGCTGTGTCCCCCTCGGCTCCGGGGCCCGGCAGGGCAGGATTCCTGCGGAAACCCCCAGGACTCGGGCACGGGGAATTCCTGCCGGGGCTGGCCCTGCCCTGTGGGGTGACACAGGGGTGGCCTGCTCTTTGGGGTGACACGGGGGTGGCCTGTCTGTTCCCATCTTTGCATTTTGGGGAATGGGGCTGGGGCTTTTGGGTGACACTGGCCCTGTGCTTTGGGGTGACACAGGGGCTGGCTTTGCCTTTTGAGGGGACACAGAAGGGCTGTCCCTGTCATGGGGACACAGAAGGGCTGTCCTGTCCCTGGGGACACAGAAGGGCTGTCCCTGTCCTGGGGACACAGAAGGGCTGTCCCTGTCATGGGGACACAGAAGGGCTGTCCCTGTCCTTGGGGGTGGCTCAGGCCGCCTTTGGGGGCGCAGGGGCTCTCTCTGCGTTTGGGGACACCAGGGATGGCTTTGCCTTCCGAGAGGACACCGGGGTGGCCTTGGGGACACGAAGTGGCTTTGATTGGAGGGGTGGCCGTGCACGAGGAGGGACCCCAGGGGTGGCAGCGCCGTTTGGGGACCCTGGGGATGGCTCTCTGGGCTGGCAGGGCTGGGGACGCGCTGGCAGCTGGGCGCGGTTGGCGCAGACATGTTGTGACTTGTCACCGTGTCCTGCTGCGCTGTGACACATCTGGCTGTGCCCTGTCACCCACACGGGCGGTGCAGCTGTGCTGTGCAGATGTGCCGTGCCACACGGCCCTGCCGTGCCACCCGGTGCCACCGGGACTCGTCCAGCTGTGCCACCGCGCTGTGGCACCACGGCCGGCATTGCCGCGTCACCGTGCCGTGTCCCCGTGTCATGTCCAGCAGCCATGTCGTGTCACCGTGCCATGCGTTGGTGTGTCACCACTGTGCCATGTCACCGTGTCATGTCCAGCAGCCATGTCGTGTCACCGTGCCATGCGTTGGTGTGTCACCACTGTGCCGTGTCACCGTGCCATGCATTGCTTTGTCACCGTGCCATGTCACCGTGCCATGTGCAGCAGCCATTCCATGTCACCATGCCGGGCATTGCCGTGCCACTGTGCCATGTCACCGTGCCATGCCACCTTGCCGTGTCACCCAGCCCTAGCCCTGTGGCCTGTGCTGTGCAGCGGGGGCTGGCCCATTTCCCATGTCCCCTGTCCCCTGTCCCCTGTCCCCTGTCCCATGTCCTGTCCCATGTCCCATGTCCCATGTCCCATGTCCCATGTCCTGTTCTCATGTCCCCTTTCCCATGTCCCATCTCCCGTGTCCCATGTCCTGTTCCTGTGTCCCGTTCCCATTCCCATGTCCCCTGTCCCGTGTCCCATGTCCCGTGTCTCGTGTCCAATGTCCCCTGTCCCATGTCCCATGTCCTGTGTCCTGTTCCGGTGTCCCGTGTCCCGTGTCCTGTTCCTGTGTTCAATGTCCCCTGTCCCGTGTCCTGTTCCTGTGTCCCATTCCCATTCCTGTGTCCCCTGTCCCGTGTCCTGTTCCTGTGTCCTGTTCCCATTCCTGTGTCCCCTGTCCCATGTCCCCTGTCCTGTGTCCTGTTCCTGTGTCCTGTTCCCTTGTCCCCTGTCCCCGTCCCTTGTCCCTTGTCCCTTGTCCTGTGTCCCACGCGGCCCCCCCGTGGCCTTCCCAAACCCCCTGGCCCCGAGACCAGCTGCCCGCCGCCTTTGGGTGAGGAGGAGGAGGAGGAGGAGGAGGGGTGGAGGAGGAGGAGGAGGAGGAGGAGGAGGAGGAAGAGGAGGCTCCCTGAGGGTGAGACCAGGAGTGCCCAGCCCCCTTTGAACCTGCCCTCCCAAACCTCCCGGGGGGTGGGGGAGGCGCTGCCGGGGGAGGGGGGTGGGCAGCCCTTGGCCTTCCTTTGCTCCCTCCTGGCCATCCCAGTGTCCCCCCAAACTGTCCCCAGACCAGTCCCCCGCCTTTGGAGGTCCCCTCCCAAACCCCCCTGAGGTGTCCCAGGTGTCCCCCGCCCCGGAGCGGTGGGCACACAAAACCCCCGGGGACAAACCAGGAGTGCCCAGCCGCCTTTGAGGGGCCACCCCCAAACCCGCTGAGGGTGAGACCAGGGTGCCCAGCCGCCTTTGGAGGGGTGGGCACCTCCCAAACCCCCCGAGGGGTGAGACCAGGAGTGCCCAGCCGCCTTTGGAGGGTGAGACCAGGAGGGGTGCCAGGAGTGCCCAGCCGCCTTTGGAGGGGTGGGCACCTCCCAAACCCCCCGAGGGGTGAGACCAGGGGTGCCCAGCCGCCTTTGGAGGGGTGGGCACCTCCCAAAACCCCCGAGGGTGAGACCAGCGGTGCCCAGCCGCCTTTGGAGGGGTGGGCACCTCCCAAACCCCTGAGGGTGAGACCAGGAGTGCCCAGCCGCCTTTGGAGGGGTGGGCACCTCCCGCACCCCCCGAGGGTGAGACCAGGAGTGCCCAGCTGCCTTTGGAGGGGTGGGCACCTCCCAAAACCGCAGCGCCCGGGCCCGGGGGAGCCGAGCGCTGCCCGCGCCGGGCTCGGGCTCCGCTGGGGTTTAAAAATAAAAATAAAATGCGAGGCGAGCGCGGTTTGCGCTGCTGCCGCCGCCCTGGCGTGCCCGGCCGGGCCCGTGCGGTTTCCCCGCAGCGTGTGAGCGCCGGGGCTCGCCTGGCAGCGCGGTGGGAGCGAAAGGCAAAAAAAAAACCCCAAAAACCAGCCCCAAAAAAAGCTGTTTTCTTCCTCTGCGCTCCTTGCAGAGCTGGCGCCGCTGCAGCAGAGCGCTGGGAGCGCGGCCGCGGCCCGAGCCTCGCAGCTCCCAGGTGGTTTTTAATGCGGTTTTAATGCGATTTTTTATCAGCGGCGGGAACCCCCCCGCTCCGTGCTCGCCGCTGAGCCCGCGGGGATGGGATGGTCCCTGTGGGGACACGGAGGGGACAGCGGGGACACGGGGGGACACGGGGGGACACGGGGGGACCCGGGGGGACACGGGGTGCTCGGGGCCAGCCGCGGTGCCGAGCACGTGCAGCTCCTCGCCGCGGCTGCTGCTGGCTCCGCTTCTTTCTCTTTTGCCTTCTCTTTTCATCTTCGCCTTCATCTTCTTTATCGTTTTCTTCATCTCCTTTTTATTCTTATTCTTACTCTTTTCACGTTCTTGCTTTCAGTCTTTATCTTCTCCTTCTTTCTCTTCTCCTCCCGATTCTTCATTTTTTCTTCTTCTTTATTAATTTTTTTTTTCGTTTTTCTCTTCCTTTTTCTTCTTCTTTTTCTATTTTCTCTCCCTCCCCACCCCCTTCTTTTTCTTGATCTTCGTCTTCCTCTCTTTTCTTTTTCTGGATTTTTAAAATTCTCATTATTAATTTTTTTTTTCTTTCTCTTTCTATTTTTTTCCCCTTTTTCTTCTCTTTCTTTTTCTATTCCTCCCTCTCTCGCAAGGGCAATTTTGAGTCAGCCTCCACCCGCTGACTTTTCTCTTTCCGCTGCTCTTCCCCCAGCCCCGCTTCCTGCGATGGGGAGGGGTTTGGGGGGGCCGGACCCCCCCCAATTTCCCCTGGTGTGTCCCCCCCTCTCCCCGTCCCCTCAGGAACTGGGGGTGAGCATTCCCCGCGTGGGGGACACCCTGGGGGTGACATTTCTGCCGGGGGTGACATTGATGGCGTGGGGGGGGGGGGACAGTGTCCAGCTCCGGCCATGGGGGCCCCAGAAGTTGCCAAAATTCCATGGCCGGGAGCCACGGGGGGGCTGAGCTGGTGCGCACAGGCAACCTGAGCTGGGTACTGGGGATACTGGGGATACTGGGGGTACTGGGGATACTGGGGATACTGGGGGTACTGGGGGTACTGGGGATACTGGGGTTACTGGGGGTACTGGGGATACTGGGGATACTGGGGGTACTGGGGATACTGGGACTGTTTGGGCTACTGGGGATACTGGGGGTACTGGGGTACTGGGGATACTGGGGTTACTGGGGGTACTGGGGATACTGGGGATACTGGGGGTACTGGGATACTGGGTACTGGGGTACTGGGGTTACTGGGGATTGGGACTGGGGATACTGGGGGTACTGGGGGTACTGGGGCTACTGGGGCTACTGGGGCTACTGGGGATACTGGGGTTAGTGGGGTTACTGGGACTGTTGGGGGATACTGGGGCTCTACTGGGGCTACTGGGGGTACTGGGGATACTGGGGTACTGGGGATACTGGGGCTATTGGGGTTACTGGGACTATTGGGGGTTATTGGGGTTACTGGGACTATTGGGGGTTATTGGGGTTACTGGGACTGTTGGGGCTCTACTGGGGACACTGGGGGTACTGGGGACACTGGGACTGTTGGAGCTACTGGGGAGCCTGGGGACACTGGGGCTACTGGAGACAATGGGGGTATGGGGGGCTACTGGGGACACTGGTGCTACTGGGGGTCCTGGGTGTACTGGGGAGCCTGGGGCCACTGGGGACACTGGGGACACTGGGGTTACTGGGGATACTGGGGGCTACTGGGGGCTACTGGGACTATTTGGGACACTGGGGTTACTGGGACTATTGGGGGCTACTGGGGCCACTGGGAACACTGGTGACACTGGGGGCACTGGTGACACTGGTGACACCGGTAACACTGGGGACACTGGTGACACTGGGGGCACTGGTGACCCAGGTGACACTGGTGACACTGGTGACACTGGTGACACTGGTGACACTGGGGGCCACTGGTGACACTGGGGACACTGGTGACACCGGTGACACGGGTGATACCGGTGACACTGGTGACACTGGGGACACTGGGGCCACTGGTGACACAGGTGACACTGGTGACACTGGTGACACTGGGGACACTGGGGACACTGGGCTGAGTGTCCCCACGAGGGCACAGCAGCGAGCAGAGCTCTCCCAGCGCGGTTGCAGGGGACACGCGTGGGACAGCGGGTGCAGCCCCGGGGGGGTGGCAGCTGCCACGCCGCGGTCCCCCCCCGGTGCCACCGTGTCCCCTTCCTGCCCTTGGCGCGGGCTGGCGCCCGGCCCGAAATAGCAGCGGTGTTGGTTTCCGATCCGGAAGGTGCCTGGGGAGGGGGAGGAAGATACCGGGGTGGGGAGGGGGGGGGATCGGCCCCGAGAGCAGCCCCCAGCTGCCGGGGTCACTCACCGCTCACGGGCACCGCGGCACGGGGGGGTGGGCACCGCCTGCCTCAGTTTCCCCATCACCACCACCCCCTCTCCCGGTGCGCCGAGGGCCGGGCGGGGGGGGTGACGCTGTCTGTGCCTCTGTCCCCCCTCCCCAGGCGAATGTTCCCCTTCCTCAGCTTCAGCCTCTCGGGGCTCAACCCCGTGGCGCATTACAGCCTCTGCGTGGACGTGGTGCTGGTGGACCAGCACCACTGGCGCTACCAGGGCGGCAAATGGGTGCAGTGCGGCAAAGCCGAGGGCAGCATGCCAGGTACGGGGCCTTCATCCCCCTCCTCCTCCTCCTCCTCCTCGTCCTCGTCACCCTCGCTGACGCCGTGGCCGCTGTCCCCCCTGCCCCACCCAGGGAACCGCCTGTACCTGCACCCCGACTCGCCCAACACGGGCGCGCACTGGATGCGCCAGGAGGTTTCCTTCGGCAAGCTGAAGCTCACCAACAACAAGGGGGCCTCCAACAACGTCGGGCAGGTGAGGAGGGGAGGGTCCGGCCGCGCTGGCAGCTCGCTGTGACCCCCCCCGTGACCGCTCGCTGTCCCCCCCCCGCCCCGCAGATGATCGTGCTGCAGTCGCTGCACAAGTACCAGCCGCGGCTGCACGTCACCGAGGTGAAGGAGGGCGAGGCGGAGGACGGGCACCCCTCCCCGCACACCCACACCTTCGCCTTCCCCGAGACCCAGTTCATCGCCGTCACCGCCTACCAGAACGCCGACGTGAGTGCGAGCCCGCCCCGACCCCGCCGCCAGTCCCCGGCAGACAAAAATCCCCCCCAAAAATCCCTCAACAGCACAAAAACACCGGCCACCCCCACCAGCGTCCCCCCAGAAACCAGCTGGGATGTGCCAGTGTCACCACAGCGAGCCAAACCCGCCCGCAGGGCAGCCCCGTCAATGCCCCCAGCAGCATCCAGGGTGTGCTCGGCTCCAGGGAAACCCCCTGGCCTCGGCCCGGGCCGCTCCTGTCTGCCAGCACCTCCTTCTGCAGCATCGCTGCCACCCTGGGCATCCCAGCATCTCCCCCTGTGTCCCTCCAGCATCCCAGAGGACTCCCAATGCTGCCTGTATTCCCTGAGACTTCCAGAGCCTCCCCATGGATCCTCTCCAGAACCACTCCCTGGTCCTTCAGCACCCCACCATCGCTCCCAGAATGGTCCCACAGCATCCTAGATCATCCCCCTGCATCCCCTCCTCATCCCAGAGGCCTCCCAGTGCTGCCAGTATCCCCTCAGACTTCCAGAGCTTCCCCGTGGATCCTCTCCAGAACCACTCCCTGATCCTTCAGCCATCCCCTGGTCCCTTCAGCACCCAACCATCGCTCCCAGAACCATCCCACACACTCCCACAGTATCCCAGCATCTCCCCCTGCGTCCCTCCAGCATCCCAAAAGCCTCTCAGTGCCCTCAGAGCCACTCAGACTTCCAGAGCCTCCCCATGGATCCTCTCCAGAACCACTCCCTGATCCCTTCAGCCACCCCCTGGTCCCTTCAGCACCCAACCATCCTTCCCAGAACCATCCCACACACTCCCACAACATCCCAGGATCTCCCTCTGCATCCCTCCAGCATCCCAAAAGCCTCTCAGTGCCCTCAGATCCCCTCAGACTTCCAGAGCCTCCCCATGGATCCCCTTCAGAACCACTCCCTGATCCCTTCAACCATCCTCTGGATCCCTTCAGCCTCCCACCATTGCTCCCAGAATGGTCCCACAGCATCCCAGGATCTCCCCCTGCATCCCCTCAGCATCCCAGAGGCCTCACTGTGCCCTCAGATCCACTCAGACTTCCAGAGCTTCCCCCTGGATCCTCTCCAGAACCACTCCCTGATCCCTTCAGCCATCCCCCATCCCTCCCAGAACCATCCCACCCCAGAACCATCCCACCTCCCACAGCATCCCAGGACCTCCCCTGCATCCCTCCAGCATCCCAAAGCCTCTCAGTGCCCCCATGGATCCTCTTCCAGAACCACCCCCACGGATCCTCTCAGAACCACCCCCTGATCCTTCAGCACCCCACCATTGCTCCCAGAACCATCCCACACACTCCCACAGCATCCCAGGATCTCCCCCTGCATCCCCTCAGCATCCCAAAAGCCTCTCAGTGCCCTCAGATCCCCTCAGACTTCCAGAGCCTCCCCATGGATCCTCTCCAGAACCACTCCCTGATCCCTTCAGCCATCCCCTGGTCCCTTCAGCACCCAACCATCCCTCCCAGAACCATCCCACACACTCCCACAGCATCCCAGCATCTCCCCCTGCGTCCCCTCCGCATCCCAGAGGCCTCACGGTGCCCTCAGATCCACTCAGACTTCCAGAGCTTCCCCCTGGATCCTCTCCAGAACCACCCCCTGATCCCTTCAGCCATTCCCTGGTCCCTTCAGCACCCCACCATCCCTCCCAGAACCATCCCACACATCCCACAACCATCTCCCGGATCCCTTCCCCCTGCCATCCCTCCCAGCATCCCAAAAGCCTCTCAGCATCCCAGGATCCCCCAGATCCCCTCAGACATCCCAGAGCCTCCCCATCCTGTATTCCTCTTCCAGAACCACTCCCTGATCCTTCAGCCTCCCACCATCCCTCCCAGAACGGTCCCACATCATCCCAGATCATCCCCCTGTGTCCCCTCCGCATCCCAGAGGCCTCACGGTGCCCTCAGATCCCCTCAAATTTCCAGAGCCTCCCCCTGGATCCCTTCAGCCTCGCCCAGGATTCCCCACAACCCCCCAGGACCACCCCCCCCATCCCAGTCCCCCCCTCCCGCACCCCCCCAGCGCCCCCTGCCCTGGCAAAGGGTGGGATCCCGCTGGGATGGGGGGAAAGGGACAGCGCGGGGACACCCCGGAGGAGGCACAAGCCCCCCCAAACCCACATTCCCCCAGATCACGCAGCTGAAGATCGACCACAACCCCTTCGCCAAAGGATTCCGGGACAACTTTGACTCGTGAGTGCCACCCCCCGCTCTCCCTCCCGTCCCTCCCGCTCCCCTCCGGGCCTCACCCGGCAGGAGCAGCCCCCCAAAAAACCCGCCCCGTGTGCGCCCCTCCCCAGGATGTACGCGGGCTCCGAGAGCGACCGCCTGACGCCGTCCCCGCCGGAGGCTCCGGGCTGCCAGCAGCTGCTGCCGGCGCCGCGCTTCCAGCCCTTCCTGCCCGAGCAGTTCCCGCTGGCCCCGGGCCGCTTCTTCGGGGCGGAGCGGGGGCCGCCGGCGCTGCCGCTGCCCCCCAAGGACCCCCCGCCCTGGTTCTTCCCCCCGCAGCAGCCGCCCGGCCCCGGCGCGCTGGACTACGGCGCCTTCGAGGGAGGCTACGGGGCGGGCAAAGCGCTGCCCTACGGCGTGAAGCCGCTGCCGCTGCCCCCCGGGCCGCCCCCGGGGCTGCCCTACTACCCCGAGGGGCCGGGGGGCTTCGCGGGCGGCTGGAGCCCCGCGCAGCTCGGCGCCAAGGGCGGCGCCGCGGGCCTGGGCTGGTACCGGGAGCCCCGCGAGGAGAAGGGCAAGGAGCCGGGGGGCTGGGCCGGCGAGACCCCCGCCCCTGGGGACCCCGGGGACCCCTCGGACTCGGGGCCGTTCGAGTGCAAGCGGCGCCGCGTGTCGCCGTACCCCGCGGGCAGCGAGAGCCGCTCGCCGCCCCGCAACGGCGACGGCTACGACAAGGAGCCGCTGGCCGACGGCGGCTACTACGGCTACTACGGCAACTGAGGGGTCAGGGCCGCCCGGACACCCCAAATGTGGGTCCTGTGTGCCCCCCAGCCCCACATCCTGGGGTTCAGACTGACAATCAGCCACCCTCTGCACACCGAGGGGTCAGAGCCCCCCGGACACCCCAAATATGGGTTCTGTGCGCCCCCCAGCCCCACATCCTGGGGTTCAGAGTGACAATCAGCCCCCGGTGCCACCCTCCGCACGGCGAGGGGTCAGAGCCCCCCGGACACCCCGAATCTGGGTCCTGTGTTCTCTCCAGCCCCATATCCTGGGGTTCAGAGGGGTCAGAGCTCCCCGGACAGCCCCAAATGTGGGTCCTGTGTGCGCTCCCCCAGCCCCACATCCTGGGGTTCAGAGTGACAATCAGCCCCCGGTGCCACCCTCTGCACAGCGAGGGGTCAGAGCCCCCCGGACACCCCAAATCTGGGTCCTGTGTGCCCCCCCAGCCCCACATCCTGGGGCTCAGAGGGGTGAGAGCCCCCCAGACACCCCAAATCTGGGTCCTGTGCTCCCCCCCAGCCCCACATCCTGGGGTTCAGAGGGGTCAGAGCCCCCCGAACACCCCAAATCTGGGTCCTGTGGTCTCCCCCAGCCCCACATCCTGGGGCTCAGAGGGGTCAGAGCCCCCCGGACACCCCAAATCTGGGTTCTGTGCGCCCCCCCAGCCCCACATCCTGGGGTTCAGAGTGACAATCAGCCCCCGGTGCCATCCTCCGCACGGTGATGGGTCAGAGCCCCCCGGACACCCCAAATCTGGGTTCTGTGTGCCCCCCCCCAGCCCCACATCCTGGGGTTCAGAGTGACAATCAGCCCCCGGTGCCACCCTCCGCACGGCGAGGGGCCAGCAGGGAGGGGATGGGTGAGGGGAAATGGTGGGGGGGGTTTTTTTTTTGGTGTGGGTGGTTTTTAAGGGGAGGGGATTAATTCTGAATTATTTATTGAGCCCCCCCTGGGGCGGGGGGCAGCAGCATATCGCAATAAAGGGGGCACTGTGGGGCACGGCTCTGGGCAGTTCTGTGCGCGTGGGGAGGGAAACTGAGGCACGGCGAGGATGCGGGAGGGACTTGGGCATCCCCAGCTTGATTTGGGAGGGGGTCCTGAGCCCCCCGGGGGTGGTGGTGATGTGTGGGGAGGAGAAGGAATCTCTCTGCACACCCCAACTCTTCACAGCCTTTATTAGAGCAGCCCCTGTGCACAATTTTGGGGGGGCAGTGGGGTCTTCCCGCCCGCGGGCACCCTGCGACCCCCTAAACCCCCCCCCACCTTTACCATCCTGTGCCCCCAGGGCCGGGGGGGGCACTGCCAGCCCCTGCCCCAAAGCGCCTCAGGTGCCCCCAAGGCTCTGCCCCGGGGCGGGCAGGGGGTGGGGGGAGGCATGGCCAGTGCCCCCCGTCCCATTTTTGTATCACAGTTTTACTGAAACAGCGGCAAAATGGCTCGGAAAGGGGAGGGGGGCGGGGGGCTCTGCACCCCCAGGGTGCTGGGCACTGCTGTGAGGGGCTGGGCGGGGGGCTCAGCACCCCCAGCTTTGGGGGGGCTACCAGAGCACCGCGCTGTCCAGCTGCGAGAAGCCGGGGTCCAGGCGCAGCTTCCAGTAGGTGTTGTTGGTGACCCAGGACTCCTTGCCGCTGGCATCTGTCACACGCCTGGCACGGGGCGGGGGCACGGCTGGGACTCCTCCCATGGGGGGGTTCCCCATGCCCTGAGAGCCCCACGTTCCCCTGAGAGCCCCACGTTCCCCTGAGAGCCCCACGTTCCTCTGAGAGCCCCTGAGAGCCCCATGTCCCCCTGAGAGCCCCACGTTCTCCTGAGAGCCCCACGTCCCCCTGAGAGCCCCACATCCCCTGAGAGCCCCACGTTCTCCTGAGAGCCCCACGTCCCCCTGAGAGCCCCACGTTCTCCTGAGAGCCCCACGTCCCCCTGAGAGCCCCACGTCCCCTGAGAGCCCCACGTTCTCCTGAGAGCCCCATGTCCCCCTCAGAGCCCCACGTTCTCCTGAGAGCCCCACGTTCCCCTGAGAGCCCCCCACCCATGGTTCCTCTGAACCATGAGGTCTCCAGAGGGTTTTGCAATCCCTTTAAATCTCCCACATCTCCCCGAACCATAGGGTGCCCCCACTCCACATTCCTCCCTGAGACCCCATGAACCATGAGGTCTCCAGAGGGTCTCGCCATTCTCCCAAATCCCCTACATTTCTCTGAACCGTGGGGTGCCCTCGGGACTCCCGTGGGGTGGGTTTCCCCATGCCCTGAGAGCCCCACGTCCCCCTGAGAGCCCCCCACCCACGTTCCTGTGAACCATGAGGTGTCCAGAGAGTCTCACCATTCTCCTAAATCCCCCACATCTCCCTGTCCATAAGAGGAGGGTCTCACAATCCTTTAAATCTCCCCCCGAACAATGAGGTACTCCCCCATGGGGGGTTTCCCCCCTTCCTGAGAGCCACAACCATGGGGTGTCCTCAGGACTCTCAGGGGTCTGGGCCACGGGGTTCTCCATTCCTGGGAGGGTCCCCCACCCCATGTGCCCCACATCCCCTGAACCCCATGAACCATGAGGTCTCCAGAGGGTCTCGCCATTCTCCTAAATCCCCCACATCTCCCTGAACCATGGGGTGCCTCAGGACTCCCATGAGGGGTTCCCCATGCCCTGAGAGCCCCATGTCCCCCTGAGAGCCCCCCACCCATGGTTCCTCTGAACCATGAGGTCTCCAGAGGGTTTTGCAATCCCTTTAAATCTCCCACATCTCCCCGAACCATAGGGTGGCCTCGGGACTCCCATGGGGGGGTTTCTCCATGCCCTGAGAGCCCCACGTTCCTCTGAACCATGAGGTCTCCAGAGGGTCTCGCCATTCTTCTAAATCCCCCACATTTCCCTGAACCATGGGGTGCCTCCAGGACTCCCATGAGGGGTTTCCCCATTCCCTGAGAGCCCCACATCCTCCTGAGCCTTGGGGTGCTCCCAAGACTCCTGGGAAGGGTCTCCCCACCCCATGAGAGCCCCACATCCCACAAGAGCCCCCCTGAGCCAAGGGCTGCCCTCAGGACCCCCAGAAGGTCGGGTCCCATCTCCCATCCGCAGCGCTGGCAGCCCCCCAGACCTGAAGAAGCGGGCCTGGTGGGTGATGTTGTTCTCCTCCATGACGCGGCGCCGGTCGCGCTGCAGCTGCTCGATCTGGCGCTTCTGCGCCTCGGCCGCGGGCACGTTGCCCTCCTCCAGGTACCTGTGGGCACACGGGCAGGGCCGTGAGCCCCCGGCCGGCCCCGGCCCGGCCCGGCCCGCGGCCCCGGGGCGCTGCTGACCGCTGGTCCGGCCGCAGCCGCGTGTCCGTGGAGGGCAGCACCCGGCGCAGCTCCGGCGTCAGCTCGTTCAGCTCCAGCGCGAACTGCGTGAAGCCGTAGCTCCTCTCGTGGTCGCGGGGCATGGGGTCTGCGTGGGGGGCGTGGGGGCGGTCAGAGGGACCCCCGGGGCAGGCTGAGCCCCCCGGCTGTCCCCCCAGCTCCTTACTGGCTTTCCAGACGCACTGGCCCGGGGCGGGCCCGCGGCGCAGCCCCTCGTGCCACTTGCCCGCCAGGCGCTCCACGGCCGTCCCGGCGCGGCTCAGCACGGCGCCCTGCACCTCGTTGGCCCCCGCGCCCCAGTACCGGGCCTGCGGCCGCCACCGGAGACTCAGCGGGGCCTCGGCGGGGCCGGGAGCGTGGGGTGGGGTCAGTGGGAAAGGGCGGGGCTGGTGGGAAGGGGTGGGGCTAGTGGGAGAGGGCAGGGCTATGATGGGTGGGGTCATAGGGGAAGGGTGGGGCTGCTGGGAAGGGGTGGGGCTAGTGGGAGAGGGCGGGGCTATGATAGGATGGGGTCACTGCGGAAGGGTGGGGTTCCAGGAAAGAGTGGGGACAGTGGGAGAGGGTGTGGCTATGATGGGTGAGGTCATTGGAGAAGGGTGGGGCCGATGGGAAGGGGTGGGGCTAGTGGGAGAGGGCGGGGCTATGATGGGTGGGGTCATAGGGGAAGGGTGGGGCTGATGGGAAGGGGTGGGGTTAGTGGGAGAGGGCGGGGCTATGATAGGGTGGCATCATTGGGGAAGGGTGGGGTCCTAGGAAAGGGCGGGGCTACTGGGAGAGGGTGGGGCTGTGATAGGGTGGGGTCATAGGGGAAGGGTGGGGTCTCTAGGAAAGGGTGGGGCTGCTGGGAAAAGGGTGGGGCCAGGAGTGATGGGAGGAGCTTTGTGGAATTCGGTGGAGTCATTGGGAAAGGAGTCATTGGCCATAGGAAAGGGGTGGGGCCATGAGGAGGAATCTTCTGGAAAGGGCAGGGTAATTGGAAAGGGGCGTGGCTACTGGGAAAGGGTGGGGCCATGGGAGAGGGCGTGGCTATTGGAAAGGGGCAGGGCAATGAGTGACGGGTGGAGGCTTCTAGAACAGGTGGAGTCCCTGGGAAGGGGTGGGGCTATGATGGGTGGGGTCATTTGGTAAGGGGAGGGGCTCCTGGGAAGAGGGTGGGGCCAGGAGCGATGGGCAGAGTAATTGGGATAGGGTGGGGCACTAGGGGGCGGGGTCACTGGGGAAAGGGCAGGGCTATTGGAAAGGGGCAGGGCCATAAGTGAGGGGTGGGGCCAGACAAGGGGCGGGGCAACAACACAGTGTTTAATTACCACATCTGTAATGGGGCGGGGCCACACCTGAGGGGGCGGGGCCGGGCCGTGATAACGCAGAAGGGCGGGCTCAGGGCAGTGTGTGGGCGGGGCCTGGGCAGGAAGGGGCGGGGCACACCTTGCAGAAGGTGAGCTTGCAGTGGTAGGAGGCGTCGCGGGTGTTGCGGATCAGCACCTCCCCGTAGTGCTCGATCCAGCGGGGCCCGCTCAGCACGTTGTGGATGCACGTGGTCACCTTGTTCCACTCGTAGTGGTCCCCAGTCCTGCGGGCAGCGCCCTCGTGGGTGGGCACGGAGGGCAGGGGGCACGGGCGTGGGGAGATGTGGGGGGGCCCCTCTGTGGGGCTGGGGTCTCACCTGGGCAGCTGGACATTGACGGTGCCCATGGGGACGATCTCCAGGGACTTGCCCCAGAATTTGTTCTTCCACCGCATGTCTGGAGGAGCAGGAGGAGGAGCAGGAGGAGGAGGAGGAGGAGGAGGAGGAGGAGGAGGAGGAGGAGGAGGAGGAGGAGGAGGAGGAGGAGGAGGAGGAGGAGGAGGAGAAGGAGAAGAAGAAGAGAAGGGAGAAGGAGAAGAAGAAGGAGAAGGAGAAGAAGGAGAAGGAGAAGAAGGAGAAGGAGAAGGAGAAGGAGAAGAAGAAGAAGAAGAAGAAGAAGAAGAAGGAGAAGAAGATGATGATGATGATGATGAGGTGAGACCCCCCAAGTCCCCCCGCCCTGGTGGGACCCTCCCAGTGCCCAACGCCCTGCCGGGCCCTCACCTTGCCAGAAGACGAAGTTGTCGGACTCGGCGTGGCAGGCGGAGATGGGAGGGTGGTGGGAGACCTGTGGCGACAAGGAGGGACATGCCAGCGCCCCGCCCAGCTCGGGGGTGCCCCCCAGGACCCCTCCCGTGCCCACCTGCTCGCTGATGAAGCGGAAGCCGCGGTCGGGCCGCACGCACTCGTAGGTCTCGCCCAGCACGGGGTTGAAGGGTTTGCTGCCCGCCCGGTAGTAGGTGGAGGCGTAGGCGGACACGGCGAAGGCGGCCACGTACACCTGTCACCATGTCACCGTGTCACCATGTCACCGTGTCACCGTGTCACCGTGTCGCCGTGGCCACCGCGACGCTGTCACCATGCCCGGCACTGTGCCCTCCCCCGTTCCCACAAGTCCCAGGAGAGCCGCGTGTCCTCAAGCACCTCTGAGCCCACTCAATCCCCAAATTCTCCCTGTCCCCACATGACTTCGGGGTCCCCCGTGTCCCCAAAATCCTCAAAGTCTCCCTGTCCCCACATGACTTCGGGGCCCCCCGTGTCCCCAAAATCCTCAAAGTCTCCCTGTCCCCACACGTCCTTGGGATCCCCTGAATCCTCAAACTCCCCAAGTCCCCTCATGTCCCCCAAACCTCCTGTGTCCCCAGCCTCCCAATGCCCACCCTGTCCCCAATGCCCACCCTGTCCCCAAAGTCCTCCATGTCCCCAAGCCACGTCTCCTTGCTCCTGAGCCCCCCGTGACCCCCCGAGCTCCTTCCACACCCCTTGTGCTCCCTCAGTCCCCCTTCCCCTGGACCTCCCCGTGCCCTCCTCGTCCTCAAAGTCCCTTGTGTCCTCCTGCCCCTGAGCTCCCCTAAATCCCCCAGGTGTCCCCAATCCCCCCAAGCCCTCCGTACCCCAAGCCCCCAATCCTTCTTGAGTCCCCCATGTCCCTGCTGACTCCCAGTGTCCCCACTCCCCCTGGTGTCCCGGCTGCCCATGGTGTCCCGGTTCCCCCTGATGTCCCCGTTCTCTCCGGTGTCCCTTTGCCTCCCAGTGTCCCTTTGCCCCCCGGTGTCCCTTTGCCCCCCGGTGTCCCAGTTCTTCCTGATGTCCCCGTTCTTTCCAGTGTCCCTGTTCCCCCCGGTGTCCCCTTTGCCCCCCGGTGTCCCTTTGCCCCCCGGTGTCCCTTTGCCCCCCAGTGTCCTGGTTCCCCCTGGTGTCCCTTTGCCCCCCGGTGTCCCGGTCCCCCCCGGTGTCCCCTTTGCCCCCCAGTGTCCTGGTCCCCCCTGATGTCTAAGTTCCCCCCGGTGTCCTGGTTCCCCCTGGTGTCCCCTTTGCCCCCCGGTGTCCCCTTTGCCCCCAGTGTCCCGGTCCCCCCGGTGTCCCTGCTGCCCCCGGTGTCCCTTTGTCCCCAGTGTCCCCTTTGCCCCCGGTGTCCCCTTTGCCCATGGTGTCCCCTTTGCCCCCCGGTGTCCCTGCTGCCCCCAGTGTCCCCTTTGCCCCCCAGTGTCCCCTTTGCCCCCCAGTGTCCTGGTCCCCCCTGATGTCTAAGTTCCCCCCGGCGTCCTGGTTCCCCCTGGTGTCCCCTTTGCCCCAGTGTCCCTTTGCCCCCCGGTGTCCCCTTTGCCCCCAGTGTCCCGGTCCCCCCCGGTGTCCCTTTGCCCCCGGGCATCCCTTTGCCCCCCCGGTGTCCCGTCCCCCTGATGTCCCAGTTCCCCCAGTGTCCCTTTGCCCCCAGTGTCCCCCTTTGCCCCCAGTGTCCCTTTTGCCCCCCGGTGTCCCCTTTGCCCCCAGTGTCCCCTTTGCCCCCGGTGTCCCCTTTGCCCCCGGTGTCCCGTTTGCCCCCTGACCAGGCGCTGCCGGGGGTCGCGGGCGCGGCTGGCCCTGTCCAGCAGCTCGCTGTACTCCAGCTCCTCGCAGAGGCGCTGCAGGGTGTTCAGCGGCTCGTTCAGCTGCACGGGCAGCGCCACGCGCGACAGGTCCTTGCCCACGCTGCTCCGCAGGAGCCCCCACAGGCTCACGTCCCCCGAGGGCGCGGGGGGCGCGGGCAGGCGGCTCCTCCGCCGCGGGTCCGGCCCCGGCAGCTCCAGCGGCGGCTCCAGCGGCGGCGGCGGCTCCGCTGGCGGCCCCGGGCGCTCCGCTCCTGCCGGGCAGCGGCCGCTGGGACGGAGCCCCCCAGGCCCCGGAGCTGTCCCTTCCCCTCGGTTCCCTCTATCCCGTGTTCCCCTTTCCCGTGTCGGGAGGCAGAGCTGCCCCTGCCTCGGTTCCCCCTTCCCGCACCTCCGCCGGTGCCCGTTCCCGCCCGGTGCCATCCCCGGTGCCCTCCCCGTACCTGTCGGGGGGCGGCCCGGCCCCCGGCTCGGTGGGCTCCTCGCAGGCGCTGCTGGTGACCTCGCTGATGCACGACTCGTCCTCCGAGGGCTGAGGGGGCGCAGGGACCGTCGGCGGCCCGGGGTCCCGGGGATGTGGGAGGGACCCCCCCCACACACACGGATGGGGCGGGAGGGGCGCTACCGGGAAGGGCCCCCCCCGGAAGGGTGGGAGGAGCCCCGGGATCCTGGGATGGGGGTGTGGGGATGGGCAGCACCCGGCCCGGGCTCAGAGACTGCGGAGACCCCGAGAGCGGGGAGGGAGGGCGGGGACATGGGGAGGGGGGGGGGACCCAGGGGCTGGGGGACAGGGGGGGTGGGGGGGACAGGGGGCTGGGGGGACCCAGGGGCTGAGGGGGACATGGGGAGTGGGGGGATCCGGGGGCTGGGGGGGACACGGGGAACGGGGGAGACACAGGGGCTGGGGGGGACACAGGGGCTGGGGGGACACAGGGGCTGGGGGGGACACCGGGAGCGAGGGGGACACGGGGAGCGGAGGGGGCCGAGGGGCTGGGGGGGACCGAGGGGCTGGGGGGGACACGGGGGCTGGGGGGGACACCGGGAGCGGCTCTCGGGCCGCCTAATGAGGTGGGACGGGGGAGAGAGAGGGGACAGATGAACCCAGAGCAGCGAGGGGTGGCGGGGGGTCCGCAGAGCCGCCCCCTCACCAGCAGAGCCCCCCCCCAAGCCCCTCACCTCGTTCTCAGAGGAGCTGGCCGAGAGGAAAACCTCGCAGGCATCGAAGAACTCGGTGTGGGAGTCGGCCAGCGAGACGATGCTGCGGTTGGAGAGCTGCTGCTCCCGGCCCTTGGCGGGCAGCGCATCCGGCTGCGGGCACAGCCACGGGCTCAGCCCCACCCCGGGGGGGCCCACAGCACCCCCAGGCCGCCCCTTCCCACCCTCCCGACCTCATCCGGGTGCAGCGAGGCAAAGGAGTCCAGGGTGGTGTCGGAGGACACGGACAGCGAGTGGAAGCGGCGCAGGGCGGGCTGTGGAAGGGCGAGGCTGAGCCGAGTCCCCCCCCCACCCCGGCCAGGACAGCGCTGGCAGGGCCGGAGGACCCCCGGAGCAGCCCCCGAGCCCCCCGCGCCCCCTCACCCCGGCGGTGCCGGCGCTGCCGGGCCGTGGGGCCGGGCCCTGCCGGTCCAGCGCCCGCCGCATCTCCTCCAGCCGGGCCCTCTCGGCCACCAGCGCCGCCACCACGCTGCTCAGCGAGCCGTGCACTGCCGGGGGGACACGGTGCGCTCAGGCTGAGCCCCAGCACCCCAAACCCGGCCCCGGAGCCCTGCCCGGGCTCAGCCCCCCTGCCCATCGCACCTTTCTGGGCCAGCACCCAGAAGCTGCGCTGCAGCTGGCTGTACTCCGGGGGCACGCCGAGGGGCAGCTGGCTCTGCGACGGCTCCAGGTAGCGGGACAGGTTGGGCACGGAGCCGTGCAGGCGGCCCGCCTGGGGGGGACACGGGGCTCAGGGGGCTCTGCCGGGGGGCTCCGTGCCCGGGCAGAGCTCGGGGCGGGGGGTTCCGGCTCACCCTCACCCTGCCGATGGTGTCGTCCTTGGCAAAGCTCTGCGTGCACCAGATCTTGGTGCTCCTCCGGCCCTTCTTGGGCCTCTCCGTGGCAGCCGAGGGCTGTGAGGGAGAGGAGGGGGCTGCAGCCGGAGCCTCCCCCCGGGACAGGGGGGCACGGGACCCCCTCCCCGGCCCGGCTGTCCCGCTCACCTGGCCGCCGGAGATGAGCGGGGCCGAGGGGATGCGGTGCAGGGCCTCCAGGTGCTGCAGCATTCCCGTCAGCTCCTGCAGCTTGGCCTGGCACTCCGACAGCTCTGCCAGGGGCACGGGGGTCAGGGAGCGGCCACGGGGACCCTGCCCGGCCCCCAGCCCCTCGGGCCCCGCTCACCGGCCGAGCAGCGCTCCAGCCCCTCGCTGTCCTTCAGCCAGGCGTTCACCTTGTCCCGCGAGCTGGCCAGCGTGGACAGGGCAGGGGCACTGCCCGAGGGCAGCATCCGCGTCCACTGGCCCTGCAGCGGGGCACAGAGGGCATCGATCGTGGCGGGAGCACTTGCCCAGGCCCTGCCCGGCGCTGTCACCCCCCAGCTGTCACCCACCTGCGTGCCGGTCCCCGTGGAACCCCCCGGGGGACACGGCCGCTCGCCGTGGTGGTGGGAGCACAGGCTGCTCACCCAGCTGGAGAACACCTCCGGGGACTTGATCTGGGGACAGGGCCGGGTTGGAGGGGACACCAGCTGATGTCCCCAACCGCGTCCCACCCCAGCTCCAGCACCGCGGTGGCACCTTGAGGTGATAAATGTTGTCCTCCGTGTCCAGGTCAACCCTCTGAGCCTTCTTGTTGACGGACATGACGGACTGACGGACATCGATGGCGCCGTGCAGCTTGCCCTTGAGGACCTGGGGGAGCGCAGGGACGCCTGTCAGGGGACAGAGCCCCCTCCTCAGGGGGGCCACGGGGGTGTCCTCAGCCCTGAGCCCCCGGGCAGGCTGCGTGCCCACAGCCTGGGCACACACTCACGTCCTGGCGCGTGGTGGAGTATTTCAGGATCCCGTTTTCCAGCACGAAGTACCGCTGGGGATGGAGGGGAAAGCTTTGTTTTGGGAGGGGGCGCAGACAGCAGCCCCTAGAGCCCACCCCCCCTGCCCAAATCCTGCCAGGCCCAGCCCTTGGTGCCAGCTGTGCCTGTTACCTTGTGCCAGCCCTTCAGGGGCCATTTCCTCTTCTTGAGCAGGTACCCCTCGTGTCGCTGCGGCTGCCGCCCGGGGCTGCCCCGGGGCTCCTCCACCACCTCCCAGCTCTCCGAGCCCTGCGGGGTCAGCGTGGGGGTCCCTGAGCACCACAGGCTGCTGCCCACCTCGCCCACCCCACGTTTGGCACCCACAGCCCCCAAAGCCTCCCTGTGGTCACTGCGAGCCCCCCAACCGCAGACGCAAACGCTCCGACCTGCTGCACGCTGCTGTGCTTGGAGGACACGGTGCTGTTGGAGCGGGACAGGGCCCTTTTCGGGGAGCACGGGTCCTTCTCGTGGCTGCCCATGGCCGGCGAGCACAGGGGGCGGGGGGCACCGGGCCGAGCCCCCCGTCCCGTCGGGGCTGCAGGACCGGGGCTCCGGGCTCGGCCGTCACGGCGGGAGCCGCTGCGGGGAGGGCACGGCCGGTCAGGGGGCTCGGGGCCGGCCCCTGCAGCCCCGCCGGGCGCGGGCAGCGCGGGGATGGCCCCGTCCCCTGCCCGCGGGGGGCTCCGCTTGGCACCGCCGCCGGCAGCCAGAAACTTCTGCGAGAGCCCGAGCCTTTGACCCCGGCAGCGCTATCGCGGCTGTGCCACCCAGTCCGGGTCCAGAGTCCGGCCCCGCCGCCCCACGGGCCGGGCAGCACGGGGCAGGCCTGGCACAGCTGGGCAGGCCTGGCACAGCCGGGGGGGACACTGGGGCACGCACCAGGGAACACGGGGCCGGCCTGGCACAGCCGGGGGTGACACTGCTGCCCCACGGGCCGGGCAGCACGGGGCCGGCCTGGCACAGCCGGGGGTGACACTGCTGCCCCACGGGCCGGGCAGCACAGGGCAGGCCTGGCACAGCCGGGCAGGCCTGGCACAGCCGGGGGGGACACTGGGGCACGGACCAGGGAGCACGGGGCCGGCCTGGCACAGCCGGGGGGGACACCGGGGCACGGACCAGGGAGCACGGGGCCGGCCTGGCACAGCCGGGGGTGACACTGCTGCCCCACGGACCGGCCAGCACAGGGTCGGCCTGGCACAGCCCGGGGGTGACACTGCCCCACGGACCAGGGAGCACGGGGCTGGCCTGGCACAGCCGGGGGTGACACTGCCCCATGGACCAGCCAGCAAGGGACCGGCCTGGCACAGCCCGGGGTGACACCGGGGCACGGGGCCAGCCTGGCACAGCCCGGGGTGACACTGCCCCATGGACCCCACGGACCGGCACACCGGGCCAGCCCCTGACACCACCCCACGGACCGACCCCCCTGCAGGTCCCTGCAGGTCCCCCCGTGGCCCCGCCCTCCCGGCGCGGCGTTTGTTCCCTTTGCCCTTCGCCATTCCAGAGGGGGAAACTGAGGCACGGGGAAGCTTCTCCTGGCCTTGCCACCCCCCGCTGGCGCTGTCCCTAACGGGGCACCCATGAGTCCCGGCCGCTGCTGTAGGATGGATCCCGGGATAACCCCGGGACAGCGGCCAAGCCCCGGCACCGGGGAGCACCGCGCCGGTAACGGCGGCACCGTCACCGCCGTACCGGTACCGTAACCACGGCACCGGGAGACAACCACGCTGCCTCAGATAACCCGGCACCGGCACCGGCGGCTCCGAGGGGAGGCACCGGGGCTCTCCCGGCTCTCTCTGCCGCGGATCGGTGCGGACCCCTCACACCGGAGCGGGGCTGCGCCGGTACCCCCGGGGCTCTGCATCCCCCGGCGGGGCAAAGCCCATCCCGGTGTCCCCGCGCCGGTGTCACCCCCCGGGGCAGCGGGGGCCGGGGGTGGCGGGGCCGGCCGGAGCCTCCCCCGGTGCCGGTGGCCGGTGCTCACCTGGGCGGGCGGCGGGCGGGCGGCGGGGGCCGGTCGCATCCTGCCCGGCGGCGGCGGCGGCAGGAAGCGGAACACGGAGGGCGGTCCGGAGCCGCTCGGCTCTGCCCCCTGCTCCGTGGAGGACCGGAGCCGCCAGCGCCGGGAGCCGCCGGACACCGGGAGCCGCCGGGACACCGGGAGCCGCCGAACACCGGGAGCCGCCGGACACCGGGAGCCGCCGGACACCGGGAGCCGCTGGGACACCGGGAGCCGCCGGACACCGGGAGCCGCCGGGGCACCGGGAGCCGCCGGACACCGGGAGCCGCTGGGACACCGGGAGCCGCCGGGACACCGGGAGCCGCCGGACACCGGGAGCCCCGGGACACCGGGAGCTGCCGGGACACCGGGAGCGCCCGCACGGAACCGGCGCAGCTCCGGAGTCCACCCGGGAGTAGCCCCGGGGAAAGGGATGGGGAGAGGCGGCACCGCATGGGGGTCCCGGGGTTGGTCATCCCACGGGAGTCCTGGGAATCACCGACCCACGAGGGTCTCGGGAATCACCGAGAAACGGGAAACCCGGGAATCACCGACCGAAGGGGTCTCAGGATGACCGAGGGTCTCAGGATCATCATCCCATGGAAATCCCGGGAATCACCGACCCGCGGGGGTCTCAGGATGTCCGAGGGTCCCAGGATCATCATCCCATGGAAATCCCGGGAATTACCGACCCGAGGGGGTCCCAGGGATCACCGACACACGGGAATCCCGGGAATCACCGACCCGCGGGGGTCTCAGGATGACCGAGGGTCTCAGGGTTATCATCCCGTGGGGGTCCTGGGGCTGTTTATTCCATGGAAATCCCGGGAATCACCACCCCAGGGGTGTTTCAGGGATCACCACCCCACGAAGTCCTGGCAATCACCGACCCACGGGATGGTCCCGGGGCATTCCCACCCTGGCATTTCCCTCCCCCCCCCCAGCTCTGCTCCCTCGGACCCCCAGGGCAGCCCTGGCGGGGGCAGGACCGCCCCCCACCCACCCCCCAAAACCGCACACGAGGCCTCGGCATCTCCACACAGAGACTTTAATGGGCAGGGCAGGGAGCCCGGGCTGGGGGCAGTGATAGAGCACCGGGCTGGGAGTGCCCAAATCCCCTCGGCAGGGTCCATCCCGCTCCTCCTCCTCCTCCTCCTGGCTGCTCCCAGAGACCCCCGATCGCGGCTGCAACGCTGCTGGGACGATCCCAAGGGAGCACAAGGGAACGGCCGCGGCTCCCTGCGGGACCGGGGGGGGCTCGCTGGACCCTCAGTGCCAAACCCCCATCCCCTGACCCCGCTCTGTGGAGCTGCAGGACTCCATGGGAATTGCGCCCGCGACCCTCCAAGCCCTCATCCGGGGGGGCTCCCCGTTTCCCACGGCCAGGGAAGGAGCCGGTTCCCGGTTCCCGGTGTCAGTGGCTCCCGGTGCCGGGGCCCGGCGGAGGCTCCGCGGCTCCGCCCGCGCCCCGCAGCCGCCGGATGTGCTGCTCCAGGAGCGCGGCGAGGTGCGCGGGGCCGCGCTGGAGCAGGGAGCAGGTCTGCGAGGGCAGCAGCGACAGCGCTGCCACCGTCTGACCCTGGGACACGTCCAGCGGCGGCAGCCGGGCCAGCTGCTCCACGCCCTGCCGGCTCAGGATGGTGTCGTCGATGCAGGCGCCTGCAAAAGGGAGCTGGGCATGGAATCCCCGAGCGCCCTGGGGAGGGACTGCGGGACCCTGCAGGCTGCCCTGCCCCGTCTGCGGGGATGCAGCTCCGTCAGGGGCCCCCTTCCCGACCCTGGGCTCGCATTCCCAGTCCTGGATGAGCCTCCTGAGTCCAGGGCCCAGTCGTGGATGAGCCTCCCAAGTCCTGGATCCCCATCCCCAGCCCCATTCCCCAATCCCAGTCCTGGATGAGCCTCCCAAGCCCCATTCCCCATTCCCCATCCCCATTCCCCCATTCCCAGCCCCATGCCCCGCATCTCCATCCCCATTCCCCCATTCCCAGCCCCATTCCCTCATTCCCAGCCCCATTCCCCCATTCCCATCCCTGGATGAGCCCCCCCATCCCCATTTTCCCATTCCCAGCCCCGTGTCCCCATTCCCATCCCCATTCCCCCATTCCCAGCCCCATTCCCCCACTCCCAGCCCCATTCCCCCACTCCCATCTCTGTTCCCCCATTCCCATTTCCATTCCCCCATTCCCAGCCCCATTGCCCCATTCCCATCCCCGTGCCCCCATTCCCAGCCCCATGCCCCCACTCCCATCTCTGTTCCCCCACTCCCATCTCTGTTCCCCATCCCCAGCCCCATTTCCCCATTCCCATCCCCATGCCCCCATTCCCATCCCCGTGCCCCATTCCCATCCCCATTTCCCCATCCCCAGCCCCGTGCCCCCATTCCCATTTCCATTCCCCCATTCCCATTTCCATGCCCCCATTCCCAGCCCCGTGTCCCCATTCCCATTTCCATTCCCCCATTCCCATTTCCGTTCCCCCATTCCCAGCCCCGTGCCCCATCCCCAGCCCCGAGGGGAGCAGGGCAGGCTCTCACCCAGCAGGATGACCTGTGGCACCCCCTTGAGCACCCGCAGCATCTCCCTGGCCCGCGGCTCCGGGCTCACCAACAGAATGTTCCGGCACACGAACAGCGGCAGCAGGTTCCGGAGCTTGGACTGCGCCAGCACCGGCCGGGCAACCTGGGACACAGCCTGGCCTGAGACCCGGGGCCACCGGGACAGCCCGGAACCACCGGGACAGCCCCTGAACCACGGGACAGCCCCTGGAGCCACTGGGACAGCCCCTGGAGCCACCGGGACAGCCCGGAACCATCGGGACAGCCTGGAGCCACCGGGATAGCTCCTGGAGCCACCGGGACAGCCCCTGAAGCCACCGGGACACCCCCAGAGCCACCGGGACACCCCCAGAGCCACCAGGATAGCTCCTGGAGCCACCGGGACAGCCCGGAGCCACCGGGACAGCCCGGAGCCACCAGGATACCCCCAGAGCCACCAGGATAGCCCCTCCAGAACCACCGGGATACCCCCTGGAACCACCAGGATACCCCCAGAGCCACTGTGATTCCCCACCCAGGATAGCCCCTCCAGAACCCCCGGGATACCCCCTGGAACCAGCAGGATACCCCCAGAGTCACCGGGACACCCCCAGAGCCACCAGGACAGCCTGGAACCACCAGGATTACCCTAGAACCCCTGGGACACCCCCAGAACATCCCCAGAATGCCCAGGATACCACTGGAAGCCCTGAAACCACCAGGATACCCCTGGAACTCCTGGGATACCCGCAGAACCCTCAGGATACCCCCAGAACCCTCAGGATACCACCAGAATGCCAAGGACACCCCCGGAACCCCTGGGATACCCCCGGAACCCCCGGGATACCCCCAGAACCTTCAGGATACCCCTGGAACCCCCGGGATACCCCCGGAACCCCTGGGATACCCCCGGAACCCCCGGGATACCCCCAGAACCTTCAGGATACCCCCAGAACCCTTAGGATACCCCCAGAACCATCAGGATACCCCTGGAACCCCTGGCATACCCCCAGAACCTTCAGGATACCCCCAGAACCCCCAGGATGTCCCGGAACCCTGATACCCCGCCCCCCAGATACCCCCAGAACCTTCAGGATACCCCCAGAACCCTTAGGATACCCCCAGAACCATCAGGATACCCCTGGAACCCCTGGCATACCCCCAGAACCTTCAGGATACCCCCAGAACCCCCGGGACACCCCCGGAACCCCTGGGATACCCCCGGAACCCCCGGGATACCCCCAGAACCTTCAGGATACCCCCAGAACCCCAGGATAGCCATCCCCCTGGGGACAGGGACTTGCCAGGATGGGACAGGGACAGGCCCAGGGCCACGGCACCCACGTCCTCGTCGGCCATGGCCTCCTGGGGACACGGACCAGCCCCTGGCAGGGCGTCCTCCAGCTGGGCACCCACATGTACCCGTCCTCCTGGGGACAGGGAGTGCCGGTGTGGGGACAGGGGACAGGCCCTGGTGTCACAGCACCCACCCGTACCCGTCCTCCTGGGGACAGGGAGTGCCAGTGTGGGGACAGGGGACAGCCCCAGGGTCACAGCACCCACGTGTACCCGTCCTCCTGGGGACAGGGAGTGCCGGACAGTGGGACAGGGGACAAGCCCAGTGGCACAGCACCCACCTGTAATTCTCCTCCTGGGGACACCAAATGTGGGTGTGGAGACAGGAGGGACCCCTGGGGACAGGGAGTGTGGCAGATGGGGACAGGGTGGGACCCGTGGTGTGATCCCGCAGCTGGAGGTGCCAGCGGGAGATGGTCCCAAGGACTGTGAGGTGATGCCGTGGATCTTGAGGTGTTCTCATGGATCTTGAGCTGCCCCCATGGATCTTGAGGTGTTCCCATGGATCTCGAGGTGATCCCATGGATCTCGAGGTGTTCCCATGGATCTTGAGGTGATCCCCCATGGATCTTGAGGTGTTCCCATGGATCTTGAGCTGCCCCCATGGATCATGAGGTGTTCTCAGGGATCTCGAGGTGTTCCCATGGATCTCAAGGTTTTCTCATGGATCTCGAGGTGTTCCCATGGATCTCGAGGTGTTCCCATGGATCTCAAGGTTTTCTCATGGATCTTGAGGTGTTCCCATGGATCTCGAGGTGATCCCATGGATCTCAAGGTGTTCCCATGGATCTTGAGCTGCCCCCATGGATCATGAGGTGTTCTCATGGATCTCGAGGTGTTCCCATGGATCTCAAGGTGTTCCCATGGATCATGAGGTGTTCCCATGGATCTCGAGGTGATCCCATGGATCTCAAGCTGCCCCCATGGATCATGAGGTGTTCCCATGGATCTCAAGGTGATCCCATGGATCTCGAGGTGATCCCATGGATTTTGAGCTCCCCTACGGATCTTGAGGTGATCCCATGGACCTCAAAGTGATCCCATGGATGTCAAGGCGCCCCTCCAGATCTCGAGGCCCCACACATGGGGTCCACACCTGTTTCCCAGTGCCCCCAATCCCATCCCACCCTGTGGGGTCACACCCTTCCACCAGCTCCAGCCGGGCTGTGTCCCCCACCTGTGCCCATTCCCGCAAGAACCCCCCCATGGAGCCAAGCCATGCCATGCCATGCCGAGCCATGCCGTGCCATGCCGTGCCATGCCATGCCATGCCATGCCATGCCGTGCCGTGCCGTGCCGTGCCGTGCCGTGCCGTACCTGCTGCTGGCGGGGCGCGGGCCGGGGCAGGCAGCGCGGGGGCAGGGCGGGCCGCGGGGGCAGGTACTCGGTGAGGGCCAGCAGCTTCTGCCGCTGGAAGTGCATGGCCTTCCAGTGCCGCGTCACCGCCTTGGAGCCGTGCCGCAGCAGCTGCAGGGTCGGGCAGCCAGCCTGCGGGACAGCACCCAGCGTGGGTACGGAATGGATACCAGCACCGACACTGGCACCGGGCTGCCCAGGGCTGCGGGGCAGCACTCAGAGCCCATACCGGCACCGGGCTGCCTCGGGCCTGGCCCCAGTCCTGGCCCCGGTTCCTGGTCTCGGTCCTATCCCGTTCCCTGTCCCAGTCCCATTCCATTCCCATTCCCATTCCCAGCACCCGTCCCAGTCCCATTCCGTTCCCATTCCCATCCAAGCACCCGTCCCAGTCCCGTTCCCATTCCAAACCCTTGTCCCAGTCCTGTTCCATTCCTATTTCAGGACCCTGTCCCTGTCCCATTCCCGTTCCCATTCCAAGCCCCTGTCCCATTCCCATTCCAGCACCCATCCCAGTCCATTCCCATTCCAAGCCCCTGTCCCAGTCCTGTTCCGTTCCCGTTACCATTCCAAACCCCTGTCCCAGTCCTGTTCCGTTCCTATTTCAGGACCCTGTCCCTGTCCCATTCCCACCCCCATTCCTGTCCCATTCCCATTCCTGTCCCCATCCCAGTCCGTTCCCATTCCAAGCCCCTGTCCCAGTCCCGTTCAGTTCCCGTTCCCATTCCAGCACCCATCCCAGTCCCGTTCCGTTCCCATTCCAAACCCCTGTCCCAGTCCTGTTCCGTTCCTATTTCAGGACCCTGTCCCTGTCCCATTCCCACTCCCATTCCTGTCCCATTCCCATTCCTGTCCCCGTCCTGTTTCCTGTCCCCCTTCCCAGCCCCGTTCCTGTTCCCGTTCCCATTCCCATGCCAGTCCCAGTCCCAGTCCCAGTCCCATTCCCATTCCCATTCCCATTCCAGGCCCCTGTCCCATCCCGTTCCCTTTCCAGCCCTCTGTCCCAGCCCTGTCCCAGCCCCTTTCCCGTTCCCATCTCTAACCCCGCCGCCATCGCGTCCCGCCACCACTGAGCGCCGCCATCTTGGTCGCGCCGGCGGAAGGGCCTGTGGGAAGGTGGAGGAGCCATCACTTCCGGCGCGCCCGTCTCCATAGCAACGGCATGGACGCGGCCTGGTTGCTCGGAGCCCGGACCGGGGGCGCTGAACCCCCAAAGTGAGGGACTCTGAGCCCCAAACCCAGGGAACGGCTCTCGGTGAGCCCCTGGCCCTTCCGGGGGTCTCTGAGCCCCAAACCCGCGGTACCCGGTCCTGCTGAGCTGCCGTGGCTCCGTCTCAGGGGTCTCTAAGAGCCCCCGTTCAGTGGGGGTGACCCCCCCGGTGACCCCCCGGCCCCATCGCGGGGGTCTCTGACATCCCCAGACCGGGGCTCCCGGTCCCTGCAGTGCCATAATCCCCTGGGTACAGAGCCCCTCTGCCCACCGTGGGGTCCCACCCCAGCAATCCCTTCCCCAGCGACATCCCCAACCCACAGGTTCGTCACCCTCTGTTCCCTCAGACCCTGCTCCTCCATCACCCCTGAGTGGGGACAAGGACCCTCAGGCCACTCCTGCCATGGCTGAGCAAGGGGACGCCCTTTGTGGGGGTGAGTGAGGCACTGGGGGGCTCCTCCCTGCAGGAGGGGCTGCCCTTGCCCTGGACCCCCACTCAGGAGGGGCTGCCCCTACCCTGGACCCCCACTCAGGAGGTGCTGCCCTTGTCCTGAACCCCCATTCAGACAGGGGCTGCCCTGGGCCCCCCTCAGGAACTGCCCACTCTGGACCCCATTCATGGGGCTGCCCCTGCCCTGGACCCCCTCTCAGGAGGGGCTGCCCCTGCCCTGAACCCCCATTCAGGAGGGGCTGCCCCTGCCCTGGACCCCCACTCAGGAGGGGCTGCCCCTGCCCTGGACCCCCATTCATGGGGGGCTGCCCCTGTCCTGAATCCCCACTCAGGAGGGGCTGCCCCTGCCCTGGACCCCCACTCAGGAGGGGCTGCCCCTGCCCTGGACCCCCACTCAGGAGGGGCTGCCCCTACCCTGGACCCCCACTCAGGAGGGGCTGCCCCTTGCCCTGAACCCCCACTCAGGAGGGGCTGCCCCTGCCCTGGACCCCCACTCAGGAGGGGCTGCCCCTGCCCTGGACCCCCATTCAGGAGGGGCTGCCCCTGCCCTGGACCCCCACTCAGGAGGGGCTGCCCCTGCCCTGAACCCCCACTCAGGAGGGGCTGCCCTTGTCCTGAACCCCCACTCAGGAGGGGCTGCCCTTGCCCTGAACCCCCACTCAGGAGGGGCTGCCCCTGGGCCCCTCAGGAGGGGCTGCCCCTGCCCTGGACCCCCAACTCAGGAGGGCTGCCCCTGCCCTGAACCCCCCACTCAGGAGGGGCTGCCCCTGCCCTGGACCCCCCCACTCAGGAGGGGCCCTCACCCTGACCCCCACTCAGGAGGGGCTGCCCCTGCCCTGGACCCCCACTCAGGAGGGGCTGCCCCTGCTCTGGACCCTCATTCAGGAGGGGCTGCCCCTGCCCTGAACCCCCATTCAGGAGGGGCTGCCCCTGCCCTGGACCCCCTCTCTGAATCCCCACAGCCCCCGAGGAGCCGCTGTCCCCAGGAGTGACCCTCAGTGACAGCCTCATCACCACCCGCACACGGTGAGGACCCCCCAGAGCCCCCCCCACCCCGGGCTGGCAGGGAGGGGGCTCAGGGCACCCCAAAATCCTCCCCTGTGTCCCCTTTAGCTCCACGGGGCCGCTGCCCACCGGCACCCTCCGCCTGGACCGGGAGAACATCTCCTGCATCGGGAAAACCCGCGGGCAGGAAGGGATCCACAGCCTCTACCTGCAGCAGGTATGGAGCCCTGATCCTGGGGCACAAACACCCAGTTCTGATCCTGGGGGCACAGACACCCCAATTCTGATCCCACAGACACCCCAATCCTGATCCTGGGGTCACAGACAGCCCCAGCCCTGATCCTGGGGCACAGACACCCCCAAATCCTGATCCTGGGGGCACAGACACCCCCAAATCCTGATCCTGATCCCACAGACACCCCAGTTCTGATCCTGGGGCACAGACACCCCCAAATCCTGATCCTGGGGCACAGACACCCCAGTTCTGATCCCACAGACACCCCAAAACTGAACAAACAAAAACCCCCAAAACAATCCTGGGGCAAAACAAAACAAAACAAAACCAAAAACCCACAAAGACAAAATAAAAACAAAACCAAAAAAAACAGACAAATTCATCCCACAGACACCCCCAGTTCTGATCCCACAGACAAAAAAAACCCCAAAACAAAAAAAAAAAAAAAAAAAAACCCCAAAACCCACAAAACAAAAAAAACAAAAAAACCCCACAAAACAAAACAAAAACCAGAAAACACAAAAAAACAAAACAAAAAAACCCAAAAAACCCACAAAACAAAACAAAACAAAAAACCCCAAAACCAAAAAATAAAAAACAAAAAAAAAACCACAAAACAAAACAAAACCCCAAGAAACAAAAACAAAGAAAAAAAACCAAAACAAAACAAAAAACCCACAAAACAAAACAAAAAAACAAAAAACCAAAAAAACCCCAAAAAAGCCCCCCCAAAAAACTCCCAAAACAAAACAAAAAAAACCCAAAAACAAAACAAAAAAACCCCAAAAAACAAACAAAAAACCACACACAAAACAAAAGCAAAACAAAACAAAACAAAACAAAACAAAACAAAACAAAACCACGTTGGGGATTTTTTATCTCTATTTGATTTTCCAGAACCAAATTGAGAAGCTGGAGAACCTGGAGTGTTTCCCCAACCTGAGGTACAGCAGGGGGGCTGGGGAAGGGGAGCGGGTGTCCCCGGGGGGGCTGTGACACGGTGACACTGTGACACGGTGACACCATGATGCTGTGACACTGTGACACTGTGACACTGTGACACTGTGACACTGTGACACTGTGACCCTGTAACACTGTGCCACTGTGACACTGTGACGCTGCGACATTGTGATATTGTGACACTGTGACACTGTGCCACTGTGACATTGTGACATTGTGACACTGTGACACGGTGACATGTGACACGGTGACACTGTGACACTGTGCCACTGTGACGCTGTGACACTGTGACATTGTGACACTGTGACACTGTGACACTGTGACACTGTGACATTGTGACACTGTGCCACTGTGACCACTGTGACGCTGTGACACTGTGACACGGTGCCACTGACGCTGTGACACTGACGCTGTGATGCTGTGACGCACTGTGACACTGTGACATTGTGACACTGTGACACTGTGACACTGTGACATTGTGATGCTGTGACACTGACACTGTGACACTGTGACATTGTGACACTGTGACACTGTGACACTGTGACACTGTGATGCTGTGACACTGTGACATTGTGACACTGTGACACTGTGCCACTGTGACACTATGACACTGTGACACTGTGACACTGTGACACGGTGACACTGTGACACTGTGACATTGTGCCACTGTGACGCGGTGACACTGTGACACTGTGCCACTGTGACATTGTGCCACTATGACGCTGTGATGCTGTGACACTGATGCTGTGACACTGTGACACTGTGACACTGTGATGCTGTGACACTGTGACACTGTGACATGACATTGTGCCACTATGACACTGTAACACGGTGACACTGTGACGCTGTGACACTGTGACACTGTGACGCTGTGACATTATGCCACTATGACACTGTGACACTGTGACATTATGACACTGTGCCACTATGACACTGTGACACTGTGACGCTGTGACACAGTGACGCTGTGACGCTGTGACATTGTGCCACTATGACACTATGACATTGTGACACTGTGACACTGTGACACTGTGCCACCCCCTGAGCCCTGCAGGTTCCTGTGCCTGGCCGGGAACCGCATCCAGCGCGTGCAGAACCTGCGGGGCCTGGCCCAGCTCAGCCTCCTGGACCTGTCCCACAACCTGATCCAGGCGCTGGACACAGGTGGGGAGCAGGAACCCCACTGCAATCCCATTCCCGCCCTCCTGCCTCAGTTTCCCCGGCTCTGGGGGTGCAGGGATGCTTTGGGGGCTGCCTCAGGAGCGAGGGGGGGTTTGGGGACGAGGAATTTTGGCTCCCAGCTCAGCCCCCCCTGTGCTTTCCCTCTGTTTGAGGGCTGCCTCAGAGTGAGGGGGGTTTGGGGACAAGGAATTTTGGCTCCCAGCTCAGTGCCCCCCATGCTTTCCCTCTGTTTGGGGGCTCTGCCTCAGGAGTGAGGGGGGATTTAGGGAGCAGGAATTAATTTTGGCTCCCAGCTCAGCCCCCCTGTGCTTTCCCTTTGCCCTGGGGGTTGCCTCTGTTTGGGGTTTGCCTCAGGAGCAAGGGAGGGGTTTGGGGAGCAGGAATTAATTTTGGCTCCCAGCTCACCCCCCTGTGCTTTCCCCGTGTTTGGGGACTGCCTCAGGAGCTGGGGGGATTTGGGGAGGAGGAATTTTGGCTCCCAGCTCAGTGCCCCCCATGCTTTCCCTCTGTTTGGGGGCTCTGCCTCAGGAGCTGGGGGGATTTAGGGAGGAGGAATTTTGGCTCCCAGCTCAGCCCCTGTGCTTTCCCTCTGTTTGGGGGCTCTGCCTCAGGAGCTGGGGGGATTTGGGAAGCAGAAATTTTGACTCCCAGCTCAGCCCCCCTGTGCTTTCCCTCTGCCCTGGGGGTTGTCTCAGGAGCGAGGGGAGCTGGAAGGATTTAGGGAGGAGGAATTTTGGCTCCCAGCTCAGCCCCCTGTGCTTTCCCTCTGTTTGGGGGCTGCCTCAGAGCTGGGGGGATTTAGGGAGCAGGAATTAATTTTGGCTCCCAGCTCAGCCCCCTGTGCTTTTCCTCTCTTTGGGGGTTGCCTCTATCTGGGGGTTGCTCAGGAGTGAGGGGGATTTGGGGAGGAGGAATTAATTTTGGCTCCCAGCTCACCGCCCCTGTGCTTTCCCCGTGTTTGGGGACTGCCTCAGGAGCTGGGGGGGTTTGGGGAGGAGGAATTTTGACCCCCAGCTCAGCCCCCGTGTGCTTTCCCTCTGTTTGGGGGCTCTGCCTCAGGAGCTGGGGGGATTTAGGGAGCAGGAATTTTTTGGCTCCCAGCTCAGCCCCCTGTGCTTTTCCTCTCTTTGGGGGTTGCCTCTATCTGGGGGTTGCTCAGGAGTGAGGGGGATTTGGGGAGGAGGAATTAATTTTGGCTCCCAGCTCAGCGCCCCTGTGCTTTCCCCGTGTTTGGGGGCTGCCTCAGGAGCTGGGGTTTGGGGAGCTTTGTTTGTTTGGGGCTCTGCCTCAGGAGTGGGGGGTTTGGGGAGGGAATTAATTTTGGCTCCCAGCTCAGCCCCCTGTGCTTTCCCCATGTTTGGGGTTGCCTCTGTTTTGGGGGGGTTTGGGGAGGAGGAATTTTGGCTCCCAGCTCACCCCCTGTGCTTTCCCCGTGTTTGGGGGCTGCCTCAGGAGCTGGGGGGATTTGGGGAGCAGGAATTTTGGCTCCCAGCTCAGCCCCCCCCGTGCTTTCCCTGTTCTATCCTGGCAGAGGAGCTGCCCCGCAGCCTCCGGATCCTGGACCTGGCAGGGAACCAGTGCACCCAGCAGGAGGGATACAGGTGGGGCACGAGGGGAAAACAGCCCCCCAAAAATCTGGGAGAGCCTCGGGGTGACCCGATTGTGGCTTTTCAGTACCTCCTGGAGAGCTGGGAAAGGATTCTGGACCAAGGGGGAATGGATTCACATTGCCTGAGGGGATTTGGGGAAGGAATTCCTGGCTGGGAGGGTGGGCAGGGGCTGGGATGGGATTCCCAGGGGAGCTGTGGCTGCCCCTGGATCCCTGGCAGTGCCCCAGGACAGCTGGGATGGTGGGATGTGTCCCTGGATGGAACTGGATGGGATTCAAGGTCCCTTCCCACCCAAACCATTGCATGAAATACCGAACACAGCCTGGCCCTCCACACCCCAGGGATTGAATCCCTGCTCTGCAAACCCCAGGGATGTGAATCCCTGCTCAAACCCCAGGGATTGAATCCCTGCTCTGCAAACTCCAAGGATTTGAATCTCTCCTCTCCAAACCCCAGGGATTTCAATCTCTCCTCTCCAAACCCCAAGGATTTGAATCTCTCCTCTCCAAACCCCAGGGATTTGAATTCCTGCCCTCCAAATCCCAGGGTTTTGACTCTCTCCTCTCCAAACCCCAAGGATTTCAATCTCTCCTCTCCAAACCCCAAATATTTGAATCCCTGCTCAAACCCCAGGGATGTGACTCCCTGCTTAAACCCCAAGGATCTGAGTCTCCCCTCTCCAAACCCCAGGGATTTGAATCCCTGCTCTCCACACCCCAAGGATCTGAATCTCTCCTCTCCAAACTCCAAGTATTTCAATCTCTCCTCTCCAAACCCCAGGGATTTCAATCCCTGCTCTCCAAACACCAAGGATCTGAATTTCTCCTCTCCAAACCCCAGGGTTTTGACTCTCCTCTCCTCTCCCCAAGGATCTGAATCTCTCCTCTCCAAACCCCAAGGATTTGACTCTCTCCTCTCCAAACCCCAAGGATTTGACTCTCTCCTCTCCAAACCCCAGGGATGTGAATCCCTGCTCTCCAAACCCCAAGGATTTGAATTTCTCCTCTCCAAACCCCAAGGATTTGAATCCCTGCTCTCCAAACCCCAAGGATTTGAATCCTCTCTCTCCAAACCCCAGGGATTTGAATCCCTGCTCTCCAAACCCCAAGGATTTGACTCTCTCCTCTCCCCGCTCAGGCTCTGGTGGGCTGAGGGAGGACGGGACCCCCACTCCCAACCCCACAGCTGCAGGAAATTCGGCTTTTCCTCCCTTTTCCGCACAGGGAAGGGGTGCTGGCAGCGCTGCCCCAGCTCCTGCAGCTGGATTCCCAGCCCGTGCAGGGCAGCACGGCCGAGGAGGAGGCGGCAGGAGGCTCCTGCAGCAGCGAGGAGGAGGAGGAGGAGGAGGAGGAGGACGAAGAGCTGCTGCCGGTGCTCAGGGCTCCCTTCACGGTGGACAGAGGTGGCCGGGTGGGGACAGGACAGGCGGCACGGTCCCGGGGCTGGCAGTGCCACGTCTCCTGGAGCTGCTGTCCCTGCGGGCAGGTTTCCTCGGGGATCTGTGCCGGGAGCTGGCGGGGCGGGCGCGGCTCAGGCGGACGCTGAGCCTGGAGGAGCACCGGGCCCGGCTGGAGGAGCTGCGGGAGCGCCGGGCGCTGCTGCTGGGCCCCGGGCAGGGCGGCACAGCCCGGCCGTGTGCCCAGCGCTGTCCGCAGGGGCACGCCGGGGCACCCAGAGGGTCCCGCCAGCCCCCGGGCGAGGCTCTGCAGGAGGAGACCCGTGCCAGGGGAGCAGGAAATGGGCACTCATCCCAAATACCCTGCAGCAGCAGCAGCAGCCAGCAATAAAGGCTTTATTGCCACCCCTGTCCAGCCTGGTGCCACCCTGAGGGGCTGGAAATGGGGAAAGCACACACGGGAGGGTGGGCAGGACCCCAATCCCATCCCATATAGGGGCTGGAAATAAGGGAAAGCACACAGAGGGAGGTGGGCAGGACCCCCAATCCCATATTCCATATCCCATATCCCATATCCCATACCCCATATCCCATATCCCATATCCCATCCCATATCCCCCATATCCCTGTCCTTCCCTTTGCACCCCATTCCAGCCTGGTGCCACCCTGAGGGGCTGGAAATGGGGAAAGCACACACGAGGGGTGGGCAGGAGCCCCAATCCCATCCCATATCCCATATCCCACATACCATATCCCACATACCATATCCCATCCCATATCCCATATCCCATTATCCCATATCCCTGTCCTTTCCCTTGCACCCCATTCCAACCTGGTGCCACCCTGAGGGGCTGGGAATGGGGAAAGCACACACGGGGGGGTGGGCAGGACCCCCAATCCCATCCCCCATATCCCATATCCCATATCCCATATCCCATATCCCATATCCCATATCCCTGTCCTTCCCCTTGCACCCCTGTCCAGCCTGAGCTCACCTCCAGGGCAAACCGGGGGCTGGGACCCACACAGGGACCCAGGAAGAGTCAGGGTCAGGCTCTGGGAATGTTTTGTGATTCCCTATCCATGAAAAACGCCGTGGGGAAGCCGAGCCCACCCACCTGTGCGGGTTTAGGCGTAAAACTTCATCTCGGCCTCCACGCAGTCGAAGAAGAGGTCGGCCAGCTCCCGCGGGCTGGGGCTCACGGCGCCCTGCAGCAGCTGCCGCATGCCCTGCAGGCCCTGCCGCTCCAGCTCCCGCAGCGCGCCCAGGAGCCGCTGGCCCTGCTCCTGCAGGGATCAGGGACGGCTCAGGGAGATCAGGGGGTCTGGAACGGGGTCAGGGAGCTCGGGGTTTGATCCCAATTGCAGGGTGGGGTCAGGGAGATCAGGGGATCCGGAATGGGGTCAGGGAGCTCGGGGTTTGATCCCATTGCAGGGTGGGGTCAGGGAGATCAGGGGATCCGGAATGGGGTCAGGGAGCTCGGGGTTTGATCCCATTGCAGCGTGGGGTCAGGGAGCTCAGGGGATTCGGAACGGGATCAGGGAGCTCAGGGTTTGATCCCATTGCAGGGTGGGGTCAGGGAGCTCGGGGTTTGATCCCATTGCAGGGTGGGGTCAGGGAGATCAGGGGTGTGATCCCATTGCAGGGTGGGCTCAGGGAGATCAGGGGATCCGGAATGGGGTCAGGGAGCTCGGGGTTTGATCCCATTGCAGGGTGGGGTCAGGGAGATCAGGGTTTGATCCCATTGCAGGGTGGGGTCAGGGAGATCAGGGTTTGATCCCATTGCAGCATGGGGTCAGGGAGCTCAGGGAGTCCAGAATGGGATCAGAGAGCTCAGAGCTTGATCCAATCCAGGGTGGGATCAGAGAGCTCCAAGTTTGATCCCATTGCAGCGTTGGGAAGGGTCTGTGAGATCTGTGGGGTCTGTGGGATCTGTGGGACCTGTGGGGTCTGTGGGATCTGTGGGATCTGCATGGTCTGCAGGTATGTGGGATCTGCAGGCTCTGTGGGATCTGCGGGCTCTGCAGGCTCTGTGGGGTCTGTGGGGTCTACAGGCTCTGTGGGCTCTGCGGGCTCTGTGGGGTCTGCAGGCTCTGTGGGATCTGTGGGATCTGCAGGCTCTGTGGGATCTGCAGGCTCTGTGGGATCTGCAGGGTCTGTGGGATTTGCGGGATCTGCGGGCTCTGTAGGACCGGGCTGTGCGGGGTGTGCGGTACCGGGTCCCGCTCCATGAGCTCCAGCGCCGCCTGGTGCCGCCGGTACAGCTCGTGCCGCCGATCCACGGAGCTCCGGAACCGCGGGATCTGCCGGGCCGGATCCTGCGGGAAGCTCGGGGACCTCACCTGCGGCGCCGCCTTGATGCCGGCCACGAACACGAAGGGCTTGAACACAGACCTGGGGAGGAGCGGGGATGAGAGAGTTGGGCAGGGTGAGACAAGAAAGCCTCATAAATATGATTGCCCTGGCAAAAGATTCTGAGAATATGGAAGCTATAAGTGAAATTGAAATGAAAGCAGCCTTTGAGATCCCTAGTAAATAAAGTTTTAGGCTGTAAAAGATGCTGCAGTAAGATAGCAGCCACAGGACACCTAAATGTTCCAGAGGAAAAGAATTTATTGCCCTCTTATCAGAAGAAATAAACTCCCTCCCGCCTGGAAGGCGCCGTTAGGACTCGAGGAAAAAGCTGACACTGCCCAGACAGAATCCTGTATTTGAATGGAATTTATGCATCATGTATGAGGTGTATGAATATACAACAGGCTGTTGCTTTTAAGGGTTAATCCTTCGTTAAGCGGGGTCCCTTTTTAGGCTCGTGCCAGAAATGGGTACCCAGACAGTCCGTAACTCCTTCTGCTCTCGCAGCTCTTGTCTCTTAGCTCTTACTCCAACTCTCTCACCCTCTCTCCCCCTCTCTTCTCTTGGGCCTGCTCCGAGCTGTGCCTGGCAGCTCCAGCAGGGCCCCGCACCCAGGCCCTTTGCAATAAACCATAAAATCCCCGACCTGGCTGCCGAGATCTCTCATCTCCGTCCCTCCCCACCGTGCGAACCCCATCGCTCCCACATGAGAGAGCAGCACCCAGGCGCCCCCGTGCCCGCCCGCGCTCACCGGGATGGGTCTGGCGTGCCCGTGACGAAATGCACGCAGGGCAGGGCAGGGTCGCGGGGCAGCACGGACACCATGCTGCCCGCCGTGCGGAACCCCGCGCCGTCCACGCAGATCCCGCTGGCCTTGTCCCGCAGGATGGACATCAACGTCTCCTCCGTGATGTGACCTGCGGGCACGGGCAGGGCCACCTCAGCACCGGCCGGCCTGGCCCTGGGCAGTGGGGACGCGCTGGGCCGAGGTGTGAGGACACACTGGGTGAGCTGTGGGTGGCAGTGGGGACACACTGGGTGAGGTGAGGGTGGCAGTGGGGACTCACTGGGTGAGGTGTGGGTGGCAGTGGGGACACAGTGGGGTGAGGTGTGGGTGGCTGTCCCCACGCCAGGCCCTGTCCCCAGGAACTGGGGGTGTGCCAGCACAGAAGCAGCCCTTGGCGAGCCATGGGTGGCCATCCCTGTCCCCATCCCTGTCCCCGCCGAGTGCTGCCACAAGAGCTCCTCGCCAGTGTGGACGCAGCCCTTGGGGAGCCATGGATGAGTATCCCCATCCTTGTCCTGTCACCTTCTGTGTCGCCATCTCCATCCTTGTCCCCATCCCCATCCTGTCCCCATCCCTGTCCCTGTTCTATTCTTCTTGTCCCCATCCTGTCCCCATCCCTGTCCCTGTCCTATCCCCCTTCCTGTCCCTATCATGTTGATATCCCTGTCCCTTTCCTGTCCCCATCCCCATCCCTGTCCTTATCCTGTCCCATCCCTGTCCCTGTCCTGTCCTCATCCCCAGTGCCATGCCCATCCCATCTCCATCCCCATCCGTGCCCCCATCCCTGTCCTTGTCCCCGTCCCCACTGTGTCCCTATCCCCATCCCCATCCCTGTCCTGTCCCCATCCCTGTCCCCATCCCTGTCCCTGTCCTATCCCCTTCCTTTGTCTCTATCAACGTCTCTATCATGTTGATATCCCCTGTCCTTGTCCTGTCCCCATCCCTGTCCCTGTCCCTGTCCTGCTCCCATCCCATTCCCATTCCCATCCCCATAACCATCACTGTGCCCGTCCCCACCGTGTTCCTATCCCCGTCCCCATCCCTGTCCCCATCCTGTCCCCATCCCTGTCCCTGTGCTATCCCCCTTCCAGTCTCTATCACGTTGATACCCCTGTCCCTGTCCTGTTTCCATCCCCATCCCTGTCCCTGTCCCCACCCCGTCCCCACCCCGTCCCCATGCTGTCCCCGCGCTGTCCCTGCCCCGTCCCCGCCTGTCCCCGCCTGTCCCCGCGCTGTCCCTGCCCCGTCCCCGCCTGTCCCCGTGCCATCCCACCTGCGTGCCGCTGCAGCAGCTCCGTGCCCGCTCTCAGCCGCGCCCTGGCAGCCTCCATGCGCGGGGGCTCCTTCTCCAGGGAGAAGGCCCGGGCGAAGCTGAACTCGCCGTGCCCGCTCCACCAGCCCTGGCTCCGCGCCCGCTCCCGCAGCCCCGGGTGCTCCGCCGTGATCTCGCTGCCGATGCTCAGCTGGTTGGAGATGTTGCGGCTGCCCTCTGTGCCAGCGGGGCCCGGCGGTCACTCGGGGGGCTATGGGACCCCCCGGTGCCCCCCATGTCCCCCCGGTGCCCCCCATGCTCCCCGTGCCCCCATGCCCCCAGTGCCCCTGATGACCCCAGTGCTCCCCATGCCCTCCATGTCCCCAGTGCCCCCCGTGCCCCCAGTGCCCCTGATGCTCCTGGTCCCCCATGCCCCCGGTGCTCCCGGTGTCCCCACTGTCCCTGGTGCCCCTCATGCCCCCGGTGCCACCAGTGCCTCCCGTGCCCCCTGTGCCCCCTGTTCCCCCCATGCCCCCAGTGCCCCCACACCCCTGGTGCTCCCCATGCCCCCAGTGCCCCCGTTCCCCCCATGCCCCTGATGCCCCCTGTTCCCCATGTCCCCTATGCCCCCATGCCCCCAGTGCCCCAATGCCCCCCTGGGTGCCCCCCAGTTCCCCATGCCCCTCAGTGCCCCCCTGCCCCCCAATGCCCTCGGTGCCCGCGGTGCCCGCTCACCGCGGATCCGCTGCGCTGCCCAGTAGCGCCCGGCGGTCTCCAGCAGCCAGGCCTCGCTGCGGTCGGCCAGCAGGAAGGTGTTGTGGTACACGAAGGGCACCGGCTCCTCCTTGCAGCTCCCGCCCTGCCCGTGGCGCTCCAGCAGCGCCGTGATCACCTCCAGGGCCTCCCGGGCAGAGCTGCCCCGCTCCAGCGCCAGCCTGTGCCCGCAGGGCCCGTCAGGAGCGCCGGGGCTGGGCACGGGCTGGCCTCACCGTCCTCACTGTCCTCATCATCGTCATCATCCTCACTGTCCTCATCATCCTCATCATCTTCATCATCATCATCGTCCTCACCATCCTCACCGTCCTCACCGTCCTCATCATTGTCATCGTCCTCATCATCGTCATCGTCCTCACCATCCTCATCATCATCAGCATCATCGTCCTCATCATCGTCATCGTCCTCACCATCCTCATCATCGTCAGCATCATCGTCCTCACCGTCCTCACCATCCTCATCATCCTCATCATCGTCATTGTCCTCACCATCCTCATCATCGCCATCATCCTCACCATCCTCATCATCGTCATCGTCCTCATCATCGTCATCGTCCTCACCATCCTCACCGTTCTCACCATCCTCATCATCGTCAGCGTCATCGTCCTCATCGTCCTCAGCATCCTCAGCATCCTCATCATCCTCATCATCCTCATCATCGTCATTGTCCTCACCATCCTCACCATCCTCATCATCGCCATCATCCTCACCATCCTCATCATCGTCATCATCCTCATCATCCTCACCATCCTCACCAGGGGTGGGACAGCATGGGCACGGGGCTGTCCTCACCATCCTCACCATCCTCACCATCCACCATCCTCACCATCCTCATCATCTTCACGATCCTCATCGTCCTCATCATCCTCACCATCCTCATCACCCTCATCATCCTCACCATCCTCATCACCCTCATTGTCCTCATCATCCTCATCATCCCCATCGTCCTCATCATCCTCACCAGGGGTGGGACAGCACAGGCATGGGGCTGTGCTCACCATGGGGACACGGGGCTGTCCTTACCGTGGGGACACGGGGACACGGGGACACGGGGCTGTCCTCACCACCCTCCCCATCCTCACCCTCCTCGCCCTGCTCACCTCACCAGGTCCATGCCCAGCAGCGCCTCGGCCTCGCCCAGGGGCTCGCGGGTCCACACGCCCTCATTGCCCACGCAGACCCCGCAGTCGTTGGCGCCCATCTCGGCGCCCCAGAGCCAGGCGGGGCGGCTCAGCAGCACGGCGTGCGTGCGCTCGGCCTGCTCGATCTGCACGTACGTGCACTGCGGGGACACGCGGGCACACGGCTGGCGCCTGGCACGGGCAGTGCTCTCGGCCACCCTGGCGCACAGGGTGACACCTGGCACCCCAGTGCTCTCGGCCACCCTGGCACACAGGGTGACACCTGGCACCCCAGTGTTCCATCCCTGCAGCCACCCTGGCACACAGGGTGACACCTGGCACCCCCAGTGTTCCATCCCTGCAGCCACCCTGGGACACTGAGGTGCTCTGGGGGACACAGAGGTGACACCTGGCACCCTAGTGCTCTGTCCCTGCAGCCACCCTGGCACACAGGGTGACACCTGGCACCCTCAGTGTTCCATCCCTGCAGCCACCCTGGTACATGGAGGTGACACCTGGCACACTTAGTGCTCTGTCCCTGCAGCTGCCCTGGCACACAGGGGTGACATGGACATGGGGGGTGACACCTGGCACACGAGTGCCCTGTCCCTGCAGCCACCCTGGCACACCAAAGTGCTCTGGGGGACACGGAGGTGACAGCTGGCACGCTCAGTGCTCTCAGCCACCCTGGCATACAGGGTGATACAGGTGACACCTGGCACACTTAGTGCTCTGTCCCTGCAGCTGCCCTGGCACACAGGGGTGACATGGACATGGGGGGTGACACCTGGCACCCTCAGCGCTCTGTCCCTGCAGCTGCCCTGGTACATGGAGGTGACACCTGGCACACAAGTGCTCTGTGCCTGCAGCCACCCTGGCACACAGGGTGACACCTGGCACACGAGTGCCCTGTCCCTGCAGCCACCCTGGCACACAGAGGTGACACCTGGCATGGGCAGTGCTCTCAGCCACCCTGTCACACAGGGGTGACATGGACATGGGGGGTGACACCTGGCACCCCCAGTGCCCTGTCCCTGCAGCCACCCTGGCACATAGGGTGACACCTGGCAGGTCAGTGCCCTGTCCCATACAGCTGCCCTGGCACACAGGGTGACACCTGGCATGGTCAGTGCCCTGTCCCTGCAGCCACCCTGGCACACAGGGTGACACCTGGCACACAAGTGCTCTGTCCCTCCAGCTGCCCTGGCACACAGGGTGACACCTGGCAGGGTCAGTGCCCTGTCCCTGCAGCCACCCTGGCACACAGGGTGACACCTGGCACACAAGTGCTCTGCCCCTGCAGCCACCCTGGCACACAGGGTGACACCTGGCAGGGTCAGTGCCCTGTCCCTGCAGCCACCCTGGCACACAGGGTGACACCTGGCACACAAGTGCTCTGCCCCTGCAGCCACCCTGGCACACAGGGTGACACCTGGCAGGGTCAGTGCCCTGTCCCTGCAGCCACCCTGGCACACAGGGTGACACCTGGCACCCCCAGCGTTCTGTCCCTGCAGCCACCCTGGCACACAGAGGTGACACCTGGCCCCCCAGTGCCCTGTCCCTGCAGCCACCCTGGCACACAGGGTGACACCTGGCATGGTCAGCGCTCTGTCCCTGCAGCCACCCCGGCCCTGCACACTGTGGGGACACACTCGGGTGAGCTGGCACCGCGTGCCCTGACCCTGCAGCCGCGTGTGCCCCAGCACGGCCTCACCTGGACTTTGTCCCCGGGCCGGTGGGTGGCAGCGGGGACATAGACGATCTCCTGCACCTCGTCCCGGGGACGATCGGCGTTCTTGGCGAAGATGACGGCGGCGGCCGCCGTGTGCGGGGGCATGGCCACGAAGCAGTCGCAGGACGAGGGCACCGGACCGTGCCCGGCCATCCTAAACTGGGTCAGGGCGGGCACCGAGGGCGATGTCACCGCCCTGTCCCTGCCCCGGACGCGTCCCCAGGGTCCCTTTGGGGCTGGGCATGGAGGGGCTGACGCGGTCCCTGAAACCTGGGGGGCATCAGGGACCCCCATGGCGGGTGAGCTTGGGGTGCCCCCCGCCCCGGGACCCCGCAGCGCCGGTAACCGGGACCGCCCAGCACCGACCGCAGCCCCGGTAACCGGGACCGCCCAGCACCGACCGCGGACGGGACCCCCTCCCTCCCTCCCTCCCAGCGCCGGTAACCGGGACCCCGCGGCGCCCTCCCGTGCCCACGGACCTGCCGCTGCTTCCGCCGCTCCGCCGCTGCCCGGGCCCGCCCCGGCCCGCCCTGTCCAGCCCCGGCCCGCCCTGTCCAGCCCCGGCCGTGCGACGGCGGCGCCCGGTGGCCGGAGGCCGCACGGCGGCAGCGGCGGGGACCGGCACCGGCACCGGCACCGGGACCGGCACCGGGACTGGCACCGGCACCGGGACCCGCACCGGGACCCGCGTGGGTCGGGGTGGGAATTTCCCAAAAGAAGCCGGGCACGGAGGGGTCCCAAATCGCCTCCTCTGGGCAGGGACGGCGGACCCGGGTGCGTGTTGGGGGTTCCCGTGGGTCAGAGCCGCGCGTGGGCATCACCCCCGTGGGTATCACTCCCCATGGGCAGCACCACCGTGGGCATCACCCCCGTGGGTATCACTCCCCATGGGCAGCACCACCGTGGGTATCACTCCCCATGGGCAGCACAGGCGTGGGCATTACCCCCGTGGGCAGCACCCCCATTTGGGGTCGGGGTGCCTGAGCCCCTTGGCAGGGCTGATTTGGGGTCAGGGTTCCGGACCCCTGAACGATTTGATAGGGAAAATTTGGGGTCGGGGTGCCTGAGTGTCTTGGCAGGTGTAATTTGGGGTCGGGATTCCAGACCCCTGAATCTTTTGACAGGGAAAATTTGGGGTCGGGGTGCCTGAACCCCTCGGCAGGGCTGATTTGGGGTCGGGATTCCAGACCCCTGAACATTTGACAGGGCTGATTTGGGGTCAGGGTTCCAGACCCCTGAACATTTGACAGGGCTGATTTGGGGTCGGGGTTCCGGACCCCTGAACATTTGACAGGGCCGATTTGGGGTCGAGTTTCTGAACCCCTGAATCATTTCACAGGGGAAATTTGGGGTCGGGGTGCCTGAGCCCCTTGGCAGGTGTAATTTGGGGTCGGTATTCCGGACCCCTGAATCTTTTGACAGGGCTGATTTGGGGTCTGGATTCCAAACCCCTGAACCATTTGACAGGGTTGATTTGGGGTCGGGGTGCCTGAGCCCCTCGGCAGGGCTGATTTGGGGTCAGGGTTCCGAACTGCTGAACATTTGACAGGGCTGATTTGGAGTCGAGTATCTGAACCCCTGAACCATTTGACAGGGAAAATTTGGGGTCGGGGTGCCTGAGCCCCTTGGCAGGGCTGATTTGGGGTCGGGATTCTGGACCCCTGAACATTTGACAGGGCTGATTTGGGGTCGGGGTGCCTGAACCCCTCGGCAGGGCTGATTTGGGGTCAGGGTTCCAGACCCCCTGAACATTTGACAGGGCTGATTTGGGGTCGGGATTCCAGACCCCTGAACCCCTCGGCAGGGCTGATTTGGGGTCGAGTTTCTGAACCCCTGAATGATTTGACAGGGAAAATTTGGGGTCAGGGTGCCCTGAGCCCCTCGCCAGGGCTGATTTGGGGTCGGGGTTCCAGACCCCCTCGTCCTTGGGCAGGCACGGAGCCGGAGAGCCGGAGCGTGGAAAACACGCGGCGTTTATTCCAGTACAAAACCCGAACCCCCGCAGCCCCGCAGCCCCCTCACAGCACGAACGCCCCCCTCGCCGGGCCGGGGGCACCCCCGGGGCCGCTCCATCCCCGCCCCCCAGCCCGGGGCCCCGCCGGGCCGGTCCCTCCCTGGCCCGGGGGCGGGCGGGGGACGCGGCGGTTCGGGGCGCGGGGCCGGGATCCCCACGCCGCAGCAGGCCGGACTGGTTTCCCGGCCGCCGTCCCTCCCCGCCCGGTTTTACAGCCTTCATTGCCCCATCGCGGCAGGCAGAGCCCCGGGGCTGCGGGGGCTGAGCGCACCTGGGGGGGGGATGAGTGCACCTGGGAGGGCTGAGCTCACCTGGGGGCTCACCTGAAGGGGGGATGCACCTGGGGGCTGAGGGGGGGCTGAGCGCACCTGAGGGGGGGGATGAGCGCACCTTGGGGGGAGCTGAGTGCACCTTGGGGGATGGGGGGCTGAGGGGGGAGCACCACCTGGGGGCTGAGACTGAGGGGGGCTGAGCGCACCTGAGGGGGATGAGAGCACCTGAGGGGGAGCTGAGCGCACCTGGGGGGCTGAGCGCACCTGGGGGGGGGCTGAGCGCACCTGAGGGGGATGAGAGCACCTGAGGGGGGGCTGAGCTCACCTGGGGGGGCTGAGCGCACCTTGGGGGGGGCTGAGCGCACCTGAGGGGGGGCTGAGCGCACCTGAGAGAGGCTGAGCTCACCTGAAGGGGGGGATGAGTGCACCTTGGGGGGGGCTGAGCGCACCTGAGGGGGGAATGAGAGCACCTGAGGGGGGATGAGAGGCTGAGCTCATCTGAAGGGGGGGGGGGCTGAGTGCACCTGAGGGGATGAGTGCACTTTGAGGGGGGCTGAGCTCACCTTGGGGGGAGCTGAGCTCACCTTGGGGGGCTGAGCGCACTTTGGGGGGGGCTGAGCGCACCTGAGAGAGGATGAGCGCATCTTGGGGGGGAGCTGAGCGCATCTTGGGGGGCTGAGCGCACCTGAGGGGGGGAATGACTGCACCTGAGAGGGGCTGAACACACTTTGGGGGGGCTGAGCACACCTTGAGAGGGGCTGAGCCTGAGAGGGGCTGAGCCCCCCCCCCCCCCGCAGCCCCCCAGGCTGGATCATCTCGCTGAAGCTGAACCCCGAATCCCAGCGTTGCCCTGGGACCCCCCCAGCCCAGCCGTGGGGTGCAGCCCCCCACAATCGGACCCCAAAAGGCCGGAGCCCCCTCCACCAGGTGCTGCTAAAGTCCCGTTGGTGCCACTCTGAGGGACATTGGGGAGGGTCCTGAGCCCCCCCCCTCACCGGGGTCCCTTTGGGAGGTGAGATCCCACCTGGGGGGACGCCGAGGGGGAATTTTGTGCTGGAAAAGGCAAATTCCGGACTCGGGGACGTCCTTCGAGAGCTGGCACAGCTCAGGTCACCCGAGTCCTGCCGCGGGGGGACAGCGGTGGCCGTGCTGGGGCTGGGGGCGCGCCCTGGGACCCCCGGACCCCCCAACCCCAGCGAGAGTTCACCCCGTGCCGGGGGGTGCCAGCCAGCCCCGCAGCGCCCCCGGGCACGGGGACAGCGATGGGGACACGGAGGGGACACGGAGGGGACACGGAGGGGACCCTTGGAGGGGCCCGAGCCCTCCCCATCCGCGCGGCCCCCGACCGCAGCTCCGGCCTGGGACATCCGCTGTGCCCGAGCGGCAAAGCCTGGCTTCACCTTAATAAAATAATAATAATTAATAATTAATATTAATAATAATAATTAATTAATAATTAATAATAATAATAATAAAACACTCAAAACCGAAGGCTGTGGGGCGCCCTCTGGGCACGGACCCCACTCGACTTCACCTCTACCCCTTCCCCCCCTGACCTGGGGGTGCTCCGAGCCCGGGCTGCCCCCCCCCCCCCCCAGGAGGGGCCGGACCGGGGGCTCCGCGCCCCCCCAAACCTCCCCCCCCCACCCTCCCCAGATTCCCAACTGGTTCGAACTGGTGTTGGCTGGGGGGGGCAGCGCCGGGGGGACCCCCGGGTGCCTTGAGCAGCCAGCGAACCCCCCACCCAAACCCCCCAAAACCCCCTCCCCAGGTCCCGGGTTAACTTCTCCTTCTGTGTCCGAGGGGTTCTGCCAAAACCGGGGTGTAAGACCCCGAAAGATCCAAAATCCGAGATTCACGGACCCCCAGCCAGGGGTGCGGGACAGATACGGGGCGCCCCGGGGACAAGGGGGCGACCCCAGGGCAGGAAAACTACGGGGTCCCTGGCGGGGGGGAAGGCCCGGGGGTCCCCGGGAGGGAAGGGACAGCTCTGGGGTCCCCGGGGGGACGGGCAGCATGCAGGGGCCAGGCAGAATTCCCTGGAATTCCGGGATCCCGGGGGGGGACGGCGGCTACGGGGCCACAGGGGACAGGCAGCATGCACGGAGGGGACCTGGGGGGACCGGGGGACAGCCGCGCTCCCCAAAAGGGACCGGGGGCGCTGCAATCCCCAGAGTGATCGGGGGGCGGCCGCGGTCCCCAGAAGGGACCGGGGGGGTGCTGTAAACCCCAAAAGGGACCGTGGGGGGCTGCGGTCCCCAGAAGGGACCGGGGGGTGCTGTGGTCCCCAAAAGGGACCGCGGGGTGCTGCGCTCCCCAGAAGGGACCGGGGGGACGGCCACGCTCCCCAGAAGGGACCAGGGGTGCTGCGGTCCCCAAAAGGGACCGGGGAGGACTGTGGTCCCTAGAAGGGACCGGGGGGGGCCACGCTCCCCAAAAGGGACCGGAGGGTTCTGCGGTCCCCAGAGGAATCGGGGGGCGGCCGTGCTCCCCAAAAGGGACCGGAGGGTGCTGTGGTCCCCAAAAGGGACCGGGGGGAAGCCGCGCTCCCCAGAAGGGACCGGGGAGGGCCGCGGTCCCAGAATGGACCGGGGGGTGCTGCAGTCCCAGAAGGGACCGGTGGGTTCTGTGGTCCCCAGAAGGGAGCGGGGGGCGGCTGCGCTCCCCGGAAGGGACCGGAGGGTGCTGTGGTCCCCAGAAGGGAGCGGGGGCGCGGGCGGCCGGCCGGGGGCGGCGGTGCCCGCAGGGAGGGGCGGGGGTCGCGGGCGGGCAGCGCGGCCGTGCCAGGCCGGAGGAATGCGGCCGTCCCGGCTCTCCCGGGCCCGCGGCCGCCCCGGTGCTTCCCGCCCGGGGCCGCGCGGTGGGTGTGGGAACGCTGCAGGTGCGCGGCGCTGGGGGCACCGCCCGCCGCGGCCCCCGCAGCCCCCCGAGCTCCCACGGCTCGCGTTCGCGCGGGACTTCTCGGGGTTTTTGGGGTTTTTTTTTCCCTTTTTCTCCATTTCAGCCGCCATTCGGGCCAAAAATGGGTTTCGCACCCTCGAGCCCCACTGCCAAAGCGGGGGTCCGAGGGTGGGGGACCCACCGGCTCGGCGGCCCCGGCTGGGGCAGGGGGATGTCCCCGACCCCCCGCGTGTCGCCCGTGGGTGGCTGCGCCAACACCTCGTGGGCGACGGGAGAGCGGGGCTGGCCCGGGCCGGGGGCTGAGCCCGGGGTGCCGCAGCTCGGAGGGGACCGTGGGGAGCGCCCGGGGGGCTGCGGCCGCGCCCCCGAGCGGAGGCTCCCGGGTTCCTCCTCCTCTCCTCTCCTCTCTCCCTTTCTCCTTCTCCTTCCTCCCCTTTGGGCTGGACGTGCCCGGGCAGCTCCCGCTCCTTCGGCTGCCATTGATGTTCCTCCCAAACAGCCCCGCCGCCTGCCAGCAGCCTCCCGAAAAAAAAAAAAAATAAAAAACAAGATTTGGGAAGCCGGGGGAGGATGAGTGCGGGGGGAGGGAGGGAGAAGCGGGGCGGGAGGAGAGCGGCAGCGGGACAAGTGAAACCGCCGCGGGGCAGCTCCGGCTGCGGCGCTCCCCAACGCCGCGCCGGGGCCGGGGCCGCGCCACCAGCGCCGTCCCCGGGCTCGCCGCCGCCGCCGCCGCTGCCGGCACAAGGAGCCAGCCCTGCGCCCGTCCCCGCCCCGAGCCCCTCCGGAGACCGGCCCCGAAGGCTCCCCCCGGCCCCCGCCCGCGTCCCGACCCCCCGCGCTCCCCTCCGGGGCTCAGCGGCTCAGTTTGTGGGGGCGGCCGTGCCCCCCTCCGGCTCCCTCTTGCCTCCCTTGGCGGCCGCCGCGTCCCCGGCGCCTTTGCCCTCGGGCTCGGGCCCGTCCTTGCCGCCGTCGTGCGTCTTCATGTGCTTGCCCAGGTGGTCGCTGCGCATGAAGACGCGGCCGCAGACGGGGCAGGAGAATTTCTTGGCGCCCGTGTGGGTCTGGAGGTGCCGCTGCAGCTCGTCGGAGCGGGTGAAGCGCTTGCCGCAGAAGAGCCAGTTGCACACGAAGGGCCGGTCGCCGCTGTGCCAGCGCAGGTGGGCTTTCAGGTGCGAGGTCTTGGCGTACGCCTTGCCGCAGCCCGGGATGTGGCAGTTGTGCAGGTGCTTGCGCTTGGCGCCCTCGGGGCACGGGCCGCCCCTCTCGGCCTCCTGGCAGTTGGGGCAGCGGCACGCCGCCTGCCCCCCGCCGCGGGGCACGGCCCGCCGGGCCCCCTTGGGCCGCCCGCCGGCCTCGCCCTCCGCGCCCCGCGGCTCCGGGGGCCCCTCGAGCGCCTTCACGGCCTCGTTGGGCAGCAGGTGCTGCGCGGGCGGGGGCAGCAGGTGGGCGGGGGGCGCGCAGAGCTGGTGCTCGGCCCCGCCGTAGCCGCCCAGCCCCGCGGGCAGCCCGGGGTGCGCGGGCACCGGCAGCCCCCCGCCCTGGCCCGCGGGCAGCTCCATCCAGCTGGCCCCGGCGTGCAGCTCCCACCAGTTGACGCCTCCGCCCTCCTCGCCGGGGGCTCCGGGGTGCGGGGGCCGAAACCAGGGCTCGTAGGGGTGCGCCATGTCCGGGGCGGCCGGCAGCAGCTTGGCGTAGGCTCCGGGCGCGGCGGGGCCCTCGGGGGGCAGCTCTAACCTCGGGGGGCCATGGGGCTCGTAGGCGCCGGCGGCGGCGGCGAACGCGGCGTCCTCGGGCCCCGGCAGCGGCAGCTCGGGCGGCGGCAGCGGCGAGGCGAAGTCGGGGGCGGCCGGCGCGGCGGGGCCGTGCGGCTGGAAGGGCTGCAGCGGCTGCAGGTCCAGGTGGGTCGGGGAGGCGCGGGGCGCGTCCGAGGGCTGCGATCCCAGCGAGCCGCAGACCGCCGTCAGCATCGCGGGGCGGCGCGCACGGACCTGCGGGGCGGGCGGGGAACGGGGAGAGCAGCCGTGAGAGAGAGGAGGGGGGGGCGCAGCTCCGCACCCCCCCGTCCGTCCCCGTGCGTACCGGCACCGCAGCCGCGGCTCGGGGGTCGCTGAGCCCCCACCGAGGGGGTTGCGCCGCTCTGCGACACCGCGGTGACACCGGGATGGTGGCACCCCTCACACCCGTCCCCGCCCCCTGTGCCAGCCCCCGGTGCCGCTCGGTCACGTCTGCAGCCCGGAGGGGTCGGTGCCTCATTCCAACATCCGAGGGATCCTCCAGGAATCACCTCCCCCCTGTGTCCCCCAACACTAACCCGGGTCCCCAAGGGGACGAAGGTGGCACCGCCAAACCCCCGTGGGGCGGGGGGGACACGGCACCCCCGAGGCCAGCCCGTCTGTGCCGCATCCCAGGCGGGCTGGGAGAGCCTCGCCCCCCTCCGCTGCCGCCCTCGGGCCGCTTTTTGGGGGGGCTGCGCCCCCGGGCCGGCTGGCAGCGGGGTGAGGCAGCGGAGCCCCGGGCCCAGCCCCCGGCAGTGCTTTGAAGCCGGCTCGGGCCGGCCTCCCCCGCACCCCCGCGGCACCCCCGGGGCACCCCCGGGCACCCCCGGACCCCCGGGCGGCCGCAGCCTCCGCAGGGCGGCCGTGACTCAGCGGGAGCTGTGCAAACCCCACGGCGCTGGGGACGGGCCCCACCCCGGTGTCGAAATCCACCTGCCGCCACCGGCTCCCGCCCCCCGGCTTCCCAGCGGCGCCGCCGGGACCCCCCCGTCCCCGAGCCCCCCGCCCAGCGGCCGCTCTCGTCACCGTCCCCCTGCCCCGGCCACCCCCAGGGCCCGCGGGGGACAGGGATGGACCCTTGGGGACAGGGACAGACCCTCGGGGACAGGGACGGATCCTCGGGGACAAGGAAAGACCTTTTGGGACAGGGACAGACACTTTGGGACAGGGACAGACCCTCGGGGACAGGGATGGACCCTCGGGGACAGGGATGGACCCTTGGGGACAGGGACGGATCCTCGGGGACAAGGGAAGACCTTTTGGGACAGGGAAAGACCGTCAGGGACAGGGACGGACCCTTGGGGACAGGGACAGACCTTTTGGGATAGGGATGGACCCTTGGGGACAGAGATGGACCCTTAGGGACAGGGACAGATCCTCGGGGACAAGGAAAGACCCTTGGGGACAGGGACAGATCCTCGGGGACAAGGAAAGACTTTTGGGACAGGGACAGACCGTCAGGGACAGGGACGGATCCTCAGGGACAAGGAAAAACCCTCAGGGACAGGGACAGACACTTTGGGACAAGGAAGGACCCTCAGGGACAGGGACAGACCCTTTGGGACAAGGAAAGACCCTCAGGGACAGACCCTCGGGGACAGGGACAGACCCTTGGGGACAGGGACAGACCCTTGGGGACAGGGACAGACCCTTTGGGACACATCTGGGGAGTGCTGGAAGATTTGGGGTGGGGGATCCCCCGAGCGGACCCCCGGTGCCCCCCGATGCCCACGCTGTGATTCCGGGGTCCCCACAGTGCTGGAGACCCCTCAGCCGCGCGGGGACCCCGTTTTCCCCTGCCGGGCAGGCAGGGGAACCCCAAAGATCGGGGTGGGAGTTTGGGGTGGGGGGGGTCCCAAAATGCCCCCCGGGACCCCACCCGTACCTGCGCTGCCGACACAGGTGGGGCTCGGCCTGGAGCTGGCGGCAGGGTGAGCCAGCCGGGGCGGCAGCCGAGCAGATTTTGGGGTCCTGGTGCCCCGTGGGGGCTCAGCTCTGCCCACCCCAGCCCTGGGCACCGTCCCTGCCTCCCGGGGACACGCGTGGGCTCGGGGAGGGGCTGGCACGGCCGGCTCCATCGCTCCCACCCGCACCGGTGCTCGGGGGGTCCTGAGCCCCCACGAGCTCCAAATTGGGGTCAAACCCACGAAGCGCCGCAGTTCCAGCCCCTCTCGGGCCTCCGGGACCCCCAGATCTGGGGCTCAGGACAAGCCCCAGCCCCCCGCACCCCCACGGGAGGGGAGGGACCCTCCGGGGTCGCTGCCACCCCGTGGGATCCCGCACGGGGCTCTCCTGGCACACCCCAATCCCAAGGATCCCCCCGAGTTCGGGGGTCGCACCGACCCCACCGTGACCAGCGGCACCAGACCCTCACCGCAGCCCCCGACCCGGGGAGCGCTGGCAGAACCCCCCTGCCCGGGCCTGCCCCGGCCGCGCACGGAGCCTCCCAGGACATTTTTCCATCCGGGAATGATGACAAAAATCCCCAGGGGCCCGCAGCGTCCTCCCCTCCCTCCCTCCCTCCCCCTCCCTGGCGGGGCTCAGCGACGCGTTGGCCATTTCACCGCAGGGAAACTGAGGCAGCGGCGGCCGAAGCGTCCCGTGAGTCACGGCCCGGGCTGGGCACAGGCGGCCCGGCCCCGTCTCCCGGCTCCGCCGGTGCCTCGCCCCGCGGCGGGGCCGGCCGGGCGCCGCTGCCCCCAGCACCGGGAGCCCCGACGGGAGGCACGGGGGCGGCGGCGGCGCCGGGCTCGGGGGATGCCGCGAGTCCCGGGGGATGCCGCGGGGCCGGGGGGGTGCCGTGCGTTCCGGACCGTGCCCCCCGAGCCGCGGCGGAGCTCCCGGGGATTTTCGGGGTCCAGCCTGGGCAGCCCCCGCAGGACGCGGCACCACGGGAGGGGGCTCAGAGCCACGGGAGAGCCGTGGTCACGGGGGGCGGGGGTCGCGCTGGAGGTTGGAGGGAGGGGACGGAACGCGGGGTCCCGGGCTCGGCGGCCAGCAGGGACTCGGTGGGACCGGAGAGCGGCCGCGTCCCCGGGGCCATCCCGGGGGTGCCGTCCCCGCGGCACCGGGGGTACCTACGGCTCTAGCGGCGGCGGCGGCGGCGAGGTCCCGGCGGCTCCGTCCTCATGGGCGCGGGCGCTGCTGCTTCCCGAGGGGACCCCGAGGGACCCGCGCGGCTCCGCAGGCACCGGGCACCCACTGGGCCGGGCGAGCAGGAATGGCCGGGTCCCAGCCCGGCCGCCGGCTCTTCCCTCCGCCCCCCCCGCCCAGCTCCACCCCCGGCCCGGTGATTTTAACCCTTGGAGGCAGAGCCGCAGCCCCGCCGCTTGACAGGAGCCGGCTCCGGTCTCAGGATCCGGCGGATGAAAGCGGAGGGAGGGGACGGGAAGTTCGCAGCAGACACCGCAAACAGGGGGGTAATTAAAGAAGAAAGCAACAACCGCCTCCCTCCCTCCCTGCCGCGGCCCTGGCCGCCTCCTCCTGCCACCCCACACCCCCCCGGGACCCCCGGGCGCCCCTTCTGTCCCCACCCCCGCTCCAGGCCCCCCCTCGCCTGTTGGTGACACACAGGTGGCCCCCGCACCTGTCCCCGCACCGAGGGGTGACACACGGGGGTGGCCGCCCCGCTCCTGCCACCCCCGCTCTGTGTGTGCCCACACGGGGGTGGGCACCTGCTCCTGCCCCCGGCGCTGTCACCTGTCCCCATGGGGCTCAGCGCCCCCCATTGCCCCTCGGTTCTGCGCTGTGGACACAGGGGACACACAGGGGACGATTTTGGGGTCGCAGCCGGCGGGAGGGAGTGGGACACAGGAGCCACCGTGACCCCGGTGGATTTGGGGCCACCCAAAAGCGCCCGGGGGGCGCTGGCGGAGCGTGTCCCCGCTCGGGCGGGGGTGTCCCACCGCCCTGTCTGCCGTGTCCCCCCCGAGGCTGCCGGGTGACAACACCGCGCCCGCTGGAGCCACTTAATCACCGGCGCGTCGTGTCCCCATTTCCGACCGCTGCGCCCGCCCGGCGGCGCCCGCAGCCCCCGGGGACCCCGGTGGGCACGGGGGAGGCGGGGGGGGTCCCCGAATCCCACGGGAAAAGGCGGCGGGGGCCCCGCGGAGCCGGGCCGGGATCGCGGCCCCCGCAGCGCCCGGAGAGCGCCCGGCCCGGCCCGGCCCGGCCCGGCCGAGGGAGCAGCGAGCTCCGCCCTGGCCGCGGGGAAAACTCCGCTGGTTTTCATCATCACGGCAGGAACGGCCCCGCCGCCGCCGCCGCCGCCGCCGCAGAAACGCGGCTGCCCGGTGGGCTGAGAGCGGCACCGCCGGACGGGATCGGGACACCGGGGTGGGGACACCGGGATGGGGACACTGGGGATGGGGACACCGGGGTGGGGACACCGGGATGGGGACACTGGGGATGGGGATGGGACATTGGGATGGGGACACCGGGGTGGGCACCCGGGATGGGGACCCGGGATGGGGACCCGGGATGGGGACACCGGATGGGAATGGGGACATTGGGATGGGGACACGGGATGGGGACCCGGGATGGGGACACGGGATGGGGACACTGGGGATGGGATGGGGACACCGGGAATGGGGACAGGGGATGGAACCCCGGGATGGGGACACCGGGATGGGGACTTGGAATGGGAATGGAGATACTGGGATGGGGACACTGGGATGGGGACACCGGGAATGGGGACACTGGGAACGAGGACACTGGGATGGGAATGGGGACTTGGAATGGGAATGGGGATACTGGGATTGGGACACCGGGATCGGGACACCGGGATGGGAATGGGGACACTGGGATGGGGACAGCGGGAATAGGGATGGGGACACCAGGATGGGGGCACCAGGATGGGGACACCGGGAATGGGGACACTAGGATGGGGACACTGGGATGGGACACCAGGGATGGGGATCCCGGGATGGGGACACCAGGAATGGGGACTTGGAATGGGAATGGGGACACCGGGATGGGGACACTGGGATGGGGGATACAAGGATGGGGAGGGGGATCCTGCAATGGGAGACGATCCCTTGGGAGAGGGATTTTGCAGTGGGGACCCCAGAGTGGGGACCCTGGAATGGGGATCCTGCGATGGGGATCCTGCAATGGGGATCCTGCAATGGGGACCCCAGGATGGGGATCTTGGGAGGGGGATCTTGCCATGGGGAGGGGGCTCCTGGCAAGGGGGACCCCAGAGTGGGGACCCTGGAATGGGGATCCTGCAATGGGGAGGGGGATCCTGCAATGGGGAGGGGGATCCTGCCATGGGGAGGGGGATTCTGCCATGGGGAGGGGGATCCCAGCAAGGGGACCCCAGGATGGGAAGGGGCAGGACAAGCCCTTTGGGGGCTCCTGGCTGTGCAGAAGTGGGGGTGAGCTCACGCATGGGGCTCTGCAGGGCACATCTGGGGGGACTGGGGCCCACCCCGACCCCAGGGTCCCTCTGTGCTCCCTCTCCTCTGCCTGCCCGGGCGGACCCGGGGCCGTTCCTGCGGCTGCTCCAGCCCGGGGACCCCTGAGCGCTGTCGGGGTTGGGGGGGTGGCCTTGGGCTCCCCGGCTGGCCCTGGGGGCCGGGTCGTGGCCACCAACAGCTCTGTGGGGCACAGTTGGCACGGGCAGCTCCAGCCATGCCCACCCCAAACCCCATCCCAATCCCCAATTCCATCCCCAATCCCCATCCCAATCCCATCCCCACCCAAAACCCCATCCCAATACACATCCCCATCCCAAATTCCCTCCCCAATTCCCATCCCCAATTCCCCATCCCAATCCCATCCCCAATCCCATCCCCAAATCCCCATCCCCAAATCCCAATCCCCATCCCCAATTCCCATCCCCAATCCCATCCCCAATCCCAATCCCAATCCCCATCCCCATCCCAAATTCCCATCCCCATCCCCAATCCCATCCCCAATCCCCATCCCCCAATCCCCATCCCCAAATTCCCATCCCCAATCCCCATCCCCAATCCCCATCCCCAATCCCCATCCCCAATCCCCATCCCCAAATCCCATCCCCAATCCCCATCCCCAATCCCCATCCCCAATCCCCATCCCCCAATCCCCATCCCCCAATCCCCATCCCCAAATTCCCATCCCCAAATTCCCATCCCCAATCCCCATCCCCCAATCCCCATCCCCAATCCCCATCCCCAATCCCCATCCCAAAATTCCCCAATCCCCATCCCCAATCCCCATCCCCAATCCCCCATCCCCAATCCCATCCCCAATCCCCATCCCAAATTCCCCCCATCCCCAATCCCCCCCAATCCCATCCCCAATCCCATCCCCAATCCCATCCCCAATCCCCCACCCAAAACCCCATCCCAATACACATCCCCATCCCCAAATCCCCATCCCCAATCCCAATCCCCACCCAAACCCCATTCCCATCCCAATCCCAGTCCCCATCCCTGCCGTGCCACCTCAGGGAACAGGGACGGTGCCCCCTGGTCCCCAGCTGCCCCTCAGCCACCCCACACAGGTGGCCTGTCCCCGTCCCTTCGCTCCAGGGGCTGCTCCCAGTGCTCCCAGTGCTCCCAGTCAGTGCTCCCAGTGCTCCCAGTGCTCCCAGTGCAGGACGGTCCCAGGCTCTCCCATCCCGGCCATTCCCGTTCCAGGAAGGGGCCGCAGGGATGGGGCTCTGGGAGGGCCAGCACCACCTCATCCCACAGCAGCGCACCCCAAAACCCCCCCGGGACCCGCTGGACCCACCCCAAAACTCAGATCCTGGGCTGGGATGGGTCTGGGAGCAGCACGAGGCTGTGGCACGGGACTGGGGGCACTGGGAGCACTGGGGGCACTGGGGGATGGCAGGATTTGGGGTAAAACCCCCCTGAGACCCGCTGGACCCACCCCAAAACTCAGATCCCGGGCTGGGATCCTGCTGGGATGGGTCTGGGAGCAGGAGGAGGCTGTGGCACGGGACTGGGAGCACTGGGGAGCACTGGGGAGCACTGGGGAGCACTGGGGGGCACTGGGGGCACTGGGGAGCACGGGGGGCACTGGGAGCACTGGGAGCACTGGGGGCACTGGGAGCACTGGGAGCTGGCAGAGGTGGCACTGGGAGCACTGGGAGCACTGGGAGCTGGCAGAGGTGGCACTGGGAGCACTGGGGGCACTGGGAGCACTGGGGGCAGCAGGATTTGGGGTCTGGGGGCTCCCCGAGCCCCCCCAGGCAGAGCTGGGACCACCCCGGGCGCATCCCAGGGGGGATCCCCGTGTCTGAGCCCGAGCCGTGCCTTGAAATTACTGCTAATTACAGCTCATTTGCATAAATTATGAGGCAAAAGGCAAATGCTGCCAATCCCTCTGAGTGATCGGGGTGGGGGGGAGTGACACAGGGGGGACAGGGAGGGGACAGGGGGGGGGGACAGGAGGGGTCGGGATCCCCAAAACTGCAGCGGGACCTCGGGGTGTCCCCAGAGCCCCGGCATGGGGGGGACAGGGAGGGGGACAAGGACAGCGTCAGGCTGGGGGTGGCACTGGGGGTGTCCCAGGGGTGTCCCAGGGGTGTCCCAGGGGTGTCCCAGGGGTGTCCCAGGGGGTGTCACAGGAGTGTCACTGGGGTGTCCCGGGGGTGTCCCGGGGGTGTCCATGGGGTGTCCCAGGGAGTCCCAGTGGTGTCCCAGGGGTGTCACAGGGGGTGTCCCAGGGGTGTCCCGGGGCTGTCCCACCGTGTCCCCAGCCAGTCCCTGTCCCCAGCCCGCCCCTGTCCCCAAGCCCGTCCCTGTCCCTGTGTCCCAGGGGTGTCCCAGGGGTGTCACAGGGGTGTCCCAGGGCTGTCCCACCGTGTCCCCAGCCCGTCCCTGTCCCAGTGTCACACGGGTGTCGCAGGGGGTGTCACACCGTGTCCCCAGCCCGTCCCTGTCCCCAGCCCGTCCCTGTCCCTGTGTCCCAGGGGTGTCCCACCGTGTCCCCAGCCCGCCCCTGTCCCCAGCCCGCCCCTGTCCCCAGCCCGCCCCTGTCCCCAGCCCGTCCCTGTCCCCAGCCCGCCCCTGTCCCCAGCCCGTCCCTGTCCCTGTGTCCCAGGGGTGTCCCAGGGGGTGTCCCACCGTGTCCCCAGCCAGCCCCTGTCCCCAGCCCGCTCCTGTCCCAGTGTCACAGGGGGTGTCCCAGGGGTGTCCCAGGGGTGTCCCAGGGCTGTCCCACCCTCCCCGCCGGCCCTGTCCCCCCCGCCCCCTCCCCCAGCCCCCCCTGTCCCAGGGCCCCTGCGCCCCCCAGCCGGCCGGTGGCGCATGGGGACAGCGCCAGGGTGCCGGTGCCGGTGCCGACTGCCGCAGCCTGCGGGGACACTGCCACCATGGGGGTGGGCGCTCCCTGCGGGCACGGCCACCATGGGGTGTCCGCGGTCCCTCAGGGGGGCCCAGGCACCGAGCCGGGATCCTCCCAGCCACCATGGGGGGCCCCACGCCCAGACGGGCCCACAGGCCCTGCGGCTGCGTCACGGTCCCACATGGGGTCAGCGCCACTGGGGACTGTCACACGGGGTGGCACTGGGGGCACAGCCCTGCGGGGGGGCACTGCCACCACGGGGGATGGGCACAGTCATGGGGGGTGTCACAGACACTGTGGGACTGTCACAGCCACCACGGGGGTGTCACAGCCACCACGGGGGTGTCACAGACACTGTGGGACTGTCACAGACACTGTGGGACTGTCACAGACACTGTGGGGGTGTCACAGACACCGTGGGGTGTCACAGACACTATGGGACTGTCACAGACACTGTGGGGGTGTCACAGCCACCACGGGGGTGTCACAGACACCGTGGGGGTGTCACAGTCACCATGGGGGTGTCACAGACACTGTGGGACTGTCACAGACACTGTGGGGGGTCACAGTCCCCACGGGGGTGCCCCAATGCCCTCCAGGACACCCCCGCGTCCGTCCCCCCACCTCCTCCAGTGGTGCCCCCGCGGTGCCACGGCCGGACCGGGTGCGCACGGCTGGCACGGGTGTCACAGCTGGCACAGCTGGCACAGGTGCCACAGCTGGCACGGGTGACACACGGTGGCACAGGTGGCATGGCTGGCACAGCTGGCACGGTTGGCACAGCTGGCACGGTTGGCACGGGTGACACAGGTGGCACAGCTGACACGGCTGGCACGGCTGGCACGGCGCTGCCCCCCCGCCGCCCGAGGCCAGGGCCGCCTGCCAGCCCGGCAGAGATCTCTATCGCGATTATCGCGACGGGGTTGCCCTGCCCGCAGCGCGTGCCCGCGGGCGGCGTTTCCTCAGCGCTCGCTGTCGGGACTGGAGCTCCGCGCTGGGGCTGGGGCTCGGCGCAGCCTTAAACGCGAGTTTTAATTGAGGTTTAATTAGTCCCGCGCTAATCTCGCTGCCGTATCTGCGCCCCGGCGGCCCCGCTGTCAGACACGGCCCGGGGAAACCGGAACGGAACGGAACGGAACGGAACGGCGGGGAGAGCGGGACAGGGACAGGGGGACAGCAGGGACAGGGACAGGGACACGGGGGGACAGGGATGGGGACAGGGATGGGGATGGGGACAGGGACACGGGGGGACAGGGGACAGCGGGGACAGGGACAGGGACACGGGGACAGGGACGGGGATGGGGACAGGGATGGGGACAAGGACAGTGACAGTGACAGGGACAGGGATGGGACAGGGACAGGGACGGGGATGGGGTCAGGGACACCGGTGAGACAGCGGGGACAACGACAGGGACGGGACAAGGACAAGGACACGGACACAGCATTTGCGGGGCCGCGGTGGCCCCGGGGGTGTCCCCGAGTGTCCCCAACCCCGCGACCCCTCCGGGCCGCCCCAGCGCGGGACCGGCGCGGGCCGGGGGTACCGGGGAGGGTTTCGGGGGTACCGGGGAGGGTTTCGGGGCTGGGCCGGGGGTACCGGGGCTGGGTCGGGGGTGCCCGGGGAGGTTTCGGGGCTGGGGTCGGGGGTGCCCGGGAGGTTTCGGGGCTGGGGTCGGGGGTGCCCGGGAGGTTTCGGGGCTGGGGTCGGGGGTGCCCGGGAGGTTTCGGGACCGGGGCGGGGGTCGGGTGAGTAAGCGGAGCGGGGAGGGCGGGGAGGGCGGCGCTGGCCGCGGCTGCTTCCCACAAATGGAGGCCCCGCGGCCACAGACACGGCACAACAAAGCACCGGGCAATTATTTGGCTCCAGTGGGAGCTGCCGGGCCCGTGGGGGCTGGAGCCAGCTGGGCACCCCCGGGCACCGCCGAGGGGACCCCGGGAGGGTGAGAGACCCCCCCAAAATGGGGATGGGGCGGTGGGGGCGACCCCCTGCAGGACACTGAGCACACCCCGGTGTTTGGGAGGGGTTGGGGATCCCCGTCGCTTTGGGGAACCCCGAAATCTGCGAGGGGATTTGGGATCCCGGCCTCTTTGGGGACCCCAAATTCTGCAAGGGGATTGGGGATCCCTGGCCCTTCTAGCGCCTTGAACACCCCAAAACCCTCCAAGCACGCTGAACCCCCAAAATCTGCAATGGGAACGGGGACCCCCATCCCCTCAGGGCGCCCCGACCCCTCCGGGACACTGAACCCCCCCAGAGCACCCCGATTGTTGTGCGGGGTTGGGGACCCCCCGAACCCCGCTGTGCCCCCTCCCCGCGGGGCTTGGGGTTCCTCGGGGGCGCCATCGCCGCGGACCCCCGGACCCCCCATTCCGGGACCCCCGGATCCCCTCCCCGGGACCCCCCGATCCCCTCCGTTCCCGTCCCGGGACCCCCCGGGTCCCCTCCGTGCCCCCTTTGATTGGGAGGGGGACGAGGGAGATCCCCGGGACTCCCCACCCGCCGGGGGACCCCGTGACGTCATCCGGCTGCAGAAGCTCGGACTCCCCCCTCCGCCAATCGCAAGCGCAGCTCGTGCGCATCGGGCCTTCAATTGATTCATCGATCTGTCAATCAAATTGTTGTGGCCAATCACAAGGCGCGTTTTGAGCGGGTCACGCCCACGGGGAACTCCGCCCCTTGAGGGACTGTCAATCAAACAGCGGATGGCCACAGGATGGGCTTGCGCTCATTGGGTGTTTGTGCTGTCAATCAGAGATCTTCCCTGCTATTGGCTCTCCTCTGCCGTCCGTCACCTCAGAGCTCCGCGCCCATTGGCGAAGCCATCCCTCCATCACGCGCCTTACTGCTCGGCGCAGCTGCCCATCAACCTTTCCCCCGCCTCGGATTGGCCGCCGCCCCACCATCTCACCGCCCATTGGCCAGCTCGCAAAGCAGCCGGGCGGCGATTGGCCCAAAGCCCCTCTGTGGGCGGGCGCAGCAGGGCGGTGCCCGGCGGAGGAAGATGGCGCCGTGAGCGGGTCGGAGCCGCCGCCGCCCCCGGCCGGTCAGTGCGGGGGGAGCGGGGCCGGCCCGCGGCCGCTGCGGGGCCGCCGGGGCGGGGAGGGACCCGCGGCCGCCCCGAGCCGCCCTCCCTCAGCGCCCGGCGGGCGGGCGGCGCTTCCGGCAGCGGGGCCCGGTCGGGGGCGGGCCCGGCCTTTGGGACCCGCCTCCCCCGGGACCGCCCGGAGCGGCGGGGGCGGCCCGGGGGGACCGGGGGGGAGCTCCGGGGGGGCCCTCGGGGGTCGCGGCCTCACCCGGGCACGGGGGCGGTTCGGGGGTCCCGGGGATGCTCAGGGGGTACCCGAGATGCTCGGGGGTACCCGGGATGCTCGGGGGTACCGGGGATGCTCAGGAGGTCCCGGGGATGCTCGGGGATCCCGGGGATGCTCGGGGGTACCGGGGATGCTCGGGGGTACCCGGGGATGCTCCGGGATCCCGGGGATGCTCGGGGATCCCGGGGATGCTCAGGAGGTCCCGGGGATGCTCGGGGAGGTCCCGGGGATGCTCGGGGGGTACCGGGTCTGGGGGAGGCCGCCCCCGGTTTTTGGGGGATTTGGGGCGGAATTTTGGGGGATTTGGGGAAGGATTCAGGGTGGGGCTCCTGGGAGGGTTCTCAGGGCTCGGGGGGATTGATTGCGTTTCCCTGGGGAATTTGGGGTGGTTCCCAAATTTTCTTACGGGGTTCATGTCCCTGATGGGGTTCGGGATGGTTCCCAAAATTCCCTGATGGGATTTATTTCCCGGATGGGTTCAGGATGATTCCCAAATTTTCTTATGGGATTTATGCCCCTGGTGGGATTCGGGATGATTCCCAAAATTCCCTGATGGGTTCAGGATGATTCCCAAATTTCCCAGGTAGGATTCAGGATGGTTCCCAAATTTCCTTGATGGGATTTATTTCCATGATGGGATTTGGGCCGGTTTTCCTTACGGGATTCCTTTCCTTGGGATTCATTTCCCTGATGAGGGATTTGGGATGATTCCCAAATTCCCCTAATGGGATTCGGGATGGTTCCCAAATTTCCTTATGGGATTCATTTCCCTGATGAGATTTGGGATGGTTCCCAAATTTCCCTGGTGGGATTCAGGATGGTTCCCAAATTTCCCTGAGGGGTTCAGGATGTTTCCCAAATTTCCCTGGTGGGATTCATTTCCATGATGGGATTTGGGATGGTTCCCAAATTTTCTTACGGGATTCATTTCCCTGATGGGATTTGGGATGATTCCCAAATTTCCTTATGGGATTCATTCCCCTGGTGGGATTTGGGATGGTTCCCAAATTTCCCTGATGGGATTCGGGATGATTCCCAAATTTCCTTATGGGATTTGGGATGATTCCCAAATTTATTGGATTGGGATTTGGGATGATCTGCAATTTAATGGGATTTTCACAGGGGAAACACACAGGGATTTTTTCCAGGCTCCCCCTGCATCAATATCCCAAAAATTGGTTTTTCAGGAAAATGGGATTTCTGCAGGGAAAATGGGATTTTTTCCAGGGAAAATGGGATTTTTGCAGGGAAAATGGGATTTTTGCAGGGAAAATGGGATTTCTGCAGGAAAGTGGGATCTCCCTGGCCGGGATCTGGCTCCTCCCTGGCCGGCCCAGCCCCGCTGTGATTCTCAGTCGGGGCTGTGGAGCCTCAGCTCTGCCCTAAATTCTGATGGAAGGGAGGGAACGGCCACACAAAATCCCTGGGAAAACGAGAAAATTTCAGGCTGGGAATTGGAATAGTTCAGGATGGGAATGGGAAGATTTGGAGCTGGAACTGGAAGGATTTGGGTCTGGGAATAGGAATATTTCGGGCTGGGAATGGGAAGATTTGGGGCTGGGAATGGGAAGATTTCAGGGTGGGAATGGGAAGTTTTGGGCTAGAAATGGCAATATTTAGGGCTGGGAATGGGAGGATTTGGGGCCAGAAATGGGAATTTTTCAGGCTGGAAGCTGAGGATTTCAGGCTGACAATGGGAAGATTTGGGACTGGGAATGGGAAGATTTGGGGCTGGAACTGGAAGGATTTGGGTCTGGGAATAGGAATATTTCAGGGTGGGAATGGGAATATTTCAGGCTAAAAATGGGAAGATTTCAGGGTGGAAGCTGGAGGGATTTCAGGCTGGAACAGGGAAGATTTGGGGCTGGGAATGGGAAGATTTGGGGCTAGAAATGGCAAGATTTGGAGCTGGGAATGGGAGGATTTCAGGCTGGAATAGGGAAGATTTCAGGCTGGGAATGGGAGGATTTCAGGCTAGAACTGGGAAGATTTCGGGGTGGAAGCTGGAGGGTTTCAGGCTGGGAATGGGAATATTTCAGGCTGGAACTGGGAAGTTTTGGGGGCTGCTCCCTCAAGCCGAGGCCGTTCTGGAATTCAGGAAAACGAGGGAAATCCGGGAATTCTCCCTGGGATTTCCCTTGGGAACCACCCAAACAGCAGCCCCTGGGGAGGGGAGGAGGTGATGCAATGTGGGGCAGCGTGGGGTGGGCAGGTTCTGGGGGGCTCCTGGGGGTCCGAACCCCGGGCTGGGCTCCCCGAGGAGCTGAACCCTCCCTGCTCTGTGCCCGCAGCTCGAGGGACAGCACAGCATGGCTGCCACTGCTGCTGTCAGCCCCAGCGAGTACCTGCAGCCCGCCAACGCCACCGCCCAGGTGAGCCCAGCCCCTGCCCAGGTGAGCCTGACCCTGCCCAGGTGAGCCTGACCCTGCCCAGCCCTGACCCAGCCCTGCCCAGGTGAGCCCAGCCCCTGCCCAGGTGAGCCCTGACCCTGCCCAGGTGAGCCTGACCCTGCCCAGGTGAGCCCAGGTGAGCCCTGACCCTGCCCAGCCCTGCCCAGGTGAGCCCTGCCCAGCCCAGGTGAGCCCAGCCCTGCCCAGCCCTGCCCAGGTGAGCCCAGCCCTGCCCAGGTGAGCCCTGACCCTGCCCAGGTGAGCCCTGACCCTGCCCAGGTGAGCCCTGACCCTGCCTAGGTGAGCCCTGCCCCTGCCCAGCCCTGCCCAGGTGAGCCCTGACCCTGCCCAGGTGAGCCCAGCCCTGCCCAGGTGAGCCTGGTTTTAAGCTTTAGGATGGCTTTAAGGATGATTTCAAGCTTTAGGATGGTTTTAAGCTTTGGGATGGTTTTAAACATGGTTTTAAGCTTTAGGATGGTTTTAAAGAGGGTTTTAAGCTTTGGGATGGTTTTAAGGATGGTTTTAAGCTTTAGGATGGTTTTAAGCTTTGGGATGGTTTTAAACATGGTTTTAAGCTTTAGGATGGCTTTAAACTTTGGGATGGTTTCAAGGACACAAGGATGGGATTTTAAAGGATTTAGGGACACAGGGATAGGATTTTAAATGTCACCACCCCTGGAAGCAGTGGGGCACTGGAGATCTGCAGGAATTCCTTCACAGATAAGCTGGGATTTGGGATGGGCTGCCCAGAAAGGTGCTGGGGTCACCTGGGGGTGTTGGAGGAAAGACTGGACGTGCCCCTTTAGTGCCATGCCGGGGTGACACAGTGTCCCCAAGCTTGGACTGGACCATCCCAAAGATCCTCGGGAATTACCGGGGAATTCCACCATGCGCCGGTAATTAATTAATTAATTAATTGCTCAGTTTCCTCAGTCAGGGCTGTGTCATTAGCCGCTCCTGCCGGCGCTGGGCGCTGACTGCCCTCTCTCCCCAGGACTCGCAGCCCTCTCCGCTGGCGCTGCTGGCAGCCACATGCAGCAAGATCGGTCCCCCCGCCGTGGAAGCGGCCGCGGCGCCGCCGGCGCCCCCCCAGCCCACCCCTCGCAAGCTGGTGCCCATCAAACCCGCCCCGCTGCCCCCGGGCTCTGCCAAGAGCGGCATCGGCATCCTGTCCTCCAAGGGGAACCTCTTCCAGATCCAGGGCTCCCAGCTGGGCGCCTCCTACGCCGGGGGGCAGCTGGTGTTCGCCATCCAGAACGCGGCCGTGCTCAGCAAAGCCTCGCGCTCCTCCTCCTCCTCATCCTCATCCTCCTCCTCGTCCTCATCCTCCTCCTCGTCCAGCATCCAGTACCAGGCGGTGCCACAGCTGCAGCCCAGCGGGGCTCAGACCATCCAGGTGCAGCCTAACCAGATCCAGATCATCCCAGGCACCAACCAGGCCATCCTCACGCCCTCCTCCTCCTCCTCCTCCTCCTCCTCCTCCTCCTCGCACAAGCCCGTGCCCATCAAGCCGGCCCCGGCGCAGAAAGCGGCGGCGGCAGCGGGCGGCGTGGTCAAGCTGCCCGGCGGTGCCAACGTCACGCTGAGCCTGCCCCCGGCCCTGGTGAGCCCCGAGGCGGGCGGGCAGCCCCAGCTGCTCACGGACAGCCCTTCCAAAGGCGGCAAAAAGCCGCGGAAAAAGGCGCCGTCCCCCGGGCAGCCCGCGGCCGTGGCCGTGGCCGAGCAGGTGGAGACGGTGCTGATCGAGACCACGGCCGAGAACATCATCCAGGCCGGCAGCAACCTGCTGATCGTGCAGAGCCCGGGCTCGGGGCAGCCCGCCGTGGTGCAGCAGGTGCAGGTGGTGCAGCCCAAGCAGGAGCCGCAGGTGGTGCAGATCCCGCAGCAGGCGCTGCGCGTGGTGCAGGCGGCCTCGGCCACGCTGCCCACCGTGCCCCAGAAATCCTCGCAGAACTTCCAGATCCAGCCGGCCGAGCCCACGCCCACCCAGGTACGGCCTCCTTGGCGCCTGCTCCGTGCTGTTCCCCTGGGGCTCTCACCCGGGGTTTGGGAGATATTCCCAGTTTGGAGTTTGGTTTGGGCATTGCTGGGTGGAGTTGGGAGTGCAGCCATGCCCTCTGCGGGGATTTAGGAACTGCTGTTCCCCATCTGGTCATCACCCAGGATTTAGGAGCTGGAGGTGTTTGTGAGATAGTCCCAGTTTGGAGTTTGGTTTGGGCATTGCTGGGTGGAGTTGGGAGTGCAGCCATGCCCTCTGCAGGGATTTAGGAACTGCTATTCCACTCTGATCCTCATCCAGGGTTTAGGAGCTGGGGGTGTTTGTGAGATATTCCCAGCTTGGAGTTTGGTTTGGGCATTGCTGGGTGGAGTTGGGACTGCAGCCATGCCCTCTGCAGGGATTTAGGAACTGCTATTGCACTCTGATCCTCACCCAGGGTTTAGGAGCTGGGGGTGTTTGTGAGATATTCCCTGTTTGGAGTCTGGTTTGGGCATTGCTGAGTGGATTCTTTGGAGGTTGAGAGTGAAGCTACACCCTCTGCAGGGATTTAGGAACTGCTGTTCCCCTCGGGTTCTCACCCAGAGTTCAGGAACTGGGGTTTTTTTTAATTATATACATATTATTTTTTATACGTATGTGTATGTGTGTGTATATATATATATATATATAAAAAATATTATATATATTATACTATGCTATGTACATTTCATTTAAACTGCATCTGCCCTGCGCTGCTGTTCCCACTGGTCCTCCCCGTGATTTAGGAACTGGGGGTTTGTGAGATAGTCCCAGCCCCACACAGTCTGGTTTGAACAAAAACATGCTTTGGGTCAAAATCTCCCGTTGATTCTGTGGGGACAGGAATTGTGATTTCCTTGTTTTTTGCTTTCCTCTCTGTTCGATTTAGGAACTGCTGTTCCCCTCGGGTTCTCACCCAGGATTTAGGAGCTGGGGGTGTTTGTGAGATATTCCCTGTTTGGAGTTTGGTTTGGGCATTGCTGAGTGGATTCTCTGGAGGCTGGGAGTGCAGCCATGCCCTCTGCAGGGATTTAGGAACTGCTGTTCCCCTCGGGTTCTCACCCAGGGTTTAGGAGTTGTGGGGTTCTGTGAGATATTCCCTGTTTGGAGTTTGGTTTGGGCATTGCTGGGCTGCCCGTGGATTCTTTGGAACAGGCGGGTGGGTGGCAGCAGGGACAGCACTGGGGGGATGGGGACACGGGGATGGATGGGGCAGGGGGTGCTGGTCACCATCACCAACAGCGCAGGTGGGTGGCACTGCTGGCATGGATGGGGACATGGGGACATGGATGGGGCAGGGGTGCTGGTACCATCACCAACATATATATATATATGGATGGGGACATGGGGACATGGATGGGGCAGGGGGTGCCCGTCACCATCACCAACAGCGCAGGTGGGTGGCACCAGGGGCACGGATGGGGACATGGGGACATGGGGACATGGGGATGGGGACATGGAAGGGGCAGGGCGTGACCATCACCATCACCAACAGCGCAGGTGGGTGGCACCATGGGCACAGTGGGGACCCCCACATGGGGATGGATGGGGCAAAACCCGTCACCATCACCAACAGCGCAGGTGGGTGGCACCATTGGCAGTATTGGGGACATGGGGACACGGGGATGGGGACGTGGAAGGGGCAGGGCGTGCCCGTCACCATCACCAACAGTGCAGGTGGGTGGCACCATGGGCATGGATGGGGACATGGGGATGGATGGAGCAGGGCGTGCCCATCACCATCACCAACAGCGCAGGTGGGTGGCACCATGGGCAGTATTGGGGATATGGGGACATGGGGACATGGGGACATGGGGATGGGGACATGGCAGGTGCAGGGCGTGTCCGTCACCATCACCAACAGCGCAGGTGGGTGCCACCAGGGGCGTGGATGGGGCAGGGGGTGAGCAGCTCCCTGAGCTTCCCCAGGATGGGATGTCCCTGGATCAGATCAGATCAGATCAGATCAGATCCCATGTGCCCCCGAGGGACATGGGGACAGTGGGGAGCTCCTGAGCTTCCCCAGGATGTCCCTGGATCAGATCAGATCAGATCAGATCCCTCGTGCCCTCCAGGGGCTCTGCAGGGTCAGCGCCTTCGGCAGCCGCGGCCACAAGCCAGGAGTGTTCCCACAATGTCCTCTGGGTGATCCCAGGCACGTCCTGGGCAGCTGTGGGTGACAGGGATGGCTGCCTGCCCAACCTGGCCGTGCCAAGCTGCAGGAGGCACCTGAGGTTTCCTGGGGCTGGAACATCTCCTTGGATCCCATTCCAGATCCCCATCCAGGGCTGGAATATCTCCTTGGATCCCATTCCAGATCCCCATCCAGGGCTGGAACATCTCCCTTGGATCCCATTCCAGATCCCCATCCAGGGCTGGAATATCTCCTTGGATCCCATTCCAGATCCCCATCCAGGGCTGGAATATCTCCCTTGGATCCCATTCCAGATCCCCATCCAGGGCTGGAACATCTCCCTTGGATCCCATTCCAGATCCCCATCCAGGGCTGGAACATCTCCCTTGGATCCCATTCCAGATCCCCATCCCCTGGAACATCTCCCTTGGATCCCATTCCAGATCCCCATCCCCTGGAACATCTCCTGCACCCCTGGGGACGAGGAGCTCCCCAAGCTCCCAAACCCAGGAGAGGCATGGTCACACACACAGCTCCACTTTCAGGGATCACCATTCCAGGGAATGAACCCCTCACTCCAGGAATCATTCCAGGGAATGAACCCCTCACTCAGGGATCATTCCAGAATGAACCCCTCACTCAGGGATCACTATTCCAGAATGAACCCCTCACTCAGGGATCATTCCAGGATGAACCCCTCACTCCAGGGAATGAACCCCTCACTCAGGGATCATTCCAGGATGAACCCCTCACTGCAGGGATCATTCCAGGGGTGACTCCTCACTCAGGGATCATTCCAGGATGAACCCCTCACTCAGGGATCATTCCAGAATGAGCCTCTCACTCAGGGATCATTCCAGAATGAACCCCTCACTGCAGGGATCATTCCAGAATGAACCCCTCACTGCAGGGATCATTCCAGAATGAACCCCTCACTGCAGGGATCATTCCAGGATGAACCCCTCACCAGGGATCATTCCAGGATGAACCCCATCCAGGGCTGGGATCATTCCAGGATGAACCCCTCACTCCCCATTCCAGAATGAACCCCTCACTTAGGGATCATTCCAGGATGAACCCCTCACTGCAGGGATCATTGCAGAATGAACCCCTCACTGCAGGGATCATTCCAGAATGAACCCCTCACTCAGGGATCATTCCAGGATGAACCCCTCACTCAGGGATCATTGCAGGGAATGAACCCCTCACTGCAGGGATCATTCCAGGGAATGAACCCCTCACTCAGGGATCATTCCAGAATGAACCCCTCACTCAGGGATCATTCCAGAATGAACCCCTCACTGCAGGGATCATTCCAGGGAATGAACCCCTCACTGCAGGGATCATTCCAGGAATGAACCCCTCACTCAGGGATCATTCCAGAATGAACCCCTCACTCAGGGATCATTCCAGAATGAACCCCTCACTCCAGGGATCATTCCAGAATGAGCCCCTCACTCAGGGATCATTCCAGGGGTGACCCCTCACTCCAGGGATCATTCCAGAATGAACCCCTCACTGCAGGGATCATTCCAGGGAATGAACCCCTCACTCAGGGATCATTCCAGAATGAACCCCTCACTGCAGGGATCATTCCAGGGAATGAACCCCTCACTCAGGGATCATTCCAGAATGAACCCCTCACTGCAGGGATCATTCCAGAATGAACTTCTCACTGCAGGGATCATTCCAGAATGAACCCCTCACTCAGGGATCATTCCAGGGAATGAGCCCCTCACTCAGGGATCATTCCAGGATGAACCCCTCACTCAGGGATCATTCCAGAATGAACCCCTCACTGCAGGGATCATTCCAGAATGAACCCCTCACTGCAGGGATCATTCCAGAATGAACCCCTCACTCAGGGATCATTCCAGGGAATGAGCCCCTCACTCAGGGATCATTCCAGGATGAACCCCTCACTCAGGGATCATTCCAGGATGAACCCCTCACTGCAGGGATCATTCCAGGGAATGAACCCCTCACTCAGGGATCATTCCAGGGAATGAGCCCCTCACTGCAGGGATCATTCCAGAATGAAATTCTCACTGCAGGGATCACCATTCCAGGGAATGAACCCCTCACTCAGGGATCATTCCAGGGAATGAACCCCTCACTCAGGGATCATTCCAGAATGAACCCCTCACTGCAGGGATCATTCCAGAATGAACCCCTCACTGCAGGGATCATTCCAGGGAATGAACCCCTCACTCAGGGATCATTCCAGAATGAACCCCTCACTCAGGGATCATTCCAGAATGAACCCCTCACTGCAGGGATCATTCCAGAATGAGCCTCTCATTCCAGGGATCATTGCAGGGAATGAACCCCTCACTCCAGGGATCACCCAAACCCCAAACCAGCCGGGCCTGGCCCTGCTGCTCCCCGTGCCCGGAGTGTCACGTCCCTGCAGCCGCCCTGTCCCCACCGCAGGGCCCAGCCCTTATCCAGAGCCGAGGCGAGGGTTGTTTATCTCCGTGGGGAGCTTTATCTGCTCCCTGAGATCAGCCCAGCCCAGCCCTGGCTCTGCTGCTGCTCCCGGCCAGGCGTCAGCAGAAATCCCAACCCCTTTCCCACTCTGCCGTCCTGCCAGGGCTGCCTTTGTGTGTGTGTGTGTGTGTGTGTGTGTGTGTGGGGGACTGAATTTAATTAGCTGTTCCAATTAACGTGGAGGGGACTGGCAGCACCTGCTGCCCACAGGCCGAGCCAGGGCTCAGCTCATCGCCAGCGCTGCCTTCCCTCGCTTGGCGCTTCCCCGCCTGCTCTGCCTCCCTGCTCTGCTCCTGCTGCCGATCCCCCTTGTTCTTCCCTTCCTCCTCCTCCTCCTCCTGCTCCTGGTGCTGCCCTGGGAGCAGCAATCCCAATCCCATCCCAATCCCAATCCCAATCCCAGCCCCGCTTGCTGACGCTGACCCCCTGTTCTTCTTTCCAGCCCCTGCCGCGGCTGCCAGGGACGCCCGAGCCTGGAGCGGCCCTTAGGCTGCGGGGTAAGTCCCGTTTTTTTGCTCAATATATTGCACGTTTTTTCAAAGTTTCTTTTTTGTTTTCCCTCTTTGAGCCCTTTTTTTTTTTTTAATTTCCCGCTCCCCCCTAAAAGGGTCGAAAAAAACGACTTTTTTTTTTTTTTTTTTTTTTGGAAAACTTTGAAAAACCGCACAGTATATTCAGAAAAAAGGGGACTTACCAGGAGAGGCACGTGGCAAAGGGGGCTCTGCTGCATGTGGGGGTGAATTCGGGCTGTTCCCTGCTCCGGAGGGTCCGCATGGATGCTGACTGCCCCTTTTCCCTTTTCCCCAGGCCAGCAGCAGCTGACGGTGCAGAACGTGTCCGGCAGCAACGTGACCATCAGCGGGCTGAGCCCCACGCAGATCCAGCTGCAGATGGAGCAGGCGCTGTCCGGGGACATGCAGCCCGGCGAGAAGAGGAGGAGGATGGCCTGCACCTGCCCCAACTGCAAGGACGGCGACAAGCGGTGCGTGCTGGAAGTGGGAAGGGCTCATCCTTTTGGATCCTCCTCTGCTGGGCTTGGCTCATCCCACTGGGATCCACCTCTCCCAGGCTAACCCGGAGAGGTTCATCCCGCTGGGAGCCGCCTCTCCTGGGTTTGGCTCGTCCCACTTGGATCCACCTCTCCCGGGCTAACCCGGAGAGGTTCATCTCTCTGGATCCACCTCTCCCGGGCGGGGCTCATCCCTCGGATCCGCCTGTCCTGGGCTAATCTGGAGCGGTTCATCCCTCTGGATCCGCCTGTCCTGGGCTAATCTGGAGCGGTTCATCCCTCTGGATCCGCCTGTCCTGGGCTAATCTGGAGCGGTTCATCCCTCCGGATCTGCCTCTCCTGGGCTAATCTGGAGCGGTTCATCCGTCTGGATCCGCCTCTCCCGGGTTTAACCCAGAGCAGCTCATCCCCCTGGATCCGCCTGTCCCGGGTTTAACCCAGAGCAGCTCATCCCCCTGGATCTGCTTGTCCCGGGTCTAACACGGGTGTGTCTCACCCCCAGTCCCACCTGTCCCGGGTCTAACCCGGGTGTGTCTCATCCCCCCCAGTCCCACCTGTCCCGGGTCTAACCCGGGTGTGTCTCACCCCCAGTCCCACCTGTCCTGGGTCTAACCCGGGTGTGTCTCACCCCCCAATCCCACCTGTCCCGGGTCTAACCCGGGTGTGTCTCACCCCCAGTCCCGCCTGTCCCGGGTCTAACCTGGGTGTGTCTCACCCCCCCCCATCCCTCCTGTCCCGGGTCTAACCCGGGTGTGTCTCACCCCAGTCCCACCTGTCCCGGGTGTAACCCGGGTGTGTCTCACCCCCATCCAGCCTGTCCCGGGTCTAACCCGGGTGTGTCTCACCCCCATCCCACCTGTCCCGGGTCTAACCCGGGTGTGTCTCACCCCCAAGTCCCGCCTGTCCCGGGTGTAACCCGGGTGTGTCTCACCCCCAATCCCACCTGTCCCGGGTCTAACCCGGGTGTGTCTCACCCTCCCAGTCCCGCCTGTCCTGGTGTAACCCAGTGTCTCACCCCCAATCCCACCTGTCCCGGGTCTAACCCGGGTGTGTCTCACCCCCCAATCCCGCCTGTCCCGGGTCTAACCCGGCTGTGTCTCACCCCCCCCAGTCCCACCTGTCCCGGGTCAACTGGGTGTGTCTCACCCCAGTCCCACCTGTCCGACGAACCCGCAGCGTCCACACCCCCAGTCCCACCTGTCTGCTCCTAACCCGGGTGTCTCACCCCATCCCTCCTGTCCCGGGTCTGGGGTGTCCCAGCCTGTCCCGGGTCCCTGTGTCCCCGCCTGTCCCGGGTCCCTAACGGTGCTGGGCCTGTCCCGGGCTGACGCCGCCTCTCCTGCGCTGTCCCTGCAGGCCGGGCGATGGCGGTGAACCAACTGCCCAGTCCCCCGGGCTGGGCGCGTTCCTGGAGTGTCCCTGTTCCCAAAGCAGAATCCCTGCACGGGGCTGGGCCCTCCTGAGATATCCCCCATCTCCCAAGGAACCACCCCCCGACGGCTGGGATGTCCCCCGCACTCCCCAGGTCTGTTCCCAAAGGCCGGGCCCCCAAACAGGGCTGGGGTGTCCCTGCAGGGTCCCTGTTCCCAAAGGAGAGCCCCTAAACGGGGCTGGGGTGTCCCTGGAGTGTCCCTGTTCCCAAAGGAGAACCCCTAAATGGAGCTGGGATATCCTGGGATATCCCCCATTCCCAAGGATCCAACCCCAATAGGGCTGGGGTGTCCCTGGAGTGTCCCTGTTCCCAAAGCAGAACCCCAAACAGGGCTGGGATATCCTGGGATGTCCCCATTCCCAAAGGAGAACCCCCAAACAGGGCTGGGATATCCTGGGATATCCCCCATTCCCAAAGCAGAACCCCTAAACAGGAGCTGGGATGTCCCTGGAGTGTCCCTGTTCCCAAGGAACCAACCCCAATAGGGCTGGGGTGTCCCTGGAGTGTCCCTGTTCCCAAAGCAGAACTCCCAAACAGGGCTGGGATATCCTGGGATATCCCCTATTCCCAGAGCAGAATCCCTAAATGGAGCTGGGATGTCCCTGGAGTGTCCCTGTTCCCAAAGCAGAACCCCTAAATGGAGCTGGGATATCCCTGGAGTGTCCCTGTTCCCAAAGCAGAACCCCTAAATGGAGCTGGGGTGTCCCTGCAGTGTCCCTGTTCCCAAGGAACCAACCCAAATCCCTGGGATGGAGCTCTGGGAGTGTCCCCCCCCAAAGCAGAATGCCTAAACTGGAGGGATATCCTGGGATATCCCCATTCCAGAGGTGTCCTGGGAGGGGTGGGGACATCCCTGGGTGTCCCTGTTCCCAAGGAACAAACCCCAATAGGCCTGGGATGTCCCTGGAGTGTCCCTGTTCCCAAAGCAGAACCCCCAAACAGGGCTGGGATATCCTGGGATATCCCCCATTCCCAAGGAACCACCCCCAAACAGGGCTGGGATATCCCGGGATATCCCCCATTCCCAAGGACCCCATCCCAAATCCCACCCTGGAGCTCTGGGAGGATGGGACCACCACAAATGATCTTGGGGTTCGAGATACCCTAAGGGAGGCACTGGGGTTTTGGGGGGGCTCTGGTGACAGAGGTGTCATGGAAAGGGGTGGGGACATCAAGGGGACATGTCCTGGTGGTGTCCACCACCCCCTTGGGAGCCACTGGGATGATCTGGGGGGCACTGGGGGGTTTTGGGGGGGGGTCTCTGGTGACAGGGGTTATCCCGGGGGTGTCACCCCCCGCCCCCGGCTGTCCCTGGGGGTGACCGCGGTGTCCCCTGTCCCCGCAGGTGACAAACGCTTCGAGTGCGCGCAGTGCCAGAAACGCTTCATGCGCTCCGACCACCTGACCAAGCACTACAAAACCCACCTGGTCACCAAGAACCTGTAGGGTCGGGGGGCAGCGCCCGCGCCCCCAAAGCCCCGCGGCCCGGGGCCGCCCGCAGCACTCCGGGGAGGGACCTCGGGGGCGTCCCTGCGCCGAGCCCCCGAAAATGGGGCTGGGGGCGTCCCTGGGAGCCCACGGGTTCAGGGGGTCCCCCAGAGTTCCCCCTGTGACCACCCCAAAGGATTAGGGGGTGACCCAGACCCCCCCTGTGACCCAGAGCCCCCCCTGTGACCCCACAGGCTCATGGGGTGACCCCACAGGTTTAGGGGATCCCCCAGACCCCCCTGTGACCCAGATCCTCCCCTGTGACCCCACAGGTTTAGGGGGTGACCCAGACCCTCTCGTGTGACCCCACAGGGTCATGGGGTGACCCCAAGCCCCCCCAAAACCTCCCCTGTGACCCCACGGGTTTAGGGAGTCACCACACCCTTCCATGACACCCTACAAGGGGTGACCCAGACCCTCCCCTGTGACCCCACAGGTTTAGGGGGTGACCCAGACCCTCCCCTGTGACCCAGAGCCCCCCAGTGACCCCACAGGCTCAGGGGTGACCCCAAGCCCCCCAAACCCTCCCCTGTGACCCCACAGGCTCATGGAGTCAATCAGAGCTCCCCCTGTGACCCCACAGGTTTAGGGGGTCACCCACACCCTCCCATGAGACCCTACAGGGGGTGACCCAGAGCCCCCTGTGACCCCACAGGCTCATGGGGTGACCCCACAGGTTTAGGGGGTGCCCTGAGTCCCCCCTGTGGCCCAGACCCTCCCCTGTGACCCCAAAGGATTAGGGGGTGACCCAGACCCTCTCGTGTGACCCCACAGGCTCAGGGGTGACCCCAAGCCCCCCAAAACCTTCCCTGTGACCCCACAGGCTCATGGGGTGACCCTGCAGGTTTAGGGGGTGACCCAGAGCCCCCCTGTGACCCAGATCCTCCCCTGTGACCCTACAGGTTTAGGGGGGCCCCCAGACCCTCCCCTGTGACCCCACAGGCTCCTGGGGTCCCCCAGACCCTCTCCCATCCCCATGGGGTCCCCCAGACCCTCCCTGTGACCCCACAGGTTTATGGGGTGACCCCACAGGTTTAGGGGGTCCCCCAGAGCCCCCCAGTCCCATGGGGTCCCCCATTTCCCCAGGGGTCCCCCCACATTTCCCCCCCCAGAGCCCCCCCCCCAGTCCCATGGGGTCCCCCATTTCCCCAGGCTCCTCCTGGGGTGACCCCACAGGTTTAGGGGATCCCCCAGATCCCCCTGTGACCCAGATCCTCCCCTGTGACCCCACAGGTTTAGGGGGTGACCCAGACCCTCCCTGTGACCCCACAGGCTCATAGGGTCCCCCAGAGCCCCTCAGCCCCACGGGGTCCCCCAGAGCCTTTCCTATGACCCCACAGGCTCATGGGGTGATCCCACAAGTTTAGGGGGGCCCCCAGAGCCTCCCTGTGACCCCACAGGTTTAAGGGGTGCTCCAGAGTCCCCTTGTGACCCAGATCCTCCCCTGTGACCAGAGAGGTTTAGGGGGTCCCCCAGAGTCCCCCATCCCCATGGGGTCCCCCAGAGCCCCCCCTGTGACCCCACAGGCTCATGGAGTGACCCCACAGGTTTAGGGGGTCCCCCAGACCCCCCTGTGACCCCACAGGTTTAGGGGGTCCCCCAGAGCCCCTCAGTCCCATGGGGTCCCCCAGAGCCTTTCCTATGACCCCACAGGCTCATGGGGTCCCCCATTCCCCCCCATTCCCCCCATTCCCCCCCGTTTCCCCGCAGGGCGTGGGGCAGGAGCCGGCCCCGGCTCCGGAGCACATTCCTACTTTATATTTAAAGTCTATAAATATTATAAATCCCGCGGCCCTTGGGAAATGCCTTTTCTATGGAGGATGCCTTACCCCTGCCCGCCCTCCCTGAGCATCATGAGCGCGTTCTTCATCTATCGAACCCTTCCCAAATTCCCTTTTTCCTCCTCGTGGCCGATTCCTCTCTCCCAATTTTCATTTCCGAGCCAGGTTGGCAATTCCCTTTTTTTTTAATTATTTTGTTTGCAATTTTGGGACTCCATCCCTTTTTTTCCCCCCTTTTCCTTCTTTTTTTTTTAATTTTTCCCTCTTTTTCCTTCCTTATTTTTTCTTTTCCTCCCTTTTTCCTTCCTTTTCCTTTTCCTTTTTCCTTCTTTTTTTTCCCCATTTTCCTTCTTTTTGATTTTTTTTTTTCCTTATTTTTCTTTTTCTCCCTTTTTTATTTTTTTTTCCCCTTCCTTCTTTTTGATTTTTCTGCCCTTTTCCCTTCCTTATTTTTGATTTTCTCCCTTTTTCCTTCTTTTATTTTTCTTTCCCCCCTTTTCCCTTCCTTATTTTTGATTTTTCTGCCCTTTCCCTTCCTTATTTTTTATTTTTCCCCTTTTTCCTTCTTTTATTTTTCTTTTCCCCCTTTTCCTTATTTTTGATTTTTCTGCCCTTTTCCCTTCCTTATTTTTGATTTTTCTGCCCTTTCCCTTCCTTATTTTTGGTTTTCTCCTCTTTTTCCTTCCTTTTTTTTTACTTCTTTCCTCCTTTTTCCTTCCTTTTTTTCCTCCCTTTTCCCTTCCTTATTTTTTCTTTTTTTCCCTTCCTTATTTTTCATTTTTTCCTTCCTTTTTTAAAATTTCTTTCCTCCTTTTCCCTTCATTCTTTATTTTCCCTTTTTTCCTTCCATTTATTTTCTTTTCCCCTCTTTCCTTATCTTTTTTTCCTTTTCCCTTCCTTATTTTTTATTTTTCTCCCCTTTTCCCTTCCTTATTTTCTTTCCCCCCTTTCCCTTCCTTTTATTTCCTTTCCCCACTTCCCTTAATTTTTTCTTTTCCCCTTTTCCCTCCTTTTTTTCTCTTTCCCCTTTTCCCTTCCTTATTTTTATTTTTATTTTCCCCCTTTTTCCCCTCCTTATTTATTTTCCCCTTTTCCCTTTTTTTCCTTTTCCCCCTTTTTCCTCCTTTATTTTTATTTTCCCCTTTTTCCTCCCTTATTTTTTATTTTTCCCCCTCTTTTTTTCCTTTTCCCCCTTTTTCCTCCCTTATTTTTTATTTTCCCTTCCTTATTTTTCATTTCCCCCTTTTTCCTCCCCTTCTTTTTCTTTTCCTCTATTTCCCCTCCCTTATTTCTTTATTTTCCCCCCTTTTCCCTTCAATTTTGTTCAAATTTTCCCCTTTTTTCCTCCTTTTTTCTTTCCTCCCCCCTTTCCCGTGTGTTCCCCCCGTGTACAGTGTACATTGTATCATAGATTCTATTGCTTTGGAGCTTTTAAATTAAACAGAAATTCAATTTATTTTGGCCTTCTGCCCGTCCCCGGGGGCTCAATGCGATCCCGGAGCTCCCTCCGGGCTCGGGGGGTTTGGGGGGGATTTATGGGGTTTGGGGGAATTTATGGGGTTTGGGGGAATTGGGGGGGATTTATGGGGTTTGGGGGATTTATGGGGTTTGGGGGAATTTGGGGGAATTGGAGGGGATTTATGGGGTTTGGGGGATTTATGGGGTTTGGGGGAATTTGGGGGAATTGGTGGGGTTTGGGGGATTGATGGTATTTGGGGTAATTTATGGGATTTAGGGGAACGGATGTCCCGAATGTCCCAAGTGCCCGAATTGCTGTCCCCGCTGTCCCCCTCCCGCAGTCGTTGCCCCTTTAAGAGCCCCCGCGCCCCTCTGTACCCAGCCACTACTTCCGGGTCTTTTGTCCCCGCCCCTTCCACCTCCTCCAATGGGCCGCCAGCCCCTGCGGAGGCGCGCGCGCTGTGCCGCTTCCTATTGGCTGCCTTCTGGGAGGCGTGACCGCGTTGGGAGGCGTGGCCTTGTTTAGCCACGCCTCCAGCGCGGTGGGGGGTGGCTCGGCGCGGCCGCGATGGAGCTGGAGCAGCTGCGGAAAAGCTACCGGGGGGACAGCGAGGTGGGGACACCGGGGGGACAGGGGACACACCGGGGGGACACCGGGGGGACAGGGAGGTGGGGACACCGGGGGGACAGGGGGGGGACACCGAGGGGACAGGGTGGGGACCCCGGGATTCCCCCCCCCAAGGCCCGGGGAACCCTCCCCGGGCAGGGCAACCGCCCACGCGGCCGCTTCCAGCGTGTCCCCAAGGCTCGGGGACAGTCCCCAGCCAGGGTGACACCCCCGGACTGTCCCCAAGCCTTGGGGACACCCCCAGGCGTTCGAGGAGTGCCACCGGTGTCCCCTGACCCCTTTCCCGGTGTCCCCTGACCCCTTTCCCGGTGTCCCTTGTGTCCCCCGGTGTCCCCAGGCGTTCGAGGAGTGCCACCTGGTGTCGCTGGAGCCCCTGGAGCAGTTCCGGGCGTGGCTGCAGGAGGCGCTGCAGTGCCCGGACATCGCCGAGCCCAACGCCATGTGCCTGGCCACGTGCTCCAGGTGACACTGGGGACATTGGGGACAGGGGGACATGTGCCTGGCCACCTGCTCCAGGTGACACTGGGGACATTGGGGACAGGGGGGGACATGGGGGATACACAGGGGCTGGGACAGGGGGACATGTGCCTGGCCACGTGCTCCAGGTGACACTGGGGACATTGGGGACAGGGGGGGACATGTGCCTGGCCACCTGCTTCAGGTGACACTGGGGACATTGGGGACAGGGGGACATGTGCCTGGCCACCTGCTCCAGGTGACAATGGGGACAATGGGAGGGACACGGTGTGGGACAGGGGGGACACAGGTGGCACAGGTGACACAGGGGTGACACAGGTGACACAGGGATGACACAGAGGTGACACAGGGGTGACAGAGGTGACACACAGGTGACACACAGGTGACACAGGGGTGACACACAGGTGACACAGGGGTGACACAGGTGACACAGGTGACACACGGGTGACACAGGGGTGACACACAGGTGACACACAGGTGACACAGGGGTGACACACAGGTGACACACGGGTGACACACAGGTGGCACACAGGTGGCACACAGGTGGCACACAGGTGGCACAGAGGTGACACAGGTGACAGAGGTGACACAGAGGTGACACAGGTGATACACAGGTGACACACGGGTGACACAGGGGTGACACAGGTGACACACGGGTGACACACGGGTGACACAGGGGTGACAGGGCGCTGTCCCCGCAGGGACGGGCGGCCCTCGGCGCGCATGGTGCTGCTGAAGGGGCTGGGCCCGGACGGGCTGCGCTTCTTCACCAACTACGAGAGCAGGAAGGGCCGGGAGCTGGTGAGGGAACCCCGGAAACCCCGGGAAACCCCAATAAATCCCAATAAATCACAATAAATAAATCCCAATAAATCCTGATAAATAAATCCTAAGAAATCCCAATAAATCCCGATAAATAAATCCTGAGAAATCCCAATAAATCCCAATAAATAAATCCTGAGAAATCCCAATAAATCCCAATAAATAAATCCAAATAAATTCCAATAAATAAATGCTGAGAAATCCCAATAAATAAATCCCGATAAATCCCAAATAAATCAATCCTGAGAAACCCCAATAAATCAATCCCGAGAAATCCCGAGAAATCCCAATAAATCAATCCCAATAAATCAGTCCTGACAAATCCCAATAAATAAATCCCGATAAATCAATGCCAATAAATAAATCCCAATAAATCCCAATAAATCAATCCCGATAAATCAATCCCAATAAATAAATCCCAATAAATCAATCCCGAGAAATCCCAATAAATCAATCCCGATAAATAAATCCCAATAAATCAATCCCGAGAAATCAATGCTGAGAAATCCCAATAAATTAATCCTGATAAATCAATGCCGATAAATCCCAATAAATCAATCCTGATAGATCAGTCCCGATAAATCAATCCCGATAAATCCGTCCCGATAAATGCCAATAAATAAATCCCGATAAATCAATCCCGATAAATAAATCCCGATAAATAAATCCTGATAAATCCCAATAAATCAATCCCGATAAATCAATGCCAATAAATAAATCCCAATAAATCCCAATAAATCAATCCCGATAAATCAATCCCAATAAATAAATCCCAATAAATCAATCCCGAGAAATCCCAATAAATCAATCCCAATAAATCAATCCTGATAAATCAATGCTGATAAATCCCAATAAATCAATCCTGATAGATCAGTCCTGATAAATCAATCCCGATAAATCCATCCCGATAAATCCCAATAAATAAATCTCGATAAATCAATCCCGATAAATCAATCCCGATAAATAAATCCCAATAAACCCCAATAAATAAATCTCGATAAATCAATCCCGAGAAATCCCAATAAATCAATCCCGATAAATCAATCCCAATAAATCCAAATAAATCCCAATAAACCCCAATAAATCAATCCCAATAAATCCCGATACTAAACCCCGCTAAACGCGGAATCGGGCCCCGGAGCAGCGCAGTTCTGCCTCAGCTCCCTCCCGTTCCCGCAGGACTCCAACCCCTTCGCCTCCCTCGTCTTCTACTGGGAGCCGCTCTGCCGGCAGGTGAGGGGGTCCCCAAATCCTGGGGGGGGATTTGGGGCTGGGGGTCACCCCCGGTGGGCACTGGGGTCACACAGGGCGGGGGTGGCTGCGGTTTTGGGGGAAAAGTCGGGAAATGAGGGGGTTCCGTGTTTGGAGCGCCTTTGGAGCCACTGGCCAGATCCTAGGGCATGGTGGTCCCTGAATTTTGGGGGGAAAAGTCAGGGAATGAGGGGGTTCCGTGTTTGGGAGCGCCTTTGGAGCCGCTGGCCCAAGCCCAGGGCATGGTGGTCCCTGAATTTTGGGGGAAAAAGTCAGGGAATGAGGCACTTCCATGCTCAGGGGCACCTTTGGAGCTGCTGGCCAGATCCTGGAGGATGGTGGCCCCCAGCATGGACACAATCCCTGTGGGTTTTGGGGTGGAAAAGTCAAGGAATGAGGGGGTTCCATACTTGGGCACCTTTGGAGCCTCTGGCCAGATCCTAGGGGATGGTGGTCCCTGAGTTTTGGGTGGAAAAGTCAGGGAATGGGGCAATTCCATGCTCAGGGGCACCTTTGGAGCTGCTGGCCAGATCCTAGGGCGTGGTGGTCCCCACCAGGGACACAATCCCTGTCATTTTGGGGTGGAAAAGTCAAGGAATGAGGGGGTTCCGTGTTTGGGAGCGCCTTTGGGGCCACTGGCCAGATCCTAGAGGATGGTGGTCCCTGAGTTTTGGGTGGAAATGTCAGGGAATGGGGCAATTCCATGGTTGGGAGGGAGCCCCTTGGGAGCTGGGGTGGCCCAGGTGAGGGCTGAGGGCTCGGGGCTGGCCCAGGTGAGGGTTGAGGGCTCAGGGCTGTCCCCAGGAGCACATCGAGGGCTCGGGGCTGGCTCAGGTGTGCATTGAGGGCTCAGGGCTGTCCCCAGGTGTGGGATGAGGGCTCAGGGCTGTCCCCCAGATGTGCATTGAGGGCTCAGTGTCATCCCCAGGTGTGGGATGAGGGCCGAGGGCTCGGTGCCATCCCCAGGTGTGGGATGAGGGCTCAGGGCTGTCCCCAGGAGCGCATCGAGGGCTCAGGGCTGTCCCCAGGTGTGGGATGAGGGCTCAGGGCTGTCCCCAGATGTGCATTGAGGGCTCAGTGTCATCCCCAGGTGTGGGATGAGGGCTGAGGGCTCGGTGCCATCCCCAGGTGAGGGCTGAGGGCTGAGGGCTCGGTGCTGTTCCCCAGGTGCGCATCGAGGGCTCGGTGCGGCGCCTGCCCGAGGAGGAATCCGAGCGCTATTTCCACTCCCGGCCCCGGAGCAGCCAGATCGGGGCCCTGGTCAGCCGGCAGAGCTCGGTCATCCCCGACAGAGAGGTGAGCCCGGGCCGGGACCGGGCCCTGAGCCCCGCGGGACCGGCTGTGGGATCCCTGAGTCTTTTGGGATCAGCTGTGAGATCCCTGTGCCCGTTGGGATCGGCTCCTGAGCCCTGTGGGATCCCTGTGTCCTTTGGGATTGGCTGTGGGATCCCCTTTCCCTGTGGGATCCCCTCACGGCCCTGTTCCCTTTGGGATCCCCTTTCCCTTTGGGATCCCCTCACTCCCCGTTCCCTGTGAGATCCCCATTCCCTTTGGGATCCCCATTCCCTGTGGGATCTCCTCACTCCCCATTCCCTGTGGGATCCCCATTCCCTGTGGGATCCCCTCACTCCCTGTTCCCTTTAGGATCCCCATTCCCTGTGGGATCCCCATTTCCTGTGGGATCTCCTCACTCCCCATTCCCTTTAGGATCCTCATTCCCTGTGGGATCCCCTCACTCCCTGTTCCCTTTGGGATCCCCATTCCCTTTGGGATCCCCATTCCCTGTGGGATCTCCTCACTCCCCATTCCCTTTAGGATCCCCATTCCCTTTGGGATCCCCATTCCCTGTGGGATCTCCTCGCTCCCCATTCCCTGTGGGATCCCCATTCCCTGTGGGATCCCCATTCCCTGTGGGATCCCCTCACTCCCCATTCCCTTTGGGATCCCCTCACTCCCCATTATTCCCCCCGCTCCCCGCAGTACCTGCGGAAGAAGAACGCGGAGCTGGAGGAGCTGTACCGGGACAAGGCAGTGCCCAGGCCGGACTACTGGTGAGACTGGGGGGGCTGAGCCCACCCTGAGCCCCCCAGAAGCGCCCCCCACGATCGCGGGTGTCCCTTGCACGCAGGGGCGCGTACGTGGTGGAGCCGGAGCTGGTGGAGTTCTGGCAGGGCCAATCGAACCGGCTGCACGACCGCATCGTGTTCCGGCGGCTGCGGGACCGCGCGGCGCCGCTCGGGGCCATGACCCACCGCGGCCACGGCGACTGGGTCTACGAGCGCCTGTCGCCCTGAGCCCGCCCGGGCCGGCCCGGGAATGGGCCCGGGATGGCCCCGGGACGGCCCCGGGACGGCCCCGGGAATGGCCCCAGGAATGGCTCCGGGATGGCCCCGGGAATGGGCCCGGGGATGTCCCCGGGAATCGCCCCCCCGGGAATCGCCCCGGGAATGGCCCCAGGAATGTCCCCAGGAATGTCCCCAGGTGTCGCAGCCGCCCTGCCCTGTCCCTCTCTCTGTGCTGGGGATGGGGCCCGGAGCTCCCTCACCCTGCCTGCAGCCACTCCCGGTGGTTAATTAATCGTGTTAATGATCGTGCAGGGTCTGACTGTGACCTCAGTGACCCCCCTGTCCCTGTCCCTGTGCCTGTCCCTGTCCCATCCCCTGTCCCTGTCCCTGTCCCTCTCTCTGTGCTGGGAATGCCCCCAGAGCTGCCCTCACCTCGTCTGCAGCCGCTCCCGGTGGTTAATTAATCGTGTTAATGATCGTGCAGGGTCCGGCTGTGACCCCCCCTGTCGCTGTCCCCGTCCCACCACTGCCACCTCCCTCTCCATGTTTTAGCTGGAATCGTGCCGTGTGCTCCATTCCCAGGTCATTACTGCTGTTGTTTAATTAACTCAAATCGTGTCACCGCTGTCGTGGCCTGTCCCAGGGCCGTGCGACCCCAACCCTCGGCCCGTCCCCTCCTCCAGCTGCCGGAAATGAATAAATCGGGATTTATGTGGAGGCGTGGAGCCTTTGGTTATTTAATACCGGGTTAATGTTTAGCCAGGGCGGGCCGGGCTCTCCCGGGGCAGCCGGGGCTCGGAGCTGCCGCCAATCCCGGGCTGGACCAGCCCCAAAACCGGCCCCGGTTCCGTGTTCGCTGTCCCAGAGTGGAACCAACCCCAAAACCGGCCCCGGTTCCGTGTTTGCCGTCCTGGAGTGGAACCAACCCCAAAACCGGCCCCGGTTCCGTGTTCGCTGTCCCAGAGTGGAACCAGCCCCAAAAACCAGCCCCGGTTCCGTGTTTGCTGTCCCGGAGCGGGATCCTGCCTGTCCTGGGGGTGCCAGGCCAGCCCTGGCACGCAGGCACGGTGGCCACGGCGCTGTCACCCCCTTTGTGCCACTGTCACAGCCCGCGGGGTCAGGGATTCCCCGGGATGGCTCCCAGAGGGATCCAGAGCCTTCCCACCCTGCCAGGAGGGATCTGGGATCCGCAGGACATCCCTGGAGCCGCCTCTGCAGGGTCAGGAATTCTCCAGGATGGCTCCAGGGTGGCTCCCAGAGGGATCCAGAGGTGCCAGGATGGATCCCGAGACCCGCAGGAAATCCCTGGAGCCGCCTCCGCTTCCATCCCCGCGTGTCAGGGATTCCCCGGGATGGCTCCCAGAGGGATCCCAGAGGGATCCAGAGCCTTCCCACCCTTCCATGCCGGGTTTCCAAATCCGCCTCTGTTCTCCTCCTTCCCGGCTCCTGGATTGCCCAGCCCCCAAAACCAGCCCCACCCGCGTCCCGGGATCCAGCCCCAAACCTTCCCCGGTTCCGTGTTCGCTGTCCTAGAGTGGAACCAGCCCCAAAAACCAGCCCCGGTTCCGTGTTCGCTGTCCCAGAGCGGGATCCTGCCTGTCCTGGGGGTGCCAGGCCAGCCCTGGCCCATTAACCCCAGTTGTCACCCCTTTGTGCCACTGTCACAGCCCGCGGGGTCAGGGATTGCCCGGGATGGCTCCCAGAGGGATCCCAGAGGGATCCAGAGCCTTCCCACCCTGCCAGGAGGGATCTGGGATCCGCAGGGAATCCCTGGAGCCGCCTCTGCGGGGTCAGGAATTCTCCAGGATGGCTCCAGGGTGGCTCCCAAAGGGATCCAGAGGTGCCAGGATGGATCCCGAGACCCGCAGGAAATCCCTGGAGCCGCCTCCGCTTCCATCCCCGCGTGTCAGGGATTCCCCGGGATGGCTCCCAGAGGGATCCCAGAGGGATCCAGAGCCTTCCCACCCTTCCATGCCGGGTTTCGGGATCCGCCTCTGCTTCCTCCTCCTTCCCCGGCTCAGGGATTGCCCGGCACGGCCCTCCACCCACTCCGTCCGGGGAGATCCAATTCCCGGTTCCGCGCTGGATCCAGGATCCTCAGGGAGATGCTCCCTCCGCTCCCAGGCTCGCTCCTCCGGGAACCACAGTTAATGCGGCTCCTCCGAGGGTGGGATTCCCGAGGGAAGCAGCTCCGGGAGCGATTCCCCGAGCGTTTCCTCCGGGGAGAATTCCCGAGCTCCTCCTCCAGGGAGATTCCCCGAGGAAATGCGGCTCCTCCGGGCAGCGATTCCCGAGGGAAATGCGGCTCCTCCGGGGAGAGATTCCCGAGGGAAATGCGGCTCCTCCGGGGAGAGATTCCCGAGGGAAATGCGGCTCCTCCGGGAGACATTCCCGGAGAATGCGGCCTCCGGGAGGGATTCCCGGGGAACGCCCTCCCGGGATCAGTCCCTGGGGACCCTGGGGACCGGGAAGTGTCGCATTCCCTCTCGGGGGGCCTCGGCAAGGACGCGGCTCCGCAGCCCCTCGGGATCGGGACACGAACGGGGCTCGGCCCCAAAAAGTGACGAGAGGAAGGGATTGGGATCGGGATTGGGATCGGGATTGGGATTGATCGGGATTGGGATTGGGATCGGGATTGGGATTGGGATCGGGATTGGGATTGGGATTGGGATCGGGATTGGGATCGGGGCAGAGCCGGCCGGGCCCCGCGGGGAGTGTCCTCATTCATCCCAGTACGGACCAGTCCGCGCCGGCCCCGCTCTGCCCCGGGGTCAGTCCCGCAGCTCCGGGATTATCGCACAGGTAATTCCATTAATTCCGTCCCGAGTCCTCCCCGGGGCCCGCAGCCCGCCCGGGTCACGGCTCCTCGCGCTCGCCGCTCCCGCACAGGCCGGGATGCTCGGCCAGCGTCGCCCGCACTTTCTTCTTCTCCTTGAAGCGCCCGGAGTGCGAGACCTTGACGTGCTTGCCCTTGGTGCTCTTGTCCACGATCTTCTCCAGGCGGGCGGCGAAGCCGGGACTCCCCTCGGGCCCGGCGCCCTCCGCGCTGTCCCCGCCGGGCGCCGCGGGGCCCTCGGGGCTCTCGTACAGCACCGGCGCCGCCGCCTGGCGCTTCCGCAGGAACGTCAGCTTCCACCAGCCGTGCCCGTCGGCCATCCTGCAACGGCAACGGCGCCGGGGCTCGGGCTCCGTCCCGCGGCTCCCCCCGCCCTCCCCGCGGCCGCATCGGGGACGCGGCGCTTCCCTCCCGCGGGATGCTCCGGGAGCACCGGGACGGGGCGGGGGCGCTCCAGGGCTCGGGAATCCCGGGGAGAGCCGGGACAAGGCGGCGGGAGCTGCCCTGATCAGCCACGTGTAGCGGGAGGGAGCGCGGAGAGCAAACAGGAACAGGAACTGGGGCGCAGGTGGCACCGGGGGCGCTGCCGGGGGTGCCCCCCTGCCCCAGCCCGGCCCCGGGGCTCGCCGGTCCCCGCTGGGACCGGGGCAGCTTCCGGGAGGGCTCCGGAGCCCAGCGCGGCCCCGGGGCAAGGCTGGGGATTCTCAGGGCCCCGGGGCCAGCCCTGCCCCGTGTCCCCGTCCCTGTCCCCGTCCCTGTCCCCACCCCTGTCCCCGTGGCGCTCAGCCCTCCCCGATGTCGCTTTGGGGATAAAAACCCCTTTTCCCTCAGCCACACGGGCACGGGGGCACAGAGACCGCGGCCACCACCCCCTCTGATGGCCCCTGTGTCCCCGGCCGTGTTCCCACAGTGTCCCCGGGGGTCCCACAGCCCATCCCCAGCCCGGGCACCACACCCCGGTACCTGCTCCTGCCGCCTCCGGGGCTCCCGGGGGTCCCGAGGATGTCCCAGGTGGTCCCGGGGTGTCCCGGGTTGTCCCGAGGATGTCCCGGGGTGTCCCGGGTGGGTCCCGGGGTGTCCCGGGATGGTCCTGGGGTGTCCCGGGTGGTCCCGAGGACGTCCCGGGGGTGGTCCCGAGGATGTCCCGGGGTGTCCCGAGGATGTCGCGGGTGGTCCCGGGTGTGTCCCGAGGGTGTCCCGGGTGGTCCCGGGTGTGTCCCGGGGGGTCCCGAGGGTGTCTCGATGTCCCGGGTGGTCCCGGGTGTGTCCCGGGGGGTCCCGAGGGTGTCTCGATGTCCCGGGTGGTCCCGGGTTGTCCCGAGGGTGTCCCGGGATGTCCCGGGTGTGTCCCGGGAGTGTCCCGGGGGGCAGCGCGGGCAGGTGCCGCTCACCTGCCGCTGTCCCGGTGTTCCCGTCAAGGTGAACCCGCTCCCAAACCCCTCCTGCCGGAGCAAACAGCGGGGCCGGGCCAGGCACGGCTGAATATTCATGACAGGGAGCGGTGCCAGCCCCGGCAGGGTGGCCCTGAGTGGCCCTGGGTGGCTCCGGGTGGCTCCAGATGGCCCTGGGTGGCTCTGGGTGACCCCGGGTGTCCCTGAATGGCTCTCAGTGGCCCTGGGTGGCTCCGGGTGGCTCTGGATGGCCCCGGGTGGCTCTGGGTGGCCCTGGGTGGCCCTGGGTGGCCCTGGGTGGCCGGCACCGCCTCAGGCGTGGTGGCCCCGGGCCCCGGTCGAGGGTCGGGCACCGGGAGCGGGGGAGCCGCGGCTGGCGGGGCGGTGCCGCTCCCTCTGTCCCCGCCCGGTCACCGGCACCGTGTCCCCGCGGGATGGGTCCCCACGGGGACACGGGGACACCGCGGGGGCTGGAGCTGCTGCCCCGAGGGGATCCGGGGAAGATCCCAGCGGGTCCTGGGGCTCCTGGCTCCGGAGGGATCTGGGATCTGCTCCGGGGACCCTGCCCGGGGTCCCCGAGGGATTTGGGCTCCTTTTGGGGCGGCTCTTGGGGGTCCCAGGGGGATCCCAGCTCTGTGCCGGGGCTCCCAGTGGATCCCAAGGGATCTGGGATCTGTTCTGGGAGCACCTGGGGATCCCTGAGGGATCTGGATTTCCCTCTGGGAACAACTGGGGACCCCGCAGGCTTTGGGATCTGCCCGTGAGCCTCCTGGGGATCCCTGCGGGACAGCTGGGGGGGATCCCGGGGATCCCGGCTCGGTGCTGGGGGACCTTGGGACCGGGACCGGGACTGGGACCAGGTTTGGGACTGGGATTAAGGCCGGGATCGGGACCGGGACCAGATTTGGGACTGGGAGGGATTATGGCCGGGATCGGGGTCGGAATTGTGACCGGGACCGGGATTGGTTCCAGGTTTGGAACCGGGACCGGAATTAGCACCAGGACCGGGATCGGGACCCCCAAACTCCCACCGCTCACTCCGATTGGTCCGCGCAGACCCCGCCCCTTTCCCGTCCAGCCAGTGGACACACAGGGACGTGGCGATGCCTCCGGGCTTCCGCTTTTGATTGGTGGGAGTTCGGGCTTTGGGCGGAGCGAGTTTTGATTGGTCGAGGCGCGGGCGCTAAGGGAGGCGATTGGCTGGGGCGGGAGGGCGGAAGTGGAGAGGCGGGGCCGGGAAAGATGCAGGTGCGGACCGGGAGTGGGACCGGGATTGGAAACGGGATTGGGATCAGAAACGGGATTGGGATCGGGACCGGGATCGGGATCGGGAACGGGATCGGGATCGGGACCGGGAGCGAGATTGGGAGCGGGAGCGGGACCGACACAGGGGAAGGATCCGGGACGGGGATCGGGAGCGCGGAAGGGGCTGGGACCGGGATCGGGATCAGAAACGGGACCGGGAGCGGGATCGGGATCGGGGAAGGGTCCGGGACCGGGAGCGGGGCAGCGAGGACAGCCCGGGCCTGGCGCTGGAGCGGAGGGTCCCGATCCCGGTGCCGGTTCCGGTGCCGGTTCCGGTGGCCGCAGCCCGTGCCGTGTTCTCCCCGCAGGCCGCTGCCCAGGACTACCGGAACGTGCCCATCGACATCCAGACCAGCAAGCTGCTGGGTACGGCGGTGAGCCCCGGCTCTGGGCCGGGACCGGGGGTTCATCCCCGTTATCCCCGCCCGGTTCCGGCTGGGGATCCATCCCAGGCTTCGGGGAGAGACTCGGCAATTGCTCCCCGTGTTTGTCCCCCGTGTCCCCGGAACCCCGGGGCTGTCCCCAGAGCCCGGGTGTGCCCCCCGCGGTGTCCGCGGTGTCCCCATGTCCCCTGTCCCCCATTGATGGCACTGTCCCCATGTCCCCATGTCCCCCTGTCCCCAGACTGGCTGCTGGACCGGCGGCACTGCGGGTGGCACTGTCCCTGCAGTGTCCCCATGTCCCTGCAGTGTCCCCATGTCCCCATGCAGACTGGCTGCTGGACCGGCGGCACTGCGGGCGGTGCTGGCCCCATGGTGTCCCTGTCCCGGTGTCCCTACAGTGTCCCCATGTCCCTGCAGTGTCCCTGTCCCCCCTTGATGGCACTGTCCCCATGTCCCCCTGCAGACTGGCTGCTGGACCGGCGGCACTGCGGGCGGCGCTGGCCCCATGTCCCCGCAGTGTCCCTGTCCCCCATTGATGGCACTGTCCCCATGTCCCCGTGTCCCCAGACTGGCTGCTGGACCGGCGGCACTGCGGGCGGCGCTGGCCCCGCAGTGTCCCTGTCCCGGTGTCCCTACAGTGTCCCCATGTCCCTGCAGTGTCCCTGTCCCCCATTGATGGCACTGTCCCTGCAGTGTCCCCATGTCCCCCTGTCCCCAGACTGGCTGCTGGACCGGCGGCACCGCGGGCGGCGCTGGCCCTGCACTGTCCCCATGTCCCCCTGTCCCCATGCAGACTGGCTGCTGGACCGGCGGCACTGTGGGCGGCGCTGGCCCCATGGTGTCCCTGTCCCTGTGTCCCTGCAGTGTCCCCATGTCCCTGCAGTGTCCCTGCAGTGTCCCTGTCCCCCATTGATGGCACTGTCCCCATGTCCCTGTGTCCCCCTGTCCCCATGCAGACTGGCTGCTGGACCGGCAGCACTGTGGGTGGCACTGTCCCCGTGTCCCATGGTGTCCCCATGTCCCCTGTCCCCCATTGATGGCACTGTCTCCCTGTCCCCAGACTGGCTGCTGGACCGGCGGCACTGCGGGCAGCGCTGGCCCCATGTCCCTGCAGTGTCCCTGTCCCCCATTGATGGCACTGTCCCCATGTCCCCATGCAGACTGGCTGCTGGACCAGCGGCACTGCGGGCGGTGCTGGCCCCGCTGTGTCCCTGTCCCGGTGTCCCTACAGTGTCCCCATGTCCCCATGGTGTCCCCTGTCCCCCATTGATGGCACTGTCCCCATGTCCTCATGTCCCCATGCAGACTGGCTGCTGGACCGGCGGCACTGCGGGTGGCACTGTCCCCATGTCCCCATGTCCCCGTGTCCCCAGACTGGCTGCTGGACCGGCGGCACTGCGGGTGGCACTGGCCCCATGTCCCCATGGTGTCCCCATGTCCCCGTGTCCCCCATTGATGGCACTGTCCCTGCAGTGTCCCCATGTCCCCATGCAGACTGGCTGCTGGACCGGCGGCACTGTGGGCGGCGCTGGCCCCATGGTGTCCCTGTCCCTGTGTCCCTGCAGTGTCCCCATGTCCCTGCAGTGTCCCTGCAGTGTCCCTGTCCCCCATTGATGGCACTGTCCCCATGTCCCTGTGTCCCCCTGTCCCCATGCAGACTGGCTGCTGGACCGGCGGCACTGCGGGCGGCGCTGGCCCGCGCAGGTGGCGCAGGTGCGGGAGCGGATCCGGGCGGCGCTGCAGGACATGCCCGAGCACCCCGAGATCCGCGAGCTGCTCCAGGGCTCCTGTCAGTGCTCCGGGACCGCGGCCCCAAAAGGGGCTTTCAGATTTGGGGTTTGGGGGTTTGGGAATTGGGATTTAGGATTGGGAGTTTGGGGTTTGGGAATTGAAGGGTTTGGGAATTGGGATTTAGGATTGGGAGTTTGGGGTTTGGGGATTGGGGGTTTGGGGTCTGGGGTTTGGGGAGTTCAGATTTGGGGTTTGGGAATTGGGATTTAGGATTGGGAGTTTGGGGTTGGGGGATTGGGGGTTTGAGGATTTCAGATTTGGGGTTTGGGAATTGGGATTTAGGATTGGGAGTTTGGGGTTGGGGGTTTGGGGTTTGGGGATTTCAGATTTGGGGTTTGGGAATTGGGATTTAGGATTGGGAGTTTGGGGTTGGGGGTTTGGGGTTTGGGGATTTCAGATTTGGGGGTTTGGGAATTGGGATTTAGGATTGGGAGTTTGGGATTTGGGGATTGGGGGTTTGAGGATTTCAGATTTGGGGTTTGGGGAGTTCAGATTTGGGCTTTGGGAATTTCAGATTTGGGAATTTGGGATTTTGGCGTGGATCTCCCCCCCCTGCAGAGCCAGCATTTGGGGTGGGAGGGTTGTTCACAAAGGGGTGGTGGTGGCAGCTCAAGAACCCCCCCAAAACCTCCTGGGGGTCTCCTGAAACCTCCCAGGAACCCCCCAAAGCCCCCCAGGGATCCCCCAGAGCCCCCCAGGGATCCCCCAGAGCCCCCAGGGACCCCCAGAGCCCCCAGGGATCCCCCAAAGCCCCCCAGGGACCCCCTGACCCCGTTGCTCCCCCCAGACCTGCACTATTTCCACTGCCTGCGCATCGTGGAGATCCTCAAGGGCACCGAGGCCTCCACCAAGAACCTCTTCGGGCGCTACTCGTCCCAGAGGATGAAGGTGGGAGCGCCCTCCTCTTCCTCCTCATCCTCCTCTTCCTCCTCATCCTCCTCCTCCTCGTCCTCCTGCTGACCCTCGTGTGTGTCCCCAGGACTGGCAGGAGATCGTGGCCCTCTATGAGAAGGACAACGCCTACCTGGGTGAGAGGGGACGGGAATAACGGGAATTGTGGGAATAATGGGAATAATGGGAATAATGGGAGTGGGAGTGGGAATGGGAATTCCCCAAGGTGTCCCAAAGAACCCCCTGGGTGGGTGGAATTCAGCCCCAAACCAGGATGGGATGGGATTTAAAGGTGAATTCAGCCCCCAGACTGGGATGGGATGGGGATGGGGATGGAATGGGATGGGGTTTAAAGGTGAATTCAGTCCCCAAACCAGGACAGGACGGGGATTTAAAGGTGAATTCAGCCCCAAACCAGGATGGGGATGGGATTTAAAGGTGAATTCAGCCCCAAACCAGAACAGGAGGAGATTTAAAGGTGAATTCAGCCCCCAAACTGGGATGGGGATAGGATTTAAAAGTGAATTACAGCCCCAAACCAGAATGGGGATGGGATTTAAAGGTGAATTCAGTCCCCAAACCAGGACAGGATGAGATTTAAAGGTGAATTCAGCCCCCAAACCAGGACAGAAGGAGGTTTAAAGGTGAATTACAGCCCCAAACCAGGACAGGATGGGATATAAAAGTGAATTCAGTCCCCAAACTGGGATGGGATGGGGATGGGGATGGGGATGGGGATGGGGATGGGGATGGGGATGGGGATGGGGATGGGGATGGAATGGGATGGGATTTAAAGGTGAATTCAGCCCCCACACCAGGACAGGATGGGATATAAAGGTGAATTCAGCCCCCAAAGTGGGATGGGGATGAGATGGGATGGGATGGGATTTGAAGGTGAATTACAGCCCCAAACCAGGACAGGAGGAGATTTAAAGGTGAATTCAGCCCCAAACCAGAATGGGGATGGGATTTAAAGGTGAATTCAGCCCCAAACCAGGACAGGACAGCATTTAAAGCCCGGGGTTCATGGGAACGCCCGGTCCCAGCGGGATGAGCCCCCCGGGATGCCGGTGACCCCGCTGTCCCCCCCAGCCGAGCTGTCGAGCCTGCTGGGGCGCAGCATCAGCTACGAGCTGCCGGCGCTGCGCAGGCAGAGGGCGCGGGGGCTGCAGGCGCAGCAGGAGCTGGCGCGGCGCGAGGACGAGTGCCAGGCGCGGGCCGGGGAGCTCCGCGAGCGCTTCCTGAGCTCCTGCCGCCAGTACGGCATCGCTGTGAGTGCCGGGGGAGCCCGCGACGGGCTGGGAATGGCCCCAGGGGGAGCCTGAAACGGGCTGGGAATGGCCCCAAATGGAGCCTGAAACGGGCTGGGAATGGCCCCAAATGGAGCCCCAAAATGACCCAGGGGAGAGCCCCCGATGGGCTGGGAATGGCCCCAGGGGGAGCCTGAAACGGGCTGGGAATGGCCCTGAACAGAGCCTGAAATGGGCTGGGAATGGCCCCAAATGGAGCCTGAAACGGGCTGGGAATGGCCCCAGGGGGAGCCTGAAACCGGCTGGGAATGGCCGCAAAGAGAGCCTGAAATGGGCTGGGAATGGCCCCAAATGGAGCCCCAAAATAACACCAGATGGAGCCCAAAATGGGCTGGGAATGGCCCTGAACAGGGCCTGAAATGGGCCAGGAATGGCCCCAGATGAAGCCTGAAACGGGCTGGGAATGGCCCCAAATGGAGCCCCAAAATAACCCAGGGGAGAGCCCCCAACGGGCTGGGAATGGCCCCAGGGGGAGCCTGAAATGGGCTGGGAATGGCCCCAGGGGGAGCCTGAAATGGGCTGGGAATGGCCCCAAATGGAGCCCCAAAATAACCCAGGGGAGAGCCCCCAACGGGCTGGGAATGGCCCCAGGGGGAGCCTGAAACGGGCTGGGAATGGCCCCAGGGGGAGCCCCAAAATAACCCAGGGGAGAGCCCCCAACGGGCTGGGAATGGCCCCAGATAGAGCCTGGAATGGGCTGGGAATGGCACTGAACAGAGCCTGAAACGGGCTGGGAATGGCCCCAGGGGGAGCCTGAAATGAGCTGGGAATGGCCCCAGGGGGAGCCTGAAATGGGCTGGGAATGGCCCCAAATGGAGCCCCAAAATAACCCAGGGGAGAGCCCCCAACGGGCTGGGAATGGCCCCAGGGGGAGCCTGAAACGGCTGGGAATGGCCCCAAATGGAGCCCCAAAATAACCCCAGATGGAGCCCAAAATGGGCTGGGAATGGCCCTGAACAGAGCCTAAAACAGGCCTAAAATAGCCCCAAATAGAGCCTCAAACAGGCCTGGAATAACCCCAAAATGGGCCCTAGAATAGCCCCAGACAAACCCTAAAACAGGCCCTAAGTGTCCCCAAGCATCCCCAGCATGTCCCCGAGTGTCCCCTCGGTGTCCCCAGGGCGAGGACGTGCGCCGGGAGCTGCTGGCCCAGGTGCAGGCGCTGCCCTCGCTGCTGTCCCGCGTCGGGGACGGCGCCAGCGCCCTCGGGGACGCCATCGAGCTGTACCAGGCCTGCGTGGCCTTCGTGTGTGACAGGTGGGGACAGCCCTGGCACCCCCAAAACAGCCCCCAAATGTCCCTGAGCTGCCCTAAAGCAGCCCCAGCTCCCCAAACTGCCCCAAAACAGCTCCAGGTCCCTCCAAACCCTGGCGCTGCGGGTGCTGAGGTGTCCCCACCCCTGATGTCCCCATAACCAATCCCGTCCCCAGTGCTGTCCCCATGCTCCCTGTCCCCATGTCCCTGTGCTGTTCCACTGTCCCCATGTCCCTGGTGCTGTCCCGTGTCCCCCATGCTGTCCCCATGTCCCCTGTGCTGTGCCCATATCCCAATGCCGTTCCCGTGTCCCCTGCCGTCCCCATGTCCCCATGTTCCTCTGCTGTCCCCATGTCCCAGTGCTGTCCCTATGTCCCTGTGCCATCCCCATGTCCCTGTGCCATCCCCATGTCCCGGTGCTGTGCCCATATCCCCAATGCCGTTCCCGTGTCCCCTGCCGTCCCCATTTCCCCATGTGCCTCTGCTGTCCCCACATCCCGGTGCTGTCCCATATCCCCATGTCCTTGTGCCATCCCCATGTCCCGGTGCTGTGGTGCTGTCCGGTGTCCCCACGTCCCTGTGCTGTCCCCATGTCCCGGTGCTGTCCCCTATGCCATCCCCATGTCCCTGTCCCTGTGTCGCAGCCCCGGCGCGGAGGCGGAGGCGCTGCCGCTGCTCCGGCACGCGGTGTCCCCATGTCCCGGTGCTGTCCCCTATGCCATCCCCATGTCCCGGTGATGTCCGGTGTCCCCATGTCCCGGTGCTGTCCCCTATGCCATCCCCATGTCCCGGTGCTGTCCCCATGTCCCGGTGCTGTCCCCTATGCCATCCCCATGTCCCGGTGCTGTCCCCATGTCCCGGTGCTGTCCCCTATGCCATCCCCATGTCCCGGTGCTGTCCCCATGTCCCGTGCTGTCCGGTGTCCCCATGTCCCTGTCCCTGTGTCGCAGCCCCGGCGCGGAGGCGGAGGCGCTGCCGCTGCTCCGGCACGCGGTGTCCCCATGTCCCGGTGCCATCCCCATGTCCCGGTGCCATCCCCATGTCCCGGTGCCATCCCCATGTCCCTGTCCCTGTGTGGCAGCCCCGGCGCGGAGGCGGAGGCGCTGCCGCTGCTCCGGCACGCGGTGTCCCACGGGAACTCCTCGGTGTTCCGGTGGCGCACGGGGCAGGAGCCGCTGCGGCTGGAGCGGCCCGAGCCGCCCCCGGAGGCACCGGAGCCGCCCCCGCAGGACACGGTGGGTGCTGGGCAGGGGACACGGGGACACGGGGACATGGGGGACATGGGGATACGGGACATGGGGATATGGGGATACGGGGATATGGGGGACATGGGGATATGGGTATACGGGGATACAGGGACATGGGGACACGAGGGGCACTGGGGACATGGGGATCTGGGGGACACGGGGGACATGGGGGACATGGGGATATGGGGGGACACGGGGATACGGGGACATGGGGGCACTGGGGACATGGGGACAGCAGAGGGACATGGGGATGGCACTGGGGACATGGGGATATGAGGATACGGGTACATGGGGACGTGGGGGACATGGGGATACGGGGGGACACGGGGACACGGGGTCATGGGGACACGGGTGGGTTTGGGGATACAGGGACTCAGGGGTTTGGGACACGGGGTCATGGGGTGCCATGGGTTTACAGGGATATCACGGGTTTGGGGTTTTGTGTCTCACGGGTTTGGGGTTTGGGGTTTGGGGTCGGGCTGTGCCTCACGGGTTTGGGGTTTGGGGTTTGGGGCCAGGCTGTGCCTCACGGGTTTGGGGTTTGGGGTCTGGCTGTGCCTCACGGGTTTGGGGTTTTGTGTCTCACGGGTTTGGGGTTTCCCCGCAGATCGATTGGGGGGATTTCCCCACGGAGCCACCCCAAGGCGGGGACATCGACTGGGGCATCACGGTGGAGCCCAGCCCCCAGGTGGGTGATGTCCCTGTGTCCCCCCTGTGTCACCCCTTGTCACCTTTCCTTCCTCAGGGGGATGGTGGCATTGACTGGGGCCATGTCCCTGTGTCCCCACATCCCCCTTTGTCACCCCTTTGCTCCCCAGGGGGACGATGGCATCGACTGGGGCGATGGAGAGAAGGGACAGGAGGGGACAATCACAGCTGAGCCCCAGGTTTGTGACACCCCCATGGCCGGGGGTGTCCCTGTGTCCCCAAACCCCCCTGATGTCCCCTTTTGTCACCCTTTGCTCCCCAGGGGGACAATGGCATCGATTGGGGTGATGGAGAGAAGGGGACAATCACAGCAGAGCCCAGTCCCCAGGTGGGTGACACCCCCATGGCCAGGGGTGTCCCCCCCCAAACCCCCCCTGATGTCCCCTTTTGTCACCCTTTGTCACCCTTTGCTCCCCAGGGGGACGATGGCATCGACTGGGGCGACACAGGGGGACAGGAGGGGACAATCACCGTGGTGGAGGCTGGAACTGAGGGTGAGCAGGGCTGGGGGGTCCTGGGGGCACAGGCAGCTCCCAGATACCCCCAATCCCCCAAATCCCCCATTCCCAGTGGCCCTGGAACCCCCAGAGGGGTTTGGGATGGGACAGGGAGTGGGATTTGGGTGCTGGGCAGGGATTTTGGGTGCTGGGCAGGGATTTTGGGTGCTGGGCAGGGATTTGGGTGCTGGGCAGTGTTCCTGGGTGCTGTGCCAGGTTTCTGGGTGCTGTGAGGGTTTCTGGGTGCTGGGCAGGGATTTTTGGGTGCTGGGCAGGGATTTTTGGGTGCTGGGCAGTGTTCCTGGGTGCTGGGCAGTGTTTTTGGGGTGAAGCTGAGCTGTTCATGGGGTCCCACCCCGCCGCAGCCCCCGAGGGCGTTGCCCGCGGCTCGGACGCGCTGACGCTGCTGGAGAACCCCGAGACCCGGAACCAGTTCATCGACGAGCTCATGGAGGTGGGCACGGGGACACCGGGGACCCTGGGGGTGGCCCTGGCGGTGTCCCTGACAGTGGCCCCATTGTTGCTGTCCCTGTCAGTGTCCCCATTCCCTGTCCCTGTCACTGTCCCCATTCCCGTCCCTGTCACTGTCCCCTGTCCCTGTCACTGTCCCTGTCCCATGTCCCTGTCAGTGTCCCCATTCCCTGTCCCTTTCTTTGTCCCCATTCCCTGTCCTGTTCCTGTCCCCATTCCCTGTCCCCTTCCCTGTCCCTGTCCCTGTCCCTGTTCCCTGTCCTGTTCCCTGTCCCCATTGCTGTCCCCGTTCCCTGTCCCCATTCCCTGTCCCCGTTCCCCGTCCCCGACTCTGTCCCCATTGCTGTCCCTGACTCTGTCCCGTTCCCTGTCCCTGTTGCTGTCCCCGTTCCCTGTCCCCATTGCTGTCCCCGTTCCCTGTCCCGTTCCCTGTCCCCATTGTTGTCCCCGTTCCCTGTCACTGTCCCGTTCCCTGTCCCCATTGCTGTCCCCATTCCCTGTCCCGTTCCCTGTCCTGCTCCCTGTCCCTGTTCCCTGTCCCCGTTCCCTGTCCCATTCCCTGTCCCCATTGCTGTCCCCACTCCCTGTCCCCATTCCCTGTCCCGTTCCCTGTCCCCGTTCCCTGTCCCTGTCACTGTCCCCGTTCCCTGTCCCCATTGCTGTCCCCATTCCCTGTCCCGTTCCCTGTCCCATTCCCTGTCCCGTTCCCCGTCCCTGACTCTGTCCCGTTCCCTGTCCCTGTCAGTGTCCCTGTCCCTGTCCCCGTTCCCTGTCCCGTTCCCTGTCCCGTTCCCTGTCCCTGTCACTGTCCCCACTCCCTGTCCCCACTCCCTGTCCCCATTCCCTGTCCCCATTCCCTGTCCCGTTCCCCGTCCCTGACTCTGTCCCGCTCCCCGTCCCGCAGCTGGAGCTGTTCCTGGCGCAGCGGCTGCTGGAGCTCGAGGACGAGGCCCTGGACGTGGTGGCCCTGAGCCAGTTCCAGGCGGCCCCGGCCGTGCTGCAGGGCCAGAGCCCCGAGCGCCTGCGGGCCCAGCTGGCCACGGCGCGGGAGCTGCTGGCCCAGCTCTGCTCCCGCAGCGTGCAGCACCTCTGCATGATCCTCGCCTCGCCCAGGTGACACGCTGCCCCAAACTGCCCCAAAATGGGCCCCAAACTGCCCCAAACTGCCCCAAACGGGCCCCAAACCAGACCCTAACATGATCCTCGCCTCGCCCAGGTGACAAACAGCCCCAAACTGCCCCAAACTGCTCCAGAACGGGCCCCAAACTGTGCCAAAACAGGGCCCCAAACCAGATCCTCACCATGATCCTCCGCAAACAGGTGACCCAAACTGCCCCAAACAGACCCCAAAACGGGCCCCAAACTGCCCCAAACAGACCATAAAATGATCCTCGCCTCGCCCAGGTGACACACAGCCCCAAACTGCCCCAACTGCCCTCAAATAGCCCCGGGCCCCAAAAAAGACCCTAAAATAGCCCGCCTCGAAATCCCAGGTGACACCCAAAACAGCCCTGAAACTGCCCCCAAAACGGGGGCCAAACTGCCCCTCTGCCCCCAAAACGGGCCCCCAAACCCCTGTCGCAAATGCCCCTGGTCCGGGGACCCCCTAACATGATCCTCTGTCCCTGTGCCCAGGTGACACACCGCCCCAAACTGCCCCAAACAGACCCCAAAACAGCCCTAAAATAGCCCTAAACAGCCCTTAACCAGGGGGGCCCTGCAGTGTGACCCCGCTGTCCCCTCTGTCCCCATGTCCCCAGGTATGTGTGACGGCCCTGCTGCGGCAGCAGTCCCTGCAGGCCGAGCTGCTGCTGATCCCGCTGTCCCCGCTGCCCCTGTCCCACAGTGTCACCCCACTGTCCCCGCTGTCCCTGTCCCGCAGTGTCACCCCACTGTCCCTGCTGTCCCCATGACCCCTCTGTCCCCCTGTCCCCAGGTACGTGGAGCGCGTCACGGCCCTGCTGCGGCAGCAGTCCCTGCAGGTCGAGCTGTCCCTGTCCTGCAGTGTCACCCCACTGTCCCTGCTGTCCCTGTCCTGCAGTG